>CM044956.1:18835573-19151506 GCA_024516035.1 Bactericera cockerelli | reverse complement strand
TTCAGTGAGGTACTCAGCGAAAGAGTCGCATCCTAAAACATGTGACTCACTCATCAGCTCTCTGTGTAGAAGTGGCAGTAACTGAGTAAACTGAGAGACTGAAGGCTATTGAGCGCGCTACCTCTCTTCTCTCTCTCTCTGAGTCAAGAGTTGCAATTTACAATCACTCAGCGAGGCAGAGGCAGAGTACCTCACTATCTCAGATCAGAGATCAGTGCCTCAGTTAGCTTTAGCTAAGCGGAGAGTAGAGGGGAAATTATTCGTATGATTGTGATGCAATTTCATGAATGAGAATGACGATGTTTTTCACGTAATTTTTTACGTGATAAAAAAAAATCATGATCAAATAAATTTGATCTGATATTAATGTGAGGCATGCATTTTCAGAAAATTTTAAAGAAAGGGGGAAAAAATTAAATTATAAATTAGAGCCGTTGGTTGGGAGTAATAGGTAAATTAAAAATTAAATTAAAAAAATTGAAATCGAAGTTAGAAATCAAAATATCGCTCATGCGCATACAACACGGCGGGAATTCAACTCAAACAGCTGTGTTCTGTTCTTCTCCGTGTCGAGACTTTGAGAGTCAAGAGTTGCTGAGTGAGTTACATAAATGAGTCACTCATTTTAGTGAGTGAGTTGCTTGTGAGTTATTCACCAAGATGAGTCAAAAGTCGCATCTCTATAATATACATATAGTTACTAAATAGCCGGCACTTTGTCGCCATTCAGGTTTTTGCCCGTGGCTGGCATCCATATTTGGATCTTTTAAAAGTCCTTTCTTACTACTAAGCTAATCGTGCGATCAGGCATTATCTAATGTATTTTTAACTCCAGAGCTTCCGTTTGCTGTGTGAACACACCTACAAAGAGGACATGGACAAGAATACTAATACATCCTAAAGGCTGAAATAACAAGATTAAAGAATCCTAGTTTTATATAAAATATAACAAATACCTAACATTACTTCGGATTTCTAATACGAACTTAATAACAAGATTAGGCTTTGTTAGGGATTAGCATGAGTTACAAGCTTTACACAATATTCATGACTTGAGTCGTGTTCTTCTCTGACTTACAAGAGAGGAGGAGCTAGAAATGAACTTTATTAATTTTCAATATCATTATCTATGTGGTATATCCCCCTGTTTAATACTTTAGCCCTAGCTAGCTCTAGGTATATTTTATATGTTCATACCTATGTCAAATTATATGCCCTGAACCATCATTTGAACATAAATCCGCAATGTTATTGTTAAATACATAGATTATCATGATTGCATGGTATACCTGAACCTATACCTAACTTCGCGTTATCACCTATCTATGATCCTTTAGCTGTGTATAGTGTGTATCTGTAGAGTACTGTTTGCAGGTTGGTTGGCATTATTTTAGCAGTTTTAGCCACCAATTCTAATATTATACTGTGTAAGCTGTTTTTTTGATATTCGCGTTATGTGGGGCACCGTTCTATGGGTCATGTTTGTTTTTTTCATCATCAAAGAATAAAATAAAGCAGAAAGTGCGTTGTGGTTTCATTCTTGTTCCTTTGGCAGGGAATTTAACCTTGCTATTATTTCTCTTGCATTCTCATTTTGTTTTCCAGATTGTTCTGTGTGCCTCTTCTCTGCCAGAGTAAACATTGCAGACCGCAGACCCACCAGAGAGAATATTACGAAAAGTGAATGATGGCAGTGAGAGCAGGAGACAAACATGAATTATTAATATTAGTGAAAGGCTGTGGCTTGTTGAGTTCTTGTACCACTGTTTGTAATAATAATAATAATACCGACCGACCTCAGTAGCTTGATCGATAAGGCAGCGGACTTGTAACCTGGAGCTCGGTGGTTCAAGTCCCGGTTCCAGCGAGATTTAGTAAAGCGAGTTTGAGTAGTTGTGATATCACGAAAGTGATTAACACAAATATGATAACTTTTAACTTAACCTTTAATAAAAATACCGTTTTATGTTTACAACCCGAATTAGAACTACTGAGTCCCATTATTTCAGCATCAGTATTAACCCCCAAATTTAATAATATGACAATGTGGTTAATATCGGAAATTGGAGGATAATTTGTAATGTTCCGCCTGAGTTTTGCACCCAAGACTTCTGCATTATCATACTGACAACTTGATCACTGAGCTCGGTTGGTAAAATATTTGGCAGATTCATGATCTTTCATAGAACAGGATAATGTTTTGAAATAAATCTTGGTACACTATGCAGTGTGCACTTCTGTACGGACACTTTTTTATTATTCGGTTTTGAACAGCCCTTAATTACTGATTAGAACGTCCTAGGTTGTTATCTGGTTATGTTTTGGTCTTCACCATTATTTTATTAGCTAAACCTCAAATAGGAACACGAAGTCACGGCGCGGCGTTTAGGAAGGCTATTCGTATTGTAGTTTAAATTCCGGCGATGAAAAAAAAGTTAAGTGTATACCTAACTATGTAATTTTAGGGTGACAAGCATATTGTGTTAAACAAAATAACAAATTCTACATTTCCATAGAATTATCGTATTTATGCGTGCATGAGCTTGAGCAGTTTTAGTTTTGGCTGGATATCAGTAAGTAATTGAAACTGGTTCTTAATAAAGACATTTATTTAGAGTGGTGATTTTTCTAATTCTTCGCTATTCTCATGCCTTTTAAATTATAACCAAGACACAATGAGATTCGCAGTGGAGTGATTCTTTAAATAGATCAAAAAAATAACAATTTTGGCATTATAACTAGTTAGAAAACAGAGAAAAGTGTAGAGGTGGAAATTTTTTTAAAGGTTAAAGAAAAAACTTCGACGCAAATCATCCTTCCTGTACGCCCCACCCCTTGTGCGTCACCACCATTTATAATTGAGTGTCAACATTTCAACCGATTTTTACTCAGTTTAGTTTTAGCATCAGATAAATTCGTCACCAACAGCCTGGCGTTTAAATTACTACCTGTGCTTGAAAGATGTTATTAACTATGCATCCAAGGACGACAACATTGTCTTTCGATGGCTGATTACGGACTAATGGCTTTGGCTTGGGTGAATCGGGTCAGTGGGCTTTCCTGCATACCATTTTGATTTGTACTTTTTGAAATTTGAAAGAATAAAACCTTTTATGTTTACGTAGGTAATTGATTTCTAAAAAAAACGTTAATTGAAACATTATTAGAACACTGACTGACCAGTGTCCATGCCCCGAAACGACAGATTTGTCCAGGAAGTCTTTACTTATTGATGATTAATTTATTAATTAAGTTAGATTGGAACTGTACTCACATAATTAACACACCTAGTTGATATTCTTGACTAAAACTGACAATATCTTTTATTCATTAAATTTTCTTCTTACAGCATAATTATAAGTATACATACGTACCAATGCAATGGATATTAATTATTGTAATCCTTGAGTAGTATGAACGAGACAAGAGTGGCCTATTGAATCTCAGAACTCTTCATAGAATAAGATTTTATCCTTCAGGCGAGAAGTACCATTGAAAATAAGGATACGGCCTTTGCATAAGTGGATACTTTGTATTGAAATCGCAACTAGTGTGGCTACATAGATATATAATGGTCTGAAAATGGCGCTGCTTACATGATGTAGCACCGCCGAACTAGAAATAATCCATCTCTATATAATTGTCCTCACCGACCTGACTGTATGTACATGTCATTAATATTTTGTCCTCATTAGTGACATGTACGGGATGTCGCTTACTTTGATGCTGATGTGTTAGGGAAAGTTTCATCGCATCATAAATATGAAACAATTTTATTTTCTTCGAAAGCGCATCTTCAACCTTAAGTTTTGTGGTTCTGAAGAATACTCTAAGAGAGAGAAACAAGCTCGGAAATTAAATAAAAAAATCTTTTTCTTTTTCCACGCACAACAAAAGACAATAACCCCGCCCTTTAGTTAGGACATGTTTTCAAATATTTTCTATTCTTTTTCATTTTTATTGTATATATTGTTTTTTTCATTTTTTCACTGTTAAAATTATTATTTATATGTACATAATGTCCTTTTGTATCTAATAAAGAATTATATAATAATAATAATAATAGACAGGTGAAATTTCTATCTTCTCAAAAATAATCTTACCCTCATCTATCAATAGCTCAATTCCACTTGATACATTCAAGCACCATCAGGTCATTTTTGTGAGCTTGTGCTAATATATTTTCTCAAAACTAAAGGTAAGGAAGTTGTCAAGAATGGCGGCTTTGCCACCCAGCAATGAAACCTAACTATGTTATTGACGCAGCTAGATCTAAATAGAAAAATCCAATTTTAAAAAGATAAGTTAAGTTATTATGTGTTGATCAATTTCGCGATGTCACATCTACTCAAACTTGCTTTACTAAATCTTTGCTGAAACCGGGACTTGAGCCACCGACCTCCATGTTACAAGTCCGCCGCCTTACAGATCAAGCTACTGAGGTCGGTTAAATCCAATATTAAGAAAATAATGTGGATTGGTAGAAAGGAACCAAATAAAGGGGAAACCAAGCAACAAGATTCTGGAGCCAACAATTGAAAGAACATGTACCTACATTTCATTGGACGAGGCAGATATTATCATTATTATTATTATTATACAACGCTTTATTAGGCATCAGTTTCAGTTTAAACAGAAATGGACATTATGTACATACAAATAATTATTTTAACAATGAAAAAAATGGAAACAATATATACAATAAAAATGAAAAAGAATAGAAAATATATAAAAACATAAGTCCTAACTAACTAATAAAGCAAGGATACCCCTTGATGTATTAGTGGTCCAGGGAGTACGTCAGGTAAGACAAACTTGAATTTTACAAGGCGGACTAGTGGCCTACCCTGTAGGAACACTCGAAACATTATCACACTCCAGAGGCTTCTCCACCTGCAGAGGTGAGCAGGGAGCAAACTGTGACCTTTATCAGCATTGGAAATCAGTTGAAAGCTTTTTTCCCACCTGATCATCCCCCCCATCAGTCTAATGAGATATTTTATGACGTGTCACACTTGTCACACCAATAATTCATAGCGGTACATCCATGTACATACTTAAATATGTATATGACTCCGAATTATGATAGTATACTATTATTTATATATAATTCAACTAATGGAATTTTTCAATTCTAAAGGACCATATAGTAGCAATGACGAATCAAATCAAATCTATATATTTTTATTACATTTAGCCCAATTTTCATCACTACAATTTTATATATGTGATATTCAACCCCCAAGCAGCCTAAGACGATCGTTTCGTTCTTATTTGAACTCATCAGTTAGGCATAGCTGATTATTAATTTCTTGCCGAAAGTTCAAACCCTGGGCTCGGCAAGAAATTAATAATCAGCTATGCCTAACTGATGAGTTCAAATAAGAACGAAACGATCGTCTTGCTTGGGGGTTGAATATCACATATATAAAATTGTAGTGATGAAAATTGGGCTAAATGTAATAAAAATATATATTTATATATCCCTATAATAGTACCTATGTCTATTGTATGTATGTAGGTATATAGGAGGTGCCTACACATGTTATAAATAAGTTTATGTCTTCGTATTTTATAGACTGTACAATATACCTGTGTCTATGTATGAAAATTGCAACATATCCTTTATATGCTTTTAAAAGAGATAGATATACCAAGGTACATTATTTCGTGGTTTTCTTTAGTAAAAAAAGGGAATCTTACAAAGAAACTCTGGACTATATGTTGCAGATGTAGGGTGTAAAGCTAATACCAAAGAAATACCTAAAATACAATACTCATCTGTTCAAGATACCTATCTACATATAAACCCAATTATACATATTATATGTACAGCAAAAGTATATTTAGAATGTTATATTATAACATAAGTTTTAATTTAAAATTTAAGAACATTCCATGATTTTAAAAGATTCTCTAAATATGACAAGATTTTCTGAAGTATTTTTGGTGAATCCAAATATCCTAAATCTGGTGCTTCCTATATCCTATACTTACTTCGAGCTCCTCCCGCATATTTTAAGCAAAGGCTTGTCTAAATTTAATGAAGTATTTAACACGCTCAAATATTTTTTCCTCTAGTGCCGCATCCTTGAATGGACTACTGTCAAAAGTGTCAAAATACTTACCTCAACAACTTTCAAATAATTGTATGACACAAGTGTGGTCTATTGCACTCTCTTGCAACTTTTCAATAAGATTTCTTTGTTTTAACACGTTGAACACCGAGGCTTTTTTCTAGTTTTTTCCCAAGTACATGGGACAAAATTGGGATTTTTAATGATGTTCGTTTTAGGTCACCGGTGGGTTTCGTGACTGAGTATCAATGTGTGCTCTGAGAAATCTGGATGAAACCCACCGGTGACTTTCACGGAACAACAACATGTTAACGGATATTTACTTTGTCTTGGTCATTTCCTTTTGAGGATATTTATTTCCTCTAAGATCTTTCATTTCAACATTTTTCACATTACACCTGGCAGTAGTGCATCTGACGAGCCCCCCTATACTACATCGGTATGCGCCACTGACGGCAGAGTGTCAGATGTGAATGATAAAAGAGCATTGTTAAAATGTCAAAGTTAAATAACAAGCTTTTTCCTCCCTCTGCTTTTACCCTTCCTCCTCCTCCTTTTCTCCTCTCGTCCTCATTCCACCCTCCTTGTATTATCCCTAACTCTCTCCTACCCTCTCTTCTCTTCCTTTTGCATTTTTTATCGTTCTTCTTCTCTTTATCACCTTTCTTTTTTCCTCCTTCTTTTCTTCCTTCTCAGTCCCCTTCCCCACTCTCCTTTTCCTTCTCTTCTTTTCCCCTCCTCTCCTTCCTCTTATCTTCCTGATCTCCCTACTCTTTCTACTTCTCCGTTTCTATCGTCTTCTCATTTTTCCCCCTCTCCTCTTTCTTGTTCTCCTTATCACCCCTTTTATCTTATTTCCCCTTTTTTCCCTTTATTTCTTCTTTCTATCCCCTTTTCTTTTCCCTAATTTTCTTCACTCTCATCCCTTCTTCTATCATAGACGCTTTCGCCTCTATTTCGTCTTTTTTTTTAGCCGTCTCTCTCTCTCTCTCTCCAACCTTCTATACGTTGCCTATCCTCATTATAAATAATAATGGATTTACATCAATAATAACACTTTCCTGTTTTCACTCTATTTCTTCCTCCCATTTCTTATGCATTTAAGGATGAACTTTATTTTATGTAGGTAAGTAAGTACAAAAAAAATATAAAATATATCTTTCCATCCATCCCTCTTTCTTACTTTTTATCTTTCTTCCTTTTTCTTTCGAACTACTTATCTATTTTCCTTTTTACTTTATATTTTTCCACGTATCTCTCTCTCTTCCTTACTTTCTATCGCTTTTCGTTTTTTTTCGAACTACATATCTTTTTTCTCTTTTTTACTTTATATCTATGATGTTCACACTCAGGTAGATAGGAATATGATGTTCACACTCATGTAGGTAGGAATATGATGTTCACACTCAGGTAGGTAGGAATATGATGTTCACACTCAGGTAGGTAGGAATATGATGTTCACACTCAGGTAGGTAGGAATATGATGTTCACACTCAGGTAGGTAGGAATATGATGTTCACACTCAGGTAGGTAGGAATATGATGTTCACACTTAGGTAGGTAGGAATATGATGTTCACACTCAGGTAGGTAGGAATATGATGTTTACACTCAGATAGGTAGGTATGAATTGATTCTTAATAGAAAGTAAAACTCTACATCAAGCTTATTATTTCATTAGTAGTTCAAACTTCAAAGACAAAAACCTCTAGACATAATTTATGTCGAATTCAAAATAAACATATTGATTTCTCGTTTCTATTAGATTCTGACTTAATCTATTGATAGAATCATCTCGCTATCGATATGCATAATTTATGTTCTCATAGGTCCATTGAATTTGTTTGAATGTTGCAGGGTATCATGACAGGAATGTAAACACCTAACTTGCCTGCTCATTCCTTCAATTTAGCTGCTTCTAAGCGAGTAAAAGGCAGGAAATGTAGCAGTAGAAGTGAGGAAATGAGCAGGGTAGTGAGGTGTTTAAATTTTCCTAATACCCACTTCCTCGGAGAAGAGCTTGGCGGCAATTCTTGGACGAGATCGGCTTCAACGATTTGGTTTTTCAAAAGCAAAATGTCTGCTAAATAAACTTTCTTCTTCTCAAGAAGGGGAAAAATGCACTGCCAATTATGGACCCAATAGTTCCTCATGATTGGTTCACATTGTATATGTATACACGTGGCAATTTTGAGATCTCCAAAACCACTTAACCGATTATCTTTAAAAAAAATAAAATATATATATATATACAGGGTGATTCAGAAAAGTACCGTCAAACGTTAACCACATATTCTATGGGCTAGTTAAGGAGGGGTCAACTCTATAAAAGAAAGTGCGCAAATGCCTCCTAACGGAGGTACACGCCCCTTAAGCTGTTTTTAAACAATCGAAATTTTCATTTTACGGCTTACCTATTTGGGATATCGCAATGTGGTAAAAAAATCACTCTCAATACTAGATGGCACATTTCTTTTGGCACAAAATTTAACACCATTCCAATGTCAGGGGCGGTCTCAGGAGGGTCAGATGGTAGAAAAAAGGTTCTAACTTTTTAGTCGTTGCTTGTAATTGAATTTAGTTTTCACCCTATTAAAACGTCTGTCATTGTCTACAAAAATGTTCTGAATAATTTTTTTCTCAAACCAACACAAACGTTTGAAAATTGAAATTGAATATTTTAAAGCCGCATTAAGTTTTGAAACCTATGCAACTAGCATACAATTTTAGAACAAGAATTTTCAACCAATTCATTATTTCACAAAGAAATACACCTGGAATATTTGAACGTGTTCGTCAATCTTTTCGAAGGCTTATGGAGGTCTGCATTGAAGCCAGAGGAGCCCATGTGGAACATTTGCTGTAAATCTTATTTCGGCTTAAGCCCTTCAATTTCGATTTTCAAGCGTTTGTGTTGGTTTGAGAAAAAAATTATTCAGCACATTTTTGTAGACAATGACAGACATTTTAATAGGGTGAAAACCAAATTCAATTACAAGCAACGACTAAAAAGTTAGAACCTTTTTTCTACCATCTGACCCTCCTGAGACCGCCCCTGACATTGGAATGGTGTTAAATTTTGTGCCAAAAGAAAGGTGCTATCTAGTATTGAGAGTGATTTTTTTACCACATTGCGATATCCCAAATAGGTAAGCCGTAAAATGAAAATTTCGATTGTTTAAAAACACCTTAAGGGGCGTGTAACTCCGTTAGGAGGCATTTGCGCACTTTCTTTTATAGAGTTGACCCCTCCTTAACTAGCCCATAGAATATGTGGTTAACGTTTGACGGTACTTTTCTGAATCACCCTGTATATATAAGGTAGAATACTGTGTTTTTTATACATTCTACAAAAAAATCTGTATCACTAAATTGTGTACCTCATTTTTTTGACTTTTTTGTCCAGAATTTTGGATTTTCTTAGATGACATATTTAAATCAAACTCTATTTAATTTTTTTTATAAATTGTGCATTTATATTTTTTTAATAAAGTTTGATTTAACTATGATAAGAAAATCCAAAAATTTTGGACAAAAAAGTCTAAAAAATGAGGCTTACACATTAACTGCAGAACCCCCATCAAAAAGTTAAATGTATTAGCAAGATTCTTTATAAATTACCTATAGTTTAAAATAAGTTATAATAAAAATTATAATAATATTGAAAAGAAAAGTACATAGCTAATGTTGTGTGAAAGCAAATAGAGTCAAAGGATATGCAAAAAGGGCAAGAGTGAATATTGTCGTAAAACAAACAACCACCACACCAGATCATCAGATGACTGTCCTACTTAGAGCTCTCTATTACTTCTATTAGTAGAACTAGTGATTAGTCTATTTTGGATAATTGCCACTTGGAAATGTCACCTGTCCCATTCAATCACTGACAGCTGACCGTATTTAATTCCAACTCTCGGTGGTGGGTATTGTCCCATTAATAATCATTAGATATCTGCCTCTGACAGTGGCGGCTCCTGACTTCAAGACTAGGTGAAGACAAATTATACCCAGAAGTATTGAAAAAATAAAATTATTAATTTATCAGATCTTAGTTCTTATGGTCTCATAAACACAGCCCATTGTATGTGATGGCTGTTTCCCTGCAGAGCATGATTTTCTCTCATACCAGTTTTGCATCATTTTAGTTTTTATAGGTACTTTTTTTGGAGAACACTTGGTACTTAATAAATAAACAAGGCCAGCAGAACAATTTGTCAACACTTGAGCTGGTACACAGCCATTCATTTTTCATAAGCCATTCAGGCTTGAACTGTATGGCTGTGGGGCAGGCATTTGCTTTACTTTTTTAGTGGTGATTATAGTAACTGGAGAAATTGGACATCCAGTAATCATAATATCTTTCTTATCCTCATTACTTCTTAATCTGAATGGGGTTACTTTTAATGTTTGAACCCCATGATTTTGTGGGAAACTCATTGTTTCTTTGAAATATTGTTATTAATTATTCATCTTAATAAAAAATATTTATTCATCTTAATAAAAAATATTTATTCATCTTAATAAAAAATATTAACTAAAAGTTGGTAAAAAGGAATTAAAATAAAAATATTAGGATTATACCTCAGTAGATAGGTAGGTACAACATTTTAAAGAGGGGTTAGAACTGGGAAGGAAAGAAAGTTAGTTGAAGACTAAAAAATTACAATCCAAAACTGGAAGAAAATCCACCACCAGATTACAAAATAAATCTAAGAAAACATACTTACTACAAATATTAAATCAGCTTAAATTTGGGTTACCATTGATGTATGACTATTTATGAAAAACACAGATATTGCCTTATAATTTTAAGTACTTCACTGGAAGCTGTGTGCTTAGCTACCTGCAACCTGCATAATTATAATGTTATTTCTGACACTGAAAGAAGTACATAGCTACTTCATATTCAACTTATTATGAAAAGCACAGGTCAGATCAGGTAGGAATCATGTTTCTATCCTGTATCAAATACTGGGAAATAACTTTATTAACTAGTTACACCAATTAAAAGTCACTTGATTACCGTTGAAAAGATTTGAAAATCTGTACTTATAAAATTTAAAAAGTGCGTTTTGTTTTGTTTACATTCTAAAGATAAGAGATACAATGTTGCCAAGTTAATTTCATAGCTAAATTTCTACAAACTTCAAGAGCTATATTTTAAATTTAAAGAAATCCCTCAAATCATGTAAGACGTATTTATTTATTTTTAATACTACACCGCCTGAACAGAATTTTCTCTTGAGAATTTCATTTCAACACGTCTAATTTCATGATTTTTTTAAAAGTGGTTCCATAGCCAGGATCTTAAACAGGACCACCATTGTCCCTATTTAAAAACTTCTTGGAACAACTAGATACGAGATTATCTTATTTGGCTTAATTTCGGTACCTACATTAAATAATTATTTCCGAGATTTTACTTCAATCGAGATGTCCTTTTTAAGACTATAGTTGACAAGATACATTAGTAGTTAAAATTTATTGGTATCGGCTATCGTTTAGTAACTATGTACATAGAACCCAAAAAATGAGAAATAATATCCAAAATTCCTGAAACAAAATCCCGCTTTCCTAACGCCTACGTTTTTTTTTTTTTTTTTTTTTTTTAATATTACAAGATTGTGCTAGATATGGGAAGCTAAATCATTGACTGGTTCCCTAGGTCTGGCATAATGCTACTGGCAACAATGTTAATATCAAAAACACATGACATCGCACATGGTATGTGGCTTCGTGACATTTCGTATGAAGTCGTGTAGATAATGTAAAATGAATACAACTGAAGACGGTCTTCACTAGCAGACTACATAGATATAGTTGTTGCCTAATATTTCATGATACCTACTTGGAAATACTCAACTCTGATTGGTTGATTCAAGGACAACTGAAGACAATTTCGAATTGTCTTCACATTTGGTGTTCTCCTTGGAAAGTAACATGAAATGTTAAGCAGCATTGATCTATTTTACACAAAGCTTACTCTTTTTTTTTTTTTTTTTTCTATGAGTTGGATCAATTGTGCTATGTTCAAGGGATTATGAGTAGTGTTTTCACTGTTCAAAACTAGGTGAAAATGTCTTCAGTGTCTTCACCCGACGAGCCGCCACTGGCCTCTGACTAAATTACCATAACTTTATTGCCTTCTCAATCAAATCAGCTGTGTTCTATAGGATGGATAATAACAAGAGATAGCCAGCATCGAGGGTCGAGGGCACATTGAATACACCAGTTCTCCTTCTGTCACTGAAGTAAAGCAACGTCCAGCAAAGCTAGGAAGTGAATGGGAGACCATTCAAATTCGAACCATCGTGATGCTGGCTATTCCCTGCCCCACTCAGGCTCGGCGGGGTTGATTTGAGTAGCTGGTTTGTAAATTTCCATCAAATGGAGGATAAAATCCCCATTATTAGATGAAAAACAAAAGAGAAAGGAAGGATGATCAAAAACAAAAGAGTCGGAAGGATAATTTTATTTCCACTCTATAATTTTCCACTGATTTCAAGCCTGAACGTGTTTGTATAGAGTGCTTTTGGACCTGGTACAAGTGTATAATTGTACATAACTACATATATATTCTTAAAATATTTCATGTATATCTATCGTATCTGGTTATTTACCAATCACTCCTCTTTATCCTGAGATTGATTGCTTACAAATCTTTAAAACCTAACATTAACATAAGCCTTCCATGTCAGGATGAAATGGACCGATGCATTCTTTGGGTGGCTGCATAACTTAAAGTGCAGTCTGTGCAGTAGGTTTCAAGGTCACTTCCAATGTTTCTTTTGCTGATTTCAGTTGATCAGAGGTTAAAGCGGGAATAGTATACTAATTAAATATAATGGACAAGAAATTTTCCTGTATGTTCAGCGGACTCGAGAGGATTGCCCCAGTAATATTTAAATTTCTAATTTAAATACCTCTTCATTACTATCTGATAATTACATTCCAGATTCTGAATTGTACCATTTTTCCATGTCATTTTTGGCAACTGTGGTGTTCTTGCAATATTATTTTCCGAGGATATGTTTATTCCAAATGCACTTATATACCTACATTATGACCAAAGCCTCTTGGTAAACTTACGAAGAATAGACCCTTATGAAAGTTTCCATCATGATAATCTATCATGTTTCCATCCTTCCTCGAACTTTGAAATATGACTTCCGAGAATATTCTAATATTAGAAATCGGAAGTATTGATGACATCCAGGTTTTTGATTGGAGAAGAAACTTCAATTTACCGAAATCCATCATCAAAGAAGTAATGATAGCATCAATAAGAGGGTCGTGCCAACTGATTCATAATCATTTATACAAACAATAATTAGAAGAAAAAGAAATGAGAAGAAACAAAAATAATCCACCATCCACCCTGTATTAACATCTTTAAAAATATTGTACTGTGTCTTTGGCAAACATCGAAAGGATGTCAGTTAGTAAATAATATATTTTACTTTATTATTATTATTAGTTTAAGTAAAAAAATAAGTATTTTTTCCTCCGATTTCTATTTTTTCTGGACGTCTGTCTGTCGGTCTCTTAAATATATTCCTTGTAACGCGCAAATCTCAGAAACTATCCTAAACGGATTTTGACGAGAGTTAAATTTGTAAACATATAGGAGACACTGGAGACATATAGTGTAGAACTGTGGATGGTCCTATTTTAAATTCATAAACTTCGCACTAAAGGTTCTTGGTGATAGGTAATGCAACTGAACACTAACTTTTTACTTAAACACTTATATATCGTAAACCACCCAGTTTTGAACCACCGTGGGTCTACCACCCAATTTTGATGAAATATTGCATGAAATGTGTATATAATTTTTAACAAAAAAGTAAAAAAGGTCTACGACTTGCTGATACATAATTTTTTGTGGAATCTAGAATGTAGGAAGAGCAATATTCTACCACATACAACAAATTTGAAGAAAATCGGTTAAGCGGTATTGGAGATACAAATGATTTAGTATAAAATCTCAAAATTGCCAAGTGTATACAATGTGACCTATCACGAGGAAGTATTTTGTCCCTAATTGGCAGTGTGTTTTTCTTTCGCCCACAAACAAACTCTACAATTTTTATTTCAAATGTTCTGGTTTCAATTGACTGAACCGTGTCAATTTTCTCAAGCTCGCGAGCACCCTCCCCCTGCTCATCACACTTCTTCTTTACCTACCCCAAGTCTGAGCTTTCATGCTCCAATAATAGTTCTTCTTAATCCGCAAAGAACTTTTAGTGAGAACATTTTTCTCGTATTTATTAGCGCACAAATATAGAACCTCTGATCTTAGAATTCATCTGTGAGCAGAGGCGTAGGTGCTAGGTACCAAGTGGAGAAGGCCAGAAGCTCCTGTCAGATCAATTTTGGAGGGAAACTTGAAAAAATAATGAAGGTAACAAACTAATTGTGTAATTTGTGATTACTGCGATATTTTTCAATATCTAGCTCAAGTTTTTAATAATAATATAAAATACATTGCTACTTATGGACACAATACTTCCACGTGTATGTAATCAAAATTTCAACTTTTATTATCGCTAGAATCAGAGATAATTATGTATTTACTGAATCACTTCTCTTTACAAAAGTTCTCAACCGATTCTCTTCAAACTTGTTTTGTATGGTAGAATACCGTTGAACATTCCAGATCATACAAAGAATTATAATCAAACCATATGAAATAAATTTGAAGAAAATCGGTTAAGCTATTTTGTTGATACAAGTGATTTAGTATAAAAGTTCAAAATTGTCACATGCATGTACAAAATGTGAACCAATCACGAGGAAGTCTTGTGTCAATAATTGGCAGTGTATTTTTTTGTGCCTTCTTTATTTTGTCCTGTTCTCTCCCTTTTTGTCCCTTCTTTCGCACTCATGTGTGGTCAGGGGTTTTATTGCATGATAACTGTGGTTTCTGAAATTGATAATAGGTCCAATAACGAATACTGGACCTCCAAAAATTTGCAATTACAGGAGTAATAACAGAAAGAACACGTTTATACTGAATCTATGAGAGATTGCTCAAGTTGCTTATGAAAAGATGAAAAAGAAAAAAAATGAGAGTTTCTACTTTCAAATAAGACTTTATAGTTAGAACTTGAATAAACATGACATATCAACAGACCAGCGCAGAATTTGCTTACAGCAGCTATAGCCAACACACAACAAATCAAAGAGTGTAATGCGTGATGTATAACTAGAGTTGTTTAAAAACCCCGTAACCATTTCATTCGTTTCTGCAGGCAAGATAATCAATCGACATGCCAGGAGCCTGGACATCGGATCAGGTCCATATAATCCTTTCACCACCCTGAGATATTGTGAGATAATTATCACTATATAAGCGATAATTTGTAATTTAAAGTAAAAACAATACTTTCTAACTTTCTATACATTTTAGGTAATAGAAAGTAAAAAAAAAATCCCCTGTTCAATTACCATTATGTTCATTTTTTACTTATTTTAGGCGCTTTACCTCTGATAAAGTGGGTCGTTACTCCTGATTCCTCAATGCAATTTATCAATTGACTAGCGGGCTGCACCCACTCCGTCAAGCCATCACACACCACCCATACATCACACACACACCTCAAACACAGATCACACACACACATCACTTGATTAATAGAAATATGGTAACCTTTTATACCTGTTCTCATTCATCTGAACTACCGGTATGTAAAGAAGCATAATTGACTTTGGGCCCAATTATGAAACAGACTTGAATTAATTCTTAGTGGACACTATCGCTTAGCACGCCTTTTAATGAGAATTTAGTGCGCTGTGATTGGTTGAAATAGTGTCAAGGGATAGTGTCCAGTGTGTCCACTAAGATTAAATCCAAGCCTATTTCATAGCTCGGCCCTTAAAGTCTCAAATAGCTGTTGTGAAAAGGAAGTGAAATTCACATCTTTTACCTCCGTCGTATATCGCGGAACTAGTTTTAACATTTCTGACTACGCCTCTGTTTGCATACTTATTTTTCAATCCTTCTCTCTTTTAGCACCTGTTCTTATCTTTTAGTGTTTCTTCTTATCTGGTTTATTTTCTCGTCTCTGTGTGGATGTTCTAATGGAATCCGACCATTTGCGTCTTGCATTATCCCGCTGAGGATTCGCGTGGCAGCTTGAAATTCTTCTTTATTTCTTTATTATAATGCAGCGAGCAACAAGCTCTTTATATGGCGAATTCAACTATTAAGTTCTGCAAGGTGTGACTGCACTGGTCTCTCTCTCTCTCTCTCTCTCTCTCGCACTGTCCTCTATACAACCTCTTCTTTAAACCTGGAAGCTGTTTAAAAGCTAGCTGGGAATCATTTTCAATACATAAAACTTGATCTTTTTTAATAGGACATAAATATATGATTATCTTAACATGGCACACGGGAGAGAGAATAGAAAATATTTTTAATAAACTGGTGTGAACACCACACGATTTTCCTATTCACTCAAAAATAAGTCGGATTCCGCCACTGGTGACTCAACGGTGACAGTAAGCTAAGAATATATGACAAATTCGCAATCAGCACCTCAAAGGCATTGGATTTGATGTGTCACAACCTAATTTAGGATGAACAATAAAAAAGTGAGCCCAAGTGGGACTCTCCAAAATACCGGTAAATTGGGCCCGGGTTCCATAACAAGCTATCAAAATCGAAATAAACCCCCATTCTTTTTTTATTCGAAGAAAATGTTGTTCTCTAAGTTTTATTGTATCTTTAACTAATCCAAAGAACGGCCTTTGCGGCCCTTTAGTCGCAGAGTTCGTGATTCGTGTGATATATAAGATCTACTTTCATTATAAATTTCAAGTCTCTAGCGCTTACCGTTCTCGAGATATCTTGTTCACAGACAGACGAACTGACAGACGCACGGACCAATGGTCAAAACCATTTTTTTGGTATCCTGAGGCTATGATTCGTCCAGAAATGTGAAAAACTGGGAAGGTCAAATTTCCTGACGAATACAATACTTTCCTTATTATAGGATAAGGAAAGTGTAAAATTTAGGGAATAAGGAAACAAAATAACATTTTCATTGAAATACTTGCTTCGGGGGAGATGAACCCATGATCCTCGTTCAAGCTCGTTTGTTCGGAAATTATTATATTAATTGTTCCTCACAATAGTCCGGCATATTTTTTTATTCTGGACATGTTCATGTGCCTTATTCTTTCTTGAGATGCTCCTCTTATTGTAAGAGTCTTGTAATATGAGCAATTAACAGTGTTACCCAACAAGTACCTACATAATATATATCCTCAGTTAATTCAGTTATGCAACTTAAGAATAATATCTCAGGTACGTAGAATTTACTCGTAATATCTTCATAGAAAGAAATGTCGGCAAGCAGTTCAATTGACATAGCATTTTAAAAATTTCGCCAAAGTAATTATCATTTAATAACTGGAGGAATATCTCAGAAATCACAAGACAATACCAATATAAATGGACCATGTCGAGAATCACGAGATATCTATTTATTTGTAGATAGATAAAACAAAATTATTTTGGTGTCTTTTCAATTTCACTCATCGTAATATTTCATTTATATACTTCGTAAGTGTTTCTACCAAGGCGACAGTCGACTTTCCAGCCATTGTTACAACAGACTTAGTGATTATTGGAGTTTAGGAATTTTTATATTCACTGTAATTTTTTGTGGCAGATCTTTTCAATTGTATGTATTTTCTATTATTATGATGACTGGTATGTCTGTTAGATAGCTACCTAAAACATAATAATGGTTTACGCAGACAGCATAGAATTAATAAGACACCATAGAATTGACGTACCGATCTATTAAAATACATTGTGAACCATTATGATCTAACGTTGGAAATGTAGCTTTCTGTCCACTGACAGTTGCTATATTTTAAACCTGCTATCAAGAGGATTACTGTCACCAAGACGACCAACATATTATCAGTTATGTCATAATAAACATTTAATTTACTATGACTTTATTTCTTAGCTCTGGGGATCACTTCGAATGACATTTACAGTGTCATCACAAGTAGTGATCAACATTATGTGGACAATACTCATGTGTAATTGTGTAGTGACTAATAGTGTCAGTTCTAGTGATTAATATTTTGTACATCAGTCAACTTAGAAGACGAATAATGCTGAGGACATGGTCATTTGTATTGAGGAGTAGTGTGGATATACTCGTATGTAAGAGTCATTGTGTGGATAATACTCAGGTGTACTGGAGAATAGTTTTGACATTTGTATTGAGGAGTAGTGTGGATATACTCGTATGTAAAGGTCATTGTGTGGACAATATTCAGGTGTACTGGAGAATAGTGTTGACATTTGTATTGAGGAGTAGTGTGGATATACTCGTATGTAAGGGTCATTGTGTGGACAATACTCAAGTGTACTGGAGAATAGTTTTGACATTTGTATTGAGGAGTAGTGTGGATATACTCGTATGTAAGGTCATTGTGGGACAATATTCAGGTGTACTGGAGAATAGTGTTGACATTTGTATTGAGGAGTAGTGTGGATATACTCGTATGTAAGAGTCATTGTGTGGACAACACTCAGGTGTACTGGAGAATAGTGTGGACATTTGTACTGAGGAGTAGTGTGGATATACTCGTATGTAAGAGTCATTGTGTGGATAATACTCAGGTGTACTAGAGAATAGTGTTGTCATTTGTATTGAGAGTAGTGTGGATATACTCGTATGTAAGAGAAATTGTGTGGACAATACTCAGGTGTACTGGAGAACAGTGTTGACATTTGATTGAGGAGTAGTGTGGATATACTCGTAAGTATGAGTCATTGGCTGGACAATACTCAGGCGAATATAGTTTTTGCCTTAGTCATTTGTAGTGATGAAGATAATATGAGTCATTTGACTCATTTATATTTATTTGTAGAGATAAGTAATCTGTAGTGACAAATAAATTTTACATAACGTACCTAGTTGTGTCATATATTATGTATTAAAAAATCCAAAATTCAGTTGTTACATAGATACCTAATTACCAATTGAACCTACGATTTAGTTGTTGATAAGGTAAATCAATGAAACAAACAAAACCATCAATCGCCACTGCATCAGTCTCAGAGGAGTCGACAAGCTTCTGATTGCCAGCCAGATGAGGTAAGATATCTTGCAGCTCATTGAACATGACTAATGACTGCCACAGTAATGGACAAAACCTCTGTCTGTCCGACTATTTTGCTTCTTCGATGTCCGATGGTGACGCCTGATACTGATTCTGATTACTAAGTCTAATAGAACTACTGGAAGTCCTCTTTGTAACCGTACCGTCATAAGTAACGGTAGAGTGTTTTACAAAAGTTGTCAAGAGCATTTTTAATATTATGTATAGTTCTGTTATCATATTTGTGTTAACCACTTCTCGTGATGTTACTATTATTACTCAATCACATTGCTCAATATTAATAAAAAAAAAAAAAAAAAAACTCAATGTTTAATGACTTGGGACTCACCAGGTTATAGGTCCGTCACCTATCAATGAAGCTAGCTAGTGAGGTTGGCAAAAAAATACAGGTAATATTAATTTTTAAATTGATTTAATTCTAGTTTTCAGCCAATATAATTTATTATTCAATGTCCCCAAAGGATAAACAATATACAGTAGTAGGTATTGACCAGAGGACTGAAAAGATCGAACGTCCTCACCTGAGATCTTGAGATAAGATTAAGGTGACCGGTGGCTACAACTTACAAGTGAAAGGGCAGATTAGATTAGGAATAATAATAATCATCGTAGAATTTATATTCAATCGGCGATAACGTGTTATCAACACAGGACCCATATCAAAAGATAAGACTGATAAGTTGCTAAACTTGTTCTGAGATTCTGGTTGGCTTTAGAGTGAGAAATCAAATTGGCTTTTTACATTGGCGAGCTTTTAGATAAATACCACCTTAATCATGTGAAAACCCCCTATACATGTTACGAGGCTATTGAAGGCATTGCACATCAATGGGCGGTGTTATGTCCCATCGTACCTATTAGATGAAAGGTTACTTAATTACAAAGTAGTCGGTGGATAAGTAAGCTTCAATACACACACCTGAAACATCTAATATCTCAAATAGTTGCTGTTTCATGACTTCCAAGCTACAACCTACAACACAGAGACCTGAAGCATCTAACTTTTCAAGTACTTTCATGGCTACGAAATATAAAAGACTGTGAAACCCTCATTTCAATAACAACTACAAAAATTAAAACTACAATCTTGCACAGTAAAAGTGGGTGCCTAAAGTACCACTTGTATTATGTAAAGTTCCTAGAGTTCATTCAATTAATGATCTACATTCTAACATCTTGCTAAAGGACTATTAAACAGAGATCGGACTAGTCAACCCTAACAAGCCGGGCTTGTAGTTTTCACAGGTTAAATGGCTTTATGAAAAGAAAAAAAAGCCCAAGCCCTCATCGTTTTTCGAACGTAAAAATATGTGGTTCAGCACGAGCCAACTTTCAACTTAAGTTGGCTGGACACCATCACTCCCCCCAGCTGTAGCTAAGCTGGTTACAAAAACAAATACAACAATTTAACCTACTGGATTGAATGATTTAGAACTAGATTTTATAATAATAGCTATGATAAATAATAAATTATTATCTTATATTTCAACTAGGTCATTCAAGATAATGGGTTTGAAACTTATTACTGATGCATTGACTAATAAGGTAGGGAGATATGTAGTAGTAGCTAACTAGGTACGTAATAAGCTAATAAGGTAGGAATGTATACTAATAAGGTAGGGAGGTAGTTACTACTCTTTGCTCTATGTTTATAAAGCTTTATTGTTTCGTCTCAGGTATATCAGACCGTGTGGCCTAATGGATAAGGCGTCGGACTTCGGATCCGAAGATTGCAGGTTCGAGTCCTGTCACGGTCGATATTTTTGGAAGAAATTTTAATCTTCCATTAAGTCACAAGATGACAAGACACAGCTGACTGACACCCATGAATAAAACATCAAGTTGAATGTGAATATTGTGATATACTAATAATTACATTATTAATTTTTATACTCATAGTTTGCAAGTGAAATTGAAAGTTTACTACAAATCTGCATGAGCAATTAAACATAATATACCTAACTACTTCACTTCATTGTCTGAATACAGCAGGTCCATCTCAAGGTGGCACAATTGGTCCATTCAGAAATTTCCGAGGTAGCTCCATTAAACCCATTAAATTTACGAAACGAGATACAATAAATAACTATCTACTCGTATACCCATTTAAAATAATGAAATTTGATATTCGTTTTTTGTATCTTCCACAGTTGAAGTCTAAAATAATTATCTTTGAATAAATCAGATATTCAGACATAGCCATTCTCCTAGAATCGCTGAGCTTCTAGACGCAGTATAAATCATTGTCCTGAATAGTATAGGTATAGTGGATAGGATACCAATATTCAGGGGCCTGGTCAATAAAACATAAATTTAGGTCAATATTTTTTTGTTGTTGGTCTGACGTCTATTAGCATTGGAGCTCATTGGAGTCGCGGGTTTCACCCTCCATTTCCTGGAAACTTACATACCAGTTACTCACAGTTCACACTAACCTTACTGGCAATAACAGTTTCCTATTCGGAAAATGGCAACACTGAACGATACTCAACTTCAAGGGCTCAACTGATTCAATGAGGAGAAAATAATTACCATGTATTTCGATTGCAAATGCATGACTGTATTGTGCTATGAGACTATGATTTACAGTCTGTAAAACTGATACCAATCTACCTACTACTAAAAATTTAAAATAATAATACAAATAGAACAATTGAATTGAATTCATCTTTTTATCTTGATAACACACCATCAATCTATATCATATCAATGAAGTCTTAGAGCGAAATTAATACAAAGTCGCTCATAATCTCAAGTTTGAACCAGAACTAACATTCTCTCAACAATTCACAAATTTTGAATTAAGTACACAGTTGATAGAGGTGTTACAAAAATGTCAATTGTATCTGCCTTTAAATTCTATACTTCTACTGGCATCTGCCTGATAAGCAGCAAATTCTCAGTGACCGTGTGGCCTAATGGATAAGGCGTTGGATTTCGGATCCGAAGACTGCAGGTTCGAGTTCTGTCACGGTCGATATTTTTGCAAGCACCTATACTTATCTGTTATTTCTAGAAGTTCTTCCCAAGTAAGTATGAGGTTGGAGTCATAATGAATATCACTATCTTGTCATCTTTTTTTTTTTTTTTTTGGGTTTAACGTCGCTTTCAACTGCATGATCATATCACGACGGGTCTTGTCATCTTTCATGTGCTTCATTTACCAAAGTACATATTTCACACTTTTCTCTCTTCACAGAAGTATAATATCAGGGAATAGGTCCCATTAATAGGACTATTAATCGCATTGAACGTTCTCTTGCGTAAGACTTTCATTGTGGCTTTATTTTCAGCAGGTTGATATTTATAATAACAAAGCTATAGATCAGGTGCGAGTAACTTTGGATCTAGGTGTAGGCTACATCATAAGGACTATCAGTAACTATAAAGCAGGGGTGCCCAACCTTTACAGAAGAAGATCTACTATAAAGTCTCAGATAATCAACGCGACAAAAGAATGAGTTTTTACGACAAAGAATCTCGATTGCAATTCAGAAAAGCAATGCCGCCTGTGTATGTGTAATGGGCACAATACCTTATCAGTGCCGGATTAAGGCTGCGCGGGGCCCTTGGCAATTTCAAGGCGCGGGGCCCCAAAATCGTACTGAGATTTTATTCTAAAATACTCTCCAAAACGACGTTTATAACACCGAAGGCAACATTTTTTCCAAATAATAGTAGAAATATCTAAATATGTATTATGGAAAGAATATGTGTACAAATATGTCATTAGGTAAGATGTGTAGAAAGTAGATCATCGATTACTATAAAGATTTTATCGCTAGTATTGAAGTAATGATATTTTTCGGTTCCAAGTGCGGTTAGCTTTTAGAGAAGGTGGGTTTTTAGTGGGTGGAAATCCCACACCTCAGGTTAGGATGGATCTGGGTGTCTTTGAAAGATTTTTTCCTGCCTTCCATTAAAAAAAAAGTATAGAATGCTACTTTTTTTAAAGGTAACTTTCCAAATTTATTCCAAACAATCAAAGGCACTTCGAAAATGCCCAAAGATTTTTTTCTTTTAATGGTATTAGAATTGCATGTCTTGAAAATAATCCAAATCATCATGATAAGTAAATTTGACGGCGCCGCAGGCGAAATTTTTGCAAAGTTATGGGGTACTCGAAAAATAGATACAAAAGGATATCTTGAAAAATTCATTAAAAGCGCCGCAGGCGAGACTTAATGTGTGATCGGCTTAATAAAGCCGATCACTGAGCACTCAGATGGCACTGGGTTTGATGGCAGAGATTACCTAAGGCGATAATCACGTCCTTTGTCAATATTATTCTTTTCAAATACGAGTAATTATATTATATAAAGAGCTGCAGGCAATAGGTATAGAGATCTACCTATTTTCTTATATGTGGTCGATTTTATGGGGGGCCCAGTGGTTTTTCTTTAAATATTTTGCTCAAATGGCTGTGATTTTATTTAATATTAAAATCCAGTAACACCGAGTTAAAGGTCATTCAAAAACACTTATAATTTATGTAAGCACTTGGCATCTACCAAATCTGACATATTGGTAGGTAATCCGCTAATGTCTATGTGATAGATCATTGTTTATTCAAGGAATTACAAGAAGTAATAGGGGGCCCCGTGCTTTGCTTTCAATTTATGTACTTTGCTGTGAGTGTGTGTTTTTTCACTTTTATTTCTTCTTCTTCTTACGCATTATTCAAAAGTATCTAGTGTAACCTTTTAAAAACCCCATAATACCTAGTGTAAGCTTTTTTAAAAAAACTCATAATATCTAGTGTAAGGTGCTCAAGCGCGGGGCCCCCTAAAGCGCGGGGCCCTTGGCATCTGCCAAATCCGCCATATGGGTAATCCGGCACTGTACCTTATTCCTCTAGCATGGAGGAATTTTTTTACATTTTGTAAATTGTATGTATTGAAATAATATAAATATACCTATAGTTTCATTCTCATGAGTTAAGGAAGGAGATCTCGGATTTTCACTTGTGTGAGATGCCAGACATCTCACCTCTCTGGACGTGATCGACCCAAAATCTTTCCGCGATCGACTGGTTGGGCAGCCCTGATATAGAAGATTCAACTGGTTGTTCTGATGTGGTACCAACCACTATGAGGAGTATTGAGGAGTGTGAGGACTTCAGACTTCCTTTTCTATGTTTCAAGCCTGTACCCTTACTCGTTAGGAATTGGCCAATTATAGCTATGCTGATAAAGAGGGTTTCGATCCTATTAGTTGCATCAAAAAAAAAACTGTTCTCAGACTGATATCACCCTAGTTATGAGCTTTTTGTTGGTGTTCTATGTCTTGGTAAGTATTTGAGAGAATGAATTCCATAAAAATAAATAATCTCTTTGAAGGTTCAAAAGTGTTAAAATAATAGTTTATTTATTGTTTAATTTCACATCATTATCAACCACACGTTTTTGCACTTACAATTCTTAGGAATCCTGATCACAATAATTATTATAAAATGGCAAAATTTCAGTTTCTGTTTTTAAAACCTTGATTAAAAAGTCACCATAAAATTAAAATCGTAGTTTTAAGATTATTTACTAGACCTAGACTTACCTTTAATTTTGATTTTCATACTTAAATTTTTTGTTGACTTCAGAATTTTGATTTTCATACTTCACAATTTTGTAGACTCCGGAATTTTGACTCTCATACTTCACAATTTTGTAGACTCCGGAATTTTGACTCTCATATTTCACAATTTTGTAGACTCCGGAATTTTGATTCTCATACTTCACAATTTTGTAGACTCAGAATTTTATTTCTCATACTTCACAATTTTGTAGACTCCGGAATTTTGACTGTCATACTTCACAATTTTGTAGACTCAGAATTTTGACTCTCATACTTCACAATTTTGTAGACTCCGGAATTTTGACTCTCATGCTTCACAATTTTGTAGACTCAGAATTTTGACTCTCATACTTAATTTTGTAGACTCAGAATTTTGATTTTCATACTTCACAATTTTGTAGACTTAGAATTTTGACTCTCATACTTCACAATTTTGTAGACTCCGGAATTTTGACTGTCAAACTTCACAATTTTGTAGACTCAGAATTTTGACTCTCATACATCACAATTTTGTAGACTTAGAATTTTGACTCTCATACTTCACAATTTTGTAGACTCCGGAATTTTGACTGTCATACTTCACAATTTTGTAGACTCAGAATTTTGACTCTCATACATCACAATTTTGTAGACTCCGGAATTTTGACTGTCATACTTCACAATTTTGTAGACTCAGAATTTTGACTCTCATACTTCACAATTTTGTAGACTCCGGAATTTTTATTCTCATACTTCACAATTTTGTAGACTCAGAATTTTGACTCTCATACTTAATTTTGTAGACTCAGAATTTTGATTTTCATACTTCACAATTTTGTAGACAGTACCTGTAAGAGTAAAGAATAAAGATACTTAAATCATTCATGTTTATTTTATAATGTTTACTTATTTGAAAGTTTTTTGTTATTAGTCACTTTCTGGTTTTAATTAGGTTAGGATTTAATTCCTTGCTTAGAATCTTTGTATAATTAAATTGATACGATTAGTTCTGTATCTCAAATTTAATAGATATAAACATTAAACAACAACCCTAAGATTCAGAATTCTTACTAAACTCTATTCATTGTGCCTGACATTTGTTCGGGTAAATTCCTAGTGGTATTATAATTGTCAACAATTTTTTGAATAATTTCTGTTAAAAAATGAGGCTTTATATTTTAGAAAGTTACTTTACCCAACATTATTTTTCAACTCAACTTTTCTGAATAAAAAATATTTATACTTACATTTGTTATAGAACATTGATTATATTGGCATATTAAATGTAAAATGGTGACTTTTTAAGCTTTGAATGAAAACTAAAGTAAAAATGCATGAGATTTATTGGATCAGGAATCCTAAGATAGTACAAAAAAATCTCTCGTATACTGTTCTTGTTCAATCCCCATTTTGTTTCATCTGGCACAATTATGATCGAATCATCAAGTTTCGGTCAAGATTTCTCCGACGACGTTCATAACTTTGACGAGTGGCTTTGTTTCTGATCTTGATGTGACTTATCTGAAATACGAGTAAAAAGAAAGCAAACTTGATCTATACATTTCATTATGTTACTCGCTAAGAAGCTTTTATTTTTTTTATTTAAATTTATTAGAGTGTGCAAACATAGTTATGTTATATACACTATGAAATATAAGAAAATTACATTTTCAAACAATTATTGTTAATAAAGTTCAAAACAGAAGTGGGGTCATATGAAAGACAAACAAAGAGGTCATTGGGGTTTCTTGCATTCTGATATTTGATACATTCTTTCAATATATGTTTTACCGTTATTCTACACTGGCAGGTATCACAAATAGGTGGACTCTCTTTTTTCATTAGGTAAACATGCGTGAGGTTAGTGTGACCTATCCGGAGCCGGGTGATTGAAACTTGGTCTCTACGGGTGAAAGAGGAGGGAGGGTGCCAGGGTTTATTTTCATTTTTTAACTCTCGGAGCTTGTTTCCTGTAAGGTTTTTCCATTCTTCGTTCCATTTTGAAATTATTTTCCTCTTTAGTAAGTGCTAAGAAGCTTTGGTAAGCCTTCTAATAGATTTCGGAAATGCGATTTGTGTTCCAAAATTGTATATGAACGGAAACACCATTCGAGACGGCATTGATGCCACATTTAAATAAATGGTTTTCACAAAATCACTGAAGTTAAACAACAACTGTTAAGGTTCGGACTTGTTGGATGACCACTCAAATTGGAAATATTTTGATGCTGGCTATTCCTGGTAAAACCCAGGTAGGTACTCAGCTTAGTGAGTGATGCGTTTTCTCCAATGGTGTCAAAAAGTCGAAACAAAAATACCTGATCACTTTTGATCCATTTCCGAAAGGATTGAACCGCGCCATGTATCAACCATTGTCCTTTGTTTCTTCTTCTAATGGAAGGTGATTCTGTATTTCTTCTAATCGAATGATTAATTCTTTACCATAAATTTTGATTGACAGTTAAATTTTGTTTTTGCTACTTTTTTGATTAGTATGAATTTTTTATAACCTATTTGATGTTCCTTGAAATATAAAATAAACTGGCCAATTGGTAAAATTTTAAATGGTTTCGATATATATTATGAAAATAATGAGATATGAAATATCTGGCTGTATAAATTGTAGGTTTATGTTATCTACTTGGCCTATGCCGACCGAACGCAGGACCGAAGGACCGAACGCAGAATTTATTTTCTGTTTTACCATATATAGCAGGGGTGCCCAACTTTTACAGAAGAAGATCTACTATAAAGTCTCAGATAATCAACGCGATTGACCCTACAAATTCAATGTTCATTCTGGGCTTGAATGGGTTAGTGAAGAATTCAACCAAATTTTAAAGTTTCAAGAAGTCACGAAACCTCCTTTTAATTCTCATGAGTTAAGGAAGGAGATCTCGGATTTTCACTTGTGTGAGACGGTGAGATGCCAGAAAACTTCGTTCGAAATTATTTTGTACTTTAGAGATCTATCCTTGAAGAACGTCATCTCACCTCTCTGGACGTGATCGACCCAAAATCACTCCGCGATCGACCGGTCGATCGCGATCGACCGGTTGGGCAGCCCTGCTATAAAGTGATACTTCTATGTTGCCTTTTATGTATGCATATTATCTAAATTCCAAGTTCATTTCATTGAGTTATACATCATATACATACATTCATAATAATAAAATTAACAGGCCACTTCATAATTTAGCCTCTACTCACAGGATGAACTTGAACCTGATCAAGGCTCATTGAAAAGGATTAAACCTATAATAAGCTCACAAAAACAAAACATGCTTTTTAATGAGAATTTGGAAATGGGTAGTAATCTCGTCTTCATGACAATTTATTTATAAAAAAAATTATAATTCCCTAATCTAGCCACAACAAAAGCTCTAATAATGTAGGCACATACCGAGTCTACTCGTGAAAACTCAGGTGACATGAATTATTCTTTCTTATGACATGAGAGTGTCTCTTTAGTACATCCTTCTTTTGGCAATCTTCATCATTAAACTGACGCCTGACACTTATTCATGGTGAAAGCGTGAAGGAAACCTCTTTCATCTCAAATTCAGGCACACTTCTAAAATTAGACAAATAGAGTATTGTCACTGCAGAATTCCTGCACAAATGAATTCCTCGAATAATAAAATTGTAAACATTGATTTCATCTTCCAACTTCCTGAGGAGGTCCCCCATGGAATTGCACTGGTGAATGCCTTATCTCCAAGGACAATCTTTTAGCAATGCTCCTTCTATTGAGCTATAGAGGAGAAAGAGACTTATTTTATATCTCCAAAATAATCTCCCAAATAGAAAGAAGATCCTTTCTGAAACATGGTGACAATTATGAAGAATGATGTTCTAATAAATCCAATCCTGTCGCCTCTTCTGAGTTGCCTCCGTGATGTTAGGAGTTTTTAAATAGGGCTGTGACAGGCAAAAGTAATATTGAATTTTCTTTGGCAGGCCTGCTAACTCCCACTTATATTAAAAATTGTCATACTGATAGCATTTTTATTGTTGTGAAAATGCTTTGTTTCAAAGTTTTATTTGAATAACTTTATTCTTTTTATCTTTCATACTGCTTTCAAACGAGATGCATTATGCATCAGAAAGAACTATTTTGAAAGTAGAGGGTCTCAAAGAGACAACGTTAAAACTCTTGAAACTTAAAATTCCTATACGTGCATTTCCAAATGACTTCAAGGTTGATGAGTGTTCTCCAGAGAAGGCTGTCTCCAGTTTTTTCTTGCAGATTTCTAACCCATCACATTATTAGGGATTTAGGGACCCTTAAATACCTACTGAATATTATAATAATAAGAATATTAAATCTAATAAGGGCAAAGCACAAAGCTATCCATATTCTCAAATACGATCAAGTTCTTGAAAACTGAACTTAAATTATACACAATGGTCTTACCATTTCTTTGACTTTCAATAATAGTTCCAGTGGCTGAATTCAAGTCTCCTATCTCATTCTGTATCTGTAGCACTGTTTAAGAACTGAAGAAGACAAATTCTCATTAAAATGGAAATCTGGTTCCCGAAACTCCAACACGGGCCACAGTTGTACTTCTCTCCCAATACAACACGCTAGAACAGAATGAAGACGTCAAAATCTTCTCCTAGAGTGCTACCTCTCTATTAAAGATTTACATAATAGCTGATGATCCGATGTAAATAAACTCCAAATTTTGATCTCATCTTCACAATCGTCATCAACAAGAAGGTTTCTTAATCTCTTTTCAAATCTCCTTGAATAGAAACATTTTAATTTCTAATCTTCGTTAATAATGACAGAAGTTTGGATCAAGGTGAGCATAAGGAATAGAAGCCTTGAAAGAGTTACTGATTGAAGCTCCAATGAGCGTTGCTAGTTCATCTTTATAATGTTGTATTAAATGTTGTATTTCCCTCATCTGGACGAGAAAAGACACAACTACTCGTACTCCTAGTTTCTTACATAATAATTATGTATGCATCAGTTAATTATTTGGTATCATTTATTATTTGGTACACCTCTTGGGAGAGTTGTCAGTCAGTGTTGTTTTTATGATTGCTGGTTAGAATCACCAAATTTTGAAAACCCCGCCCCACTCTAGGGTCTGCTTGCCCACCAGATGTCAAAATATGCTAAACTACACATTACATTATTGCTTGTTGTACTTAAAATAATTACTAAATTATATTTATCAAGTTTAAAACATCAAAAACTTGAGAAAATGTTAAGAAAACTTTCGACCTCTTTTTCATCTGAATTTACCTTTTGACTGGGCTATTAATATATTTATGTACTTATAATCGATTTATGTACATTCATTCATTAATTAACAGACTCCGAAACGCCTGCACTAAACGACTTCCAAATTATAAGTGTTAGAATATTCGATTCATCGATTGGTAGTTGGAATGCTAATATCATTAGGCACCTAATAGGTACCTCTGTGAACTCTCTCATCTTATGTTTTTTGGAGGGAAGTGCGATTTATTATTGTACAATGCAAAAGAAAGACAAAAGGCATGAATGTGGATAAGGAATAATACTCGTACTTCTTTCTAATTTACGAGTAAGAAGTAAATAACAATTCAACTTTTACGACGCATGGCTTTTTCAAAATAAAAAGCTGAAAACAAACAAAAGCGGGTCGCGCTAATGTGATGAGGCGACCTAGTCAAACAGTCTGTGAGTCTCGCTTGAAACGCCAGCAAGTGCGCTTTTCCGTGCTTTCGAATTTTTCGCGAAATATTCCAAACTTGTTTAATTTTTCGTGCGATTTTTTAGAGCTTTCAGGACAATGCTCTTTCTCGTGGTTAAAACTTTTAATTTTTTGTCAATGTGGTGGGTTTGGTGAACAGAATTGCTAAATAAAATTATAATAAATTCTCTCAAGTTTTTATGAGCAAATAATTTATTCGTCGCCATAATTCCAGCAAAAAATAAAAGAACCGCAACTTTGGGAACCTTTTAACATATCAAAACTGATAAAAATGTCTCATGTGTTATCGTGGAGCAGGTTTTGAATAACAGTTTTTACCGTCATAGGTTCCGTCGTTTCGTGACAAATAAAGTAATTCAATAGGTATGGAGTGCCCATTCAATATTTCGTGTAAAATTACAGTTATCAACAATGTATATGACGTATTATGCATAAAATTAGTGTGTCAAAAAGGACGTGCCCACATAGTTACTATCTAGTTACATGATTATTATACAATACATATCACCATTACTGTGGTTGTTGCCTGTTTTCCATTCGAATTCTTCTGCCTTTTCATGTGGAGTGTGGAGGTTTCCTATTGATAAAATTTAATACACATTACAGCAGATTTTCTGAGTTTCTTACAAACAAACGGACACATTATGTAGATATGTAGATCTACCTACATCTACATTAATGATACTCTAATTAGATACTTTCATATCACCTTGTATCTTATTTATTTGGTTTTTGGCCAGGTAGATTCATCCTTTCTGATGCTCTAATGTATTCTTTTTGTTTGATGTCTTCTTTTTTCTCCAGGAACATAACCTCGTGTATATTCCCATTGTCTTTTTCTGCATTGACACTAGCTACTACCTATTTTTCTCTCTTTCTCTTCCCACTTGCGCCGGGTGTGAGCGACATTTCATCAGATTCAGATTAATTAAAACTCCCCAGGATGTTTGTTTTCAATTCTTTCTTCCCCCTCCCCTCCCTGCCTCAAGGCAAAAACAAGAACTTAAATGAAATTTACAATTTATTGTTTAAAGAACTTTTCTTTTTTTCAATTGAAAAATAATAATGAGTATCGGAAATTTGTCTCTTCAGTTTAGGTCTGGGTGGTTGTAGTGTAGTCACTGTAGTCAGTGGTGGGAAGTTTCCTTCAGTCTTTTTTTATACAAAAACTAGCGGGTTACACCCGCCGCTTCGCCAGCCCATCAAACACACACCAACCACACACACACCCACCCACACCACACACACCACAAACACCACACAACCACACACACCACACACCACACACACACCACACACACACACCACACACACACCACACACACACACACACACACACACACACACACACCACACACACACACCACACACACACCACACACACACACCACACACACACACACCACACACACACACACCACACACACACCACACACACACCACACACAACCACACACACACACACACACACACACACACCACAACACACACACCAACACCACACACACACCAACACACACACACACACCACACACACACACACCACCACACACACACACACCACACACACACCACACACACAAATGTCATTTAGGTTTGAAAAAAAACCTGAATATTTTTTGTCGCCCATCTATTTTCTGGCCTTCCCCGGCGTAGCTCAAGAATGGCTCATCAGAATTTCGCGATCAATATGTCAAATGAAAGCCTAAACCCTTGCCTAAAACTTTCTCGCTCTGAGTTGATAGGTCGTCACTTCAAATTTCGAGAAAAAATGTCATTTAGGTCAAAAAACGTGAATATTTTACATGTTACCCATCCATTTTTTTACCTTACCCGGCGTAGCTCAAGAACGGCTCATCAGAAATTCGCGATCGATATGTCAATTGAAAACTCAAGCCCTTGCCTAAAACTTTCTCGCTTTGAGTTGATAGGTCGTCGCGACAAATTTCGAGAAAAAATGTCATTTATGTCAAAAAACGTGCATTTTTTTTGCGTCACCCATCTATTTTTTATCCTTACTCATTGTAGCTTAACCTCAGGGAGATATAATCTAGCCTAGAAGAATTTCCTGATCCAAGCGGACCTATGTGCAAAATTTCAGGTTTCTCGGTCAAACGGTGTGGATTTGTATAAAGAACATACATACATACATACACACACACACACATACATACAGACAGCTTTCTTTTATAGATATAGATTGGTATTCTGTCTTTTTTTTTTTTGCTAAAAAATCTGAAATTTTAGAAAATGTCTGACCCCCTAATTATTTATCTTCATAGTATTTATATTCATACTTTTAATATTGAAAATGTTAAAAAAATACATATTATTATTGTATGGGGGGTAAGAAGTTATCCACATCCTTGTGGTATACCTTGGGTATTTAGAGCGAATTGTGGATAAAATACGTCAACCAGACAGTTGAAAGTACAAATGTTATGTTTGATGTTAAAGCATATTTCTACAATAGAAACCAATTCATTACAATAAATAAAATTATAAAGCATCTTAAGCTTCCAAACCATCGTAGTTGGATGTATACTCATTAAATACCTACATAGATCTACACAATCTACACACCCTAATTTTTCCAAGTTTCAAAATTATTCTCATGTACTGTGTTCCAAAATAGTATTTCTCAGCAAGTTTTATAATGTCATTAATTAATTGTTCATTTTCAACTTTATGTTAAGTTTATTTTAATCTTCATTAAAAAATCCAAGGACTGGAGAGCTTACGTAAGTTATCGATAGCTTTTCAATCAAAACAATAATGCTTCTCTCAGGATCGATTTCAGAATGTATTACTGTTTCAGTCCTTGCAGTTCTCACCAAGACAGGACAAATAAGGATACTTAATTGGATATTTTTGATACTAAAGTTGGTATAGAAACCAAAACTTTGTTCGAATGGTTTAGCAGGCTGGATATCAATGATTCCTTTGATTTTCTAATTTTAATTTAGCCAGCGTCGATGGCAGTTGAATACACCGGTTCCCTTCAGAACACCGAAGTTAAGCGACATCCAGCGAGGTTAAGACTTGGATGGGTGACCATTCAAATTCTAATTCTCGTGACGCTGGCTTTTACCGGCCCCACTCAGGCTGGGTGAGGTCAATGTGAGTAGCAGGTTTGTGAGTTTCCTGCGAATGGAGGGTAAAACCCCCGTCGTGATATGACCATAGCAGTTGAAAGCGACGTTAAACCCCACTTAAAAAAAAAATAATAAAAAAATAATTTTAATTTATTTTTTACAATGGAAATAATATTAAATCCAAATCTTTTCATACACAGTAGTTCACTCTTGGTAGGCAACACGGACTATTTCCCGGTTTCTCTTTTGCCCTCTTAAAGTCGACCCTTGTAAGGTTTTTTTAGCTTTCCATTTCATTTTGATTTCAATTAAAATCTTCTTCAAGTTTCTAATAAACTAAGTTTTATAGTTTATGCTTTCCGTAATAATCGGATACTTTTTCATAAATTGTGTTTTTGTTTTCCATGATTTTTAGTATTCTGTATAACAAAGTTGTTTTTTTTTTAGCTAGAAGTAGAAATAGGTTACATCCAACGCTTATCTTTTACTTGTAAGTTTGTTCTCATTATTACAAGTAAGTACTTCACTTGTAACTTTAAAATTTCAATTTCAGATATTGGATATCGTTTACAGGTTTGATTTTAACTTTCGTATCGAACGGTTTCCAACATTTTTGAGAAGATACAATAATATTTTTTCATGTAAAAAAAGATTGTTAGTCAGCATCTCACTTTAATTGGAACCGATATCAAACCAGCCCTAATTGTGATTTAAGTGGTCAACATTTTGTACATTGTTTTTGTGTTTTTTGCTCTGAATCTGAAATGATTTTGGATCTTGTTGGAAATATCATCTGAATCCAGTTGGACTCATTATTCAAGTGAATCAAGCAAATGAGTCATGATTCTCAGTACATCGCACTAACACAGGTAAGCTTTATTTTCAATAACTAATTCATTTCTATGATTTTCTTATTATAATAATAATAATAATGCTTAAAAAAACAACTGCATTATTTTAATTTTTATGTAACAGAAAATATGCTGAAATAGAATGGTTGTAACCCAATTTTTTTTTTTTAGTATTTAATGTCTGTAATTTTACATCATAATGTGGGTGAAGACTACATTGTACTTCTTGACATCATTCTGCCTTTTTGCTGAACAAAGTGAAATCATGTTATAATGTGACAGTATGACATCAGGGAAGGACACGGGGGAAAAAATAAAAAAATAATAGACGTAGGTACCACTTCATTTGTAACACAATATTCGTAACTAGAATGAAATTATAACCACATCATACATTCTCCTTGCTAATGCTAACTTTTAATTTAGCATAATTTAGGAGAAAATATGATTTTCTGTAAGGGTAAGGGGAGATGAATCTCTCCTCTTACTTAAGAGGAAGAGGAAATGGAGGGCTAAAGAGACTGGTCTGATATATGTGGAATAATCTATTCATATCCAATGGTAACTGACATCCTCACACCTAAAGCTGACAAGAGATAATACACTGGAGTGTCTTATTCTGAAGTCTGAACACGGGGTGTCTAACCCCAAACATTTGCAAGCTTGCATAAAGTATCAGTTACCTTTACCCCGCCTGCTACCTTCACCCCTAGCTTACCCTACAAGTCTATCCCTGTCTTACCTCCGTGTTACTCCTCGTGTCACCTTACCCTACATGCAGCTGAATATTCTCCGAGAGATGAGGATGACTAGTGCATTCCTAAACTTTTGCATGAGGTAAGAATCCTCCTATGCAGGCATGTCACAGGAGAGGCCACTGTTTCACAAAAAATTTAGCAACATAACTTTTTAACAGTTTTTTTTTGTTAATAATCTAATCAAGAGAAAATAAATTAAAAACATTTAAACTTACCTGGCAACTATGACCACAAAAAAATGCCTGTTTTTTGTAATTATTTCATTTTTTTTTACAATATTTCCATTTCATTAACAAAGATAAATTATTACAATAAAAATAATAGGAAGGTATACCCGTCTTCAAAGTTAAAAACTGTGAAGAAGACGGGGATAGGTATTGATCATTAAGACAAGTGATTGTAAGGCAGTACTGGCCATGTCAAATAGGTAATTTAGAAGAGAATATGTGTCAAATGGTTAACTTCTTAGTTTTACTAAACAAAGAGTTTGTACTTTGTGCTCATAATTTCTTCAAAAGCTTAAAAAACTTCATTTGTGTGACATTTAAACATACGTACCACAAGGTATTTGAGTAATTTTCACTATTTTCAGTGAACAGGTCTCATTTTTTTTTTAGTTTGAAGTACGTTCAACCTGGCTCCTAGTCATTTTCCTTCTTATTATCTCTCCTTTCCTTAGCCCACCCTTCATAATCTTTAAAATATAACAAGATGCCTCTCTCTTCCTTTTCTCTCTCTTTCTCTACTCTACTCTTTTTCCCTCTTTATAAATACCCTTAATTCCCTCTCTCTCTCTTTTGCCATATCCCCTTTACACTTTGTTCTTTCATTCCTTTATTTCTTTTCTCACTCCTCTCTCCTCCTTCCTCCCTCTGTCCTTTGTCACCTCTCTTAATGTATTAGACACAACCTCTCCCCTTTTAACAACGATACTTTTCCATCCCCCTATATCCTCTTTCCAATTCACCCGCATCTCCTCCTCCTCCTCCTCCTCCTCCTACTTCTCCACCTCATCCTACCACTCTTTTCCTCCTCTCTTTTTTTATTCTCCTTCTTCCTCATTATCTTCTTACCCTAACTCTATTTCCATTTCAAAGCCGATGTAAGATAAGAAGATCTGTTAAAATAATACGTAATATAATGGGAGAAACATACAATCTACACAAGTAAGTGAATTTCTTCTAATTTAACAGGATAAGGATTAAGAAAGAGATGAAGAAATGAGAGGCGAGATAGGAATACAAATAGAGAGAGAGAGTGAGTGTAAGAGGGACAGGGATACAAATAGAGAGGGAGAGAGTAAGATGTATACATACAGAAAGGGAGAAGGAGTCACATAGATACAAATAGAGAGGGAGTAAGAGAGATAGGGGTATAAATAGAGAGAGAGAGAGGTACAAACACAGCGAGAAAGGTAGAGAATAAGAGATATAGGGGTACAAATAGAGAGAGAAAGAGAAAAAAAAATAGAGTTACAAATTGAGAAAAAGTGGAAAAAGTAAGAGGAATAACGAAATTCCTTTAAAAATTAAACACAAAAGAGAGATATTTAGATAAATGAAGAAAAAAATATAAAAAATGAAGATCAAGTTCATGGAGAACGAGAGAAGGAAAGAAAGAGAGAGCTAAATTGGGAGGGAGAGAAATGATTTAAAAATTTATCATATTTGAAGCAGAAGATAGAAAGGCTGAAATGAGACTTATGGCCGGTTCTACAAAAAAACACTTTTCGCGAAACTTTCTGAAATGTTATCAAAATTTCTACAGAGTACGGCAAATTTCAGCAACGGTGGTACCTTCAGGAAATCAGCTTTTTTGTTTTTATGTCTTCCTGTTTCTCTAGAAATTTTTAAATTTTGGCGCTTTTTTTTTGCTACCTTAGGCGTATATTACAAAAAAATACGCCACCCGTTTGGCGAGCAAAACCCTCGATTTACTGCACTAGCGCTAGTTTGACGAATCCTTTTGGAACTAACGTTCCCAATCCCGGTTTCTCAAGATTTCGCCAAAAGTCTTATTTGAAGAACCGGGCATTAAAATATATGAAAGGACAAGGAAATATAAAATATGGATGTAGAGGAAAGGAGATGATAAGCAAAAGAGATACAGAGAGAGAGAGAGCGAGAGAGAGAGAAGAGGGGAGGGAAGAGAAAGAGAAAAGTATGAGGAGGGAGAAAAAAGAGGAGAACAGAGTAGTAAATGGAAGAAAATAATAAGTGAATATGTTTGTACGTTTCTCAGAAGAACTGAGACGGGTATTCGTTGTGTCATCACCCCCAGAGGAGCCCCCTCCCCCCCCCCCCCTTCTACACCCCCACCCCCATTCTTGTGTATTCAGAGCCTCCGGGACACCTTCTAATTCAGTTTCCCAAGGATTTCCCATTACAGCATCAGGTACATACGACTCAAACAAGGTAAATTGTACTCATATGTATACATAACACTTGAACAAGATATAGGTACTGAATAATAATACACTATAGCTGACGCTTTTGAAAAGAAGATGTTTGAACATGAAATAAATGCCATGCAGACTTCTCAAACCTGTTGCTCTGCTCTTTTCGAGGCAATGAAGAATAAAGAGAAAGTATCTGTGCCTGAGAAGTCAAGGCCTTCCAGCCTCAAAAAAGAAATTGTAGTTTTCCAATAAGAAAGTCAATACGGAAATGGTTTTCCAAATATATCCCTCTTTCATCTTGGATTAAGGCCACTAGTTTTAGTTTCTTTAGGTTAAAAGATTTGGCAATATTATCTATCTGCAATAATAATCGTTCAGAAAATTTCAAGACAATCTTAAAGTTTTTCGCATCAGCTGATACACCCTAAAATTAATTTTCCTAGATATTCCCAAAATCTCCCCCTCTCTTAAAGCTAATCCTTCATTTCCTCCCCCATATTATCTTCTCTTCTGTCATCGTGAATTTGTTCTCTATATCCTCACTGTATTCTAATGGCGATATTATTTTTCCTAGAATATATCAATACATATTAGGTACTCTGGAAATGTGTAGCTATAGTTGTTTCCGATATTTTTATTTATTCATTCTAAGTCCCACGGATCGATCGAAAATTTAATTAATACATCCATTTATATTTCAAGGAATATTTAGTAAATTTTGCAAATTTAAATAAAGAATGTATCAGCACTATCAAAGTTATTCCTAATACATTTATTATTATTAGAAATAGAAATCATCGGAACTTGGTGATTGACGCACCAGATTCGGAAGCAAAAACTTGGCAAACTCACAAGTGAGGAAGTTATCTGGCAAACCATTTTGCACTTGTATTTTCCAGCTTTAGTTTTTTCCCCCGTATCTGGTAAAATTTAATTTGCAGACTTTTCGTCCCCCCTCCTCCTCCCTCCTCCTCAAATACAACATCGTGTGAAAAGGATTACTCCGTCGCGTCGGTAGCGAAATAGTTCGTGGCAGACTAGCTGTCTCTTTCCCCACTCTCCTGAGAGAGAGGGAGAGAGCGACAGAGTAAGGAGTGAGGGATCATGAGATGGGTAAGAGGAACATGAAAATGATAGAAAAAGAGGGAGACAAAATATAGAGCAATGTAGGTAGAAAGAAATAATAAGAAGAAAAGAGTGAGGGAAGATTAGTTGGGGGTGAAAGAGAACTGTATGGGTGAAATGATTAAGGGAAAGATAAAGATATCGATATAGAGAAAGAGAAAGGGAAAGGGAAATATGTATTATGTACAAATAAGTTCAGAGAAAATGAGGGAGATACGAGAAAATGAGAACGCATTTAGAGTGAGCTAGGTTTAGTTGTAGAGAGAGACATAGAGAGGGAACCAGATGGATGAAATAATAAAGAAAAAGAGGTATATTGAGAGAGAGAGAGAGAGAGAGAGAGAGAGAGAGAGAGAGAGAGAGAGAGAGAGAGAGAAATGAAAAGAAAAGAACCAAAAATTCAGACAAAATAAGGTAAAGAAGAGAAAATGAGAAGGAAAGAGTGAGTGAGGAAGTGAGAGAGAAAGAGAACTAGATGGATAGACTACTTAAGAGAAAGAGGTAAGTTAGAAGGAGAGGGAATAATACAGCGAGTTCCAGATGAAGACGAGAGGAGGGAGACACAAAAGACAGTTTGGTCGTCTGCCAAGAATTGACCTGAGAGTTCCGCGCACTGCAATTACACCCATGTTTTATCTCGCCCGGCTATTGTCCACACAGCTCGAGTAGGAACTTTGGATGAGGAATTTAGCCGGACCAACCCTTTAGCGTTAGCCGGACACGGAACTAATTTGCTGGGGAACCAGGGGAACGCTTTTATTATTATTATTAAACATGTTGGATCAAGTTTTATTTACAAATAACAAAACAAAACTTGATCAAGGGCGGTGCTAATGCCAACGGCATTCTCTTCCGCTTTTCATTGATATCTTCAGTTTCAGGAGTTATCAATGTTGTCATTCGTCGTGAATTTGTGCAACAGAGGTTTCTGAGGTTAAAAGTGTATTATTATGAATTTAAAAAAAAAATATTGATAGTAATAATTTATTATAATAGTATCTCAAAACTTAGAGCAGTGGATGAGTGACATGAAGGTTTGAGGCATGCATGCAAAATTTCAATAAACGTGTTGTAGTATCTTCTGTCTCATCATTTTATCCACTAAAATAGCATAACTTTGATAATACTGAAACTTATTTGGCACAACTTTGCCAGTAATAATTTTATAAAAATATATATAAAAAAATATCAAATTGACTAAGTAAAGAGTTGTTATTTATCTCTGAAATTTGTCACGAATTCCAACTCAACTTGGTTCCCAAATTCATTAGGTACCATCATCAATATTCTTTTCTTTCCCATTTTTATATAATATGAGTCATTCTTTGATATCAAGATTTAATATTGTGCCTGTACAATCTAAAAATTTGCCTGTACATCCCGGAAATATTGCACAATATTCACACAACAGCACCCTTCACTTGTATATAACCCCCTCTCTTGTTTCTTCCAATGAGACAGCGACCCGTCATTGAGACCCGTTTCCCTCCTTGATAAATGCTGAAAAGCTAACACGCAGTCTGAAAACCATTCAGAGGTACATGAGTAACATGAGTCATCCGACAATGGACGAGATAACAGCCGGTATGTCTATTACACACACTGGAGACATAAACAAGAGTCTTAATGGAGATTGAAGTAATGAAAATTTTGAAAAAATATTAATAATAATAATTGAAGAATGATTGGGAGAACAATAAATGGGATATAAAAAAGTCCACCCTTCCATAATGTTTTAATACATGTAAAAAAAAAATATGTATAGATAGGGGTTTGAAACCAGTTGGATTTCTAATGTTCAGAAGACAATACTTTTTTTTGAAAGTTATTTGTTTACTTATTTACACACTGTGTGCAGTTTATTTATTTAGCACAAAGTCTAACAAAGGGTAGATTGTAATGTTACCTGTCTACCAGAAGGAATGTTCGGGATGTCCTGATTAGATTTGACAGCCTATGAGTGTGAAAAATTACTTCCGAGGTGGATAATTATGATCCTTGGTGATTTATAGAGTTTATAGGACACGTATGTCGGTGCCTATGCCTACCCTAGCCTCGTGAAGACAATTGGGGTAGTTGTAGAATGTAGAGTGAACAACGACAATTGGCGGAATTACAAGATATTCTATTAAAACTAGAATGTTGTAAAATTTATTTATTTAATTATAAAACAGCTCTTCGAAACGCAAGACATCAGGAATAGTGTCCATAATGCTCATTACAAGATTAATATTGGATTTCGATTGTTGGTTGGGAGATTTGATGAATTAGCAATAATAGTTCTCGTAATACCGATGCTACCCATTAAAAATTGTGACATAATAACACAAATAACTAGCCCCTCTCTTTAATAACAGTTCCATTCAAAGTATTAGAACTCATCCCTGAGCCCCGCCATCATAGCAAAATATCATTATTCCAGGAATCCTTTATCTTTTTTACAACCAGAGTAATGCTGATATGTTTGCATAGCTGCACATTTTATAAAAAATATACATCATGTAAAATATTAATTGTAAATATTAGAGCAAAATATGTTCTGGAACATGTTTAGCGAATATTAGGTATGCAGGGAGGGGCGGGGGGTGATTCCCAGGGGAGTCATGTGGGGTCTGACAGACAGTACTGTGTGTCATAAACTGCCTGACGTGGACCGTCCCTTGAGGCCCTTTCCCCGACCTTGGTCATTTCTAGTCTTTAATTTTAAACTTTCGGTTCAGGGACCTATTTATAAGCCCGTTCTGTTGAGACAGTTTTGGCAATTCTAAATGTGTGCAGACTAAAGGGGATGTTTTCTGTCTAGCTATTATCGATAGTAATGACGCCACCCTGTAATCCAGGGCATTTTAATACAGTGTGAGGGAAAATAAAGCACATAAACTTATAATTTTACTGTCCTAAGACTCTTGTTCCCGAATCGTTGCTGCCGTGAGTCACTTCTTCTAAAAGTCCTCGTATAGTGATGAGTTCAATTCACCAATTTTTTGTTGTTGTTGAAATTACGTATGTCACAACAAACAACCAAATTAGAACACTGCCAAAGTTGATTTTTTTACAGGAAAACAGTCGTGCCACCTCAAAAACTTGGGGTTTAATATAATAGGTATAATACCAAGTAATGATATGCTTCAGGGTCTCGCAATGCTGTGTTACATAGGAACATAAGTAAAGACTTGTAAAAAAAACCAAAAAAAAAAAAAAACCGCATATTTGTCTGGTTGTATAGAAACGTCTGTGTCCGATCCTGTTTTCCAGAATAACAGATAAGGGTTACAACTCACTCCACCTAATCCTCACCCCTTCCACTTTGCCGTTTGGAAAAATGAAACGCTTTCCTAATGTAAACTCCATATGGCTCAAGAGAGACCCCCTGCCATAAATTAGGACACAGAGTATTTCAAATGCTGGAGTCAAACGAGATCATGTGGTAATTAATATTTATTTTAAATTATGATTTGTTGTTATTTATGTTATCTATAATAGTGACATGGAGGGTAGGGAGGAGAAGGAGGAAGAGAAGAAGGAAGGGAAGTACAATATTACAGGAGAGGAAGAGACAAGAGATAATGAAAACTAATTTGTGGAACGCTCATCATGGAGCATAATATTGAGTGGGATTTTGGAAAACAATAAATCCAACATAACCTCTTCCTTCCCAATGTGCATCTGAATGCACATTTTTTTGGTAATGCTATCATACCAAGACAAAATTGCCCCGCCTATAATAACGCACATAGTTCTCTTTCCTTTGAAAAAACCTCTGTGGTAAAGATCCGTTCACATTAGAGATTAAAATCAACATGAGTTCAGAAAAGTGTTTGTGCATTTGAATGCACCTTGGGAAGATACCATTACAAACCCTATATTACGAATGTGCATTTGGATGCACATCGGACAGGTACCACTACAAATGATAAAAGCGCTTGGGAAGGAAGAGGATAATAGGTGTTCTGTTAACCTACATAAAACAACTTAAATGCCAAGGTATTATTTGTGGAAAGTTTCGAGTAGGTCCCTATTATCATTTCGTTAGCCAGCCTTCGTGATGTAACGTTGTGACTACTGCCTGTTGTCCAGAGATCCTGAGTCCGATTCCCGGTTGTAGAAGACTTTTCACATAGAAAATTCTGTGCCGTCCGAACAAGTGATACTGGCATTTCTGGCACTATCCATGCTGGGTGAGGTTAATGTGGGTAGCTAGTACGATTCCCAGCAAAGGAAGGGTAAAACCCTCGGCCTTAATATTTTAAATCAGGACGTTAAAATCCAATAGAATCAATGGACATGAAAAGCACCAAGATATTGGTACGGGACGTCTATATAATCTCACTGCCGTGATATAAGGTATCTGTGCCTATCTTACGGACGCGGAATTATTATTATTATCATTGTTAAGTAAAGTTAAAAGAAAACATGACTGCATTGAGAGCATCATTCAATTTTAGCAGGTTATCGTAATATTAATCCAAGTTTTGGTGGTACTTATAACGATAGGTAATTTATATTTTATCTATGAAATTCACTAGAAAAGATAAGAAGAATTTTGCAAGACTTTTCAAGACTAACGTTAAGTCTAAGTGACACAAGATCCCAGGCACTCTCGCATGTTTTTTTTTCACACACGCTTTTTCATGCCCAAAATGAGAAATTCAGACAAGTAATCTGACAAGTAAAGTGTTCTCCAAAGTTTCGAAAATAGAAAGCAAAAAATAATGCCATCCGAACAAAAAGCCGAGAGATGAGGTCCCGTCATAATGTTTGAACTGCGTCGGCAATGAAGGCATATCCGGGTAATGAAAAGCCGAGCGTTTTAAAAGCCGTGAAGATTAAGATCGTCAGCGAGGATTTGCAGAAGTGGGATGTTGAAAGGGGGTGGGGTGTTGAGTAAGAGAGAAGGCAGAGGAGAGAGGGAAAAAGAATGATTTAGTTATTTTAGAGACAGAAGAAGACAGGATGGAGGGGATGAGAAGTGGTGGCGGTATTTCCAAACATTCATCAAGAAGCGTTGTGGATTTCCCGGGATGACAAGCTTTATATTTCATTTCTTTACAATGCCAAAGCTAAAACAATACAGCAGTAAACCATCGCCATGCTGGAGGCGCGGGGTAGAGAACCCATGGAACAGAGGAAGGAGGGCAGGGGAGCCAGATGGGGCACTGCTGGGACACAGACTAGGAGATAGCGGTAGGAAATTCATTATTCGTGTTAATTCCGGAGCTTGTGCTATACTGTTTGTTAGTTAGTGGTAGGTATATCTAGCTGTAAATAGATCTCTCTGGTGACTTCATCATAACAAAGTAGCTTTTTGTCAGAATTTCAAGCTTTTCCAGCAAGTATTTTCTGGGTCCACGAGGTAAATTGTAGAAGCGACATAATTAAACTATAAGTATAACAGAATATCCTGACGATTTGAATGGTCGATTAAAATCTTCATGTATTACCTAAACTTTTCAGTTGTTGGTCATGAACGTAAATTTTGAACGAAGCTTGTTTATCATCAGTTTACTAGCACTGACAATTTTTTTTTTTAAAGCTTTATTAGGTAGAACAAAAAATATATACAGTAGAACACAATGAAGAAATATAAAGAAAAACAAAAAGATTAAACAAATATAAAAGAAGGAAAAAAAAGAGAGAAATGTCCTACCTAAAGGGCGGGGTTATTGCCTGTGGCAATCTCTTCCACCCAACCCTTTTATGGGGAAAGGAACAATATAAAATGTTATATGATTGTGCCTACGAAACACCTTACTTGTGAACACATAACTAAGCTATGCCTGTAATATTTTACTATCACTTCCAATGAGTCGGCGAAAATATCTTGGAAACGTCAGCTGATAGTATCATCAGCACGAATGAGTATTTACCCTGTCTGAAAACAAGCGGGGTAAGGGTTTTTTTTCGAAATAAAAATCAATGGTAGCCAAGCAATTTGAAATCAGCACGCAACATGAGAAAGAAGTTGTTTGCAAATGCTTGGACGTAAGAAGCGAACCGTCTTCTACTTAATGAGACTAGCTGTTTCCCGGGCATGGTCATAATCATAACGATGGATGCGGTATTTTTGGACTAAAACTACTAATTGGATTGAATTTAAAGGAGTCGCTAACAATTTTCCTTCAAATACACCTGACTATAATGGACGTCCGGAACAAAGTATAAGATTGGTGCGGAAGAGAATGTCAAAGTCATTATCACCACACTTTATCAGGCTTGGTTTATAATTGTTGTAAATTGTAATATGTTCATTGTATAAATAATGTAAATCAGGAGTGTTCTTTTTTTTTTTTTTTTTTTTTTTCAAAAGAAATAAGTTTATTTTTTGTAACAGGTTTTAGTATTAACAGAAAAGTGAGAAATTGTACGTATAAATATGTGAATAATGTGAAACGGCGCTTTGTTTAGACTTTCTAAAAAAACTCCGGATTCTGCTGTCCAATAGAGTATACTAATACACATGTAGATCCTTGAAATCATTGAATGTATAATTTAAGTCCCAGAAATTGGTGTTCACCATGAATTTATTAGCACTAGAGCTTTGCTTATTTATTAGCACTTTGTTGAAGGAACCTAAAAAGATTTTACCCTTTAAAAAAAAAAAAATGTTCTTGGCTAGGCTGATTTTCTTCTAAAGTCCACCATCAGAAAACCTAAGATTACCATTTATTTATTTTAACTGACACAAGTTTATCAAAAGTTTTTTCTTAATATGATTTTTCCGTTTGTTTTCACAAGGGTATGCTTCCAAACATTTGCCAGAAACATGTCAACCATTGCAGCGTATGTTCCTGCCGACCTTGGTAACCTTCATTCCGAAAAAATTTAGCAAGTAGAACTTTTGAGTGCAAACTTGATATTTCCGTTTCAATACCGGCGTCGTATATTCTATATCGTTCCCAAGAATCGCAAGTTTATCTACTTTACCTGCCACTTTCGACATTCATTTCATCTGAACATTCACTTCCAAGTTTATATCTGGAAGACACGTAAATGAGAAACTGAGAAATTTTTGTATAAGTCAACAAAACACCCCCTTCATCTCTTCTTCTTCATTATTATAAATCCTCCTCCTTCCCTTCCTCTTTAATCCCTCCCTCCTCCACCCCCTCTTTTCCTCTCTCCTTCCATCTCATTTCCTTTGTTTCTTTCCGCTAAAAATACAGGGACTCCTTTACCTGTTTTAAACTTTGCAATTTTAGAGAAAAAAAATCTTCAACTTTAGCATTTTCATAATATGTACGTGCATTTGTTATCTTTTCTAAATTCGGGTGTTCTAAGAAATATCCATCTTGATAAAAATGAAAGAACGTTGTACCTACGTTACCATGACACCTCAAATTTTGATGATAGTGTATTACAATGAATATCAGAAGCAAACAGATGTCCTAGATCTTAAGATGATCAAGATCTATCAAAAAATTTATTTTCATAATTAGGTGTTATTTTGTTGTACTGTTGTTGCTAGTGCTTTTTGTGAAAAAAATTCTTGTCATAGATTGATAGTCCAATATTCAGGAATCATCAGAGGTCAGGTTCTAAAGTTGTACAAACAACTGAACTCATTGCAATCCACTCAACTCATTGCGATACATTTATTTGAAAACTGATCCTTTAGTTTACCTCCTTTTTTCCAAGTTCCAACCTGTATTTTCATCATCTACGATAGCCTGACTTGTAACCATCATTTCCATTCATACATAAACACATAGAAATATTTTGCACCCAATTTTCAACACCCTGTAGAGGATGAGTTGCGAATATATTAGTCCAGCACGCTATCAGTGCATTAATATCAGCTTTCTATTAGAGCTTGCTTCCACTGGTTCCACTCTAGAAAATTAGATGAAGGAATGAAGGAGGTAGAGCAGAGTTTCAGGAATTAGATTTCCATTGTTGGTGGACAGATAGAAGCGCAGATTTTATGATTGCAGTGGTGTTTCTTTTCAATTTTTCACCTCATAGTAAAATTTATTTTGTAAAACAGATCAGAGTTACTATTGTTAAAGAGTATATGTTACCAAAAAGGTATCTACATTTCAGAGTAAATCTGAACCCGATAAGTACAAAATTAATCAAAAAATATAAATTATGCTTTTTTGTAACTTGTAACTGAGATTCAAGCAATCATAGATCTTTTTATTCTAAGAAAAAATGAAAATTCAATGATTTTTTTTGATAAAACTGAAAAAAAAAGAAATTGCTCGTTACAAAATACTGTAAGTTCTTGTGTATAAAAACCATGCACAGCAGTGTCAGAAGTAACTTTTCATTTTAGCAACTAGTATGGCACAGCGAGTGGTGTGTATAACCAGCTACCTGGTTCATGGGTGTAACATAGGTCATGCCATGTGTGGCCTGAGTAGCAGTTGAATTTGGAAGCCATCAAATGTGGTAGCTTGTTGTAATTTGTACCTTCTAAATTATTCATGTAGCTACTGAAGACATGATAAAAGTTGAGGTTTCAGATTTGGGTGGGTACTCTGAACTCTCCATAGAGTCTTTCTGATTAGTAGGTACGAATCTTGTATGGAGAGGAACTCTTTGTGTGTGGTGTGTGTAAAGAATGTGTGGTCAAAATAAATAATATATATTGTGTACAATTGTACATATTAAGCATTGTTTTTAATTTTCATTTTTTTTTCTCACACAACTTATTACATTGGATCTTATCAATTCAAACAGGCTAGTATTATGACATTTTGATATCTATTAAAATATGAAGTGTAGAAAAAAGTGGAAATCCTTAACCACTGACTCACGTACTTACTTGGTTAATATTATTGAGATCTTTGATTTGATACACAAGCCTTCTTTATGACGTGACGGTTGCCCTTTATTTCAATACTGTTGAGTGGAGTTTCAAATTTCCCTCAAAAGTTGAACTTTCCTGCTTAAGGGAAGTTCCGAAAATGGTTGTTTTGTCTAAGTTTGCGGGGGTTTTATTTTGTAATTAAACTTTTGACTTCGCCAGTTCATCGCTTGTGTTGCTGCAACCCATAATAGTGTAGTGGCGTTCTTGTTTCTTGCAACTTCCCAAGTTCCAAAAACTTTAAAGTTGTCGGGCAATTAGCCAAAATGTACCTGCGGACTGGGTAATCGCTATCTGGTATTTTGTGTAGGTAATCGTTATCTATACACTAAACATAAATGGTATTTCGGTTGAGTTTCAGACAAAAAGCCAAATAAATAAATAGGTGCAATATTAGGAACGATTGCCTCTTTGGTACTATTGTTTTGTAAACAGTTTATAATTTATAGAGACACAAACATGCAAATTATGTACATATTTATTTCCCATGGAAACTATTTTCATTAAACTGTTTATTTTAAGGGTAGTAACCTTCGATTACGAGATGAATTTCTACCTTATTACTCTGGAGAAGTAATTTATTTTAATTAAAATTTATTTTAATACCTTCATGGAGAAACTGAGTCATTTCTCAAAATCCCTTTAAAATGGTTTCCACAGTTTGTAGTTGTATATGTACCTACATGGATATGGGAGAGAAACCGTTTGAATAAGAGGAATATGGAACATAGATAACTAGGGCAGTCACATTCAATTTTCTCATCTCTCCGAATCTGCTGGTCATTTTTCTCCGAAATTCTTTGTCGCACAGCATCTCTTTGAAGATAGCACACAAGACCACGGTACTGAACTTTCATAATCCACTGACCCACTTCTGAAACCCCCAGACAATATATTCCTCCGTCCGGAAAATTCAAATCACATTTCTAGATATCATTGCAATGCAACCAAACTCTTTATAGCTTTCGTGATGTGTATCGAATCCCTCAAAGATATTTCTTTCTGGGGATAAATGTGCACCCCGGAAAAAATACACAACACCAGTTTATCCCCATTCTCTGTTCCTTTCCTTCCACTCCCTCTTTCTCTCTATACCATCTCCCATTATATCTGTTTGTCTCTCTCTTTGGCTCTTTCTGTCTCCATCACTGTTTTTATTCTACCTCTGTGCTTTGCTCTGTTTCAATGTACTTTTGCATTTTCAAGTACCTCTGTGCCCAGGGGGTTGAATTGCACAGACATCACAAACACTTCAGTCGGCTCTCAATGTCCTCATCTCCCTTCTTCGTATGTGTTACGTGTGGCAATCAATTTGAGTAGAGGATGTGAAGGAAGAAGAGGAGAGGGAGGATGATAGGTAGTTGAGAAGAGATATTGAAAGAGGAGCAGAAGAGCAGTTTTAAGTGGAGGAAGCGCAGAGGTTGATGAGAAGGAAATGGTGAATTGAAATGGAATAAGCGAATGAGAAGAAAATGGGGACAAGAAAAGGAAAAGTAAGATTGAATAAAGCGAAAAAATTAAAGGGGAAAAAAGAAATAGGAGAGGTTAGGAATAGGAGAATTTGTATGAAGTTGAAGGAGAGACAAGAGTCGGTAAGAAAAAATAGATGGAGCAGAAAGAGAAATAGAAAAGAACAACCAAGTAAAGAAATCATGGTGAAATAAACAAATAGATGAGTTAAGAAAAGTAATGTAAGAAGAACGTGAAGAAAAATATGAGGAAAAGTATTTATGGAGAGGAGATTTGAAGGAGGGAAATATTTGAGAGGAATAATGAGAATAAGAAGTGATAGAAGAACGGAGTGTAAAAATATAAATAATGAAATAAACATGGTGTTATATGGAAAGTAATAGGTATAGAATGTGAAGAAAATGTGGCAAAAAATTAAGTAGAGTAGAGTAGAATGAGCAAGCAAGCGTTGAGGAGGGGATGAGTTTGGAGGATGTTGTGAATTAGGGTAAAATACTCTGGGATTTCAGCTGGATTGTTTGGAATCCTTGCGAGACAATCGCAATGTTTAGGCTTTGTTTGTTATCGGAGAATTGGAATAATAGGCAGAGGAAATAGTGTTTCCTATTGAACCAATAGTCCAATTCTTCATTGAGGATATGTTTTATCCCTACATGATTTTTTACTATCTACTTTAAAACAATAGGAATTGCATAGCTATCTGTAAATAGAGTGAATTCCAATGTAGCAATACACATTACACATGTATGCATATAATATGTTACCTGTACTATATCATCCCCCAAAAAACACTTCGTGTAGAAATAGTCGTCAAGTGTTGGAATGATTAAAAAGAACTGATATCAAAAACGTCAATTTTCTATGTTTAAAGGAAATATTTTGCACGTAATAAGTCTCTTGATAATTCAACCAAAATAATAGCCTCACAACAACAATACACCTTTGAGCAAACTTCGATTTGGTATTTTGAGAATTTAACCAAAAAATAGCCACACAACAAAACAATGCTCTTGTAAGAACAATCTTGCATAATGACATAACCACGTCCTTGACTACTGCACACTGTTTTGTTAGCAACGTACTTCACATAAATTTCAGAACAAAACAGTGTGCAGTCAAGGACGTGGTTCTGTAATTATGCAAGATTGTTCTTACAAGAGCATTGTTTTGTTGTGTGGCTATTTTTTGGTTAAATTCTCAAAATACCAAATCGAAGTTTGCTCAAAGGTGTATTGTTGTTGTGAGGCTATTATTTTGGTTGAATTATCAAGAGACTTATTACGTGAAAAATATTTCCTTTAAACATAGAAAATTGAAGTTTTTGATATCAGTTCTTTTTAATCATTCCAACACTTGACGACTATTTCTACACGAAGTGTTTTTTGGGGGATATCACTACTTTTTGATTTAATTGATTTTCATATGATAGATGAAATAAAAACTGGTCAACAATCAACAGATAAAAGAAAAAAGACTTTTAATTAAAGGATGTTGATCTTTTAATTCAAGGAGAAAAATAAATGATATAAAAAAAAACTTTGAAAAGATGCTGAAAGAATATTTCACGGTACTTGCTGGAGAGAGGAGAAATCTTGAGATAATAGGTGTATTCCTTATTGAGTGGCACTAGATAGCGCTCAGCAATTTTGTTGATCTTTTCAAATTTTGAAACCCACTGCTAGATTCATTAACAGAAAAGTACCCCGTTTCAGTATTGTTGGCAATAATTAGAGATGGGTGATACCGAGTATTTCATAGAACCGGTACTTCAGTAATCGATTACATAAAAGTACTGAGTATTTACCGAGGTTCTTTTGTACTTGGTTTTTGAGATTCTGCGAGCGGATGTAAATGGAATAGTGGATTCGAGTAATCACTCAAGAACCAAGTAAAAAAGCACCGTACACTAACTAAATCTCACAATTTTGCATTCAGAATGTTTACAGGAGACGAATCTCGATTCACAAAATTTGTTGGGTGTTTTAGTTTCAAGTGTTTCAATAGATTAGAAGCTCCACCTCCTATTTTATAACCTGAATTAAATAATGTACATTTCCCTAAACCGTCCAATTGTTTGACAAAGAAGTTTCAAATAGAAGACTTGGTTCTACGAGACAAAAAGAAAAATATTAGGACACCGACAGCCTGAATATTATTCATAGATAATATCGGAATAATGAAGTACCTCTCTCTGCTGTACCCAGTTCTAGAGATGGGTATTTGGGTATTATTGTAATACCGATTATTTCATAGAACCGGTACCCGGTATGGTACCCGGCCCCGGCGTGTAATACCAAGTATTTAATAAAAACGGTACCCGCCTACTACGTACGATACGTCGGTACTCGGTCCCAGTGTGTAATACCGAGTATTTCATAAAATCGGTACCCAGTACGGTATGCGGATCCAGTGTGTTATACCGTCACCAGTGTTGTACCCGGTACGGGTACAGGTACCTAGCAAAATTTTGTACCCGGTATGGGTACGGGTACCTAATTTTATTATGTACCCGGTGCGGGTACTTTTGTAAATGTACCCGGTATTTTTTTGGGTACTTTTCGGGTACGTTATCCTTATCTATAGTAAGTATAGTAATAAGATTTGTCTAAATTATTTAAACTGTGGAGGACAAAGTCTTGTCATTAGAATACCACCTAACAACCAAACTAAATAAAATACCAAATTGATGGTTAGCCTTTAATGAGGTCTTGAACTCCAAGTTCCAGGTTAAAAGTCTAGTAAGCTAGATTTTATTTTTATTTAAAATTATTATTAATGTTAATGTATTATTATTATTATTATCATCATCACAATTAAGAAATAAAAAGATACATTTATTAAAAATAAGGCTTGCACCTTTTTAATTTAAGTATGACTTTGTGAACAAAAATAACTAGAATGTAGAAAAAATAGTATTCTATTATATAAAACAAATTTGAAGAAAATCGGTTAAGTGGTTTTACAAGTGATTTAGTCGAAAAAATCAAAATTGCCAGGTGTATACAATGTGAAACAATCACGAGGAAGTATTGTGTCCATAATTAGCAGTGTTTTTTTATTTATATTTATAAAGTAGGTACATATTTGTAAATTTTGAATGAGATTTATGTAATTTACGATTCATAATACAAAAGCATTGATCAAAATAAATGCTTTATTTAGACTGTCAGTTGTCAGTGGCCAGCCTCCGTGGCGTAATGGTTGTAACTACTGCCCGTAGTTCAGACATTTCGAGTTCGATTCCCAGTTGTTCCAGACTTTTCTAATATTTTTTTCCCCTCTAAACACGTAAGTCTGGAATCTACCCAGGCTGGGCGAGTTAAATGTAGGTAGCTGGAACGATTCCCAGCGAATGCAGGGTAAAACCCCCCGTCCTGACTAGTTCAAATCAGGACATTAAAACCAAATACAATCAACTGGTCACAATCGTTTTAAAATGAGGTTGGTGTGATAATTGGTGCTTCTTTTGTGGAACTTCAACCAGTAATAATGAAGAAAAAAACATACCTATTTAATCTTAAAATCCATTAACAATAATTCATTAATAATCAACTAGTGTTTTAACCTTGAATTGAAAAATTAGTTATGAACTCGTTAAATAACGGACAACTTTGTTTAGTGGTTTTGTTTACAATACAATTTGAATTATAATATGTACCTAAGTACATGGTAGGTAGATGGAAATTCGATCTTGGTAAAATAAAGAGGGAAATGAAAGTGCCGAGTATTATTGTATGTTCCGAAATTGCCTCTTACTATGGCTCTAAGAAATGTTGAACTAACTTCGAGTTACTAAACATGGTGTCAATTCAGCATAATCAGTTGGTAGGTATAAACAGAAGAAGTGAGACATTATACTAGATAATACATTTAATAATTATAAATTAATAAGCAAGCATATATCCATGGAATATACCCTGAAAATTTCAGCTCGATTGGACAAAAAATGCAACTTATATCATGTTACAATGTTACATACCTACATAGGTAGATGGATAATTAGATTGTGACAAATCAATGTTGATCGAGTTAAACCATACTCACTTCGTTCGAAATTAAACGGTCATAGGAGGTTGACTCAAACTACCAACTACTGTTTTTTTTCCTCACGAGAAAACCGGACATTCAAAGTACAGAGTAAAAAAAAAATTATACCTAGCCGGGATTCGAACCCAGGTCACCTTGCAAACTTTGTGTTTTACCTACAACAGTCGACGACCACAGAGACTGCTCACTAGGTACATAATATAATTTATCATTGTTTTGATCTATTTTAATCAATATTTTTCCTCTTACTGGCCAATACTTTATACACTTCTCATAATATAGACCTAGTTTACCTCTTGATGTAGAAATCCCCCAAAAACACTACGTGTAAAAATAGTCGTCAAGTGTTGGAATGATCAAAAAGAACTGATATCAAAAACGTCAATTTTCTATGTTTGAAGGAATTATTTTTCACGTAATTAGTCTCTTGATAATTCAACCAAAATAATAGCCTCACAACAACAATACACCTTTGAGCAAACTTCGATTTGGTATTTTGAGAATTTAACCAAAAAAAAGCCACACGACAAAACAATGCTCTTGTAAGAACAATGGCTCTGTAATTATGCAACATTGTTCTTACAAGAACATTGTTTTGTCGTGTGGCTTTTTTTTGGTTAAATTCTCAAAATACCAAATCGAAGTTTGCTCAAAGGTGTATTGTTGTTGTGAGGCTATTATTTTGGTTGAATTATCAAGAGACTAATTACGTGAAAAATAATTCCTTCAAACATAGAAAATTGACGTTTTTGATATCAGTTCTTTTTGATCATTCCAACACTTGACGACTATTTTTACACGTAGTGTTTTTGGGGGATATCACTACTTTTTGATTTAATTGATTTTCCTCTGATAGATGAAATAAAACTAATCAACAATCAACAGATAACAGACTTTTAATTTAAGGATATTGCGATACGCAGTAATATTATAAGACTATCATGTAAAATGTTGGGTAGTTGATATTGAACTAGTGAGGTGACACTACTTTGTTTAAGGAAAAAAGTTATAATGAGTTGCATGCTCGAAAATTATATTGTGACCCAAGTACTGTTCTGTAAATAATTACAATTGCAAGGAGAAAAAAATGATAGAAAAAAAACATTGAAAAGATGCTGAAAGAAAATTTCACAGTACTTGCTGAAGAGAGGGGAAATCTTGAGATAACAGGTGTGATCCTTATTTGAGTGACACTAGATAGCGCCCAGAATTTTTTTTGATCTTTTCAAATTTTGAAACCCACTACCGAGGTTCACTAGCAGAAAACTACCCCGTTTCATTATTTTTGGCAATAATTAGGGTGATATCGAGTATTTCATGGAACTGGTACTTCAGTAATCGATTACTTAAAAGTACCGAGTATTTATCCAATTACTTTTGTACTTGGTTTTTGAGGTTATGAGAGAGGATGTAAATGGAATAATGAATTCGAGTAATCACTCAAGAACCAAGTGCAAAAGCACCGGCTCTTTCATTATTCAGTACACTAACTGAATCTCACAATTTTGCATTCAGAACGTTTACAGGAGATGAATCTCGGTTCACAAAATTTGTTGGGTGTTTTAGTTTCAAGTGTTTCAATAGATTAGAAGCTCCACCTCCTATTTTATAAACTGAATTACATAATGTACATTTCCCTAAACCAATTGTTTGACAAATAAGTTTCAAATAGAAGACTTGTTTCTACGAGACAACGAGAAAAATATAAGGACACCAACAGCCTGAATATCTTAATATATAAATGTCAAAGTCACTGACTGACCACTCACTGACTGATCATCGCTCTACAGCCCAAACCGTAAGAGCCCGTTCACACCGACTAAAAACAGTTTTTTTACTGGGACAGTAATTTTACTGGTCCAGTATTTTTACTGAGTGGCGCATACATTTAAATGAGAGCGTTCACATCGGCAACGTTTTACTGTTAACAGTAAAAAAACTGGATCGACAGATTTTTACATCAGATTTTGCCACTAGAAACGGAAACAGTAGAAAAACTGGCCCAGTAAAAAAACTGTTTCTACATCCAGTCGCTTGTACAATCAAATGGAGATGTTCACACTGCAGTCGGCACAGTTTTTATTGTTTCTGAAACCTATTACATATAATATCGTATTTTTCGAATGAAAATTAATTCGTGTCTATTTGTGAGGCGCTACAATGGAAATCGGGGCGAGCAAATGACTTTTTGGTGGCGATCTGGTTCAAACTAGATTCTATAGATAGGTGTTAGTGTTAGGGCCTTTCGTCACCTACTAGGGCCGAATTAGGGCCAAATAAGGGCCTTTTTGGAAAATCATAAATTCGGCTCTAGCGCCTCACTAATTATTAAATTAAATTTAGAAATGCTCCTTTTTGATACCTTTGTGCCACTATGGGATGATTCCACCATCTTCTCTTATTCCTTCGTTGTCGTTGCCGGTACCAGTACAAAAGCATTAATGTATTCACATCCATCACGTTCAAAGGCTTTATCACGAATGAACATAAAGAAAAGCATGGAAAAGTAGGACCAGTAAAAATACTGTTTGTAGCCTGTGTGAACGCACTCTGAGAAACAGTTTTTTTACTGGACACAGTAAAAAAACTGTTCCAGTAAAAACTGTTTTGGTGTGAACGGGCTCTAAGTCCTAGGAAGCTGAAATTTGGTAGGTAGCTTTGTCTTATGGTCTAGATGTGCAATAAGACGGGATTTTTCGAAATTCCCACTACAACACCTGCCATTGGCGAAAAAGGACTTTTTGCTTTCAGGGCCATGCCTCGGCCCGCAAAGCGGGCGACAGCCCGCTAGTTATTCATAGATTATATCGGAACAATTAAGTAACTCTCGCTGCTGTACCCAGTTCTAGAAATAAAGAAACCAATATTCCTTTATTTTTAAGAGGATTAATTTTCAGCCAAAAAAAAAAAATCTGCCTACACGGCCCCAGTCAGGCTGAACATGGACCAGCTTTAAAATCTTAAATACAATGGTATGTCTTGTGGTATATTGTTATAAAGTTGTCTTAAAAATAAAGAAATACGGGTTTTTGCGTTTTTTGATATTTTGAGTCGTTTTCGAGAAACCCAGGCTTGGGTGAGACTTTATGGATGTCCTGTATATGTAGGTAGATATTTGTAAATTTTGAATGAGATCTACGTAATTTACGATTCAAAATACAAAAGTATTGATTCAAATAAATACTTTATTTAGACTGTCAGTGGCCAGCATCCGTGGCGTAATGGTTGTAACTACTGCCCGTAGTCCAGACATTTCGAGTTCCATTCCCGGTTGTTGCATACTTTTCTAATGTTTTTTTCCCCTCTTAACACGTGAGTCTGGAATCACAGCCCTACCCAGGCTGGGTGAGGTAAATGTAGGTACCTGGAATGATTCCCAGCGAATGGAGGGTAAAATCCCCCGTCCTTACTTGTTCAAATCATGACGTTAAAACCAAATACAATCAACTGGTCACAATCGTTTTGAAATGAGGTTGGTGTGATAATTGGATAATTGGTGCTCATACCTATTTAATCTTAAAATCCATTAACATTAATTCATTAATAATCAACTAGTGTTTTAACCTTGTATTGAAAAATTAGTAATGAACTCGTTAAAAAACGGACAGCTCGGTTTCGTGGTTTCGTTTATAATACAATTTTAATTATATTATGTACCTACGTACATGGTAGGTAGATGGAAATTCGATCTTGGCAAATTAAAGAGGGAAATGAAAGTACCGAGTATTATTGTATGTTCCGAAAGTGCCTCTTACTATGGCTCTAAGAAATGTTGACCCATATATTTGCCTAACTTCGAGTTGCTAAACATGGTGTCATTTCAGCATAATCAGTAGATATAAACAGAAGAAGTGAGAAATTATACTAGATATAAAATTAATAATTATAAATTAATAAGCAAGCATTGTATTCATGGAATATACCCTGAAAATTTCAGCTCGATTGGACAAAACATGCAACTTAAATCATGTTACAAACATAGGTAGATGGATAATTAGATTGTGACAAATAAATGTTGATCGAGAACTATACTCACTTCGTTCGAAATTAAACGGTCATAGGAGGTTGACTCAAACTACCAACTACTGTTTTTTTTTCTCACGAGAAAACCGGACATCCAAAGTACAGAGTAAAAAAAATTCTACCTAGCCGGGATTCGAACCCAGGCCACCTTGCAAACTTTGTATTTTACCTACACCAGTCGACGACCACAGAGACTGCTCAATACATAATATTTTATTATATGTAATTTATCATTGTTTTGATCTACATGAATATTTTACTTCGTACTGGCCAAAATTTTATACACTTCTAATAATATAGACCTAGTTTACCTCTTGATGTAGAAATCTTTGATTGAAATTATAAAACGTTATTGTTCCCACACTGATAAAATGGTCTGCTGGCAGCTTGGATGAAGCAATGACGATTGAAACCCACCCGTATTTTAAGTTATATGTGAGGCGAAGATTTTTTGTTACTCTCATTAATCTAAATTCAGTTTTTTCTTTTTATGTCTCACACTGTCGCTGATTTTTCTAAATTTTTATTTACATCGTAGTATAATTCTGCGTAATTAGACCTTTAGAAAGAACCTTCAGTCATCAACTTGGGATAACTAGGCGTGGCTCCAGGGTTCATTATAGATATTCCTTTAGAGGGCTTTACAGACTTTTCTACTTGTTTCAACCATCTGAAATTAAGTGATCTCATTCCCTTTGACTAGACCCTTCTAAAAACACCAGAAATACATCTCTAGGATAACAATAGACGGCTCTGGGCTCCAAAATAAGTATTCCTTTCAAAGGCTATAACTCAAGTTTGGTCCAGTGTAATAATTTGGTTATATTTTTATATTTTTTCCTATGATTAGGCCTTTCGAAAAATACCAGAATCGCAGCTCCAAGATAACCAGGGGCGGCTCTGTGCAACTTTCCGCTTTTATTTTAGAAGGCTATATCTCCTATCCTATAAAAAATAAATACTTGAAACTATAAAAGGTATGCAGAGATAAAAATTCCCTATTCAAAAACGTAGCTCACGTCTTTCCACGACAAGCACACATTGCTGTACGCTTGACAGAAAATTGGTCTGAAAAAAAAAAAACCTGTATGAATAATTTCATGAAATTCAAGATTTTACGCGTGGCCAGAAAACGACTTTAACTGATCGTAGGAACCTCGCGCTTTCGTGAAACACAATCTATTTTCGCGTCTAATTACGAATTTGAAATAAAAATCGATAAAAGTTAGCGGGAGGTGTGCGAAAACAATAAAAGAAAATACATATAAACTCTGTTTCGTGTTAATATAGGCCGGTTGGCTGGCGCTACTTGACGAGCGCTCGCCTACCGGCGAGCTTGATCTCTGAATGAAGTTATAAAACGTTATTATTCCTTAACTGATAACTCAGTCTGCTGGCAGCTTGGGTGAAGCAAAGATGATTGGATCCCACCCATATTTTAAGTTCTATGTGAGGCGAAGATTTTTTGATACTCTCATAAATCTTATTTCAGTTTTTTATTTTTATGTCTCACACTGTCGCTGATTTTTCTAACATTTTATTTACATCGTAGTATATTTCTAAGTAATTAGACCTTTAGAAAGACCCTTCAGTCATCAACTTGGGATAAATAGGCGTGGCTCCAGGGTTCATTTTAGATATTCCTTTAGATGGCTTTAAATACTTTTCTACTTGTTTCAACCATCTGAAATTAAGTGATCTGATTCCTTTTGACTAGACCTTTCTAAAAACACCAGAAATACAACTCTAGGATAATAATAGACGGCTCTGGGCTCCATAATAAGTATTCCTTTCAAAGGGTATAACTCAAGTTTGGTCCAGTGTAATACTTTAGTTATATTTTTATATTTTTTCCTATGATAAGGCCTTTCGAAAAATACCACAATCGCAGCTCCAAGATAACCAGGGGCGGCTCTGTGCAACTTTCCCGTTTTATTTTAGAAGGCCATATCTCCTATCCTATAAAAAATAAATACTTGAAACTATAAAAGGTATGCAGAGATGAAAATTCCCTTTTCAAAAACGTATCTCACGTCTTTCCACGATAAGCACACGTTGCTGTACCCTTGACAGAAAATTGGTCTGAAAAAAAAAAAAAAAAAAAAAAAAAAAAACCCGTATGAATAATTTTATGAAATTCAAGATTTTCGGCGTGGCCAGTAAACGACTTTAACTGTACGTAGGAACCTCGCGCTTTCGTGAAACACAATCTATTTTCGCGTCTCATTACGAATTTGAAATAAAAATTGATAAAAGTTAGCGTTAAGTGGGCGAAAACAATAAAACAAAATACATATAAACTCTGTTTCGTGTTAATATAGGCCGGGTGGCTGGCGCTACTTGACGAGCGCTCGCCTCCCGGCGAGCTTGATACAAATACATAAGTTCAACTGGATTGTGCATTCTGCATAGTATCATTTTGCCTTGAATATAATGCACCCAATATTACTAACAATGTTCAATCAGAATTCACAACATTTTATTTAGATTTCGAGATTTTTAATTTTCATTTAAGTCTTTCTTATCCTGCTCAGATTTGGCTGTGCATCAAAGAAATACTTAGCTAAATAAATTCTTCAAATGAACCGTTCAGAAATGATCGAATAATGAGTCCTAGCATGAGAACGACTGCCAGGGCAAAGTGCATCTAAACATTATGTCGGAGATTTTGGAAATTCAACAGATTGCACATGTCTTTCATCTAATTCACTGTGTACAATATGTTGCGACGAATGTGCGTATCTCTCCGTTCAGGTTCAAGAAATGAGTTATGTAGATGTGATGTTGTCTTGCTTCATAATTGGTACTGAAGTCGAACATAAGACTTGATTTTTGGTAGGAATAGGTTTTTTTTGTTGGTTGGTTTATACAGGGTGTCCTACTATAAACGAGACATTCAAATATCTCGAGAACTACTAAAGATAGAAAAAATCTTTTTAAGAGGAGGTAGGTATATCTCAATTATGTTAGAAAAATGGAGTTTCATGTCCTAAAGTGACAAGTTAAATAAACCTGAATGCTTCTCTACTTACTTTGTATTTTTTCTCCTGACCGTAACATACAATAAAGAATGCATGCATAAAATAAATTGATTATTCATCAGTTCCGCCAAAGCTGCAAGATTAATTAGTACTGTTAGTTTGTGTCTGAAGAGCCTGGATTCAGTATGGTGCTATGTTGATGTGAGGACTGTGAGGAGCTAGTGTTTGGAGGGCTGGGGTACTTCAAACGAAGAATTTGAAAAGTGCTGAAACTATAGCACTTGAAATTCCTAGGAAACAATATCGGTATGTACATAAATATACTCATTCCAAGAATATTAATTTTTATGACGCATTTGTTGCATTCGATTTCTATACTCAAAATATATTTATCTACAATATCTAAATAATACTTTAGATCATAAATATTTTATACGTGGAAAAGCAGAAATGAATGGGCTTTATTTATTTACTATTGTTCACGCCATGTGACTCCAGTTTGAATTGCCTCCAAACTTTCCCCGCGCATATCAATCGATCTCTACGCCCCTAACTGTTAGAGATAACACTTCGATATCAGATGATAGGCATATCATATGTTCTTACAAAGAAAGCCACAGAAATTCGGTACGATAGATTGAGAACGACGATGCCTCGTTCAGATTGTTACAACCAGTGGTCAGGGTACGTTCGCTCCTTCCTCAATCTACCCCCTTTGATCCACTTCTAAAGGCGTACGTAAGTACTTGGTACAAGTACTCAAGGTAAGACCATCCAATCTCATTTCGTAGTAGTAGATTATTTCTTCCTTTTATCTTTCCGTGTAAATTTAATATTCTTAAATACCTTTTAATACACCCCTTTGTAGTAGCGTTATTGAACCAGCGGCCTTTTCTTCGTCAAACCCCAGTAACTGGGAAACTTAGGTCTTTCGGCTTCAAAGCCCCAGTTACTACATTAATTCAACTATATTATATTAATTTTTGGTCCAAGCATTAGAATGCCAGGTATTAGTGTTCCAAGTAGGTTCATAAGGTCCCATATTAATCGTTATCAGAAATATTATCAAAATTGCCATTACATACTGTCCTGTTTTTGTTGCATGTCCGATAAGTAGGAGTGACACGTGTTATCCGCATGAAAATATTGATATTAATACAATATTATGTCTGAGAAAGCACAAAAATAATTCTAGGATTTAATGGTTATTTTTTGTTCTTTTTTTATATTTATATAAAAATATTTTTAACAATATTAAAACCCTTTATGTACCTTCTCTCTTTTTTAGCACTCCCTTTTTTCTCTCTCGTAATACTTGTACTATGATCAGCTGAAAAATAATTGGAGCATGCCAGAAGGAGTAGGAAATGACATCCTTTCTTCCCCTGTCAGCTTTCCTCTCTCTCTCTCTCTCCCATTTTTTCTCACATTCTCTCTCCCATTTTACTCTAAATCTCTCTTTATCTCACTCTCTCTCGCTTTTTCTCCTTTCACGTTACCTGACCTCTCTCCTCCTGTTCCTCCGGGAAATTCAGGGAAGCAGAGAAATCCCCTTCAGTTGATCTGTGTTACTCTTTATGCTTCCCTCCTTTACCCTACTTTCGTCGTTCTCCTTCCTGTCTCTCTCTCTCTCTCTCTCTCTTCCTCTCTCTCTCTCTCTCTCTCTCTCTCTCTCTCTCTCTCTCCTTCCTTCCTGTCTCTCTTTCTCTCTTGGTCTGGACTCTGGAAGCAAAAGAAATCATTATAATTTTCACCCCGTGATGTAATTTATGAAGTGTGATGAACTCCAGGAAGAGGAAAAAAATCTATGTGACGACAGTTCGGTTTGGGGTAGAGGTGTGCGCAAGGGGTTAAGGGATGGGGTAACGCTTGGGGATCGAGTGGAGATATGTAGGTATTGGGGAAAGAGTGAAGGTGTTGGGAGAAGTATAGGGTAGTGTAGGTTTGGGGGAAAAGGTGTGCGCAAGGGGTTGAGGGATGGGGTAACGCTTGGGAGATCGAGTGGAGATATGTAGGTATTGGGGAAAGAGTGAAGGTGTTGGGAGAAGTATAGGGTAGTGTAGGTTTGGGGGAAAAGGTGTGCGCAAGGGGTTGAGGGATGGAGTAACGCTTGGGAGATCGAGTGGAGATATGTAGGTATTGGGGAAAGAGTGAATGTGATGTTGTTGGGAGAAGGATAGGGTAGTGTAGGTTTGGGGGAAAGGTGTGCGCAAGTGGTTGGTGGATGGGGTAAGGTTTGGGGGATCGAGTGGAGATATGCATGTAGCTATTGGGGAAAGAGTGAAGGTGTTGGTGTTGGGAGAAGGATAGGGTAGTGTAGGTTTGGGGGGAAAGGTGTGCGCAAGTGGTTCATGGATGGGGTAAGGTTTGGGGGATCGAGTGGAGATATGTAGGTATTGGGGAAAGAGTGAAGGTGATGGTGTTGGGAGAAGGATAGGGTAGTGTAGGTTTGGGGGGAAAGGTGTGCGCAAGTGGTTCATGGATGGGGTAAGGCTTGGGGGATCGAGTGGAGATATGTATGTATTGGGGAAAGAGTGAAGGTGAAGGTGTTCGGAGAACGGTAGAGTAGGTCGAGGGGGGAGGGGGTCGAGTGGGGTAGTGTAGGTTGGGAAGAAAGGGAAGATGGAGGTGTTGGGGGAAGATTATAGTAAGGGTGGTTGAGGGAAGGGTGTTCAGGTGGGTTAGAAGAGAGCTGAAGGGGTGGATGAGGAATGAGGTTGAAGGTCGAGAGCAGTGTATGGTGGTCTGGTGAGTTCAGAAATTCAGAATGCAGCAGTATGAAGTACCTATGATATGATTCAACGGGTGACCTGAAAACTAACAGCTCTCCTTTAGGGAAGCCATCATAAAGTTAGGGATTCTGGGACAAGTCGAGTGCAACTATGTATGTATGTGCTAATGCTAATCGGGTATACAGGGTGTCCCACCAAACTTGGACACCTCAAATTACTCGGCCCCTGAAAGAGTTTTTGAAAAATAAAAAATCCTAGGGTACATGGTCTAATTATGCGGTTTCAGTCATGAAATTTTTTTTATACAGGGTGGTTCGAAAGTCAGAAATTGAGGTGTCAACTTTCGATTTTTAAATGGATCGACCTGAATTTTATTTGATAAATTTACTTCTAAATGGTTCCTGAGTACTTTTTTAAACAAAAATTTTACATACAGGGTGGTTTTTTTTCGACCAATTTTTTTTCTTAATCTCGAATAACTCAAGTTTGTTTAATTTTTTCGATAACAAGAATAGAAAGTGTTTGTGTGATGAAAATACACACTTTCAATTGGCATCAAAATTTTTTATACAGGGTGGTTCACAAGTGAAATAATGACTTGATTTTTTTTAAAACTAAGTTTTTTTAATTTTTTATTTGGAATTAATAATTCTTACCTAATTTTACACATTTTTTGTTAGTCATATCGAAAAACAAAACTAAAGTGTTGTACAGGGTGAGACATAATTTTTTTGTGACACCCTGTATATGGGCAGTCAAAGAGACGCAAAATTAAATATAAATACTAAATGTGCAAGAAAAACTTTGATTTTTAATGATATAAAAAAGTTATGGTGTTTTAACTAATATTATCACATGGACCACCCTGTAGATATTTTCTTAAAACATCATATGGGTAGTCGAAATTGTCTAAAATTCAACGAGGAGTCCAAATCTGAAAGAAAAAAATGGATTCAAAAAGCCATTTTCAATTTTGTGTCTACACCTACCTACTTTTTATTTCTAGTTTTAAAATCATTCAGTTTGTACACCAAATTGAAAATGACTTCAAAATTCGTGCTATTTACTTGTTTACCCCACGATTCGAAGTCTTTGTTGAATTTTAGACAACCTCGAGTACCCACATGATAGTTTAAGAGAATATCTACAGGGTGGTCCATGCAACAATATCAGTTAAAACACCATAACTTTTTGAAATCATTAAAAATCAAATTTTTTCTTGCACATTTAGTATTTATATTTAATTTTACGTCTCTTTGACTGCCCATATACAGGGTGTCACAAAAAAATTATGTCTCACCCTGTACAACACTTTAGTTTTGTTTTTCGATATGACTAACAAAAAATGTGTAAAATTAGGTTAGAATTATTAATCCCAAATAAAAAATTAAAAAAACTTAGTTATAAAAAAAATCAAGTCATTATTTCACTTGTGAACCACCCTGTATAAAAAATTTTGATGCCAATTGAAAGTGTGTATTTTCATCACACAAACACTTTCTATTCTTGTTATCGAAAAAATTAAACAAACTTGAGTTATTCGAGATTAAGAAAAAAAATTGGTCGAAAAAAAACCACCCTGTATGTAAAATTTTTGTTTAAAAAAGTACTCAAGAACCATTTAGAAGTAAATTTATCAAATAAAATTCAGGTTGATCTATTTAAAAATCGAAAGTTGACACCTCAATTTCTGACTTTCGAACCACCCTGTATAAAAAAAATTTCATGACTGAAACCGCATAATTAGACCATGTACCCTAGATTTTTTTATTTTTCAAAAACTCTTTCAGGGGCCGAGTAATTTGAGGTGTCCAAGTTTGGTGGGACACCCTGTATAGTGGTTCGTTCTGGAGATACGACTGAATATTTTATGGGTTGTTTTCAGTCATAATAATAGCTATTAATTTTCTCTAGGTGTCATTCGTACTGAGTATACTATACAGTAATTACAGTACTCTCCACTTGCACAAAAATGTTAAACATTTTCGCGGAAGAACTTTTGACTCACCCATTAACTTGGTATTTTTTCAGAGTGGACAATAAATTCATTAGCTGTGCTTTTTCTACCCTGTCACACACTTTTTTTTGTATTTCTATTCCTCGTCCCTACTTTTGTATCCTGTCCTCAATAGTTCCCGTATAACCCTTATTTAGTTTTCTGCTCTGGTCGGATATACATAATTATACGTATTTGCAATTTAGCTACCTATCTACCGTTTTATAATTAGGTACCTTATATTAACTGTGTATAGTTATATCTTCCGTAAATAATGAAAAAAGGCTTGCACCCATGTGTCATCCTAGTCGCATAAAATACCAAACTTATTAGACCGGAAGAACGCCGCAGAGCCTTTTTGGGAGACACCCAAATTTCCTGCTTTTGTAACAACTAACAACACGTCATGCCCTCTCTTCTGTCTCTCCTTCTTTCTCTATCCCACCCTTTCTTTTATTTCCTCTCTCTCTTTTTCAAATCTGTGTTCTTCTCTTTCTAGATACTTTTCTCCTTCTTTCTCTCTCTATATCCCCCTCCCCTCTCCTCTATTTCCCATCTCCTTCCTAATTTTTCCGTCCCGGTAGCTCAGTGGTCACAGGTTTGAAACCCAGCCGGGACAAGATATTTTGACCACATAATAATACGTCGTGCGGCCATATTGCTGCAATAATTGGACTAATTAAGTTCTGATCAGGTAGTCCCTGTATATAAAAAAGACGCTATTTTTATTATTATTCCTTTTCTTCATCTATTTTCCTTCTATGTATTGTATCCTAAGTATCTATGATTTTCCTTTCTTTCACTTACTTCCTTCTATTCCTCTTCTTTCTCTACCCCCTTCCTTTCTCACCCCACTGAATGCCCCATCTTCTTCTCATTTTCTCGTCTCTCATTCTGGTATTATTCATTAGGGAGGGCATGTGTGTCACGTGACCTTACTTTGGCTAAAATGAAACAGAGAAAGGAAGAGGAGCACGTAGAGAGGTAAAACACAATATCGTGTGCCATTAAATTTTAAAGGAGAACAAGGGAAAATAGATAAAGTAGGTACATGTACTCAAAGAATAACAAACAAAACAGATGAGAAGCATATTGCATATCATAGGACAATACAGGGTGTCCCATTCTAAAAACAGAAATTGAACTAAGTGTTAGGTGGAAGAGATTGCCATAGGAATTACCGAATAATTGATGAGTTATTCTTGTATTATCGAATGACTGAGTAAGAAATAAGCTGGACAAAGAGCAGAGAAAGGAGAAATAGAGAAATGGAGAGAGAGAGAGAGAAAATGATAGTAACGAAATTAGAAGAGAGAGAAGGAGAACAAGAAAGGTGGAGAAAGAGGAATACTTAACTAGAGGAAGAGGAAGGGGAGGAAAAAAGGAATAGAAAGAGAGAAGAAGAGGGGAAGAGGAGAAAAAAAGAGAAAGAGAAGAGGGGAATAGGAGAGATAGAGAAAGGGGGTAGGAAGAGGAAGGGGAGGATAAAAGGAATAGAAAGAGAGAAGGAGAGGTGAAGAAAAAGTTAAATCGGGGAGGTGATGCTGGTGATAGAAGGGGAAGAGACTAAGAGAGGTAGAAAGAGAAGTAAAAAGAGGCGTACTTCAAGCACAACTGATATAACGACATAAATAAATTATACATACATATTTTATGAGATTCATAAGAATGTTTCATGAGTAGCAAAGATAATGAGGGAGAGAAAAAGAGAGAGAGAAATGGGGAAAGAGAGAAGGAGAGATGCAGAGAGAAGGGAAGAGAGAAAAGGAGAGAGAAAGAAAGATAGAGAAAGGAAAGAATAAAAGAGAAAAAGATAGAGGAGCCAAAGACAGGAAAAGAGACAGAAGAAAAAAAAAAGAGTAGGGGAGTGAGAGAAACAATGAGACTATTATTAGGAAAATGGGAGACTTTAGAGAAAGAGAGTAGTAGAATGGTTGGATAAATGGATATTAGGGTTATAATGTGAGGAAGATAAAATTGAGAGAGGGCCGAGAGGGGTATTGACTCATAATCATGAAACCCAAACTTTATAACTTCGAAAATGCCTACGCACGATTCTTGAATTTATGTAGAATACAACATAATAAAGTTACAATCTATACAATAAATAAATAAAATATACCTAATTATATTTAAAGTATACCTACTGTATAAGATAACAAAAGATGTATTGCATCTGTTAAAGTTAGAATACAAGCGAAATAAAACAAACCTATGTTTCAAGCAAGAAACATTGAAGAAGAAAAAAAAAAAAAAAACATTTCGCCAATTACCTATAATACCTACATATGTAAGGTAGCAATATGTATAATTTAGGATAACCTATTTAGAATTAACAATAAGTTATCGTACTGGATATTGCCGTTATATTATTTTCATCATAGAGATCTAGTTCTCGAGTTTCTGGTTCAAGAAATCTATAAATAAAAGGTTTAATTTGATTAACCAGAGGTCTGCAGTTACTATGGTGATAAGAAGTTCTTGGTAGCTACTAGGAATAATGGTGTACCTAATTTTTATGCTCCATATTACTCTATGCATGAAATTTTGAAATGAACAGTTAAACGAAAATGAGAGTCTGAAATAGAAGATCGACCGTTAGATAGTGAAATAGACATTGATATAAACAGTATGAAAATAATAAACACGTTGAAATAAACAGTACAAAAAGTTATCACATTTGTGTCAATCACTTTCGTGATATCACAAACTACTCAAACTTGCTTAACTAAATCTACGCTGAAACCGGGACTTGGGCCACCGACCTCCAGCTTACAAGTCCGCCACCTTATCGATCGAGCTAATAATGTCGGTCTTCAGCAAGTAATAGTTCTAAAAGGTCGGTTTGTTGAAATGAACAGGATGAAAATGAGAGTCCAAACTAGAAGAGGATCGTTGGACAGTGAAGTAGTAATCCGGAGGTCAATCTTATAATCGACGTTATACGGTCGTTCGCAATAATCTGTATTCATAGTTATAGATTATAATACTTCATTGAACTGATATAAATTGGAAATCTGTGGGATTTAAAATGAGACAGATCAAACAGTTGGAAACAATTTTCTTACTAGGCCAAATAAAGGAAGTTAGTAATCAAATAAAGGAAGTTAGCAACTTTTAAAGAGACCTTAAACTAAAGTCCTAAGAAACTTGTGCTCACAAAGTGAAAGACTGGGATGGGACCATTGATGGGAGCCTTCTTGAACAGTGAAAAGGTATCAAAAAGGAATCCATTCATTCATAAAGCGAAAGGCTATTTCTTTAGCCGAAATATACTTCTATTACATCGTTTCGACCTTTGAAGTCAGTAATAAATCAACAGGTGCGGTTATGTAGCTACCTAAGTGCTCAAGTACTCAATGATCAATCCCTCTAGCTAAGCAAAGGAAGGAAACCTTTTGTAAATTGTAAAAACAAGATTTCAAAGATTTCAAAAAGATAAAGAAATAAGACAGTTTTAATGTTATACATATTATGTAGTAGTTTACGACCGACCTCAGTAGCTTGATCGATAAGGCAGCGGACTTGTAACCTGGAGGTCGGTGGTTCAAGTCCCGGTTTCAGCGTTGATTTAGTAAAGCTAGTTTGAGTAGTTGTGATATCACGAAGGTGATTAACACAAGTATGATAACTAGTAGTTTAACTAGTAGTTTACGAGAAAGATTTTAAGTAGTTTAATTTTAGAATTTTAGTAATTTTATTATACTTTACGGAAAAGAATTTAAGTAATTTCTAACCAAATACAACAACTACTCGAATATGAAATTTTGGTGAGAATATATTTTAAGAAAATTAAAAAATAATTTATATTTGTAATTATTATAAACTAGTTAAGTAAGTCCTAAGCCTCTTCATAGGGTTTCGAAAAAATTAAAATACGAGTAGAGAATTACCAATAGTTTTTGTTTAACCATTTTTTTTTTTTTTTTTTTTTTTTTAAGGTAGAGGTACCTAGTTTTATTAATGTTATTTTTAGTCCAGGGAGTTTTATTTCGTTATACTATGTCAACATACTTAAGTTGGTAGATGGTGAAAAAGGATGATGTTAAAGAGTGACAGAACTTTCTTTTCAGACTATGGAGGAGGTATAGTAGAAGAATATAATATGATGGAGGAGCGAATCGAAGTAGATATGGAGGTGCTGAAAGCCAGGGTTTTGATGTATAGGGTCTGGAGTTAGAGAGGAGAGAAAGAATGAAAGAGTGAGAAAGAGAAGAGAGATAGAAAGAGAGAGAGAGAGATAGAGAGAGAGAGAGAGAACTCGATCGGAGATGACGAGGGTTCTATATTTTTTTTTCCTTAAAAGAGCTTTTAAATTGATTGAAAGAGGGAAGAGAAAAAGAAAGAAAATTCTGAATACTTCTTTTGAGTTTTGAGATAGTCTTCAATAGAGCTGAAGGTAAAAGCTCGGCACGCTGACTGCATCAGCAGAAAATCTCACTGAAGAAAAGATCCTTCTCTTCACCTATTGCGTCAGCTTGATACAATACCGGGAATCAGCAAGGCATATTTACCTGACATTAGTTCTCAGGCGGCCCTGCGCACGCGCAGCCACAGAGACAGGGATGAGTGGGTTCCCAGAATTTCTGAGGCAAGTACACGACTCAATGCTCGAGGGGGATCAAGCAGATTCATAGCATAGAATCATAGATGATATGAAAGCTATGGAACCAATCAATTTGAACATACGACGGTATCTTGTTTGAGACTATTCTTCTGCGTACTCAGAAAATTTCTGCAAGAGTCTATTCTATACCTAATCATTTAAGAATTTTTGGGCGAACCATCAAAAATCCAACCACGATAATCACATAAGATAAGTACGTACCGGCAAAATGACCTTTACATCCGCAACTGACGTGCTTTCACCAATTTTTAAGGAGATCTTCGTCAAAACTCTAAAATAAAAATTCGGTGAGTCCCTAAAAATAAGTCGTTTTCCTTTGAAGGAGGGTTAAGGGGTCATTCTTGGCTTATTTTGTTTGTACTAATCGAAGTTAGTTTTTCAAAACTCGCCCCAAAATCTAAATTCTTCAGAGAAACATAATGGAAAGCCTCAAAACAGTCACAAATGAGTCAAAGTTAATATATAAACTTTCCTCTCAGCAAGATCACAAGACTCCTATTATTCCCAAAACTGTAGTCTTTTCACTTTATCTGCTCTCATCTAGCTCCAGCCTTTCTCCTACTCTGTCGAGGGAGAATCAAAATTACTCCGCTGAATATCATCTTGTTCATGAACACGAAAATTCACAAAGGAGAGAAAGAAAGAAGAGTCGAAAAATGTCAGGAAAATATAAAATTTTACAACGATTTGTTTTACTCTCAGAACATAAGCCTCTCTTTTTATCTCGTTCGCATTTTTATGCTTTGTTTTACTCGGTAAAAAGCAGCAAGTTTCTCATCGTCTTTTGTTCTGAGAGCTGTCTTCCAGATAACAAGGACTCCTCTCTTCCTGATATTAACAATAACATCAACAGAAAATGTTTGTTTCTTTCAAAATCTTGATGTTTATGATTTGTGCGTCTATTTGCTTCCCTGCCATCCTCTCTCTGAGTCCTCTCTGTTGTTTTGTGAAGATTTCAGTTTGATTGTCTATTTCCCTGCTTACCTTTTTATTACGTGCTGTACTGCTGTCGTGATTTGTACTAATGATTTGCTCATCTCGTCTGCTTTCCTTTCTACATCTTTCTCGTTTGATTGGTGTTCATTATGAATATTTTTAGTACCTACTTATTGCCGTCAAATAGTGTAAGTGTGCCATTAACAGTAAACACCTGTTAGTTGTGTAGTTCTTTTTATTATTTTCCAATTCTAAAAATAAAAATCAAATTTCATGAAACATTATTCTCTTTCTTAAAAATAGGTATTACTAACGAGCTTTTAGCTGTTCACAAATAATTGCCACAACCGCAAAAAACCCATATACCTAAAGCATATAAAATGATCAAAATCATTTTCATATTTCAGCCAGATCATCTACCTACTTGTAAAAAAGTGGGTAACCAACTAACCAAGCAACGAGACAGTAAAGATGCCTTCGTTGCCGTCGCTGTATAATCTTATGAGTGGAACAAATTGTATGAAATCTCTTGAGGCCTCAATTTCCAAATTTAATTTCGCTCTTTTGACCCACATAGAAAATAATAAACATATTCCTATACCTCCAAAGGCTCAAGGCATGAAAAAATTCCAACATGAAGCGTTCACTGACACTTATCAGGATCCTTTTTAGAAGGGAGTTAACAATTTGGTCTTATTTTATTTCTTATTTCTTTTTGTATCCTTGCCTTTATGTAAATTTTTGTACCATCAAGTTTTGTTGGCTATTTGAAATTAATTGAATTGTAATTGAAATTAATTCAATGTAATTAGAAATAGAATTCTAGTAGCATTTAAATAAAAAATTTATCTTAATAGTTGATAATGTCAATACCTACATATATAAATGTCATCAGAAGCGGGTGTATTCATAATGTCACTCTTGTCATCATGGGGCACAATTTTTTTCTTTTCTCCGGCCCTGGACTTACCTATTTGCTTTTTCCACGCTGCCAAGTCTCACAGGATTTCCTTCATGAAGTTTTTTATTACCTATGATACGTTCTGCCTTGTTTCCACGACTGCCATGTCCCATGTAATCATTTCATTGATAGTAAAGAGCTACTAGGAGAAGAAAGCTTAAAATGCCTTCACGTAGGTGCTTTTATGTGACGTGTTAGAGATGAAATAGTAACTGAAAGAATATGATGAACAAATTTCTCTTAGAATAGGCTTAGAAATTTGTCTAAATCTAAAATTTTGCATTAGAGTTGAATATCTTTTAAAGAAGAGTAAATAGAGCATGCATATATTGTTAGACAACACCATTCTCTGTGCAAACAAAACAGTTAGTTACCAGGGAAAACATTGGAAATGGAAACAAAGACCCCTGACTAAGCTGAAATGGAACATGAAGACATCAGGAGAGGACGTGGAGTGAAAGGTGAACGTTGGATTGAAGTAATGGAAGAGCTGGGAAGAATTATAGAGATAGCACGACTAGATGGGCAGATAAGGAACAGAAGACATAAGGGAAAAAGACTGGGGAGGTAGTTGGGAAGAGAGAGTCCCGAGAAAAATGGGAAGATAGAAAGAGGAAAAGAAGACACACAATTAGATGTTATCTAAAACTTTTTACGTGTCGAGAATAAGAGAGAGAAAATAATTTTTATTATTATTTTTAAGTTTTATCTTCGGGAAAAAAATGTACGTGTTTTCGCTCCGTGAAATTATTATTGCTAGTTATTATTAGTTCCATTTTTCTTTTGTTATTTTATTTATTATTATAATTATTACTATTTCACAAGTTTGGTGTTGACTTTAAAACTAAAGTTGTAACGTGAATAGTGGATAGGAGAACAAATGTTTGAATGAGAAGTAGTGGAGGGGAAAGCGGGTGGTGACTTTTATGTTAAACATAAAAATGAAAAACTTACAACTTTGTTACATTATTATGATGTATTATATTTTTATAATTGTATATAATATCAGTATGAATGTTTTATAAGAATGCTGTAATCGTATAAAATCCCAATTATTTATACTACATCGTCGATGTCTATTATTTATTATTCTTATGGCTGTTCGTTTTTTGGTATAGATACATTGGAAAGATTGATCGAGGACTCCTACCCCTAGATTTCCAAAATATAACTTATAATCTAGGTATATTATATTTAAAATTCCTTGATTGTCAGTATATTTCAATTGACATTAATTGACTACGTCATTAATCTGAAATTGAAAAGAAATACATAATCAATTTATCAGACCAGTAAAAGCTCGTATTGGAATTGAGACACTGAGTCACTCATCTCAGTGAAGTTAAAATGACAGTAAAATATTCGCGGGCTAGTCTGGGAGTTTTCAAGGAGGATGGAAAAGCTCAGAAGATAAAAGAGAAAATTCATAATTGTAATAAGAGTCAAACAAAAGAGGAAATGAGAAAAGGAGGAAAAAAAAGTATAGATGAGGAAATTCGATTGAGAGAGAGAGAGAGAAAAAAAAAGGAAATTAATGTCAAAAAATACAAAATGTTTATTAAATTTTATCCCTTCCTTGTGACACAGGGTAGCTGCTATAATGTATTCTTGCTCTTCTCTTTATCCTAGCTCCTATCTTCAATTCTGTCCTCCTCGCCATCAAATTCCTCCTTGTTTCCTCTTTCTCCTCCGTATTAGTTTCCGCCCTGTTTTTCATCAATTTTAATTTTTGAAATGACATTTGCAAATGTTACAATTTGAGAATTTTCATCTGAAGTATTATTAATGGATTACAAGAAGCTGGGGACTTCTAGTGAACGCTGAAGTTAGTTGTCTTTATTGAGAATTTCAAGTACAATTTGAAGGGGATTATGAATAGAAGCCTTGTTATCCCAGCCTTGTAGCAAAGTCATGATAACGGGGATGAAATTTGCACAAATGAATATGAAACAAGCCAAATTTATTACACTAAGAAATCCTTTATCTTTATGCATAAATAGTATAAATAAATAATACACACTTCTACATACATATACTGCCCGAGTAGGGCACTAAATGAACCTGATTGATTATTATGTGAGCAAATACTCAAAATTGCTATAAAACTCCATGATTAGGAAGAATCCGAATCTACGGTTTCCCACGCTACCTGGGTTACCTGAATAGGGTCTAACTGTTCCAATATACCAATTCATGATTATTTCGTCAAATGGATATTTAGATACTCGATAGCACAAGTTTAAGTATTAAAGAGTCGGTACTAAAAAAAAAAATGGAGATTCTGTGAATCGAATTTCCAAAGTGTCAAAGCCGACAGCGGAGGTGTTATAGCTCTGGCAGGCACCCAGGAGGATCCGCAACTAAGTCACCTACATGTATCCTTAATGATCAGGTTATCGGGGTTTATTTGAACACGGACCAAATAGACCACCCATCTGTTAATTTGAATGATGGTGATAAATAAACTTTATTAACCTACATGAGTTTGGCCAAATGGCAAAATGTAGTTGGCGCCACGTTAGCCCATATACATCAAGAGCTGGCAGAAATACATGGCAACTTAATTAAAAGATCAGGTTGAGATATTAAATTGGAAGGAATGTTGGTCACACAGAATGGTGACACCGACTGATACCTTGGGCATGGGGGCTATCAAACCTGGCATAACACTTGGAATGAATGTTTACAAATCAGCACTGTTTGGAATCAGATAAATAATAAAATTGTAATATTATCTTGAGATTATAAACGTTGGATAACGGTCACTTCAGATGATCTGAACTAGCTTGATATAATATTATGTTTGCAGTCTATGGGACCTATTCCCTCAGACAAGTAATGAAACTTAATTTATATTTTATTTTTATTCATACCTTCCATGGTGAAAACATGTCCAAGGCAATCTTTCTTCGGTAGTGTGCCAGGCTCAGATGCAACATTCTCTCGTATAATAGCAATACTTATTTTCCAAATGAGTATACAGTGACTAAAATAAGAGCTACTCTTATTTTTAATATATATTAAAGAAAAGAAAATCATTTTGACCCTCGCGACTATTGTATTTAAAGTGAAGAAAACAGAATCCATCATGTCATTTCCAGCGGTGAATACCTATGGAAAATTTAGCACAGCCACTACTACCTAGGTTCAATTATAGTTAGTTATCTCGCTAAATAATATGCTATTTTAAAAAAATTGATGAAATTAGAAATAATCTTGACAATCTTCTAAAAATATAAAATGTTATAAACAGGAAACAGGACCCTATTTTGTAACTGCATAGAGTGCATAACTGCATAGTCTTTAAATGAAACGTTGACATAATTATTATGATTCTAGAACTAAATATTTATAAATGGCTGTCTTCATCTTCTTCATACTATGCTTTTTTTGTCCTGTTAAGTTGTGTTCAAATGTAGATACTTATGGTGTAAATGTTATAGACCAAGGCACCCCCAGGTAGGTATAGGATGATTTGGGTACACATCATTTTTATTCCGATAGTGCCGATAGAATGGTATGAACACTTTAGCCCAACTTAAGGCCTTTAAGTTAAGGGACAGTCTGGCTTGAACTTGATCCCGTTTTATTTTATAGTTCGGCCTGTATCTTTAGCCATAATATGTATCTTTTTAATAAATTAAATGTAGGTATATTTTATATTCAGTACTGAAGTTAAAGGTAAAAAACATTAAATAAGTAGTTTTTGTAGACGAAATTGGAATGATTTTTATTCTCAACAATGGTTTAAACATCAAAAAAATTCAAAGAAACATCTTTTTAATATAAAAAGTGCAACTACAACTACAAGATAATCTTTTTTTTTCAGAAATAAACTTTTAAGTGATATTCATTTTCAATTCCGATTAGGAGTTATAATAATAATAGAAATAAATAAAGAAGAACATCGGACACATGAAATCTCATCTTTTTTTCAGGCCAATCGATCAACCGATTCTAATCAAGATCTTGAATTTGACATGGATCGGAAGTCAGATATTTGGTTAGAAATTCGATCTGGCTACTCAATCTACATATTTATCGGTTCAGATGGTATCATGGAATTGGTTATTCCGGTCGTGAGGTCGGCCTCAGAATGGCATACCTAGCGATTATTGACAGTGATGTATAAGTTATTAACTTAGGTAGGTCAGATACCTACTAGAGTACGCTAGATAAGCTGGATGATGGATCACTACTGCTGATTTACTCTACTTGGGAACTTTTAGGAACTAATTCGTCTAGTTCAAAACAATTCTGTGGTCCTAGAGATCAAAAGAAGCAAATTAATGAGATGGAAGACAACCTCTATCTTACTCTAGTTGATTTGAAAAGGTATCTTCTTCCTGTAGAATCAGAATACCCACGCTAATAACCTGTAACAAACGAATCTATGTAGAGGTTTCTCAAACTTCATTTATTCTCAAAGTTTCATTTTTTACCCTAAGGGATTTTCCGGAATAATACCTTGAAATTTTCATTGCAAAACTTAGAGTAGAGAAATTTGGCAACAATTCAAATTCTTCTTTACTTTCCTCCCACAAGTGAGGATAATAAAGTAGCAGTATTGCTGTGTTTTGAATATTGGCGTGGAGAGCAGCCCATCATACTTTTTATGAGGAACAGCTGCCTGCTATGTATGTAGGTCATTTGAGAGTTTTTCTTGTTGTGACATTTGACTATTTGGAAGAAGAAGACAAATCAGATATTTAAAAGAAAAACAGATTGGAATTTGAGTTATTTATTAGATTTATTAGTTTCTTATTTTTAAAACCTTTGCGTGCAGAGTGCAGATCCGTCACTCACAGAGATCCGAAACAGAGTAGGTACATATACCTAAATAATAATGTACATTTATGTTTATGTATTTTAGAATAGACGAATAGTTATCAAATATGTAGATAATAATGATTAATTTATATACCTGGCGATAAAAATTATTATTCGTACTATCGTCGATTTTCCCATACTTCAAAGTACAACACCTAATGGAATGAAAGTATAGGTGCCTATGTATAATCCTTACTCGTACCTATACCTATACCAACTTTATAACCATCATTAATAAAATATTCATTAAGGAGGTCTAATTTGAAGCCGTTACAGTAAATTGCACCATTTGTTGCCATTTTGATGAAGAAGGTCATTTCGCATATCAGTTTTGGGTGACGAATCCACCAATAATATTCTCGAAATTGATAATCTCTCATGTTGGTTCATTTATAAGTTTCACTAAGCTGACAGCATCCCATTTGTAAAAATTTACCGCATGGTAGACCACGACAACTTCTTCGATTCTACTGAAGTTTCTTCACTTTCACCGAAAATTCAAACAAAATTTGGTTCTAACCTTATTGATTTAAAACAAAAATTATTAAGTTTCCTTATTTCCTTGAGAGTTTGAAAAAATGATTTTCGCAGACAATCTATGAGCAGAAAATCTTCAAGCGTTCATGGCAATAATTTCCTTTTTCTGAAATCCTACACGTGTTCATATCTAATATTTTCTTGTCATTTCTTATTTGCTTTACACATAATAATCAACTTTTATTTCTTGAAAGGTCCTCCATCAAAAAACGCTTAAAATCACTACCAAAATATCCAAGTGAAATTCAAGTCAGACAAATAACACTCAAAACAAACAGTCACAGGGAAAAAATATCATATTACGAATAAGACAAACTACCAGGATTTGTTGACATCTTAGTTTTTATACCGACAAGAAGTAGGCAGATATACAAGGCCGAGTCAAGTTTGGGGACTAAGGTCAGCTTCTGGTCCCAGGAGGACAAACACTGTGGACTCAGAACAGCAGGGGATCCTCGATAATAAAATGGAACGGTATCCTGGCCACAGGACTCAAGAAGGTGACCATTAGCAAAATATGGCCTGTCCTTTGGAGGCGGCTGAAGATTCAATATGAGTATAAAATTGTCAACCTTTGGTCCTTTGAATTCTGGACATTCCATCGGGGGAGATTACCTAGCTCTACAATACAAGAGCAAAATACCAACATTAGATTATTTTACAATGAAAGAGAGTCAATTTTTTCATTGCACTTGCACGATCGTCATTTGTTATTGTTTAGTATCTAATTTTTGTTTTTGTTGTTGTTGGAAATATAACACAACAAAGACATGGTAAGTGTATTGATTTATATTTCTATCAGGGATCTACTTTATTCATTTATCTTAGCCCAAAAACAGATCAAATTACAGAACTGTCTAATTACAGAACTTTTGGACCTTATTAGCATTGACAGAATTGATTAAAAGATTTTTTTCCGAGGATCAATTTGATTCCTGATTTTTATGGTAAGCCGTATGAAAGTAAAAGTTTGTTCTCCACTTTTGAAAAACACCTGATGAGTTTGGATTTTGCAACATTGTCCGAGGATTAGCCAATATACAATACAACCACGAGCCGTTAGTACCATCCTCCACCACAGGTTACCTTAGATTTGCTGTTACATCTAAATCTCGGATCAGCAATGCTAATAAGGTCCAAAACCGAAGAAAACCGGTTTCAAATACGGTGCAGATCTCTGGCGCCATTTAAGGACAGATTTTTTCACCAAGAAGTTTGTATACATTTGGTTATAATTTTTATTGCTATTCATAATAACGTTTTGCATACAGGGTTCATACTTCACAGGTGTGTAAAAACCTTGAACAGAAACGGCTAATTAACATGGCTATTTCTACTCCAATACTCGCGAATGTTATTTATTACGTAAGCTTTTAATCATTTCATCTTGAGTACCTCTAAACGTAGATATAATTTGACAATCGGTGTTTAAAAATGGACCACTGAGACTACCTTGTAATTAAGAATATTCGGATACTGTGCAATTTGATTTATTGAACTGATTTGGTTATTATTACTATAATTGCCTAGCCCCTGTCCTGGTGGCTAAATTTTGTTGCTAAATTTCTACAGAAGAGTGCAAAAATCTGTACCAATAAATCTATCAAATTTAAGAAGTATACCTATTAGCTTTAGTTTAGATACTGAATACTCTTTAATAAACGGCATGAACCTACCTGCGAACTTTTTTCCATGGAGTCCATCCATCAGTTAAGCAGCTAGATATTATGTAGGAAAAGAGTGTTACTCGGTTACTCCTTACTGTGCTATCACTTCTATCGTATTAGCTATATTCTATTGGACAACAATAAGATATGATTGCACATACATACTATTATGTATCCCCTGTACCTAGATCAATGATGAAAACAGAATGATGATCTTAGTCATAACTTGTATGCTAGGAAAATCTCGTACATAATTATTAGCACCTCTGAAATGTTGAAATAATAACTTTCCAGCCTTAGTCAGTGGTTGAGTAACTAGCGCGTTAGACGTTGAGTGAATCAAGAGGCTCATGTTCTGGTATTGACAAGAAAAGATGAGAGCTAGACACACCTTATGACTGCAAAGTCATCTTGATTTGTAGAAAAAAACCTCAATAAAAGGATACTGATGATTGAATAAAGATTAGTAAAGGAGAAGTAGTATGCCTCTCATCACAAATTTCAAGGATCACCCAGTATTTTTATATAATTTTACCAAGATAGAGATGCTAATAAATTAGGTGATCTATGCATAGAGTGAGATACTATTGCCAAATGAATATAAATGAAAGGAACCTTCTTTTTTAACCATGTTCATTAGATGTTTTTCCTTATGTCCAGCTAGATATTAAAGATAAAATGTAAAGAGATGTTGTGAATAAAATTAGTTGAATGCAATGAAAGAGAATGCCGTTGGCATTAGCACCGCCCTTGATCAAGTTTTGTTTTATTAATTAGAATTTCTATGCATATACCTACCTACTCTATTTGAATCGTAAATAAAACTTGATCAGTAATATTTAATAATAAGAGATAAGAGAAGGAAAGTAAGTGAAAGTAAGAAAAAGAGGATGAAAACTGGGAAACGGAGATTTAAGAGAATCATTTACTTTGAAAGATGGTACGTTTACCCACTAATCTCTAGAATTGAGGCACAAATAGGTAAGTTTGTAGAGCAAAGAGAGAAAAACTATGTGAGTAAGAGAATAAAAGAACTTCAAATAGGTAGTAAAAGAAAGAAAGGAAGACCAAAGATGAGATGGAGAGACAAAGTTGTAGAAGACCTAAAAGAGAAAAACTGGAGAAAAGAGGAGGCGCTAAATAGAAAATATGGAAGGAAAGAATTTGTGGAACAAATGCCGACCCCAAGTAGGTTTGGGATAAGGCAAAGTGAAAGAAGAAGGAGTGTTCTAACCTTCTAATCAAACATTTAATGAAGAAGCACAATAACTGCTTAAATCTGCTCTAAAATCTCTAACAAATAGAGTCAATTCTTCAATGGCAGTACTCATTTTCTCTAGTGATTTTTGTGTCTAAGTCTCTTTCAGCAATTTCTTTGCATAAGGTTTTGTCTGTTATTTCGATAGAAATAATTATGGCTACCGATCACTTGCGACAATTTACCTGAAAAAACCCGACATTTGCGACAACAGAAAAAGGTATTCACTGTAACGTTTGCGACAATATCAGACAGACAAAGGAACAGGTTAACTCCTTTGTTCATTTCGGAATTTCCAAATAAATACCGGGTCGACTAAAATATGGACGTATGTGAATTTATCCGATTTAATGAATTTCTTCTCTCATCATAGATAAATTTATTTTATTTGAGGAGACTCCTTGTCAGACAAACGGTTGTCAGACTAAATGTTGTGTTTCGTTAGCCGGCTAGGATAGCTTGGGTGAGGGGCTTAGGTTAGGTTGAAATTAGCGCAGGGTTAGACCGGGTCGCTACGCAACCCGGCCTAACCGCCTGCGCTAATTTCAACCTAACCTGAGCCCCTCACCCAACCATCCTACCCGACAAACTGAAGTCAGTGATCTATCGTGCAATCTCACCTTGTTAACTTTACCTAACCCTATCTAACAACAAAATTCCTCTAACAAAAAAACACCTACCAGTACGAACTAAAATTTGATTCACACTGTATGAAACATTGAAATCTATACCTGCAATATATTGTCGCAAATGTATGGTTTGAAACCTTTTTTCATTGTCGCAAATGATCGGTTTTAAACAAAAGATTTCCGCAAGTGTCGAATTGCGATAATTATCGGGCGCATTACGATTCGGCCCAAAAAGGTTTATGAAAAAGGTTTTCGATTTCAGGTAAAAAAGGTCACCGAACGATTCGTCCCAAAACGTTATCTTGACCAAAAAATAAACAACACGATTCGGCCCAGTGCAACATTCTAAGTACCGTACATATTGAGGGATATTTTATTATTCAACATTAAATTACGGAATTACCTTCTATGTACGAGTACATCAGGCTTTGGCCTTCTATGTATTAGGCATAGCCTACTATGTATTTTACCTAACCCAACTATATTCTTGAGGCATGGCCTTCTATGCATTTTACCTAACCCTACTATAAACCTGAGGCATTGCCTTATATGTATTAACCCTAACCCTACTATATTCTTGAGGCATGGCCTTCTATGTATTTTACCTAACCCTACTTTAAACCTAAGGCATTGCCTTCTATGTATTATCCCTAACCCTACTATATTCTTGAGGCATGGCCTTCTATGTATTTTACCTAACCCTACTATATTCTTGAGGCATTGCCTTCTATGTATTTTACCTAACCCTACTATATTCTTGAGGCATGGCCTTCTATGTATTTTACCTAACCCTACTGTCAAACACTCAAATAAACAAAGATGACTGTTACTGGTTCAAAACAATAACATCGTGAACATCGCCATTGTTCTCAGTTCTTTCAGGGCAACGTTTCCATTCTATTTTATAGGGATTTTTTGGTGGAATGAAAGTGGGGCTTTTTGTTAGAATGAAAGTGGGATTTTTTGTGTGGGATCAAAACTTGATAGTGTGTTTTGGGACGAATCGGGTTATGGGCCGAATCATGCTGTCTTTTTTTGTGTTTTTTTGGGGCCGAATCATGCTATGGAAAAGGTCTACTCAGGTAATTTGGGCCGAATCGTGAAGTTCCCTAATTATCACTGTGGTTCCTCGTAAAGTGTTCAACCCTGTGCTACACCCTGTTCAATAATCTTCTCTCGTGTGCCCGAATTGTTTGATTCTCCTGATAGAGATCAGCAGATATAAAGTGCCAAAGTGTGTTTGGTCAAGCTGGATATATTTATTATTACGAGCCGTGCTTTACCGCACGAGAGTGAGTCGTGCAACCTTGCAAGTCCAGTTTGGAATTGTTATTATTAGTTGGTCAGATTTTTTTTTAAAAGTATTTTTTCCTCGATATCTTGTATTAAAATTTACTTAAGATGGTTGTCTTATCTGGACAAGATTCAGGATTCAGGTCTATAGAGACCGGTCGTAAAACTGCACCATAATTTACCAAATTTAATTTAAGCTGGCAGGTCTCTTGCGGTGAAATTAGAGGGCGCCTCATTCGTTGGTTGGTTTTCAAAACAACTTTACTTCTATTATTGTCAGGATTCACAAAATGAAATATTATTCATAATAAATTATTTTATAAAATAAATCATTATCATGGCACAAGTTGAAGTTTTCTGTGACTGAAGATGAATCTGAAGAGAGCCATTATTTTGACTCTAGCGGAATATATAAATTCTCATCGTGTGCGAGGGCACCCTTAGCTCAGGGTTACCAAGGTAATTAATGTTATTTCTCCAACGAAATATTACCTGGAAAATACCTACTATAAGTTTTATGAGGACTGCCTTTGAGAATTATTATTGAATTCAATTTTTGTCTGTTACATGTATTGTTTCCCTTAAGTTCATGAATAGATTGCATAGCTGTTTTAGATTATATTTAATAGTCCTTATTGAGTACACTAATCTATAGAAAATATTGTATCTATACTGTAGATAGTATCTAATTTTACCCATGTATATATCTAAAAACTCTAAACCCAACAAAAAGATAGTAGCCGTCATACGTAATATCATTAATGTTGGACAAGGGAATGCAATTTTAATTTCATAAGTTATAACTTAAAAAAAAAAGAAATTTTCACACCTCTCAATTTCGGTATATTACTGACATGTGCAGCATAGTCAGATAATCTTTCGATCTACCCATCGAAGAAGAAGAGGATGGAAAAGAAGAAGAACTTGATGAAAAGAAACAAGGTGTATCCTTCAATCAGATTTGCGATATTATTTCAGTACTTCTACAAGTTCTTTTACATTTTATGCAAGATTCGTTACAGAATTTGGGTAGGCGGATATGATTTGGTGCAGTTTTTATGCCTTTTATGGTCAGTTGTATCTGATAGTACGGTATGCGTGGGATTTTATGTTTCATTTTACAACATTTGTCATTTGCTGTTTCCAATCAATTTAACAATTTGGAGACTTTGTTTTGGAATGAGACAGTTTTTTTCTTCTCATTATTGCAAACTTGGCGACTTTTTTCTACAACAGGTCCAAAAACTAATAAAACGTAATTTTTTATTCACTATAGCGTATTAGGATGCCAAAATAAATAAATAAAAATATATCTGTTATAATTTTGTACCTGCCTAAATATTTATTTACCAATCTTATTTTGATCCACCATCAATAACGATAGAATTCGATTGTTAAAATTCTTTTCAAAATTGTACTCAAATTATCCTCTGTTTATTCTATGTTTCAGGTATGTTGTAGATTTATGCACTCTGCCCTCTCTGATGTACTGTTAGCAGTGTAGTTATAACAGATGTTCAGATGTTAAAACCTTTACTTCCTTATTTCCATTCAAATTCATGAAAGTAAGTCGAAATTTTCAAGCTGCATTCTTATCCTATATTTATCCTTTCAGTAGGTAACTGATTTGTTGTTGCTCTTTTTATACTTTCAATATTTAAAAAAAATTGTGTATGAAATTTAAACTGACAAAGCACCTTTTGTCTAGTAACTTAGTAACTTCATTTCTTGAAGAAATAATCGGAAGATATTTTGTGAGGCAGGCAAGTGTAAATGGAGTCGGTGAGGCAGGCAAGGCTACGCTCTAAACTGTCACACAGTATTCTATTCGAAATCTCCAGAAAGGTAGTGGAAAATTGGAACTGTTTTCCATGGAAATTGAAAAAGGAAAAGGCATTACGTATGCTGACACAAATAAAGAAAGGCATTTCAAAAACCTTTGGGACCAAAGAGCGCATTTTATTCCCGAATATAAATGTGGGAATGTTTTAAGTTTCTATTTTTATCGAATTGCCCACAAAAACTGGATGATATACACAAAGGATTCAGTTAGATTGTTGAGCTTGGAAAAGTAGCTCTGGGGTTGATGATCTCAACAGAAAAGCTGTAGGTAGGTCCAATTACTTTTTCCTGAAGTCGAATATTTATCCCTACCAAATATAACTCAACAGAATAGATCTCTCATAATGTGTAGGCAGATTGGATGTGTCATTCAAAATGTCCTCTCTATAAATATCCTACATCACATATTAAGCTTCTCTTCCTGAAATAAGTAAGTATGAGGGCTGAGTTTAGAGTTTCCATGTAGGCAGGAACACCCACTCAGTTATGCTTTTTCGAGAATGAATTTTAACAAAATGTTTTATACTAATGATGCAGGCAAAGGAAAACACATAAATTTAAAAAGAATTTTTCTAGAACTCTCATTTGCAAAGTTCTGGGAAGACCCATTTATGTGTTTCAAGACTGTGAACCCTTCTTATTTTATGCTTTAAAACCTATAATTTGACATTTTATGTATAACATATTTTTTTTTCATTATACATGTATATTGAAATTATATACTGAAGGTATGTTGTTACAACAAAACTATATTTTTTAAATGTATTTTATTTTAACGTAAAATTTTGGAGACGAAAGCGGATTTGGTCTTGAACAACCCTGTAAAAGCTTCTCTTTTTCAGTTAACACAAGTAAAAAGATAGGAGACAGCAGGAGACAGTATTTTTTCTTTCACAAAGGCCAAAGATAATAAAACCTGCCACAATGAACTCAAAAAGCACATTAAAACAAATAAAGCAGAGGAGAAGGAAACAGAGCCAGTTTATTGCACCATTTTTCAATTTACAAAACCTGAAGTCATGGACGTTTTGTTAATGTTCGCATGCATGCTATGGGGATGTTACATGTTATGTATGATGTTGAGGGGTGTTATCTATCATCTTATAAGGTAAGGGATGATATTACTGCTAATGTGTCTTACTCATGTGAAATTTTATGTGTCTAATAAATATTTACTGTGCACTGAAACTGAATATAAAGCTGCACTAAAGGTGAATAGCTGCTTCTTGCCTTTGTCACATGGTGGTCTAGTTAGGTTAAAATAATTGTATTTTTTGGGGACCAGCCAAGATAAACTAATCCGTGCGTTGCTTATGGCAAGTTTGAACGTTGGTTTGGGCCCAAAGTGTATTCTTGACTTATTGGAAAGTTTCTATTTTGTCAGATTGACAAACTTTTAATGCTATATCGATCAAATCCTTCAAAAAAGCTCCCATCAAAATTAAAATGCAGCAAGTCCGTCATCTATTGTAGGGTTCATGAACATTAAATCTGACTAAAAATTCAACCAAATGGTGTTAGTGTGAGCTTGTTAGCACTGCACCATTTCCAACCCAAGAAGAGACACCTGCAAGTCATTTCTGAATTAGATCATTAACTTCTTCCAGGTCGCTTCCACCCTCCCCTCTCCATTGTGAAGCCAAGTATCTTCATTTGTTTCAAAAGGAAGCTCTCACACCTCGAAATGAACAGGACGAAAATAAAACTTACAAATCTTGATGGCACTAAAGAAAAACCTCTAAACTTCAAGATTTTCTAGGATTTTTTTTGTTCCTTTAACACCATTTTTTTGTTTTGCTTTTATTTTCGTCACGGATCATTATGCTAACAAATTGAATTTTCCTTGATATTTTCTTCTCCTTTGTGTTTTCCTGTTACTCTCACTAATTAATTATCCTTCCTGGTCCCTTCTTTTTCTTCTTATCTTTCTGGCCTCATTCTATTTCACTCTCTTGCTTTCAAGTTTTCTTCAGGGCTTCCAAGATTCCAAGAGCTTAGATGGTCGTTCCTGAATTTTACAAAATTTGTTTTATTGGGATGGTATTTTCTAATGGTAATCTTCCCTATCTAAGTTTTGCTATTTTAGTTTTAAAAAAATCTGCAGTCGTCCTCTGTTGCTCAGTTAACGTGCAATTGTCTCCGTACTAGTAACCAGAAGGCTGTCTGTTTGAGTCCTGAATGTGTGGTGGTTCTCTTTTTATAGAATTGTGGTATCAATAATTGAATAACACGACTAGACTAAAGTTTTGGTGATAAATCTCTGAATAGCGCTAATCAACTGATAAGTGCTTTTAGTGTGTGTTTTTGTATTTTAACGTCGCCGTCGCTTTCATCTGTATGGTCATATCATGTTTACTGATGTGTTTTCAATGACATTTTCATGAATATTTTTGGAAGTAAACTTAATCTTACAATTAGTGCGAAAATTGACAATCGAGCACTTAGTTTTGATATGAACTTAAATCTGCATTTTTTCAGAAAATTGTTTCAGTGGGAAATGCATTCCATCTACCAGTGTAACTAACACAATTTTACGCTCCACTTTTTTAAAGCAATGCACCCTCCAGTCTTTCAACTCTCGCGATTCCAGTTCCACGTACTCTTCACACGGATGAGGTATCATGTTTCCCAAGTACATATAATTTTTGTATAATGTACTTGGAAACACTAAACACATACATAGACGATCATATCATACAATAAGATTTTTCTTCCCCTCGGCAAACTTTTCTTTGAATGTTTTCGCGAAGGATAAATATCTCTCATTGTGAGTCTGTAAAGTGAGTTGCGCTCTTAAGGCAGGTTAGTGCTACGAGGGCGGAGTGTGGGGCTCATATACACTAGCCAAAACAAAATAGGGCCCACCCAACTTTTTCTAAATAACAAAGCATAAGTATTATTTTTTTAAACAGAAAGTTAAGGAATGTATTTATTTAGGGCATACTCATTTTATTTAAGTAAAGGTGACAATATTTTAAGGGGAAAAAAGGTCATTTCAACCATTTAAAAGAATTTTGACAAAACTGTCATGTTTACCTTAGTTATTCAGGTTGTGTTTAAAGTCTTCTGAGTCGCTGTAAAGTGGTGATGATCAATTCTCAGTAATGAGTGTGTGTACCTCTTTTCTTTGCACGCTCTTCTATTCTGTTTAGCATGCTTTGAATGAGGTTGACAAGGTTTTCTTGAGGAATTTCGTCCCAACACACTTTCAAGGCCCGTATGAGTTCTTCTTGAGATCCTATGGCCAAAATCTGTAGTTTAAGTCTCCTTTTGAGTTGATCCGATACGTGTCCGATCGGATTTAGGTCGGGGCTTATTGCAGGCCAGTTCATTACTTCGATATTCGCCTCCTGAAGAGCTAGCCTGGTAGCGCGCGCGACATGAGGGCGAGCATTGTCATGCATTAGAACGAAATTCGGGCCCAAACGATGTGCAAATGGTATCACCTGAGGTTCGATGACTTGCTCAATGTAACTCTCCGAGGTTACTCTGCTGTCACGGAAAATTACAAGCTCTGTTCTACCGGTTAAATTTATCCCTCCCCATACCATTACACTTGGGCCACCATACCTACCAGTTTCGTGAATGCAGGGCTCAGAAAATCTTTCTCCTTCACGTCTCCATACTCTAATCAGTCTATTATCACTATGAAACTTAATCTTGCACTCATCCGAAAAGAGCCCCCACTGCCAGTTGTCCATACCCCATTGGATGTGCTCTCGCGCGAATCTTAATCTTGCCGCGCGGTGAGCTGCTGTCACTTTTGGCTACACCAAACGACTTCTTGACATCACCTGAGATTCTCTGAGCCTGTTCCTAATGATTTGGTCGCTTACTTGAACGTTTGATTATGCTTCCGGTTGATTTTGTATCGCAGGAGCTGAGACAAAGCTCTGTTGTAGGGCAATTCTTCGAATAAAACGGTCCTCCCGCTCCGAACTAATGAGATGTCGTCCAGAGCCAGGTCTTCTGTCACCACTACCCGTCTCTTGAAAACGGTTCCATAAGTTTCTAATGGCTCTTCGGGACACACGAAGCCGATTCGCGACCAATCTCTGGGAGGCTCCATTTTCCAGCAAGGTTCTGGCACGAGAACGAGATTCTGCATTTAAATGTCGACGAATACCCGGCATAGGGTCACAAAAAAGATACAAAACACCTGAAAAGACTTTTTATTGAAAATTATTGGTCTAAGAATAAATTAAAAAAAACCATTAAAAATTAACTTTATGTCACAAAAGAGCACTATCTCTAGAAAAGGTAAATAAAGACTAATTACCCAGTGATATCTGTAAATAAAACCATACCAATTGTCTCAGAGTATCAATTAGGACATGTTAATACCCTAAAGTTTAACTTTAAGGTGTCCTATACACGATGTCGTGAAAATTTTCAGGTGGGCCCTATTTTGTTTTGGCTAGTGTATCTTGCATGGGAGAATAAGCGAGTGGAACAAACATTGCGCATTGTCGTTATGACCTACTAACAGTTGCCTTTCTGGTGTAGCGGTATAACTTGCTCACCTGGGTTGTAGGATATTGCGGAAAGACGTGGGTTCTTTTCTTAGTTATGGATTTTTCTTTTGAAATTCAAGAACTACACAGACTGCATAATATAGAGAGAAAAAAAGAACATTTAATATTTGATCAATAGACTGACTTCACTATGAAGGTGAAATAATGGTACACATTATTAACAGTAGATCACTGGTAATCCAGCTCCATTTTCATAAGGTTCACGGAATCAGGGCACTTCATTGTTCGGTTTGGTATAAAATGTCTGGATTTAACACATTGTTTGGGGTTCACTATTATTGAGTTTTTCATCTTTTCTCGGACATTTTTGTATCCAAATTCCCCTTAACCTCCTCATCAATTTTCTAGTCTCCCTTTTCACACAATCTCTCTCTCTCAGTCTCTCTCTCTATTCCTCAATCTTACTCTCTGACCCTCCTCCCTCTCAAGTCTTTACAGCTAGGAAGGTACAGAAGATTAAAGGATATAAAGAAGAGAGCAATTTTTTCTTGTATTAAAGAGAAAGAAAGGAAAGAAGTGAGAAATTAACGCAGTTAATATTTCACAAAAGACAATTTGTTCCCCGGGTCGGGTGGCAAAGGGAAGAACAGAACGTGTGACGCGCCAGAACATCAATCTGGTTGAAATAGAAAATAAAATCAAAGAGGAAAAATAAAATTCCAGAATACAAGAAAGGGAAACGTTCTTCCCTCTTCCTGTTTTTACACCTCTCTCTCTCTCTCTCTCTCTCTCTTCTTCCCTCCTTCTATCACTCTCTTTCTATGTTATCTTTCAGTACTTTCCCACAAATCACACATAGAGGACATCGAGATTTTCTCATCGGTTCAAGACAGCAAGAGTAGATTTATTACAACCTAAAGAACAGACAAGATATATTTGGCAATGGGGTCGTCATTGGTGAATTGGTTAATTGAAAATTCGTTTTCATCTATGTCTATTACCATTTTAATACCAATCTAATTACCAGAAAAGAGTAAAAGATATACTTTTATATCTTTTACTGTTGTCTTGGTATTAATCTTTTACTGTGGTGTAGCTATTATTCTAAAATCATGTTTAATAAGAAGCATTTGACGATCTACTGTTGTAACTTTAAGTAAATACCGTGCTTCTCCATTCTGTTCATAATTCGAGGAAACAGGTAATAAAAAGAAAGATTAAAAAAGTCGGGTGTTATTTTATTTTTTATTCAAAAGCTTATTTTTGCTTTCATAATAAAAACCTGGCTGGGAAGCATTAAATTAACCAGATCCATCCTCCATGTATGCAAAACAAGCGATCCCCAGAGGAGAAAGAGAGGAGGGAGAGTTTAAAATAATAGAGAGAGAATGGAAGAAGGAGATTGAAACAAGAGAGGGAGAGAGAGAAAGGAAGAGACTGAAATGAGAGAAAGAAAGAAAGAGCGACACAAGATGGAGAGCTTAAAACAAGAGAGAGATAAAGATGAGAAAAGAGTAGATAGATAATAAAATACAATAATTTCCTTATTATAGGATAGGAAAAGAAAAAAACATATCTCTATATATAAAACAGAAAAAAGGACTACCTACCTACCTACCTACCTACCTACCTACCTACCTACCTACCTATGTTTGTTTGTTTGTCCGGAGTTGTTTAGCCAAAACGGTAAGAGATAGCGAAAAATGTCTCAGAATTGACCCCCCCAAAACCATTATCGCTTTGTCCAGAAAAATTATAAAAAGTTCAAAAAGGCATTGCTGTCCAGCAGTACGGCCATGCCTTAGTAAATTTGAAATTTAGTCCCGTTGCAAAGCACGGGCAAACGGCTAGTAATGTATAAAAGAGTAAACACAAATAGTGAGTATTGAGTAAATAGACGGTGAAGAGAGGCAGACACAGAAGAGAAAGAGAAGTAGATAAGGAGGGAAAAGAGAAGGGAGAGAGGAAGACTGTATGTGCGAGAGAGAGAGAGAGAGAGAAGAAAGAGTTATTGAAGAACATCCAGAAGGAATGTCACATTTGAGTATCCTAATAATAATATACAGTATGTTTCAGAAAAGGTGGCCACCCCCTCGTAACTTTTGAACGCGACGGAATTTTTCAATTCTGTAAAGTCCTAAGTATAGGAAGTGCCCTATGGCCCATCCTGTGGTCATATTTATTTTTGGCCCCGGTCGGCCCTTCCGGCTTTTAGGCCATATTTTTTCATTTTTCTCGAGAATTTTAAATGGAATGCTATATTTTTTATTCCTGTTAATTAAAGTCCAAATTAGGCTGAGTATAATGAGCTTTCAAATTTTTCAAAAACCTTATCAGGGGCGGAGCTAGTAGGGTGCAAGTTTCAAAACTGTTACACGCTGTATTTCAGCGTTAGTTAGATTTTTTAGTACTTTTTCTATTTTCATAGGTTCAAAATATTGTTTTACACCATATGAAATCAAAAAAATATTCTTGTTTACTTCTAATCAGGGTCATAGTAAGGTTTTTGTAAAAGTACTTTTTTTCTCACGTCAATTTTTCCGTAAATTATTGGTGTTCTCGAAATTGGCATTTTTAGAGGTGAAAGTCTGCAGTGACATATGTTTTTTATGCTTGAAATCGAAAGTAAACTTAACGGGAGAAACGATTAAGATCATAAAAAAAGCCATTTAACCTGCTAGTTTTTTCACGACAGTGTCCGGTAAAATGGGTGAATTTCGTATTGGATTTTTTTTTTGTTGAGGAAACACAATTGGCAGAGAAAATAAAGAATATCTAATAAAGGAATAATACTTCAATAAACATAACTAAATGCGAAATTAAATGAAAATTATTTCTTGTAAATCAGTGCCGGATATTTTTTTTTTTTTTTTTTCTCTCTTCTTTTTCACTTTTCGAAGTTCAAGTTGTATCAAAAATAATTATCGGATAATGCTGCTTCTAAAGTCGGCCTAGGGGTCCCTTATTGAGACAATTTTAGTTGGTAAGTTGGTAAAATCTGTAGAAAACACATTGTCAATCATTCTGGAGTCAGTCCGATGGCGTTTTGAATGCAACGATTCTTGTAGGATCACCGAAGTTAAGCATCGACCAGCGAAGAGAAGACTTCGTGATGCTGGCATTCCGGCCTAACCCAGGCTGGGTGAGATAAATGTGTTTAGCAGGTTGGTGAGTTTCTTGCGAATGGAGGGTAACACCCCCGTTATGATATGACCATGCAGTTGAAACGCGATATTAAACCCAAATTAAAAAAAAAAAATCATACTGGTGTTGCTAGTAATGAATACCAGGTCTCTAAATAAAAATCTAACTATCTCGAAATTTAAGAGAAACAAATACCAGGTCAAGTACCAAACTCTTGAGCGTGAAAATTAAACCAATTCAATTATTATAAAGAGGAGAAGAGAGAGAGAGAGAGAGAAAAAAAAATATCCGGCACTGATTTAGAAGAAATAATCTTCATTTATATTCGCATTTAGTTATTTTTATTGAAGTATTATTCCCTTATTAGGTATTCTTTATTTTCTATGCCAATTGTGTTTCCTCAACAACAAAAAAATCCAATACGAAATTCACCCATTTTACCGGACACTGTCGTGAAAAAACTAGCAGGTTAAATGGCTTTTTTTATGATCTTAATCGCTTCTCCGTTAAGTTTACTTTCGATTTCAGGCATAAAAAACATATGTCACTGCAGACTTTCACCTCTAAAAATGCCAATTTCGAGAACACCAATAATTTACGGAAAAATTGACGTGAGAAAAAAAGTACTTTTACAAAAACCTTACTATGACCCTGATTAGAAGTAAACAAGAATATTTTTTTGATTTCATATGGTGTAAAACAATATTTTGAACCTATGAAAATAGAAAAAGTACTAAAAAATCTAACTAACGCTGAAATACAGCGTGTAACAGTTTTGAAACTTGCACCCTACTAGCTCCGCCCCTGATAAGGTTTTTGAAAAATTTAAAAGCTCATTATACTCAGCCTAACTTGGACTTTAATTAACAGGAATAAAAAATATAGCATTCCATTTAAAATTCTCGAGAAAAATGAAAAAATATGGCCTAAAAGCCGGAAGGGCCGACCGGGGCCAAAAATAAATATGACCACAGGATGGGCCATAGGGCACTTCCTATACTTAGGACTTTACAGAATTGAAAAATTCCGTCGCGTTCAAAAGTTACGAGGGGGTGGCCACCTTTTCTGAAACATACTGTATAGCCTATCCAGTGAGACAGTGAGGAGGTAGAATGTAAATTAACCAATCATTAAATTATCCACCAATGGATTCTACAAATTCCACAAAGTTGAACTTATTAATAATACGAAGTTCTTATTTTTATTTATTTTAACAATCAGAAAAACCATGAGAGTCTACAGAGGTACAAAAAAAAAATAATTTCATTTTCTATTCGTAAAAAAAGCAACATGTAAGCGTCTACTTGGCCTTTGATAACAAAAACTGAAAATAAATTTTAATGCTTACTTTTTAATGGAAAATTCTTAGTAAAATACTATTAAAAAAAGTATTTTAAAATTTCTATTTACGATTTAACCTGAGCTGAGAGTAGTCCGAAAAGTCAAAAGGTTGAAGTCTCACTAAAAGGTATAACCCAACTCACATGCCTATAGGGCAAGAAGAAGAGGCACCGTCTGCTTTCCCTTCAATGAGGCCCTACAAAAAAGTCCTAGTCAGCAAAAAACATGGGACTCAGGTCTCGTATATACCTCCGTGCAAGGATGAATAATATTAGTGAGAGAGATAGAGAGCGGGAGGGACTTGAAATAATAATGCAAAAAATAAAACAAAGAACACGACTTTCTAAAAGGGGGAAAATCAAGAGGGTTAGGCTAAAAAAATAATGAGGCTACGGAAAGGGACAAGGAGACAAGTGGACTGCCGGAGGAAAAATGGCCGAACGAAAAATTGTTTTCCAAACTCACTCCAAGAGTTTCAGTCAAAATTCAGGATTTTCCAATAACATTTGTTGATCGGACATAACGAAAGTAATCAGCATTTACAAATAAATTTGTTGTTTTTCTGATCAAAAGCGTTCTGAATGCAGAGGGCCATGTTGTAATGGGAGAATGTTCCAGTAATAGAGTCGTAAATCACACGTCATAGTTCATAATCCCAAAACAAATCTCGACAAGCCTTTAGGGGAGGAGAAAATTCATTAAAGCAAGCCGGCACGAGCACAATGATAAAGAAAACAACGGGAGAAACAATTTTCAGCCCAATGTAACTTTTTTAAGGTAAAAATAATAAAAAACAGTATACTTTTACTTTTTTTCGTACAAAAAAATCTTTTACAAGTTTGTATTGTACCTATGTACAGATGTATACCTACTGATAGGAGTAATAATGTTACAGGGTCCTTTACTTTCTCGAATGAATGTTTCAAGGGACTGCTGCTTATAATATATTTTTTTTAATATATGCTCACAGTCTCCAGTGAAGTGTCGGATGAAAAATTGTAACCACCTAATAGGATTGTAGAGCACAATATGAATAATCTCTCCTTGAGTACGAGTTTACTGGTCCTTTGTCTCAAAGAAAACCTCTGTTATAGATTTAACATATTACTTAGATTATTTCTTCTCAAGGACGTCCTTCAAAACTAATTTTAACTAAATAAGGTATACGACATCAATTTATACTGGGAACCTTGGGTATAAATTCAACACCCTACCTTCAACTGTTCATTCTGAGTGAGTGACATATCATGGACCATATAGAATGATTATATGAATTATATATGTTACGCTTGAAAGTTTCTGTATATTTTACACTCGTAATATATTATACATATGTTCCATCTACACTTGTGTACATCTCTGACATGAAAGCATCACCCGCCTCCCGCCTGGCTAGCGCGACCTGCTCATGTGAAGACAGCAAATATTCACGCCAAGGGACAGCTAAAAACAATGCGAACAGAAAGTTCTCGCCGAACTCGAGAAACAAGTTCAAAGTCTTCGGAAGTCGTAGAAGAAAGAGGGAAACTTCCAGAAGACATTAATGTGAACGGTGCCTGGTCTCCTGAGCACAGTTTGGAACAAGGATCGGATGCACTGCGGCAGAAACGGTGCATAAGCATAGGTAAACTTCTTCCAAACTCTTGTAGAATGCCCATTAGTGCTGTGAAAGCAACCTGCAATTAAAACTGAATTTTTACAGTGTTCTTTCTGTAGATTTTTTTAAATGCCCCAACAACACAAACTTTTACAGGAAATTCTAACCATACTGGATGGCTGATTAATACTAAATAATGTTTAGTAAAAACTAAAACTCACATGGCTGTCTTAGAATCTTCCTCTGCATCTCCTTTTTTTTAAAATGGCCGCACTCTTCTTTTGACCATCACCAATGTTTTTTATTCCCTTCATTCAGATCTCTTGGAAGGTATATTTTTCCGTCTTCTTTTTTTTTTTTTTGGTCTCTGAAGTCTCCCTTTGTTCCATTCAATTTTCATTCTATCCACATAGCAATGAAGATTTTTTCGCCTGAGAGACAGCAGAAGTGAAGAAGCTGTCAGCAGGGCTGACTAATCAATAAGGATTTCTGAAGTACCTACATTATTAAAGATGTGAAGAAGTGCTCTTGTTGTTGTATCGTGGTCGTGATAGTAGAAACTCTAGCGTAGAATACCAGGGAAGAATGTACGGAGGGGAGATGAAGACAGGCATCTGGTTACCAAAATTCATGACGAAAAATGAAGTACATTCATTGATGGTCGATTGGTCTGTGTTTGTGAGTGTTTCACTGGGTGACATCGAATGTATTGATTTTTCTTAGTGCACATGTTATATTTTAACCATTTTAGTAATATTGGCCCGAAAATTAACTGTAGAAGCAAAGAATTTGCTCATTTGAAAATGTCTTTTCCAATTGCAAGTTACTAGAATATCTGTAAGTAATCTAACATGTACCTAACTATTTACTAAAATAATCTCAAACCCAATTTTTGAAATGTGTATTTGGAATCCGAATTCCTAAGTTTGCACCTGATTGCAAAGCAGACTATAGAAGAGGAAGGAAAATCAAAGGTGACATGATGAATGGGACTTGGAAAATGAAAATTTATGGCCCTTGGGACGTAATGCTATATGACGTATTAGCATGCCACACATCAGCAGGCGCTATCTTCAGGTGCCTTGTTTATAATGCATGCACAGGAGCGCAACCTTTTCATATAAGATTCTGACTCTTTTTAGAAGGTCTTTCTTGAGTTTGCTGAAAGTTTATAATACTCTTGTCTTGAGACATCAATTTCGTTCTCTACATAGAAGGACACTGTAATCATAATAACTTATTAGCAGTAACAGTACAAACAGTCCTTCTAGAAAGGATGATTTTGCGCTGCGTTTGGAATGGTCATTCAAAAACCATAGATACATTGAATGAACAATTTGTGTTTGTAGTAGTTCTAGGTATCTCAACACGTTTGTTATTTGTAATTTTATATTCTTTCTGACATTTTTTGCCATCCTATACATGCAATTTGAATGAAATGTAATTAATTAAATTGTAGAAATATTTCTTCTAGTTTTCGCTATATCGTAATTCGTCTGTGTACAATGAATTTACTTACATGCTGGGTAGTAACCTTAGAATGTTTAGTACAAAATGTGAAATGCATAAAATAACATACGGTCTGGAATGAAAGGTCTAATTTCATATTGTCAAGAGATATATTAAGAGAGTTATGGAGGAAGAGGATCGTCTTCAGATCATTGACACTCGGACATAAAGCGAGGAAAATGTTCAGACACATAAAAGAAAATGCAAAGCAGGGAAAGTTAAGATAGCTTGCCGGAGGCGTGGATTTTTACTGCTAAATTTTCATCTAAAGCATAAAACAGCAATTGAGAAAACATATAAAATGATATTAGCTATTTGCTGTAATACAAACAGTTTCCCAAGATTTTTCAATAAAAGGAAAGCAATAACGGAAATAGAAGAGACATGGAAAGAAAAGCTAATGGTGAAAATCATTCCTTTGTTGCATGTTGAAAATAGGAATCTTCACAACTTTGTGACGGTGTCATATCATAGGACATACAATACATACATAATGTACATTCTGTGACAATAGAATTCTTAATTAACTTTTCGCAGAGTTTGATCAATATAATCTTGGAATTGAGGAGTGGTCCGATTTTCGAAGAAGGGCTATTTCGGGAACTATAGGGTTTGATGAAAAGATCTTTTTAATCTTTAACTTTAGGTAACTTCGTCGCATTTTCAGGTAAAGATATGATATTTTATGAGTTGATAAATAGTGTTGTTTTTAACACGTTAAACACCACAGCAATTTTCCAGTATTTTTTTCTGTTCCTGTCAACCATATGTGGTTGACATGAAGCAATGCTCTACGTACCTGTCAACCACTAGTGGTTGACTTGAGGTACAGTACTTTATGTTCCTGGCATTCTCTGGTGGTTGACATTTCAATGTATTTCTTACGAGAAGTCTGTTCTTTGGAACACAGCCTTTTTGGGACCTTATGACTTTTTGGGCTTGTGACCGTGGAACATGGGGAAACTCAAAAGTCCACCACATGTGGTTGACAGGTACTCAACGTGTTAATGACGTCAAAAAAGATAAAATCGGTATATGAATAGAGCCGTTTTAATTTAGAATATCATCTACGAAAGTGTGTAAAACCAAAAAATCCTTCAAAATTAAAACACTAAAATTCAATTTTGAAGGTATTAAATAATTTTATATTTTACAGACACCTTTGCACGTTTGATTGGATTATTTTTAAAGTTGAACATCTCATTCTAACTTTCTTGCTTGTTTTTTTTTTCCAATTTTGCATGGGTTTTACTAGGTGTCGTTTTTTTTTTTTTAATTTGCTAGCTATGCAAAAAATGATCGCTGTGGATCTAGAACTGTAAAAAAAAAAAAAAAAAAAAAAAAAAAAAAAAAAAAACAAAAAACTTCTTGTGACAGACTATCAGTATTGTGCTTGATTTACATTATGTATTAAAAAAGTTCATTAAAACCTACACATTATGACTAAATTAATTTACTTGAGTAACAAGTTTGAACATAATCAAAGGAAACTTCTGGAAACAACTCCACCTCGTGTTTTCATTACCTGAATAATCTAAATAACTAAACTAAGTTACCAACTTCGCTTGGGCGCATTACGATTCGGCCCAAAAAGGTTTATGAAAAAGGTTTTTGATTTCAGGTAAAAAAAGGTACCGAACGATTCGTCCCAAAACGTTATCTTGACCAAAAAATAAACAACACGATTCGGCCCAGTGCAACATTCTAAGTACCGTACATATTGAGGGATTTTTTATTATTCAACATTAAATTACGAAATTACCTTCTATATGAGGCTTTGGCCTTCTATATGTATTATCCCTAACCCTACTATATTCTTGATACATGGCCTTCTATGTCTTTTACCTAACCCTACTATATTCTTGAGGCTATGGCCTTCTATGTATTTTACCTAACCCTACTTTATTCTTGAGGCATGGCCTTCTATGTATTTTACCTAACCCTACTATATTCTTGAGGCATGGCCTTCTATGTATTTTACCTAACCCTACTATATTCTTGAGGCATGGCCTTCTATGTATTTTACCTAACCCTACTATATTCTTGAGGCATGGCCTTCTATGTATTTTACCTAACCCTACTATATTCTTGAGGCATGGCCTTCTATGTGTTTTACCTAACCCTACTGTCAAACACTCAAATAAACACTGATAACAGAGGTGACTGTTACTGGTACAAAACAATGTTTCCATACTATTTTATAGGGATTTTTTGGCGGAATGAAAGTGGGACTTTTTGTTGGAATAAAAGTGGGATTTTTGGTGTGGGATCAAAACTTGATAGTGTGTTTTGGGACGAATCGGGTTATGGCCGAATCATGCTGTGTTTTTTTGTGTTTTTTTTGGGGCCGAATCATGCTATGGAAAAGGTCTACTCAGGTAATTTGGGCCGAATCGTGAAGTTCCCCTTCGCTTGACGAATGCATTATTACAAACAGGATAAGAGGGATAAACGTGTGTGTTAAAGTTTTGAAAACACTGCATTGATTTAAACATGATTTTCAATAAACTTAATCCTAACAGTAATGCCCTCAGAGCCGATGGCAACACACAAAACAGCATGAGAAGCACGAGTTATAACAATTTTCAGCACCGGGAAATGTTTCGAAAACTGCTGAAACAAATTGAAATCTATCCACAGGCATATCGGAGAGCTTGCATTTCCAACACATATGAGTTTACCTCATTAAATTTTTTAATTTATTTTCAAAAAACAGGAGTTTGAGGAGAGGTAGGGTGAGACCAGATATATATTATGTAATATGTATATATGTGCACTTTGTTTTTCATTTGTCAAAAAACTTCCTTTCAGAGCCCTTTCAATGAATATTACATTTTTTGATGTTTGGCGAAGTCCATTGCCAATGTAAAGAACAAATATGGCGGTCTCGTAATATTGCTTCAGTTTTTTTTACTAGTCAAAGTTTTATAAAAGTATTTGTATAAACCTATGTAGGACTGTAGCTCTTATAGAAGCATATCGTCTAATATAGATTATTATGTGATGAGTTTACTATCAAGCCGATACCTTTTAAGATAATATAATTAATGAATATACCTATCAGAACTTGATATTTCCTTGGACTCAACATTTTAAGATCAATTAATATCACTCAAAGATTCCTGTAAGGTGACTTCTTTATTATGAAGCTTAAAAACTTGAAATGCGCATGGGTCGAATTCAACACCTTAACATTTGTTATATTATGATACGCACAGAAATATTTCACCTAGATACATACATTTTATTTAGAGAAATTGTGTAAACAGTTTCCAAGAACGACTTAAAGCTAAAAGTTCAAAGTAAAGAATTTCTACAACCCGAGAAAATGCTTCCCTTTGTCTCTGTTCAATTCTTCGTAGCTCTTGAAGCAGAAGTTCTGAACTTGGCTCCCAACTCAAAAAGTAATTCCAAGAACTTCCAGTGGTGATTTATCACCGACTAAGCTTTTGAATTTGTCTGATTGAGTTCACGTCTTCGTGCAAAGTGGAAACAAGAAGTAGCAGTTAAAGGACCGTTTTATTTCAGTATACCTGTGCAGATACAATTGTGAAGCTTTCAAGGGTTCTCTTTTATCAAATCAAAACCAGTGAAGCACCCTTGCTTGTTTTGACTGTTCCAAGTTCAAAGTTCAGCAGATTACTTAATCAAATTATTTAACTAATTGCGAATGCTCTGTTTCGCCTAGAACAATTCACATTTCAGTATTGTGTAGGCAGTGTAAGCTCGACTGTTGAGAGTCAGCAGGGCTTCGCTGTATGAGTAATTAAAAGTAGAGGCTTTTACACTGCTGAAACTGATTTCTCATTATTGTTTACTCTCCAAATGAACATTAGATATTTTCTAGAGCAAAAAAAAACAAACTTTTATTATTAATTGAAGGCACACGTGCTAAAGAGGTAGGTATTATTATTTTATATTATAACTAATTAATGAACCTTTTCAGAAATTTATACTTAGAGTTTGAGAGTTACATTACAGTATCCAGAGTTCATATTAGAGTACTTGAACTCTTAGAAATAAAATGCACTGCCAATTATGGACACAAGACTTCCTCTTGATTGGTTCACATTGTATACACTTGGTAATTTTGAGTTTTTATACTAAATCACTTGTATCTTCAAAACTACCAAACCGATTTTCTTCAAATTTACTTTATTTGGTAGAATACCGTTTTTTCTACATAAAAATACACATTTTCAAAATTGAAAGATATAAAAGAGTTGAAGTAAAAAGTTAGAGGTCAGGCGCAAGGTCTCTATCACCAAGAACCGCTAGTGCGAAAATGATGAATTTAAAATGAGACTATCTACAATAAGTCTCCTATATGTGTTCAAAATTTCGTTGAAATCTGTTTAGTAGTTTCTGAGGTTGGTCTGTTACAAAGAATTTACTTGACAGACCGACAGATAGACACAAAACCTGATTTGCTCAGGAGGCTATGAAACGTCCAAAAATTTGAAAAAAATGAAATCGAACACACTACTTCCGATTTCTGATATTAGAAATTTTTGGAAGTAAAATAGAAATAAATTCAACTTACTGAATGTGAGGACTAATATTCTGAACATGGAGTACATAACTATAATTATTGCAATATCAGATATATAGAACTGTATGAATATGATGACAATAAGAAGGAGACATGTAATTCTGTTTTGCCCCAATATACTACAAAATACAAACTCACCAAAGGAAAGGTACCTCTCCATTAGCTAATCTATCACAAAACTTGAATGAAAGTTAGGTAACTACATTGTAAAGCCTACAATAAAGTAAAGAAAGATATCATGGAGGCAAGACAAATAGCTTCCATGTAAGAAGAGAAAATGTAAACACTAATATGCACTAAACTGTTAGCTGAGAACCTAATGCAAATATGTTAGAGCACTACAACGGCACATCAATGGAATGCATTCCAACTCAAGGATGCATCCTACAGCAAAAAGATAGTAAACAATGCTGACGAGTTTCATATTCACAGAATTCACAAAACTACAAACAAACAGGAAGGGAACACTCATTTAATTACACAATGACAAAAGAGGAAATGCGTAACTTAATAGAGTCTTTTTCATTAGAGAAATGAGAATGAGAAATGCTCAGCAGTACACATTCAGCCCATACTGGCAGACCGCGACAACTTTAAACGAATAATTAATACATATATTTTCCTAATTAAAAAAAATATCCAATGAGCTAGTTATATTTCTAACTTGAACAAGAGTACAAGCAGTAAAACTGCAAAACCATTACCAGTTCTGAAATTTGCAAATAGTCTTAGATTGCTTGAGTTTAAAAAAAATTGGAAGCAAACAACTCATACAAACTGAGTAATGAAAATAAAAATCCATGCAGAAATTACAATACCGGAAAAACTAGTATTAAAGAGAAATAGGAGAATTTACAAGTAAATTTGATCGATATTATCCGACTTATTCAATATTTAACGACTTACCTACTTAATTACACATACCCTTAATACCTAGATTTTTTTTGCTTTGAACTTCTTGAATCAGGTATCTTTTTAGAAAAACTCCAAGCATATGAAAACAAGAGAGAAACTACAAGAAACCTCATCATTGTATACCTTGTACTTAAAGAACGTTGGTAATTTTATTTACTAGATAGTAATTTTAGAATCTAAGATTGTATAATATCAGGAGTTATGTTCTAAACAAATATCATACCTACATTTAATTCTCCTTAACATATTATCTGATGTGTTAGAAAGATAACAAGGCAAGACACAGTACTTGGGATCTGGTTATGCACCTAGTTTTCATTATAAATGCACCGAGCTTGCAGCAGTAGACAAATTGGTCGCATTGTTTCTCCTGAACAATTATTCCTTCGGGACCTATCTGTGATTCCGATCTAAGTAGCATCAGGTATCCTTGATGACAAGAGTTCTCACCGCATTCCAGTCATTCCTTTTTCTGGGATACATGAGATATCTACACTTATTCTTTAGTGTAATACTGGGATACATGAGAAATCTACACTTTTTCTTTAATGTAGTTCTGGAATAAACAATTGTATGCACTTATTTAGTGTAGTGCTGGAAAAATGAGGTATCTACACTAAATTGCATATCTATAGCTAGTCTAGTGCTAAATTACCTATATGAGAGATATAAGAATACATTATATAAATATCTACTCATCTTCTTCTTTTACTCTGTCTTATCCCGCCTGAGCAAGGTCGACGTTGTTCAACCTCATGTTGGAGTCTGGTTGGTTTTGGCATTTTTTTTTTTTACCGCTGGATGCCCTTCCTAACGCTAACGATTCTATTTGATTCAACGTCCTGGATTAGGACGGGGGTTTACCCTCCATTCGCTGAGAATCGTTTATATCTACTCATATTCTATGCTAAATACACTCCATGTTTAGAAAAAGTACCTGCTGAATACTACTTTTCTTTCATCGCCTTTACCCGTTCAATCACCGTCAGATCTATAAAACTCCAATCATCATCAATCAGCTGTTTGTGATCATTCAGAGACAAAAAAAACAATGGACAAGATGCACAATGGAGAGTGGAGAGAGCATCCTAACGGTAGAAGTGAAATCAGAAACTCAAATGCCGTTGACTGCCAGTAAAAAATTGTTTATTTTTATGTATGCGTGGAGCACATTGTCAATAACAATAACAACAAAATCAACATTGACAATAACAAAAAGTATACAAGTACTTGAAGATTTTCAATTCCATGTAAGAGAGCACCAATCTTGTTATTGGAAAGAATGGTTTCAGATATCCCCCACTCACAACAGTTCCAGCATTATCTTTACAATAGCACAGAAAGAATATTATTTTCTTTCGTGAACAAATAATAATTCCATGCAGTAAGCAGAATGTAATTTTCCGATATGATTACAACGTGCAAATTGTTTACATTGTTTTTCCTAATGCAACTGCAACACTGCAAGTATGTAATTATGTTCCTCTATTCAATTTGTTCAAAAGAAAAGAGGGGGGTGGGAATAGTGGTATAGGTAGTGAGGGTGATGAAGAAACAGCGAACGAAACAGGGTGTTGGGGGGGTTTCATTTTGTTTCGTACTTCCACTGTTCCATATTTTTTTTCTGTTTCTTTGTTGAATTTTTCCACATATTTCCGTATGCTTCTTTCAGCAAAACAGGGAGAGTGATATTAGCAGCTAAATTATTTACTTACCCACTACAGCTAGACTAGGTTTAGCTGTTCTAATAAAATTCTAGTCAGGAGCCTGGCCTGGATGTTATGAAACAGGATGGAATAAATTATTTTTCCTATATTATTATGTCTTTTTAGTGATGAAATGGCCGTTTTCTCTCGGAGGTGATACCAACACTTCTTTGGGCTCAAACAGTCTTCTTTGGGCTGAAAATAGGTAGCACCAAAAGGCTTTGAATTTGACCTGTCCACAAAGTAAAAACAGCACTGGTGTTATTCAATGTTTCTAGAGCTGTTGTATGACCGTTGAAGTAGGAGAAATAATGATTTCATTTTAATTTAGTTTTATTTAGGTTAAAGGGCGTTAGACAACCTTCGGGTTAGGATTTTACTGTCTTTAGGATCGATCTAATGTACAGAGTCCTCTGATGACTTATTATTTCACCATTTCCAGACCTTTTGTATTCTATTTGTATACATATCTCTTTACTGCGTAATTAGATCTTGCTCCCTCGAGTTTCATTAGGAGACGTCCCTGGTTGTGCTGGGTATGCACATTTTATTGTTAGAAGAAACACACCAGGAATGCATGGTACTAAATAAACACTAAAAAGCATTCTCTACAATATTCAGGTGGGCGGGGTGTATGAAGGTAAGTGGGGAGTGTAGAAGTAAGTGGGGAGTGTAGAGGTAAGTGGAGTGTGCAGAAGTAAGTGAGGAGTGTAGCCAGCTAAATGAGGAGGAGAGGGAGGTAAGGTATTTCATTAGCTGCTATAAGTTGGAGCACTGTTCTGTACTTTTTTGTTTTTCAGTTCTTTGATTTTCAGAGTAGATTAAAAAAACCCAGCGTTTCTGTCTGTGTACTTCCAGGAAATACAATTTCACAGGCACTGCCTTCATTATGGAGCAAGTTTTTGGAGTGGGTTCTTTGAGAACAATCTTTTTCCGTCGAGCACAAATTTCGGCGAATTTCATAATAATAAAAAATCCATATGCATAGGTAGTAGGTGTACCTGATGAATTAGTTGAGAACATCCGTATATCATGGTAGTTTCGTTATACCTATTTGTGAATGTTTTATGAAAAATTCAAATTATTTTATTAAATTACCCAAAGATTTTTAGAAAAGCCGCCACCACAACATATAAATAGCGGTCCGACACAACTTGTCATCCACACTGGGCTCTGATTAATAGACAGCGCATTTTCGGAGGTATGGGCTTATACTATACTGTACCATAGGTACTGAAAAATAATTATTATTATTATTCTGGCTTTTTTGGCAATGTCACCTCAAAACCTATCTCTCTCTCGCTCCCTCTCTCTCTCTCTTTCTCCCTGCCTCCCTCTTATTTATTCTAGCCATGTCAATGGCACTGAGAGAACCAGAATCAGGATGGGAGGGAGGAGATATTACTGAACGATTAAAAAAGTGATCAGGTGAGGAAAAGGAAGGGAGAGGAAATTAGGAAGGAGTTAGAGAGAAGACATGAGAGAGAGGCAGTGAGACGAGGAAAGGTAGGAGGGTTCATGGAGTGGGAAAACATCCTTCACCAAGAATCCTGGGTGGTGGGTGAGTGGGCTATAAATTAGGTGCATCCGACAGTGAACGACACTCACCGGAGGGCTGGAAAGAGAGAGAGGGTATGACTGACACGAGATAGGGGAAGTGGTAAGTGGAGAGAGAGAAGGAAGGATAGTGAGTGACAGGAGATAGGGGAAGTAGTAGGAGAGAGAGAGAAAGGAAGGATAGTGAGTGACACGAGATAGGGGAAGTGGTAGCTAGAGAGAGAGAAGGAAGCATAGTGAGTGACACGAGATAGGGGAAGTGGTAGGTAGAGAGAGAGAAGGAAGCATAGTGAGTGACACGAGATAGGGGAAGTGGTAGGTAGAGAGAGAGAAGGAAGCATAGTGAGTGACACGAGATAGGGGAAGTGGTAGCTAGAGAGAGAGAAGGAAGCATAGTGAGTGACACGAGATAGGGGAAGTGGTAGTAGAGAGAGAGAAGGAAGCATAGTGAGTGACACGAGATAGGGGAAGTGGTAGGTAGAGAGAGAGAAGGAAGCATAGTGAGTGACACGAGATAGGGGAAGTGGTAGCTAGAGAGAGAGAAGGAAGGCATAGTGAGTGACACGAGATAGGGGAAGTGGTAGCTAGAGAGAGAGAAGGAAGCATAGTGAGTGACACGAGATAGGGGAATGGTAGTAGAGAGAGAGAAGGAAGCATAGTGAGTGACACGAGATAGGGGAAGTGGTAGGTAGAGAGAGAGAAGGAAGCATAATGAGTGACACGAGATAGGGGAAGTGGTAGCTAGAGAGAGAGAAGGAAGCATAGTGAGTGACACGAGATAGGGGAAGTGGTAGGTAGAGAGGAGAAGGAAGCATAGTGAGTGACACGAGATAGGGAACTGGTAGGTAGAGAGAGAGAAGGAAGGATATGTATTAAGAGAGATGGAGAGAGAAGGAGGAATGAGTGAACGAGATAGAGGAAGGGTAGTAGAGAGAGAGAAAGAAGGAAAGATAGTGAGTGACACGACATTGGGGCAGTGGTATTAAGAGATATTGAGAGAGAGAAGGAAGGATAGTGAGTGACACGACATAGGGCCAGTGGTAGCTAGAGAGAGAGAAGGAAGGATAGTGAGTGACACGAGATAGAGGAAGTGGTAGCTAGAGAGAGAGAAGGAAGGATAGTGAGTGACACGAGATAGAGGAAGTGGTAGGTAGAGAGAGAGAGAGGAAGGATAGTGAGTGACACGAGATAGGGGAAGTGTAGCTAGAGAGAGAGAAGGAAGGATAGTGAGTGACACGAGATAGGGGAAGTGGTAGTAGAGGAGAGAAGAAATAGAGTGAAGGAAAGGGATAGTGAGTAGAGAGAACGAAGATAGGGGAACGAGTAGGGGTGGTAGGTAGAGAGAGAGAAGGAAGGATAGTGAGTGACACGAGATAGGGGAAGTGGTAGTAGAGAGAGAGAAGGAAGGATAGTGAGTGACACGAGATAGGGGAAGTGGTAGCTAGAGAGAGAGAAGGAAGCATAGTGAGTGACACGAGATAGGGGAAGTGGTAGGTAGAGAGAGAGAAGGAAGCATAGTGAGTGACACAATAGGAGATAGGAGGAAGAGTGGTAAGGATAGAGTGGAGAAGGAAAGGAGCATAGTGAGTGACACGAGATAGGGGAAGTGGTAGGTAGAGAGAGAGAAGGAAGCATAGTGATGACGATGGGAATGGTAGTGGAGAGAGAAGATAGGAGTAAGATAGGAGGTAGAGAGAGAGAAGGAAGGATAGTAAAGTGACACGAGATAGGGGAAGTGGTAGGTAGAGAGAGAGAAGAAGAGATTGAGTGGACATGAGATAGGGGAAGTGTAGCTAGAGAGAGAAGGAAGGGAAGTGAGTGACACGAGATAGGGAAGTGGTAGGTAGAGAGAGAGAAGGAAGCAAGTGAGTGACACGAATAGGAGAGTGGTGGGTAGAGAGAGAAGAAGGAAGTGAGTGACACGAGATAGGGGAAGTGGTAGGTAGAGAGAGAGAAGGAAGGATAGTGAGTGACACGAGATAGGGGAAGTGGTAGCTAGAGAGAGAGAAGGAAGGATAGTGAGTGACACGAGATAGGGGAAGTGGTAAGTGGAGAGAGAGAAGGAAGGATAGTGAGTGACACGAGATAGGGGAAGTGGTAGTAGAGAGAGAGAAGGAAGGATAGTGAGTGACACGAGATAGGGAAGGGTAGAGAGAGAGAGAAGGAGGATAGTGAGTGACACGAGATAGGGAAGTGGTAGCTAGAGAGAGAGAAGGAAGGATAGTGATGACAGAGATGGATTGAAGTGGAGAGAGAGAAGGAAGGATATGAGTGACACGAGATAGGGAAGTGGTAAGTGGAGAGAGAAAAGAGAAGGATGGGTTAGGAGTTGAGAGAGATAGAGGGAATGAGTGACACAGATGAGATGGTAAGAGAGAGAGAGGAGGAAGGATAGTGAGTGACACGAATACGGAATTGGTTTAAGAAATGAGAGGAGTGAGGGGGAGGGATAGTGAGTGACACGACATAGGGAAAGTTAGAGAGATTGAGGACAGTTTGAGAAAGAGAAAATGAAAGAGAAAGGATGGAATGATAGTTTAGGACCAAACCCCCTACCATCTTTACTTACCCATGACGCTAAATTTGGAAAAGCCAGGCATAGAGATTGTCAAACAATAAATAAAATATTGAGGAGTGACACGCATACATATTGGGCATTTATATTATTATAATTTTTATATACGCATATTTATGTGTAATTACATACTGAATTCTGCTATCGGGTAGGCGACAGCATATTCAAATTTTTTATGTTCAAAAGCACTGTACCGTACCCATCACTTATTCTAGGCATGGCTCTAAAATCCGTGTTATGTTTGGATCGACATGTTTTCAGTAAAGTTATATTTTAACTGCCAATTTTAATTTTAGTGGGTTCATGATTGGTCCCATGTTAGATTAAAAAAAAGATCTATTTAAAAAAGAAGACAAGCTTTAATGTAATTTAGATTAAATAAATTATGTCTTTAAATTTTTGATTTTCCAAAATAACGTGATTGATGCTTCTCCTTCATAATCCTTTTGCGGCCCCGAAAAAAATATTAAGACCCTAAATCCATTAAATTATCTCATAGTTTGAAATGACCAGCCACATGAGAAAAAGCATACAAATTAAGAAATGGAAGAAATCATAATGACCAAAACCTGTCCCCTTAAATCGGCCATTTTCGTTACTTTTAACATAGAGGAAATAAAAACAATAACAAATTAATTTTTTGTTCTTACATGCTTTTAAAGGCAATGAAAGGTAGCCATATATTTTAATTAGTTAGAAGGACCCTGAGATATGACGTCTCTATTTCTTATTTTCCCATGTTATATACCCGATTATGAATTTGTTTTCTCCCACCGTCAGACATCAAATAATAATATCGGTTAGTAGACCACGTTATAACTTATGAAAGGTAAACTTTAAAGAACACCACGCCATGATTTTCTCTCGCTCTTAAATATCTAATACCTTTTATAGGGAAAAAAATCAGGAAAATGAGATTTTTTTAGAAAATAAATAGGATTATAGAGTGAGAGAGTGGGAGTGTGAGAGAGAGAGAGAAGTGATAGCTTTTTTAAAATCAATGCCTTTTCCATGTTGGTGCCGTTAAAAAATTCAAGTATCCCCATCCTAAACCACACTGCAGCTTAGTTCCCAAAGATGTTATTATAATTGTTAGTACCTATTCAAGATATTGGCCGGTGGCGAATGCTGCTTGAAGAGCGTTCCTATTCAGGCAAGCTTGATATAAAAATAATTATTATATCTACTATATACCAATAATAATAAATGCTTTTGAACATCAAATCAAAACAAATTTTTATTTTACAACCTACATGGGAAATGAAAATAAAAGGATAAACAAAGGTAGATGATTCGCAATTATGTTGAAATTCCAATCCAATCTGCTTACTCTCTTCTACTCTTCTTCTTCTCCTCTTTCTTTTTCTCCTTCTCCTCTTTCATTTTCTTCTTGTCCTCTTTACTATTCTTTTTGCTTGTTCTTCTCCTCCTTCTCCAACTTCTGTCCAAGTGCCCATATATGCTTTTATTTCATCAACTTTTAGGGCTTCGGGCCGAATTATAAAACATGATTAAATTTAAGATAAACTGTCCCTTTTGTCGGGATATATACGAGTAGTGCCCCTTGATTGGTTGAAACTCCGACTTGAGAGACGGTTTGTCTTTTTTTTAAATTTCATCCTGTTCTATAATTCGGTCCTTATTGTTCTTGTCCAAAGGCAGGAGCCTAGATATTGTATCTGGACGTCCATAGATTCCTTCCAGCACCTTGGGATAGGTATGTGTGCCTATACTGTTTATCTAACACAAACAAAGGATAATAAAATTACTATATTATTTTTCCCTATTTTTTTTCCCCTGAATAAAGGAACGCTCTCATTCTATCCTATTCCCGCGACCCCCCTTCCCTACTAATACATTTCCACACCTGTCCCAAAACTCCTCCTCCTACTCTAGGTCTCAATATTCTCCCTCCCCTTCTATCCTCCTCATCTGAATTCCCCTCTCCCAACGATATATTCCCTCCCAAAACTCCTCCTTCTACTCTAGGTCTCAATTTACTCCCTCCCCTTCTATTCTCCTCATCTCAATACCCCTCTCCCAACGATACATTCCCTCCAAAACCTCCTCTTCCTATTCTAAGTCTGAATTTTCTCCCTCCTCTTCTCCTTTGACTTCCCCTCTCCCAACAATACATTCCCTCCCAAACCTCCCTCTCGTAATCCTCTAGGTCTCAATTTCCTGCCTCCTTCTCCCACCAGCCTTAATTTCCTCCACGTGAAACGCAGCGCCATTTTGACGTAAAAAGTGAGATGAGTGGTTCATGAACAAGAAGGTTAAGTGGAAAAACAAAGGAATCGAAATGATTAATTAATTTATTGAGAATTAATGCTAATGAATAAAAATACCTCTCTATCTTCCTCTTTCGTTCTTTCTCTCTCTCACTCTCCCTCTCTCTCTTTAACCTCTCTCTTTTCCTCTCTCTCCCTCCCTCTTTCTCTCTCCCTTACTGCTCTCTATTCATGAAAATTAATGATTTCATGCTATTTCGAGAATGGTTCTCCGATACAATTCAATGCGAAGGGAGGTGGCTGGTGCCATTAGAATAATGGTTATTAAAAGTATACCCAAAGTACTTATAGCTGCTTTGGAATTGGAAATAGGTGTAGACTGTACTGGGTGATGAGGAGCTGTTTACATTGTTGTTGTAACGGGAGTGGTGTGGATAACACTGAAATTAGTGGTGACCAGTCAGTGGGATTATTAATAATATTATTATAGTATGCTTTATTAGGTAAGACAAAAATATATGCAATAAAATTATAAAGAAAAAATAAATAGATTGAACAAAGAAACAAGACCAAAAAAGAGAATGAAGCGAATGTCCTACCTGAAGGGCGGGGTTATTGCCTGTGGCAATCTCTTCCACCCAACACTTTGGGATACAGGATTCGATCTCATTTGAATAATTTGCGATCGCTAAGTTGCGAAACAGAATGTTGCGATTCCGGCCTTGTTTCACTCTAGTGTTTTTTATTGCAACATTTCTCTGAGACTGTAGAACTCACCTATAAATAACATAGTAACGTTTAACGTCGTGGGTTTAACGTCGCTTTTAACTGCATGGTCATGTTACAACGGGGGTGTTACTCTCCATTCGCAAGAAACTCACAAACCTGCTATACCCTGCATTAACCTCACCCAGCCTGGCTTGAGCTAGAATGCCAGCATCACGAAGTTTTCACCTCGCTGGACGTTGCTTATCTTCGGTGATCCTACGAGAACCGGTGCATTCAACGCGCCATCGACGCTGGCTACACAAAGTAACTGATGTGGTACAAAAATGCCTCACAGCCCCTACACTCCCTACAGACTTTTCTCTCTCACAAATTTAATATGGTCTTCACATCATTTCAAAAGTAGTGAAACATGACTGCTTTTACCCTGTATAATATTCTACTGTAATGCTCTCAGTTATGTTGCTGTAATATAGGAAACTTAAGTTTTATACTCCTCCAGTTTATTAAAAACTTATATTTTCTCCTCTGTGAAGCTTAATCTGTTCGTAATAGCTAATCGCTTTGCAATAGGAAACTATTTCAATGAAATTACGGATAATTTGATGGAAAATAATGAACCCATCAAGTAATAACACCACATAGGAGAACTGCGATATGTTATTAGAGATCTTGCCTTCCAGTTTTATCTTGAGAAATACCTGCGGACTCGATTTAAGTTGAGTGTTGATGGAACGGTTTCTTGATATTTTACGATTTCTGCTGTAGATCGACAGAAATGCGGATTTGTATTGCTGTGAGTCATCTGAAAACAAGGAAAGTAGACTTTGACTGCTTCTGCAAATAGCCCTTTTCGAGGGACCAATTGAATCGATGATTAAGTTGACCAACATTGGTGATTTTATACAAGGAGAGTATATTAATAGTGTATTTATGAGTTCCGCTAGTGTCTTTTCATTTTATTAAATTTATCTTAGGTTATAGAACATCAACATATTATTTGTCTAACAATATCTTGTTTCAAGGTTCTTTCTTGAATCAAAACATAATATATTCAATTTTTTTGTGCCATTTTTTTATTTATTAATCAGTATATCAGTCAGTACCAGTCAGTATAAACAGATGTATGTACCATAAACAGAATCAGTATAAACAGAAATAATTATGTACCTACCTATATTTATTCATTCAATATTTTACTATTGGGTTATCTAATCAAGTTTCATCAAGCGAATCATAAACTGTATAAAATGGAGTGCTAGAATACAACAATGGAGACACCCTGATCCAGGGGAGACCTCTTTCAAATAGTGATATTAGTTGAACACACGAGGAAAAACTTACCACAAGTGCTGAGAAGACATTACCAGGAGTTCCACGAAACTTATCAAAGCTATGAACCCTAGTCGGTAAGGAATATACAGGGGAATACTCGTATTGCAGTTGCAACTATCTGCAAATCCTCTTAACTTTTTCCCTTGGAGTCACTACCTCAGTGCACGTTGAGAGGGAAATTGTTTTCATGAGTGAATAAGAAAAATAGTCGAGCAGAAAATCCTTGGACTTATATTTCTTCCTCATACGGGGTGGGTGTCGACGCAAGACAGACGTGTGTGGTTGACCTCAGCAGACATACGCATTCAATAGATGACAGCTACCTACTGAAAGTCTTCCGCGTTAGAACACATTTCAGAAAGGGGATAAATAATACAGAGAGAGTAATCCAGGGACCACGACAAAGATCGCAAAAATATCTCTAACTTCAAAAGTTTCCTTTTTTAAACTCTGTTCCCCTGTCTCCTGGTTGATAGGTTTTCCATTTCCACACCTCACGGAATTGTGTCTCTAGCTGCTTTTTGTTCGGAACAAATAAAAAGAAAAATAATAAAAACTAAGAACATCAGAATAATAAACGTGCCATTTTCTGTATCATGCAACTTAAAACTTTTCTGCACTCTACCTTGGAGCGCCCCTCTGCCAGTCCTCAAGAAATTTGAGTTCCCCCTCCCAGCCTTATTATTTCGACTCCTATAGCTGCATTATGGCGTAGTCATCATTTCAAGCGCTCTGTCTAATATTTGTTCTTTCAAGCTAAGAGCTTTCTAAAACTGTTAACCTCATCAAGTGAAATGCCAAGGAATACTTGCTCGCTGTTTTTCTCGTTGTAAAATATAATATTATTTTCTAGGATTTTTCACGTTGTTCTCAACGATGCTAGAAACTATTGACTAGATTATTTTTATTCCCTTCTTTTTAAATAGGAACCTACATACATAGCTATATATTATATATTTTTTATTGACTGCACTAATCACCTATTGGTTGATTCTTTCGATCGTTCCTTTACTCATAAAGTCCCTTGACCCTTTTACAGTAGTAAGAACATTCTTCATTTTGCAGGTGGTGTTGCTTTTTCACGAGAAATTGATTGGTAATATTTTCAATTACCTGGGGTTTACAGTTAAAAAGTTCTGGGTTCGAAACCGAGTAATTACGTTATGGTTGAAACTCAATATTTTCGTACACCTGGATACCTACCTGGTGTCTGGTTTTACTATCTGTTATACCCTATTTTAGCATTCTTTAACTTTATTTGTGTATTTTTTCAATAGAAATAACGATTTCTGCTTGTTTTGTCCGAAGAAGACCTACTGAAAAAAGGCGTGTTTTAAACTTGAATACATGACTTTGTAAAAAAGGACAACTGATAATCAGTTTATGGGTAGGCACTTACTGATATTGAAGTTAGATTTGATTTTCAAAGATATCTCCATCAGCAGCAACACAATATCCCAATCTGTCGTAAAATTCATTGCGAACATTTGCCAATTGACGTGCTGTTATGTTGTTGCATGCTTGGGTGATGGCATCTTTCAATGCCTCTACATTGGGGTATGTTTTACCTTCGTGATAAAGTATTGTTTTTAGGTAACCCCAAAGAAAAAAGTCATTTGGGGATAGATCGGGTGATCTTGCTGCCCAATCAATATCACCATTGTGAGCTATCACCCTTCCTGGAAATGCTGCTTGTAAAAATTCTTTGACTAATCTTGAGTTGTGGGCTGGACAACCGTCCATTTGAAAAAAAATTTCTCTTTCACCTACAACATTTGTGATTAATGGACCTATTTCATGAACAAGGAGGTCAAATGGACGGTTGTTAAGCCCACAACTCAAGATTAGTCAAAGAGTTTTTACAAGCAGCATTTCCAGGAAGGGTGTACGAAAATATTGAGTTTCAAACATAACGCAATTACTCGGTTTCGAACCCAGAACTTTTTAACTGTAAACCCCAGGTAATTGAAAATATTACCAATCAATTTCTCGTGAAAAAATACATAAAATAGAGTATCCAATTGTACAAAAATGTTGAGTTTCAAACATAACACATTTCTCGGATTTTGAACCCTTAACTTTTTAACTGTAAGTTCCAGGTGTATGAAATTACCACCAGTGGATTTCTCAGATAAAAATACATGAGTTAACCTATTTGGTTTAATTAAAATACTTAATGGCGACTTTTGAGACACGAAAAACTGTTTTTACATGTATTTTTCCTATGGCGCACATTAAAAGTGGACACTCTGTATACATAATTATATTATTGTACGAGTATAATGAAAAATTTCTTGAAATTTCACATTTATCTCTAGATTTGTTAATTTTGTACGGCAAAGGTGTGACCAAGTGCTTGAAAGCTTTTTTATCTCAGTAGTTGTTGGTTCTACAAAAATATCAATTCAATCTCACTTTGAGTGACGTATTTCTGGTTTAACAAAATCTTTCTCCTGTTCCTGTTCTTGGCGATACGACGCACTTCCTCCCAGTCTTGATGTCTTCATGTTGTCTTGTTATATTATTGTACTTTGCATAATCCCCACGCGCGGTTTTTGTGTTTCATGTCTCCCCCTAATAAGAAGCTAATGTGGCAGACTGGCTGCCTTCATGACGGTGGAAACAGCGTTATTGAAAATGAAATTAAATGGAAACTTTCCCTCCCTCCCTCTGACTGTTAGTTTCCATATTACCTCCCATTTCCCTTTACATCCATGATACCCATGGCTGTTACTCGTGGTTCTCTACCAGACTACCAACATTTTCTCTCGCTTTCTTGTTATTTTTCCTTTTCTCGAATCCTATTATCTTTCACTATCGCTTCATTTTTCTTTCCTTATTATTTTCTTTTTCTCCATATATTTCACTTTTCTATCATCTTGATCTTGTTCTATGGTGATTTCTACGGGCAGTCCTCTGATACACATAATTATGTAATGTAGATTGTAGATTCATAACCATTATCTACTTCAAGTAAGTACTTCAACTCCTTTAATCTTTCGACTGTGGTATTTTGTTCTTCTTAACTTCAGTCATAATGTCCCAGCAAAGTTGGACACCGTTCAACTTTGGTGGGACACCCTGTATACTTATTATATTTATGTATCTATACTTATACGTATAATATAATATAATTACTTTCATACTTTAAATAGTGACGTTTTCGATTAAGTTTTTTTTTTTTTAAGATACACCTACAAAGTACTAACAATCACAAAACTTTAAGCATAAAACTCTAATAGCCAGTGCTATTTACCTTCTCATTCCCTCACCATCCTCCACTGAAACTCTCACCCTCTCCTCATCTCCTCGCCACACACCCCTGGTAGTAAAGACCACTCATCCACTCCCGGTGAACACTATTACAAAGTTTACACACGCTGCATGTTTGCAGAAGATCAGCATCTGAAGCTTAACAGTTTCAGCATGTACTTACAAGGCAACATCGGACGCACATGTAGTATCAGCATAACTCTACCTCAAACATAAAATCTACTCTCTTGTTGCAACTTGTTGCAGAAACAGAACATGACGACTCCATCCAACCGAACATAACATTCTTCCTCTTTTCATGTCTTGAAATTATCACCTTATCCTCTGTATCTCCTTCTCATCCGCTGTATCTCATCCTCTGTATGTCCTTCTCATTCTCTGTATCTCATCCTCTGTATCTCCATCTCATTCTCATCCTCTGTATCTCATTCTCATCCCCTGTATATCATCCTCTGTATCTCCTCCTCATCCTCTTCCTCTGTATCTCTATCTCATCCTCTGTATCTCCTTCTCCTTCTCTGTATCTCCTTCTCATCCTCTGTATCTCCTTCTCATCATCTGTATCTCCTCCTAATCCTCTGTATTTTCTCCTCATCCTCTGTATCTCCTCCTCGTCCTCTGTATCTTCTCCTCATACTCTGATCTTCTCATCCTCTGTATCTCCTTCTCATCCTCTGTATATCATCCTCTGTTTCTCCTCCTCATCCTCTGTATCTTCTCCTCATACTCTGATCTTCTCATCTTCTGTATCTCTTCATCATCCTCTGTATCTCCTCCTCATCATCTGTATCTTCTTCTCATTCTCTGTATCTCCTCCTCATCCTCTTATTTCCCACTTCCTTCTTCACTCTTTATTTCTTGTACTTCTGTACTTCTCCTCCTCTCTTCTCATCCACTCTTCCTTACCCCCCTCCTTTCACCTTCTCCAGTTCCTCCTCCCAACTCTCTTACAGACTCATGGAGAAGTGGGGAGTTTTACAGAGAGCTTAAAATTAATCTAGCATAGTAACTTTTCTGCACTTTTCCAAGAAGTCTGAAACTTCCACGAGACTGGATGAGAAGGCGGAGGTGAAGTTGGATAAGTTTTTATTGATCTCCAGGTGCCAGGTTAGCTGAAAAACATTTACCTCGGAAGTTTTTCTTGATTTACCTACATCCTCAGCCGCGCTTGATTCTGAGTGGGAAGAAATCAGAGTTGTTTTTAATTTCACTCAGGCGTAGTTGAGAAACTTTTTATTTGAAAGTGATTTCTTCCTGCTTTTATTTTGTCAAGGAAAAATAAAAAGGTGTTTTATGTGTAATTTTCATCAAGATGACCATTTTCTGTGTTTAAAATAATTTCTTTTAATTAATGATGTTTGTCTAATTTAGTGAATATAAATTAAGCTGAGTGATTTTGATATACGTGAATTTACATTTTTGGAGCTGTAAAACCATTTCCTGTTGTTCATAATATTCCCTTAACAAGAAAAACCATTAAAAAGTTTTCAAGCGGTCATGAAAATACGAAAAGAAATTTAAGCAGTTTAAGTCAGACGATTAAGTTTTTTAAAATTCCGCACAAACTCACGTTGTTCACAATGGGGTGTATCGAGGGTGTATCGAGGCACGAAGGGTGTACGAAGGCTTGGCACGAAGGGTGTATCGAGATTTGGCACCCTCCGCCCTCTCTCTGGTCTCTTGTGTTGTGGCAAAAGCTAGGCTCGTGGCCTTTGATACAATGCGTACGCCATGTTTTATTTGAGTTTTATTGTTCAATGTTCCTCTTGTATGCTCTCAGTTGGATTTGAAATAAAAGAAACTTTAACTTGTCATAGAAAGAAAAAACAAAGTGTGAGAGAGAGAGGAGGAGGTAGAGAATAGGCGACAGTTGGAAGAAAGAGAGAGGCATTGTTGAATGTGATAAGAAAGTAAGACACGAACTTTATGGTCGCAAGTTATTCCCTTTTTTTTCGTTTTTAATGCTCTTTTTAAGAAATAAAATTCAAATGTAAATTATTTACAGTCTCCCGTAGCGAAATTTTCAATTTTACGAGTGCTTTTCTTTTGCTGTTGAAGCGCCATTTTGTGTGGTTCAATATTACGAGGTCGTTTGTAGAACGTTTAGAATAGTTTGGAAATTGTTTGGGGAAATTATTTTGTAGACATTTTTGCGAAATTATTCATGAATATTTTCACACTCTTCTTATTCTTCTTCATTGTCATTGACCTCTTGCCCTTAGCCATTGTGGGCGTCGCGCGTCGGCTAAGAATTTTATTGAACATAAGTAGAAATCGAGTTGCTAAATAATACAGAGTACAATGCCGATAGTATTCTAGGTGAACTATGTATTTATAAACTTGAAGTGAATGTTTTACTGTGGATTTTTGTATTGACAATACCTACCTAATCAATTTTAGTACATCGTCACAATCTAAGCTTGACAACCCTAAGGACTCCAATTCTGTAGATTCTGTAGTTTTCCTGTAACTTATATTATATGAACGCACAAATTCTTCCTTTCCTGCACATTGTAGCTATACTACAAAGTCCAACATGACTATTTGCTGTTCAGAAGTCATATATTAACGTCAAGAGCTTGCTACTACTGGAAACGCTTGTACTCTGAAAGGTGGGCGTAAGTTGTATTCCCATGTAAGGGTCAGTCGTAACAATTAGTGCCCAACACAAGCTGGCCATGTCAAGTGTAGGACTATAAATAAAGTCTTACACACGGCAGAGTTACCTTTCCAGTGCTCTTCAGGTGAAAGGCAGGAGCGATGACTGGGATCAGGAATAGGGATGTTTCTTTGAGAAAGGGTTGACTGAAAATTTGCAAAATCCATTATGATAGCTGAAATATAGTTCTTAGTTTTAGAACTTCTTAGTACAGGACTTTTACTTGTTTAATCTTCTTTTAATAAAATTATAAATTTTATTGAAGAAAAAAAACTACATGTTCTATTCCGTGTAGTGGATGTGCTAAAATTACCCATTTTATCGTTTCAATTCAATGACCTTTGAGCCAAATAAATAGATTAAATTTTTTTTCAAAACATTAAAATATGTTTTAGCTACTGATAAAATAAATAACATGAATACATACAGTTGGTTATTGTATAAATATGAAGTTATGTACCAGAATTTTTTCTATGTTATTATGTCACAACTTTAAAAAGAGTTGAGCGGATTACAAAACCCTAAATTTCATCATTTTCCGATAACTTGTTAGATAGATTTTATCAGTACCTATATTAATAAATTCTTCAATGTTGTAGTTATATCTTTTCGTATTGCCTCGGCTGGTCGCTATCTATATAAATAGCTACTAATTTTCATTTATCCTCACGAGGTATGAGTGGACCCCAGACAGAGCAGAAAAGTTCTCACCCTGCTGGGGATCGAACCCAGATCACTGTTCGGGTCCCTCGGCTACGGTATCTACCTCAAGCGGCATGGTGTAAGAGTATTACATTTATGAAGTTCCTATTATAACAATTGGTCCTCTAAGCACGATAGTAAAAAAGTTTACTTGATTGTATAAACATCCGGCTGCTCCTAACTTTCACCAGTCCAGGAATGTGTCGGCACAAGTTACGTCCTTTGAACTCTTACAAACCCCCCCTCTCCCACTTTTCCTGTTTCACTCCTTTTTCCATTTAGTGCAAGTTTTGCTGTCTGCCATGGTGTATGCAATGGCAAGTACAAGTGTACATACTGTACATGAGTAAAAAGTTAAGCACACCACCTCATGGTGATTATTCATAGCTAGGACATAATATAAAATTTGAATCTAAGGTCAAAATCTAATAGACATTTTTGTTGTACTTTTGTAGACTTAAGTCTAGAATTTGTGTATTGTTTTAAAAGGGTCTAAGTTCTGACACGAACTTGTCATCTCGACTTTGTATATTCATTTCACTTTGAAATCACTTTGATAGTTGTGGTAAAGTCTTTGTGTAGTTTTTTAGCGGGATCTTGGAGGTGGTCAGTGATAGTATTTTCCTTCTTCTCTTCTAGAAATATGTGATGATTTTCATTGTGTACCATCTGGGATTCGAGAAAATCTTTTTCGTCTGGGGTTGTTGTAGTTCCGCAGCTCCTTAGCACCGGCCGCGTCTGGTACTGCGTATTCTTTTCGTTTGTTTATTCTCACTTGTATTACTTGTACGTGAGTCAGTGGAGTGGCCCCCGCCCCCCTCATTCGGTAAGTCATTTCGTCTGATCACGCACAGTGCGTGCAAGCCTCTAGTTTGTTAGAAACTTATTTGAAAACATTCTTCAATGTTCTTTTGTACAACAATACCTTCTGTTACCTGAAATGAAAAATAAAATGTAATGATTTTGAGCTTGGGCCTTATGGAACAATATCTCTACAATGCTAGAATGCCTAGAATAGGGATGGTGAAGAAATTTTTGTCGATTACATTCTCTATGTATCGTTCTTTTCTCATGCAGAATTCCTGTGAGATGGAAATCCTTTGGAAAATACCTACCTAAATGAAAATGATCCGCTATGTACAGCTCTATCAATTTCAAGCCCATCAAATTTCATTTTCCGTCATAGGTTACAGTTCCTACTTATAACCATTATTCAAAAAAATATTAAGATATAGAGAAGTCTCTACTTGTGAAACAAAGGTTATCGATATTATTCTTTACTTTACTTCATGTTAAAATAGACAGTAAGAAACAAAGTTTTCCCTGTAATTCTGATGTAATTGATGTGGGATCCCCAGATGATATTTTCACCGGCTTTCAAAACACCATAACCATAAACTGTTCTCTAGTTCTCCTTCTGGCTCCTCTGCCTCAGCAATAAATTTCTAAAACTTCTCCCAGCTTCAAGTTCAACCTATTTTATTAAACACGAAGAAACACAAAATAATAATAACCATTAAATCTCTGGAGAAATGAAACAAGCGAGTGCGAAGATGAGTGAGAGAGATGGGAACACCGTGGGAGGAGAGAGAGAGAGAGAGAAATACTGCTACGAAAAATGGAAATTTCCTTGTGAAAAATGTGAGAAATTCGAAATAATAAGAAGGAAACATCAGAAGAAAAAGAAATTTGTTTCTCTTGCAGCAACAGAGGCAACAGCAAGACAACACACAGAGGCACAGGGTAGAAAGAGAGCATCTTCATAAATCCCTTTAACTCGCATTGCTGCGTGGTTAAGCGCTTGTGGTGCAGAATTGAAGCGAGGAATTTGCGGATTTTTCGCATGAAGTCTGGTGGTTATGAGTGCAGATAGCAGAAATTGTCTGCGGATTGAGTAGACGAGAATGAATTTGCATTATGCAAGTTGCAAATTGCAAATGCTAACAACGGTGGTTAAGTTACTGTACAGCATGCATAGCTTCGTGATACGTCTGCACTGCATGACTTACTACAGGGGTGCATTTATCACTGAATTCAATTGGTTTCAAATACAGTGTACAGTGACCATCAATAATTTACTTCCTGTATAATCTAATGACCTTACAATCTCTAGAACATTGGGTCTTGATGAAAAAAAAACTTACCAAATATCTTGTTGGAATAAAATCAATATTTTGCTTCAATGTCAAATCATCTTGAGGAAGATTTTCTCTGAACGCGAATGTCGCTTTTTTATGGACATATTCCACAAAATCCCTGAGTCTTCCAAAGTCCCCTTCAAAATTCTTTGGAGTTAACGATCAAACTTCATTGATCAAAGAGATGCATCAGGGGATATATGGTCTCCAATAACCAAAAATACTCCTAACTGAATTTCTTCAACTGTAACATGAGTAACTGAAAGGAGAGCCTCCTTGCTTGCCATAATATACAGCCTTTCCCTGGGTAAGAAACGGGGCAGACATGTACCGCATTTTAAAGAAAGAGAAAATGTATTTTTCCTCTTATTATGATTAATTCCGCCACTTGTCACGTCTCCTTCTCTCTCCACATTACCTGGGACGTCATCACTGGGGGGAGGGAGGGGGGGGAGGAGGAGAAGGAGGTGGAGGAGGAGGAAATGAAGGAGGATTTGTACTGGAAATTTTATTTATTTCTATATCCTGGATTTTGTTAAAACAAGGGGGAAACAGGAATAAACCATTTTCGGTATATGATACAAAATGTAAGTATTTTTAAATCATAAATTCAATCGGTTGGTTGTCACTTGCTCACCAGGCATCATGTGTCCAGCTGGATAAACTTTTACTAATCCCCCACTGACAGCTACCTCCATCCCGTACATAGAAATTTTCATTATTTTTGTTTGAAGGATTCAAAAAATGAAACATGGTTCGGATTGTTCATATAAAAAGTCCACTCCACAATACAAATTTACCTCTCCAAATTATTCACTGATGCAATGATGTGCTTTTTTCCCTTTATTAGTTTGTTAATCAATGATTGCAGTAAAAAATGAAATTCATTGCATTTATATTCAGTACAAAGTTATCAATAATTCATACATACTGTATTTTCATTTGTATACAAACTTATCAATGGCAACAATCATTTGAAAAGGCTTTGGTTGAAGAAAATTACACAGTTTGTTGGGTAGGTTACTACAATAGTAATAGTAATACCATAAAATGCAATATAATATTTCATCACGTGACCTAGTTTTAACATAAATTTATCACAAATACAATGTAACCAGTAAGCAATTGTGTTTGTGAAATGTATGATATACGTTAATATGAGAATATGACGGCTCGTGGAACTTTATGTTAGCTGACTTTGCTATTGCTTTGGTTTTGCAAAGTAATGAAAGGGTTCATTCTGCTTCATGTTTTTCATATTCACCTGTAGGATTTTTCTAAACATTTTTTTTTTTTTTAATTTTTTATACTTCTTCAATCCGAACTCTAATATATTTGATTTACGATTTGGTGACCCGTTTCAGACCAAAACATGCGTTAGAGTTCCCCAATGGCCTTTTTTGACACTAATAGTTTAACAACATCATAATTATATCACTGGTATCTATCTAGCCTAGATAGGACTTGAGGAGTAACCATTCATATTCAGATTTCCGTCATGCTGTCTAACCTTAGCCCGAACCAGGACATGTGAAATTTACATGTAACTGTAATATTGCTAGTTTATCAGTTTCCAGTGGACCGAGGATATTTTTTTTTTTTTTTTTTTTACACTTTAAGTTTTATACAAAACAATACATTATTAACAAGGGAAAAAAAGGGTTGGGTGGAAGAGATTGCCACAGGCAATAACCCCGCCCTTTAGGTAGGACATTTCTCTTTTTTTTTCGTTATTGTATATATGTTTAATCTTTTTGTTTTTCTTTATATTTTATTGTGTTCTACTGTATATATTTTTTGTTCTATCTAATAAAGCTTAAAAAAAAAAAAAAAAACTTAAAAGTATTTACAAAATAAAATATAGAAAAATATTATTTTAATTTACAATTGTCTTGTAATCCGGGGCAAAGTTAATGACAAAGGTTATACCTTTGTCTCCAATGATACGTAATACGTAATGGTACAGAGATGTTGAAATTAAATCCTTGCGTTATAAAACGGGTGACTATTTTTGTTTTTTACTAAGAGTGTTATCCTCAGCCGCCAAAATAGTCGCTCTGGTTATTTTTGTGTGTGATGGCAATCCATTGTGAAACTCCATTTAATTCTACGTCACAATGCTGATACTTTCGCCGTCAGGGACCAAATACACAAATAACTCCTGGTATAAGAGTATGGACATTAACAATCTACACACACACTCTCAAAGGTACACTTCTGAACTACCGTTTAGTAAGTACCAAGTATAATAAACGAAAAACAGTGATGTATACTTGTATACACCCTATTTGATTTTATTTTTTGCTAGTGAGAAGTTGAAAGTTTTTTCTTAATGGCATTTTTAATAATACCCATCAAACATCTATAAAAATTGTTAAAAATAAAAAATACTACCCATAGGTACACCCTCAATAGGCAACAATGGATACAAATCGGGCGTGGGAAGAGTAAAAAAAAATTACATAATCTAAACATTAGGAATAGGTTTAAGAATAGGACACATGTAAATTCCCCCGGTTTTTTGAAAGGTTCGTATTTCCGGTTGTAAATTCCCCCGGTAAAATATTTGATTACCTGAGGGTTTCATGGTAAATTCCCCCGATTCTGTACGTACAAGTATAAAATTGTATATTGTAGGTATGTAGGCAATCTTTTTTTCCTTATAGGCATAGCCTTCAATTAATGAACCGAGGCATGGGCCTACATAGTATTTTACCTAACCCTACTATAAACCGAAGGCATGGCCTTCATTGTATTTTACCTAACCCTGCTATAACCCAAGGCATGGCCTTCATTGTATTTTACCTAACCCTGCTATAAACCCAAGGCATGGCCTTCATTGTATTTTACCTAACCCTACTATAAACCCAAGGCATGGCCTTCATTGTATTTTACCTAACCCTACTATAAACCCAAGACATGGCCTTCATTGTATTTTACCTAACCCTACTATACACCCAAGGCATATCGAAACTTGATTACAAATATTCAATAAACTGACATTTTTGTTATTTTCTGTAGGTTGACCATCGGGGGAATTTACATTATACCTTTTTTTTGCAATCGGGGGAATTTTCATGTACCTTTTTAAGTCCCAAATTTGCAATCGGGGGAATTTGTATGAAAGCGGGGGAATTTACAATCACCCTAAAAATATACCCATAGCAGAAAGTTTAGAGCAGTAGTATGATGCGGAGTCTAGCGCATAACGACTGTTATGAAAACGCTATTAAATTCACCCTAATAAAATCTATTTCTCAGATCCTATATTTGCAACTTTGCGACTGATTGAATTCCATAGAAAACTTTTGGCGGATAATTTCCTCAACCTAGTCACAAAATAGGTTTTTTGTTAACGCTGGCCCTCGTTCATGAAAGCACTCTCTCCCTCTCATAATCCCTACATAGTCCTTTCAACCGTCACACAATGCACTCTGATTGGTTAATTTGAACGAAATAACCTGTCAGAATGCGTTATTTGAAAGCGAGATCTGGGGATGAGGGCCTGGAACTTTTAAAATTCAATTTAAAATTTGTACCTGAAGCAGTTGCCAAAGGAGATTTCCTTAGCTTCTGCAAATGGGGTTGGACGCCGTAAATTCGTTTAAAAAAAAAAAAAAAAAAAAAAAAAAAAAAAAACATCATGTCCACCACTATCAACTGTGACTCCTGTATTCGACAATCCGAACCCCGCTGATGATAAATATCACGAGGCGCCACTACTTGTAACATTTTGGCAGTATAATACGAGAACAGTTCAGGATAGAAGGGGTGTGAGGAGATTGAGTTAACCTCTCGTTTCTGAACCTCTAGGACGCCGCTTCAATTCTCATTCGCGACAAATTTTATCAACAAAATAATGAGTTTAGCTTGTAATATGGTCTTCAAAACTAAAATATAATTTGTCTAAATGTTGAACTTTAGATTTTTTTGTATCATGATTTTAAGTTCATAATAGACGAAGAAGAAGTATCTTCAAGTATCTGACATTTCTATAAAATGAAATAAGAAGACAAAAATTCTAAACTATACAAAAAAAATCGCACTCTAACTGTATTTGAAATACATTTGGAAAGAAAACGCAAGCTTTTCCAGCTTTCTATCAGAATTTGTCCCCAATCCTTCACGATTTCCAGTGAATGGTTTCCTCCCAAACCTTTGATAAAGGCAAATTATCCTTGACGCAGAATTCAAGATACAAAAATCTCAATTTTTCCATGGAAAACTCTTGGCGGAGAATTTTTTCATCCAATTTTCTTTTAAAAAAATATGCATCAAAGCCTTTACTACAGGTTGTGAATTTCCATTTTTCTATATCATCCTTTTAGACTTACATAAAGTATCCCTATTCTCTTCTTTATCAGGGGCTTTTTATTAAATTGGATTTTGTATTTTTTATGCTCCTTGCTATTCTCTTCGTACTTTTCCCGCGTCTATTTAGGTAGTGTTGTACTTTATCTTGTTAAGATGTAGATACATGTATAATATAGTGCGGACCTATCGGAAAATAGGGCATGTGGGCAAATTACGATATCCATCGAGGTGGAACATTTTTTCATGATATGATTGGAAAAATGATCAACATTTAAACTATCAGACCATCCAACAGCAAACCTATCTGGAAATTGTTACGATCGATGGAATAGCCTTATTTATTTAACTTGGCTTCCTTAAACTAGCCTTTTACAAATTTTGGTGTTTTTGAAACTTGAACCACGACCTCCAGGTAATCAGGCCGCCACGTCATTCGTCAAACTACTAGCTACTGAGGTCGTTTACGAATTATTATTTGTTGTCGTTTCATAATAATTATTATAATTATCGTCACAATATTGTGAAGATAATTTTCTTCATGCTATTCTCATAGCATGAAGAAAACCTAATGAAGTACCATGAATTTCTTCAAGCGATGAATATTATTGTGAAGCGTCTTCAAGATGATAGCGCATCCATGTCATTTATTGTAAATTAAATGAAACAGCCCTGATTCCACAAACCAATCTCTCTCAAAATCCCCAAATTTCCCTTTCAACCGTCACATAACGCACTCTGATTGGTTATTTCGTTCGAATTAAGCGTTGTGTGACGGTGGAAAGTGAGATTTGGGATTTTGAGAGTGAGGGTTTTTTTTTGGAATAAAGGCCTACTCGACTTGGCGTTTCACCGAACGATCCTCTTTTCTTCTTCGCTAGAACACAGTAAACACAGGAAAAGTTAATAAGATTACAGTCTATTGCTTTGGTGGTACACAAGGGTATTCCATACAGCGGAGAATGGCGGAGCTCTACAAATAGGTTCAAGTATATCAGTTATCTATCTGAAGCTATCGGGGATATCTTCGGTAAGTTAGGTAAATAAGAATGGAGCAAATAAACAGCAAGTAGATAAATTATTCGGATGCTGTGATTTACTTGCGAACTTTTAGCAAGACTTTAAGCTCTTTCCTTGGAGAATTACTTTCACAGAGTGTAATCAAACGCTTCTAGCTCTCCCAGCCCACCGCTAATGTAAATGAAAGAACAAACATGTACAATTGCACATGTATACTGGGTGATTCAGAAAAGTACCGTCAAACGTTAACCACATATTCTATGGGCTAGTTCAGGAGGGGTCAACTCTATAAAAGAAAGTGCGCAAATGCCTCCTAACGGAGGTACACGCCCCTTAAGGTGTTTTTAAACAATCGAAATTTTCATTTTACGGCTTACCTATTTGGGATATCGCGATATGGTAAAAAAATCACTCTCAATACTAGATGAAACCTTTTTTTTGGCATACAATTTAACAGCATTCCAATTTCAGGGGCGGTCTGAGGAGGGTCAGATGGAAGAAAAAACGTTCTAACTTTTTAGTCGTTGCTTGTAATATTGAATTTGGTTTTCACCATTTTAAAACCTATGTCATTGTCTACAAAAATAGTCTGAATAATTTTTCCCTCAAATTAACACAAAAACTTGAAAATTGAAATTGAAGATTTTAAAACCGCATTAAATTTTGAAACCTATGCAACTAGCATACAATTTTAGAACAAGAATTTTCAGCCAATTCATTATTTAACAATGAAATACACCTGGAATATTTGAACGTGTTCGTCAATCTTTTCGAAGGCGTATGGAGGTCTGCATTGAAGCCAGAGGAGCCCATGTGGAACATTTGCTGTAAATCTTATTTCGGCTTAATCCCTTCAATTTCGATTTTCAAGCGTTTATGTTGGTTTGAGAAAAAAATTATTTAGAACATTTTTGTAGACAATGACAGACGTTTTAAAAGGGTGAAAACCAAATTCAATTACAAGCAACGACTAAAAAGTTAGAACTTTTTTCTACCATCTGACCCTCCTGAGACCGCCCCTGACATTGGAATGGTGTTTAATTTTGTGCCAAAAGAAAGGTGCTATCTAGTATTGAGAGTGATTTTTTTACCACTTTGCGATATCCCAAATAAGTAAGCCGTAAAATGAAAATTTCGACTGTTTAAAAACACCTTAAGGGGCGTGTACCTCCGTTAGGAGGCATTTGCGCACTTTCTTTTATAGAGTTGACCCCTCCTTAACAAGCCCATAGAATATGTGGTTAACGTTTGACGGTACTTTTCTGAATCACCCTGTATATGCTTGACTTTCCCAGATACTTCAGGGGTCCCTTGCATGAACTACAAGTTTACTTAGGTGCCTGCTTGAGCGATTTTCATTGCTTAATTTAATAGCCTACATAAATACTAATTTAGTTTTTATGGCCCCCATTAGTTACCGTGACAGCTCCTCTATGAAATTGTTCGTCTGGTGCCTGGAATTTTTTTCAAACCCCTTTATCGTAGGTGCTTACAAATTGTTCAAATAAGTTACTCAGCGAAAATTTGGGACGTTTCATGCGTGTGAAAATCTCATAACAGCGTATCGTGTCCAATATTTTGACTAGGAACCATGTAGCGAAGAAAAAAGCTACCCATGCTGAATTCTATTAGTCAAAGGCTATTCCCTCGCCAAATTTTAATGTTTACTAGCCTTTCCAAACTCATTACTTGTGCATGTGAAACCTTCATTACATAAAGTATGTGTTTTATGGTTATGTTCTTAAATTAGAGCTGTTTATATTGGCTAGCTATACAATTGGTTCCAGTCTCAACATTTTTTATACTTTAAATAGGTAAGTACATTATACGCCAGTGAACTTATGTAACTTTTTCTACCTCTTCAATTTTCTTTATATTTAGGTAACCTCTGCATAATAAAAGCAACGCTATGCCACAAACATAACATACCTTGTGTCATTTCATGCTGTAGATGCGAAAAAAAAAAGTTAAACTTAAAGAAAAGAGATAGGAAGAGAAAATATTTATGTAATAGGAAGAGATAGAGGAAATAAGCAGGGATAGAAAACTATATAAAAAGAGAAAGGAGGAAAGAGAGAGAAAAACTTAGTTATGAAGGCCGTTAGCAATCCTCAGTTGAACATCTTGAGAAGGTCATTTTTAGGATTTTCAAAAACACATTAACAGCCTAACCGCCCCTTCTTTGTCTCTCTCTCTCTCTCTCTCTCTCTCTCTCTCTCTCTCTCTCTCTCTTTCGAGCAATCAGTTCTCATAACTGTCAGCATAAAACAGAAGGAAAAGGAAATGTCCTTCTTGGACAAGATTACAAGATTCTCCCCATTTATCTATCATCTGTTCTATTCCTCCAACCATCACCCTTGTGTTAATCTATTTGTAACGTGTATCTGTGACGGGATGGTCTTGTAACATGTATCTGTGACGGGATGGTCTTGTAACATGTATCTGTGACGGGATGGTCTTCTAACATGTATCTGTGACGGGATGGTCTTTCAACATGAATCTGTGACGGGATGGTCTTATAACATGTATCTGTGACGGGATGGTCTTTCAACATGAATCTGTGACGGGATGGTCTTATAACATGTATCTGTGACGGGATGGTCTTGGAACATGTATCTGTGACGGGATGGTCTTGTAACATGTATCTCTGATGGGATGGTCTTGCAACATGAATCTGTGACGAGATGGTCTTGTAACATGTATCTGTGACGGGATGGCCCTGTATAAAGGCGAGAAGTTGCAGGAACTTAACTACGAAAATGAAGAAATTGAGAAAAAAGAGATACAGGAAAAAGAATCAAGAATTGGGAAATACAGAGTATAGGTAGTATAGATACCTCTATTGCTTCCAGATAAGGAATTTCAATCTACAGTGGTAGATACTACCCTTTGGAAAGTGAATAGCTGCTTAGGTAAATATTTATTCACAGTAAAAAAATATGCAAAATACCTGCAGAAATACTCTAAACATCAAAGCGGTCTCCTCATTTACTCTGCTGTCTGCTTTTTTCACAAGGGAGATGTAAATAATTTGAAGAATTTATCGATTCGAATTGTTGCTTTCTCGCAGGAAATGGAAAGAAGATTTTCGGTACCTTCTCTTTGTGGATGGAGTAACTTCCTTTGTACAAAGCACCGCAAGATTTTTAATCTAAATACCCAAACTAGGGAGTCTCTCTCAGGGAGGTAAATATCTTTCGCTTGACGCCAAGAACGCCTTTAGTCTGGGCGGACAGTAGACCAAAGGAAAGGATTAGTGAAAAGACTTCGGAAGATGTTCGTTTCAAGTTTTCCCCTGGCATTTTTCCTCTGCTCTGTTAGTAAAGTGAACATCCAGGAAAAGGCTCTTTTGTATAGTTTTCATGGTTATTGGGAGCATTGAACGTCTAAGGAATACTTACCTACGCATGGAAATCCCCGGTTTAACTTCTTTAAACAATTTCTGGGAAATTATCAAATGTTCTGCAATAAAACAAGACATACCTACCAGTTAGCAGTGCCTAAGACTGAAAACCGGAATATGAAATAGGAATTGCAAACAAGTATTGTGCGAGGCCTTCATTCATTTAATTAAAGAACATTTCGGGGCTCGAACACCCACTAACCCTCTTCCTCTCCCATTCAATACTCACTTCTCCCTTTCCAAATTTAATGACTCTCGCTTTCTTCTTTCTCCCTTTTTTTTCTCTCTCTCCTTATCTTTCCAGTCTGCTTAATGTTCTTTTTATTTAAACTTCATTTTAAAGGTATTTTTATTAGGGTCTTTTTTATAAAGCTTTCTATTTTTTCAGCCTGCTTTTTATAGCTCGAAAAGAGAATTTGCAGTCACTTAGTATGTTTAGGTTGCACTGGTTATGGGCAGGTAGATGCTTGCTTTCTCTCTCATTTCCTCTTCCTTTCTCTTTCTTCTCTTCTTCCCTGTTCTTTTTATTTCCATCTTTTTCTACTTCCTGTCCAGCCTCTTCATTTTTGTTTCTTCCTGCCCCAGTAATTGTCCCTCTGAATCTTTTCTTTCATGTGCGCTTTTTTGTAAAAGCAGGACCTTTTTATCTGAGAGACAAATTTTAATAATATCTTTAACCTCACAAGTCATATTTTTTAACCTTAAAGTTTACCGTATTCAGTAGTTAAGTAGTTATGGTTTGAGCACCAAATGAAGGAAGTAGCCTCAAATCTTGGTCTTGCCTAAAAATATTACAAGGTCCTTTGATGATGAATCATTGGGGCAAATAAATTTCTTTCTGAACATTTTGTTAGAAATGATTTTTCTATGACAAGAATTTGTATTGATACGTGATGGTTTTCCATTATTAAGATAATGAGTATTTTCTATTTTTTAAACGATGGACTAAATACAAGGAAATAATGGGAGAGAAAGAGTACAAGGATGTACAATGTACAAGTATGATGCAGGCATTTACTCTGACCCTAATCTACCACCTCCCTCTATTCCTAACCCCTTTTCAGAGTTCCTCCTCCATTTACGTCAGTTTTCCTCAGCCCTCTTGCTCTCTCTTTATAATTTAGGATCACACAAATGACAGCCAAGTTCGCCCTAAACCCCTAGTGGTCCTGTCTTTCCTTATTCCCTGACGGAATAGTCATTCTTTCCAACCTGTCTCCCTCTCCCTCTCTTGTCTCTTCCTCCCACCGACATTCTCTCAGTCTTTATTTTCCTGTCTGTTCTATTGGCATAACGCGTCGCTTTCTCTCTCTCTCTCGGCGTCCTTGCAACTCTGCGGACGTTGCTTAACTTTGGTGATTGGAACTGCTGTTGTAACTGAAGTTACTACATCATTATTTTATTATTATTATTTAACACTTTATTGGTCAACTACATGATACATTCAACAAAATAGGACATGAAAAAAAAGAACACAACATTATATGTAGTGAACCAAGGGGCCAGGTTTACATTGCAAAATGTGTTCTCTACTTTCAGTACTTGTGGTGGTTTATTATAAGAATACATCAGTATAAATCTGTCCATCTGATCCGTCTTCACAACACAATTCTACAGGGTCGGCCTCACATTCGAAGGCACCCTCTTTCTACCCACTACTTTTCTGAACTTTTCCACCCCTAAGAAATTAATTAGGATTCAAATTAATCCGGAAAAAACAGGAGGCACCGTGTGGTGCGTGGCCTGCGTTGACTACGGGGTGGGTGGCTTCCTTCCTGTTCTTTATACTGGGTGGCAGAGAACTGCGATAATTGGAGTTCTGTGCCACCCGAGTTCAGCTCTTGAAGAAACATTAATCTGATTACTCATTGCTGAAATTGAATAATGCTAGGATGGAGTTGTAGTATTCTAAATTAGAAAAACAAACACAATACTTCCGATTTCTGGTTTGAGAAATTCATCGGAAATAATGTGGATCACAGGATCATCATCACTGCAGAGCTTGAGTTTCGTCAACTGTTCTCCTGAGGTCTATGAAAAATAAATTATAGTGATTAGTATTGAAAGGGATGGAGTAAAAGTTTAACCGGTAATTAGGCTAGAGAAGTGATTTGTGAAAGCCATACTTGAGGAGTACAGACAAATTTAAAAATACAGATGAAATATATACCATTATACCTCTTTTAATTGATATTTTATTTTTGAGTGATTTTACGTTGCATTACAGGTAGCTTCTTCTAATTAAGAAGGTTGCTTCTTCTTCTGCCATTCTTTTACATTCTTCAAAATTTGTTATTTTTATCCAATCCAAAATGCTGTCAATCCATTTCTTCCGTGGTCTTCCTCTTCCTCATATTCCTTCTACTTTGCCTTCAATAATTTGAGTGATACTGTGTATAAAAGCAGAATAATTATATGCATAGCGTTATTGAGATTCCCACCCTGTAGGCTGCATTCTATGCAAATGTTAAGCTGTTAGCATTCATTCTTAAATTTCTTCCTCATAATATTATTCTTCTCCATCAATTTCCACCTTTTATGTGTTTTCCCCTCGTTATTTCCTCCTTTAAGCTACCCCTCTGTCTCTCTCCCTCTCTCTTACCTACGTTTTTTGACAAAGGCGCATATAGGGTAGGGAGAGCCCCTATATTAATTAGTGCCACATGGAGCAGTCGTCCCATATGGCACAAAGTATTTTGACTTTTGACAAATGGAGGGGAGAGCTTTTGTTATGAACTTTGGCACTGGGACGAGATTTCCCAATCACAATACCTGACCTATTGTATGGGTTTGTTGACTACTGTACAGCCTTTGTTATTGCGTTGTGTTTTGACTGAACTGAGAAGTATTTCAAATGAAAAGTTTTCAAACCTTCGCAATGCATTCGATTATACCTACGCTGCATACCTTGATTGAGTACATAATGTTATACCTATATACCAAAATGTTAAGGCTTACTGCCTTGCTCAGTACAAAACATAAATAAATAATTAGTGGATTACCAAGCACAGTTTAACGATGCTTCCATTCATTCGCTTTTAGTAAACCTTCATTATTTCATTTGAATCATTTGCTATTAAATTCAGTGAGTACAGTGCTTATGTATGTTGCTGCTACTGGTTAGGATTGAGAGTGTCTATTGGACAAAGGGAGAAATTATTAAATAGGATTACAACAAAGATAAGGACAGACCGTCCCTCAAGTCGGCTCATAATACATTACTATCCGACTTGAGGGATGCTCTCTTTTGTTGTACTTCGCATTACTAATTGAATATCCATAACTACTGCCTGCTAAAGATAGCCAAGTAGCCTGCTAAAGGGAGTCCAGATATGATCACATGATATCTGGACAACTTTTCAAATTTCTCTTTTGTCTGATTCATAATGTACCTTTTAAAATGACTACATATTCTAATTGTTCTACTTCACACACAATCCGACATTCATCTAATGAATTTCATAATAAATCCCACTGCCTACCCTTACACAGTCCACACGAGTAACTTTGAATGTGTTTCGACCTTCGTATAAACATAAGCCCCTCTTCAGACATCAAATTAGAAACGATAAAGGCTTTTCCCCGTATGCAAACGGCCCTTTCCAAGACTTTTGAACAAATAACATCTCCCCAAGTTGAGAAATCGAGAACACTTGTGATTTTGGAAGAGTATCTTATTTTAAACGCACCAGCCTTCGTCCAAGTTCAGCCTAAGCGGGAGAGTGGGGATTAAAAGTTGTGACCTCTACAAGTAGGAGGGTTGTTCTCGTACATGTTTGGAGTTTTTATTGAGCCTTAAGTGCTGTTGTTCGGAGTTCAGGGTGGCGATGGCGTCTGGATAGTTGAGATTGTCATTGAGAGTAGTGAGGGTAGTGAGGAGTTAGGGTAGTGAGGAGTGAGGGTTGAGGGTAGTGCGGGTTGAGGGTAGTGAGGGTTGAGAGCAGTGAGGCTTGAGGGTAGTGAGGAGTGAGGGTTGTGAGGGTTGAGTGTAGTGAGGAGTAAAGGTAGTGAGGGTATCGAGGAGTAAATGCAGTGAGGGTAGTTAGGAGTAAAGGTAGTGAGGAGTGAGGGTAGTGAGAAGTGAGAATTGAGGGGAGTTAGGTCTGGGGGTAGTGAGCAGTGAGGGGAGTTAGGTCTTGGGGTAGTGAGCAGTGAGGGTAGTTAGGTCTGGGGGTAGTGAGGAGTGAGGCCATCTAGAGGATGAGGCCATTGATATGTAGTTGAAGGAATCAAGAGGATGAGGAATGGTAAAATCTTGCACAATGCATTGAGCATGGTACACCAAATCACTCAAAAAGTGATTTAAATTATTTTTGTAGTAAGTAGTATCAAGTTAAGGAAATGAGCACTCATGCGGTTGTGGTGAATGTCATCCCATTATTGACCTTTTATATCGTGTATTTATAATGATATCCTCATTTAAAATTTGTAATAATATAATAAGATTGGTTTTATTTTTCTCTGTTACAGGTATTACACCCTAGAGTCCCTAGACCTTTGGTTATCATGAAATACAACGGTTAATTTTCGACAAGCGTGGTGAGTTTTTGTTGGGCAATGAGTTGATACTTTGATTCATCTTTACGGATTTCTTTAAAGACGGAATATGAGTCTACCAGCTTCCAGTTCTTTTCACTTTCTACTAGTAATAATTGTTATGAGTGATTGTGAAGATAGCTACAAGTATAATATCACATACAATGATAAGTACTTATACTTAGGTACACTTTTTTTTCAAGTATACGTATGTACGATCTCGGATTTTCACCCTCTAAACTTCTTTTTAATTCCTCTCTCTCTCTCTCTTTTCCTCCTCTTTCTATCTCTCTCGTCGGTAATTATGACTTTGAATTTTTTTACGCTTTTCACAGATTTTGCTGCTCTCCGGAGAGCCCTCAAATTTTCTCACATGCGTAGAGACCTCGCGAGCGGATCTTGAATTTCACAAGAGTCCCAGGAGGGTTTTCTGAAGGACTTGGTCGAGTGCTTGGTCTTTGTGTCAGATGGAAGCTCTCGCTTTTGTCACGGACTGGGACTTCATTATTTTCCAATTTCAAACATTGATTTTGTAAAGCATTTCAAGCGCACCGAACTCTACCATGAACGTGGTTTTGTTTTGGAATTTTCAGTGGAATTGAGATTAATAAATTGAAATGAGATATGCTTCAGAACAGGTTCACCTTGATTCATTCTATATTTGCTCAAATTCAAAAAATCATTTCTTAATGTTCATTATGTGCATACAGCACTTGGAATTTTTGCTGACTAGGTATTGTCATCAGGTCTATACAATGATCAGAGTCAGTCAATCCGTGAGTCCACTAGACTTTCTTATAAGTATAAATTTCTACTCTCCTCTATTTGAAATGCTCTGTCTGAGCAAAATAATAGGAATCCTTACTGGCTTTTTAACAGGCCACTGTAGCCTCAACTAGCGTCTAAACAAATGAACATCGCTCAAAACCCAAAATGCAGTCTCTGTAAAGAGGCCCCAGAGACAGCAAAACACATTCTCTGTGAATGTGGAGCAGCCTCTCATGCTCGACTGAAACACTTCTCAAGGCTGATTCTAACACCTAAAAAAGTTACCGGAATCAGTCCTAAAAGAATCTTAAGCCATCGATAGCTTCGATCTCTTTTAGAGTTACAGGGGCATGTCACAAAATATCTATTTGAGGTCGCAGTGACAAAGAGCTTTCGTAGCCGACAGTCTTACTTATACCAATACTCTCCTCTATTTACAAAATGTACGAAAGTACGAACTTGAAAGTTCCTACATACTTGTTTTATATTCATCATCATAGGGTGGCGTCATCGTGAACGATGGTAGCCAGACAGTGGAGGAATGACTCAGCACTTCTACCACTGTCTTTACAAGGAGGCTAATAATTGACAAGGGCCCCCAGAACCAAGCCAATGCTGGTCTACTCCCTGTTTATAGTCCCCCAGCCAGACTGCTGGTCTACTCTATGCTTATAGTCCCCCAGCCAGACTTTTTATATTCAAATAAAAAAAATTAAATATATTATTCTAGGTACTTACTGAAACTACCCAAGATTGCTGTTTCTAAAAATCGGGCCGCAAAACATCATACAGAAAAAGCTTTCATCTCTGCTGTGTAGTTTTTTCCTTCAATATACTAAAAGAAATAATTAAATGACCTGAGCTTCCGGAAGAAGTTTGAAATGTAAAAAGGAAAACTCCCACGGCATTGAAAGACATAAAATGGTTACTTAGAATATTAGAAAAGATTTTTGCGAACTTACCTATTCAGTTTTCTGATAATTTCTTCTCTTACAAGAGGTAGTACCTCTTGGATGCATAATTGTCGGAAGAAAATGTTGAAAGCTTTGCTCTTCAAATAGGAATGTATCCATACAAAAAGACCTATATTTTCTGTCTACATTTCTTGGTAATCTTTTGTCAGGGCTTAGGAATAGTAATAGAAATCGATCTCAGAAGCTGAATTGTCATGGCAGTGGTCTTGGATTCTGGAGGACCGTTGTTTGAGACTGAAGAGGATGATTTTAGAGTGGCGAGTTTGAGTAATTTTGTGAAATCACTTTTGCGCTTCACTCCAATATAGTAAGGGACATTCGGGACAGATTTTCCCTCTAAGATCTTTTCTCGTGAAAAATGTAAAGTCCAATGAAATTAAGCCAAATTTAGGAAACACAAGAAGTTGAATTAGAAAAATGGCGAGAAGTCAAATTTTCAAGCAGTTCAACAAGCGGAACTAAAAAGTGCCTGAAGTACAAAGACCTGTAAAATCTTTATGATTTCATTCCCTTCGCAGTTGAAACCTTTCGGTTCTTTTGGGCCAAGTGAGTTGGAAATGTTTAACTGCATATCCAAAACCTTGGTCCTTGAGACGAAGGACAGACGCGCGGGGGCTTAAGTTTCGCTGTTCAAAGAGGTAACGTTGCCTCAGTACACTGCCTCGGGAAGATATCCTTGGAGAAGTGTTTTATATGTTGTGAAAAAATAAATTCCCGTTTTATAATTAGGATTTTTAAAAAGTTGGTTAGCAGGTAAATTTGTAAGCAACGAGCGGTTTTCAGTTGTCCCATATTGTACTTTACGTAAATGTTGAAAAAAGGAACATTTACGAATTTCAACTCCATAAGTTGCCCAAGTTTAGCGTTTGAATAGAAACCGGTGTATCCCACTCATGTCCTCTGGTGCCAAAGTTAAGGAATCCTCTTAAAACGAAGAGAAAAACTTCCGTGGGAGTTTCGTCAGCTGTCTTGCATCTCATTGTACCTGTGAGATACTTGCGAACTTATGCGCGACGTGTACATAGCTGGTATATTATGAATATTATGATGTATCTATTGTTCTCTTGTTAATTAGATTCATGGTCGTTGGTTTTCGCAGTGATTAGGGCGTTAGTCTGGTGATCCAGGCAGCTTAGGGAACAGGGACTTGTTTGTTCGAATCCCACACAATGTAGGAACTTTCCCTCAGGTATAATTGCAGCTCTGACCACAGAATAATGCCAACAAAACAACCGGAGGTATGATGGGACCCTATAGTCTTAATCGGTCAGTATACCTACACATAAATAAATATCTATTCTTTCTAAATTCTTGTTTTTGTAGACTTATTAGGAGATTGTTTCTAAGCCCGGTAATTCCTTAAAAAAACCGGACCAAGAACAGAATAATTGAAATATATTGTAGACCTAGAATGACACGGATCGGATTCAAGTCCATGGTTTGATTTGTCTGTAATTCTGGATCCATTCAGGCCTGATAAGGTCAAAATTTGTAATTGAACATAATTTATATACCTATGTACTTGTAATACTAGTTTTCAAGTTCTCAAGTGCATTTCATAATACTTATTTTTCTCAGCCAGGGTAAAATATGGAATCTAATTTTAATTTTGAAAATTCCTCTTCATTGTTTGAGAGAGATACGTCAGACATTTGAACGAATTACTTTTCCTTCGAGGGATTTCTCCTTGAGTTTTCAGTACTAATGCTATGTCCTTTAGCCTTACTGATGGAATTAGTATTGAAAGTGAAACCTTTGAGGAAATCTGAATGGACTTATCATTGATACTGCATCATGCATTCGTATTTTCGGATGCTACTCAGAAAGCTTTTGTACATTATGAAACCCTTCAGATTTTACCTATATTGTGAATAGCAGAAGCTAATAGCCCAAAAGGGCTGGTCCCTTCAGCATGTGACATTAATACTCTACACTTCTAATACAGAAGGAAACAAATTCGCTCTTTCAGGCAGTTGGGTTCTTTCCAACTCCTCACATAAATCCTTAAATAGAGTAGGCGGTTTAGAAATTACTCAGATTCTAAATTTTGAAATCTGTTTTAATAGGCTGAACATTATTTGAAAGTTCTAAAATTGACATTACTTTGTTTAAAATTTTAAAGTATATTTCTCTGTTTCCCTTCATCTTATAATTATGTAGGTACTATAGTTATTCTATGCTAGTTATTATTACTTTTGATATCAATGAGAAATTTGGAATAGTAGTCAACTTTCTTATACACTATGTATTTGATTGACACAATCATAATATGAGTACCTAGTGTTTTATTTAGACTATTCGCATAGGATAGGTACGAGTAGTCTCTAGGATTTTTCAATTATTAATTGTTTTTGAATGATTGATTCAGGAAATGGCATCAGGAATAACAAGTTGTAATTTAACACTTGGGAACCTAAATTTATCGTCTTCTTAATTTACTATTTCTTTTTCCCTACTTAAGTTCCATTAAGAAGAAAAGACCGTCATTCACTTCTTCCAAATGGTTCGCATTGGTTGGTCCTCGGCAACTGAGACACTTCCAAAATCCTCGGCTGGATGCCCTTCCTAATGTTCAGAGTGCCAATGATTTGTGTTATTGTCTTTTGGGCCTGTCAAGGCTGGAAACTTATCTGTTAACAGATACAGATTTTTATTTAAGTAAATTTAATAGACCACAGATTTTTATTTTAGTAACTTTACAATGTTGCTCATCGGTGATATTTGTTTAAGCCTAACCCTCCTAAAGTTCACTTGAGAAAGACCTCGCAGAACATGTGAGTTAGCATTCAAGTAGTTCTGTTTCTGAAAGTGCCAGTAATGGGCTTAACCGTTTTCCTGTTTTCCTCCGCAGGCAAAAGGCGTCCAGATTAATCTCAGGAGAGTGTAAACTGAGGTCAACTTTAATGACAAGCCACTTTTCTCAACGTTGTATAGGCAACCTTTTTTTTTCTCGTTAGCTTAATTTGTGAGTCGAGAAAAGGTTCACATTAATGGCTTATCTTTAAATGGTAAGTGGAGACTTCGTACTTGTGGCTGAAATTCAGGGTGTTTTTTAGATTTCGACTTGGAAATTCTTCAATCTCTTTACATTGGTGGTCCAGTGGCTTGACCACTTGTCCAGTGATCCCGCTGGCGTTGGCGTGTTGATTTGTGTGCGAGTGATAGACAGTATTTTGCTCGGAGAGTATAAATAAAGTCCATTTTCAATTTTTGAAACAACTGAGTTGGTTCAACAAAGTCCTGATGTCCTCTGCTCCACCAGTTTTCTCTTCTCTACAGGGTGTCCCGTTTACAGATGCAAATATTTTGAGGGTAGGTTTAGCCCACCGTGGACTATCATATGAGCGAGACTTGCAGTGGGGCATTTTGCTTCGTTAAAGAGTTATGGCCAAATCCCTGTTTTTCCCACAGGTCTAGAGGTCACTTGGATCGATGCACGTTTTTAAAGAAATGTTAGCCAGTAAGTAATTTTTGACTTCATGTATGGATAGTCATGCATATTTCCCTTCGAATGCAGTTGGTTGCATAAAAAAATATTGAAATACCAAAGAGATATTTAATCATAAGTTCAATACTTTTCTAAAATTTGATTTTTCCCCTTTTTCCCTTTGGTGAATTTAGAGTACTTCTACAATTGCAATTCTGTGTATCACTAGGTAAAAAAATACCCTTTGCTATTTTGTTTCAATAAATACAAAGTTCTTTCAGACGCGTGAAGGAACGAATGAGATACGCCTTATTAAACGGCACCAGAAGGAGAGAAACACATCTATCAAATTTTGAATCTGGGCGCTATTGCATTTTGAAGAACACTCGATGCCTGAAGCGGTCTGTGTGACCATTTTTGTGCCAACTACAAGTTATAAATGAAAAATTTCTGAGTTCAAATAGTTCTTATTAACCAACTATATCAATCAAATCTAATAGTTAAAATAACAAAGCGATCAATTTGTTCGGTGGAAGAGAAAGCCACAAGCTTTAACCTCGCCCTTGGTTCGCTACATATTCTTTTGGGTTCTTTTCATTTCATGTCCTGTGTTGCAGAATGTATCATGTTTGTAGTTTATCAATAAATTATTAATATTAATAGTAACCTTAAGGTTGGATGTTCGAGTTTTACCCTAGGTTAATTTTCGGCACTATTTGTTATGTTTTTGATATCATGATTGTAATAAACACAAAAATGATATTTTTAATTTTACTTGTAAAAATAATATGCAATTTTTGTTGTTAGCGCAGAGTCTTTCTCCATGTGTATTCTTTGTCCATAATTACACCACAGGTTGCTGCTTTCGTTGCAGCCTCTCTCATTTTTTCTCATGATAACCCTGTGACCCCGAAACCCCATTCACATAAAAGTTCACACCGACCAACCACTGTGAATGATCAATTTCCCTCTGTTAAACATCCCGGGCGCATCACGATTCGTCTCAAAAAGGGTTTTTTAAAAAGGTTGGAATTTCAGGTGTAAAAATGACCACACGATTCGTCTCAAAACATTTTTTTTTGCGAAAAAGTAAACAACACGATTCGTCTCAGTACGACAGTAAAATACGGTACATATTGAGGGATATTTTATTACATCTTATTTAAAACATCTTAGAGGGAGTTTTTTCTTATATTCTTGAGGCATGGCCTTCTATGCATTTTACCTAACCCTACTTTAAACCTAAGGCATTGCCTTCTATGTATTATCCCTAACCCTATTATATTCTTGAGGCATGGCCTTCTATGTATTTTACCTAACCCTACTATATTCTTGAGGCATGGCCTTCTATGCATTTTACCTAACCCTACTATATTCTTGAGGCATGGCCTTCTATTTATTTTACCTAACCCTACTACATTCTTGAGGCATGGCCTTCTATGTATTTTACCTAACCCTACTGTCAAACACTCAAATAAACACTGATAACATAGATGACTGTTACTGGTTCAAAACAATAACATCGTGAACATCGCCATTTTATAGGGATTTTTTTTTTTTTTGGTGCGAGAGGGAATTTTTTCTTATGGGGATAGTTTGAAAGGGATATTATATATTTTCGATTTTTGAGTATTTGAGACGAATCGTGTTATGAGACGAATCGTGTTTTGTTTTTCTTGAGACGAATCGTGTTGTGAAAAAGGCCACCTCAGGTAGTTTGAGACGAATCGTGAAATCCCCAACATCCCAGAGCAGTGTATTTATACCTCAAATTACGCGCCAATTCTGTTAAAATTCAGCCAACTTTGAATTTTCCATCATGATTCAGAAGTGTTTTTTGAGCTTTGTGTGTACTGTGTTCCATAATCTTTAAAGTAATATAAATGAGCTTTCTTTTTTCTAAAACTAAACATAATAGGGTATTTTTTTAACTAGTGATACGCAGAATTGCATAGAAGTACTTTAAATTCACGAAAGGGAAAAAGGGGAAAAATCAAATATTAGAAAAGTATTGAACTTATGATTAAATATCTCTCTGGTCTTTCAATATTTTTTCATGCAACCAACTGCATTTGAAGGGCAATATGCATGACTATCCATACATGAAGTCAAAAATTACTTACTGGCTATCATTTCTTTGAAAAAGTGCATCGATCCAAGAGACCTCTAGACCTGTGGGAAAAACAGGGATTTGGCCATAACTCTTTAACGATGCAAAATGCCCCACTGCAAGTTTCGCTCATATGATAGTCCACGATGGGCTGAACCTACCCTCAAAATATTTGCATCTGTATACGGGACACCCTGTATAATATTATAATTATGTTATATATTATGATTATAATAATTGTGTTATAGTATTCATGATTTCCTCTGTCCGGCAAAACAAAATTGAATAAAGTAATAAATCGGAAGTCGTTAGAGTCAGGCTAGGGGTAGGTACGTAGGATTTCGTTTTCCCCACTACTCCCTGCACACTTCCTCGCCTCCTGAAATCTTTATACTGTATCGTATTTCAGTTCTTAGTTTATCCAATACTTTTCGTCTTGTGTACTTCTCTGTTACAAGCAAGTATTAGGTACATGATACATCTTACTGTTATATGAGCTTATCGTGACGGATGTCATATTGCATGGATCACGATATTTCGAAATCTTTCAAAATAACGTGCTTTCAAGGTGAGGAAAACATTGAAACACACACACATGCACTCTCTCTCTCTCTAACACACACACACACAAAAGTGTGAAAAAATTGTTCCTCACGAGTGAAAAGTTAGGAACGTGTTCAGTGTCGTCATGAGGTCAGAGCTTTCGCTCAGGCCGAGCGAACTTTCTGACCCTGTCGGGAGGGTAAAAGTAAAGGGGGTCTAAGCTGTTCCCAATAGATTATTGTCCGTTTTGGCACGCGAAATCCCCATTAATCGTCCACTTGGACTTTTTTTACACAAAAAGAAGTAACCCTGAAATGTGTGACTTTTTCTCCTATCCCACGACTGACCCCTGTCTCTCCCCATTGTCTGTCGGGCGTGATTTTCAGTATTTTTTGGGCAGGATAGAATTTCTTAACTCACTATTTACACATTCGTTTCCCTTGGGGATGATTATAGAAAATGAGTTGTCTTTTTCTGTAGAGACAGATATTATTGCAAGGTTTTACGTATACCATAGGGGCAATAATCTCAATGAACTAAATAAATTACTTTTAATGTGCCTGAATGGTGTGTGAAGAGGCAAATATAATATTTATGGTTTTGGTTTTGATATTGTTTCCATCCAATATTATCGGGCTTTTTAGTTTGTAAAATGAAAAATCTTTCCATTCTCATTCTGTTGATTCTGGATACACCAGAAAATGCTTCCATGGCGCCCATCACTAGAATTTATTCATAACGGTTAAAATAAACGCCCGATGAAATAACGAAACAAAACATAAATATTTGAAATACCTCTAGTTAGGCACCTCTTTTCATGTAGCTTAAATAAATAAAATTTGAGCCCAAAGTGAGAGAGAACAAATTTTCAGCGTCCCGTTCCCGAGCAGTTTTTAACAATATCCACTTTGATGTTGATTTATTTTCTGCTTGTCCCACAACACCCCCCTTCTCCCCCACGAACAATATATTCGTCAACTCCCTCCCCCCCCTCCGACATTCCCTTGCATCTGCCTCCTCCGTGAAGCAATAAATTCGTAAATTTAACCCCTCCATTTGGTACCTGGCCCCCCTTTCCCCTTCGCATTAGCCTTTGAAGCCCGTGTCCCAATAGAATGGTACCTTTTACTTCCGAGAAATTTCTAATATTAGAAATCGGAAGTATTGTGTTCGTTTTTGTAAAAAAAAATATTTTTTTGCTCCGATTTCAATTTTTTTCATATTTCTGGACGTTTCATAACCTCCTGAGCAAATTTGGTTTTGTGTCTGTCTGTCGGTCTGTCGGTCTGTCGGTCTGTCTGTCTGTTAAAACGATTCCTTGTAACGCGCAAATCTCGGAAACTACTGGACCGATTTTGATGAAATTTTGCACACATCTAGGAGACATTCTGTAGATGGTCCCATTTTAAATTCATCGAATTCGTACTAGCGGCTCTGGGTGAAAGAGACCATGCGCCTGACCACTAACTTTTTACTTAAATGCTTATATCTCGTTAACGGTACACCCGATTTTGATGAAATTTTGTATGTATATGCATATTATTGTTTTACACAGGCTTTTTATATTTTCTTTTTAATTAATTATAATTTGACTCTGATATTTAAGAAAATCCGAAATTTTGGACAATAAAGTCAAAAAATAAGAACCACGACTTGCCGATACAGAATTTTTTGTAGAATCTAGAATGTAAAAAAAACGGTTTTCTATCATATAAAACAAATTTGAAGAAAATCGGTTCAGCCGTTTCGGAGATACAAGTAATTTAGTATAAAAACTCAAAAAACGCACGTGTACACAATGTGAAACAATCACGAGGAAGTATTGTGTCCATAATTGGCAGTGTATTTTTTTTCATCCGCTCGCCGCGCCGTTAGAATATTATAATGTCGTATGAATTTTAAATTAAAACTTTGCATGTTGAGTTCACGCCATATGTTATTATAATATCTACAAGGTTGAAAAATTCTAGGTTATTCTAAATATTTTTTTGGCATTTTAAGTGGTTGAAAAATAAGAAGAAGAAAGCGGAAATTTGTTCAGATTATTCTTATGGTAAATGATACAGATGAAATGATGATGGATACATCTGTGCTATTGAGTAGCTTAGCAAAAAAGTCGGCCGAAATCAATGATTAATAAAGGTTTAACACAACACCACCTCTTGTGGTAAAAAATAAACGTTGAGTTCTCAAGTAATTTTAGTCAATGGTACGTATTCGGATGTAAACAAATACCTATCACAAAAACTACTCAATTTACATTCGAGAGTTCTTGCCTCAAGTATAATTTTTCAAAGTGACGAAAGTATCGGCTTATACAATTTTCTTCATCAAGTTTTTTGAAAAACTTCTGGCCTGTCACATTCAGACGCTGGGGTGAAAAAATGGCTGAAAGCAAAAAGAATGGCAAACTTTGGGAGAAGTGAAAAGCGCTGGATGCAAATGGAATTTTAATTACCTGTGTCGGTGCGTCGCACAGTGGCGAGACAAGCAAAGCAGAGGTTCTAGAAATTTTGCAATAAAATTGAGACATTAAGGCATTAATATGATAATAATAAATCCGTATTGTTCGTATATGTAGGTATAATATCGCAAATCTATTGTTGCTATTTGTATAATATCACCGACCTCAGTGGTTTAGTGGCGGGCTTGTAACCTAGAGGTCGGTGGTTCAAGTCCCGATTTCAGCGTAGATTTAGTAAAGCGAGTTTGAAGAGTTGTAATAATTATCACGAAAGTGATTTACAAAAATATGATAACTCTATATACCTATGTATAATATTTTTTTTTTTTTTGTATGTGTATAATCTACATCTATAGAAATGGTAAAAAAACCAGGGATAGTACTTCATTCATTAGCTTGGTAGAGTCCTTTTTTTCAGTTGTTGTGATTTATTAGTTGCATGTAGTGGACAGGGATAGGGGAAGTAGCTAATAACATTTTCAGCAGAGAAAAAAAATCAGCACAAAAAACTCTTCCAATTTAATACCCTGGAATTTGGCATGTTTTATTTTGAGAGCCACGCCTGCATTCTATCTATCTATCTATCTCTATTCTATGCTATTCTCTCTCTCTTCCTCCCTCCTGTCTACCTTACTTTGTTTGTTCATTTTGTTTTATAGTTTTCAATTAATAATATGACCATGTGAAAATGTTGGATGTATTTTTTATAAAGCGTAGTATTTTTTAAAAAAAGATATATTTTATCTTCAGTAGGGATCCCCCTTTGATTTTGCCTCTCGTAATAAACAGCGTCAGCAAATCTGCAAATTTCGCCGCTCCTCTATACATGCTGATAGTATCTCTGCATTAGCTTGGCAATCAAACGCGTAGCTCTCCATTGTATCGAAGTATCGGTGAGCACTTCAGCCAAAAAAATAGTGCTATCTACAATACCTGCTCGGTGAGAAAATTTGAGAGTTCATTGCAGAGATTAGTGAATTTTTATACCAATTTGAATTATTACCTAATCGAAACTCTAGAACCCGTCACTAATAGTAGAAGAGGAAGGATTAGGTAGGTAAGTAATAGTAGAATATATATTATGATGATTAGTAAAATAGAGAAGAAAAGTAAAGCATTTTGTTAGTAGATACAAATGGTTCTCCAAAAATTATTATACATTCATCTTTGAGATCGCTGCGACCAAATCCAAAAGCTAATTTCGTATTCGTTGTCACAAAGTGGAAAGCTGCCTGCAGATATATACAGGGTGATCGAAACCACCCAGCCACTATCTTTTTCTCGAGAACGGTTTGAGTTAGGATCTTAAAACAAAAAATTGGTCCCCAATATGAAGTCTGAATTTTTATGGGAAAATATTTTGAACCTCCGCCCACCGCCCCTAAGGGCGTTTTCAGGGGGGCACATGTCCGTTTCTCCCGAATTTTAAATGGAATGCATATTTTTTTATTTTACATTCAAAACATGCAAAGCAAGTTAGTAACACTAGTAAAAAGAAAAAAAAATATTCCTTGGTTCGAGTCCCGAAAAAACACGGTTTTTAGAAGAAAATAGACCCAGGTTGCGGAAGTCATTACGGGCACCCGGTAAACGTTGTGAAAAAACCAAAAATGTCAAAAAATAGGTAGAGTTCTCTTCTTTACTTTCATGTACTTGTTTTTATTTTTTAAGGAAGTCATAGGTCCTTAAATTGGTCATAAACTTTTTTCAGGTTCAAAAGACCAAAAATCCAGAAATTTAAATTCGACTCCCTATATTTTTTTCTTTCACATAAAAGAAGAAAATAATTAGCATACAATGCAAAAAAAATGATCTTTCTGCGATTTTTTCCCTTAAAATGGCAGACGAATAACGTCTGAAATGCGTTCATTTCCGTGCGCGTGAGTCATCACACGAGTCCGTGCCTGAAGTTTGTATGTACGATGTAGGTAAATCACCTCTACAGATGTTCAAAAACACCACCCTCTGCTGCAATACATTTCCTGAGTCTGCCAGGATAGGTGGCATGAACTCTCTCTAGCTCCCCAGGTGTGATGTTGCGGCAGATCCCAATGATGCGCACCTTCATATTTTCCACATCTATTGGACTAGTTTGGTATACTAGATCTTTCACCTTTCCCCACAGGTAAAAATCCATGACGGTAAGGTCCAGGGTGCTGGGGGTTTGATCCTCCTCTGCCGATCCATCTCTTAGGGAACAAGCGATTAAGTTGTTCTCGCTCCCTCAGATAAAAATGAGGTATAATTTAAACTATTCACTTGATCCTGGGCAGATAGCTCTTAATGCAGAGAGATATGAAAAGGGTGGAAATTACTCTCCTTTAGAATTTGCTCAACGCACGTGTAAGGAACGGCCGAATCTCTTGCTATATCTCGGATGCTGTCTTCAGGGTTTACAGTAGCGCCAGAACGAATATTAATAATATTAACTAACATCAGTTGTCGTTCTTTTTCTAATTTTGTAGAGGTGAGTTACCTACATCGTACAAACAAGCTTCAGGCACGGACTCATGCCATGACTCACGCGTATGAAAATGAACGTATTTCAGAGGTTATCGCAGAAAGTTTATTTTTTTCGTCTGCCCCCACCCTGGACCCCACCGTCATGGATTTTTACCTGTGGGGAAAGGTGAAAGATCTAGCATACCAAACTAGTCCAATAGATGTGGAAAATATGAAGGTGCTCATCATTGGGATCTGCCGAAACATCACACCTGAGGAGCTAGAGAGAGTTCATGCCACCTATCCTGGCAGACTCAGGAAATGTATTGCAGCAGAGGGTGGTGTTTTTGAACATCTGTAGAGGTGATTTACCTACATCGTACATACAAACCAGGCACGGACTCGTGTGATGACTCACGCGCACGGAAATGAACGCATTTCAGACGTTATTCGTCTGCCATTTTAAGGGAAGAAATCGCAGAAAGTTCATTTTTTTGCATTGTATGCTAATTATTTTCTTCTTTTATGTGAAAGAAAAAAAAAATAGGGGGTCGAATTTAAATTTCTGGACTTTTGGTCTTTTGAACCTGAAAAAAGTTTATGACCAATTTAAGGACCTATGACTTCCTTAAAAAATAAAATGAAAGTAAAGAAGAGAACTTTACCTATTTTTTGACATTTTTAGTTTTTTCACAACGTTTACCGGGTGCCCGTAATGACTTCCGCAACCTGGATCTATTTTCTTCTAAAAACCGTGTTTTTTCGGGACTCGAACCAAGGAATATTTTTTTTCTTTTTACAAGTGTTACTAACTTGCTTTGCATGTTTTGAATGTAAAATAAAAAAATATGCATTCCATTTAAAATTCGGGAGAAACGGACATGTGCCCCCCTGAAAACGCCCTTAGGGGCGGTGGGCGGAGGTTCAAAATATTTTCCCATAAAAATTCAGACTTCATATTGGGGACCAATTTTTTGTTTTAAGATCCTAACTCAAACCGTTCTCGAGAAAAAGATAGTGGCTGGGTGGTTTCGATCACCCTGTAGGTGAGTCAGTGTTTACATTTGTCTATAAACATAACTCCTGATTGAAGTCTAGTACATAAAGGAAGTCTGCGATGCCTGTCTGATGAGCTCATCAATCCGACATCGAAAAGTTACGCTCCGGAAAATGTTCCCCATCCCTCTATTGGAAAATTTATGTGTTTCTTCAACAGAATTTTAGACAAGATAGAAGGTAGACTAGGTAGTGTTGAAAAGTAACAAAACGAAGAGATAAGAAGGATTGAGTGTTCAGAGAATTGGATGTCAGGCCCGAACCCTGGGAAATAAGATGTTGGGGGGTTGTGGAAGGAAAAGTTACACATTTTCAAGTTCTGAAAAAAAAATATTTTGCGCATAACTTTTATAAAGCTATTGATATACTATTGGCACGATGATATGATATTGGCACGATCATAATACCTATTCCAAAACATGTCATTGATAATCCAGAGAGGAAATTGCTCAAGTATTCTAAGTACATTGCCCTCTGGATTGCAAATAGCAGAAATATATTATCTGTAAAAAATAATAATATAAACATATAAATTAAATTAATTTTTTTTTGTTGATATACTCCTTCATGAAGGATATCTACGACTCAGCATATTTTCCATAGAATTCTAGGGGCTGACAAAAGACCCGAAAATACTAAACATGATGGAATTATAATCTTTAAAACACAATAATTCAACGCAGTATTCAGTAAGTATACACGAGAGGGTAAGTTATTAGAGATAACAAAATTAAAAAGGTTAGAGGGTCCTTGATTTTACTGTTAGTGGCTGCTTTTCTGTTAACATGGCGGTTTAGGATGTAATTCATCTGTTATTTTAGTGAGAGTAGTCCAATGATAGAGTAATGAACACAATTTACTTCGCAAACTCTCTTGAAAATTTTCCACTGTGACCCTTTCTAATATCTACAATAAAATGAAGAAAATATACGCATATTATACCTATGATGTTTTTCATGTACCTACTAGTATTAGTGTATATTATGAAAGGACAAACGTGTTTTGTGGCATGTCTCCTTGTTATATCAGACCGTGTCCCTGATGCACCTCGCAAGTTTTATTAGCACCAGTCCTGACTCCTCATAACTAGACAATTCAGTCTAGAATACAAATTCGGGCGCATGTTAAAACCCAATAAGAAAGATACCGACTGACGTTTATCTACGATGAAACGCTCTTTTCGACAGAGAAAAGAATTTTGAAATTGAAGAAACTCCAAATGCTGGCTGCGAAGATGTTCGGTTGTAACTGTCTCAAAGAAGTACGATGATCAAAAAAGACAATAGCAACAACCACAAAAAAGATGTAGGCGGAACAAGGAAAATATGGAAGAGGACTGAATGGATCCCCATTCAGTTTCAGGAAAAGCGTTACTGCTGTTTCATTAAGCACTCATTAGCAAGGAAAGACATTCCATTATTATTACAGTGAAAACAAAATAGCACTATACATTACTTGAAGGCATGAGAAGACGTAAGTTTTGTAGTTTTGAGGCAAAACTGGAGAAATAATGTGACCCAATGAAGGTTATGGGAAGGGAAAAAGGTAGATTGTTGCAAGAAAAACGATGAAGAGAAGAAGTATACAAAAGAAGAGAAGTAGAAATGGTAGTGGGAAGAGAAGGTTGAGGAGAACATTGCAGGGAATGATATTAATAACTATGGAGGGGGAGCGAACAGAGTAGAAGAAAATTGAAAAGAGAGCAGCTATACTTGTAGAAGAAGGAAAAAGGGAACAATAACATAAGGTTAAGAAGAGAAGAGAAAGAGGGATGATGAGAGAAAGAACCACTAAGTGAGGGAGCAGTAGAAAAGGAAAAACTGGAAGAAAATAGTGGAAGAGGGAGAAACAGAAGAAGACATAAAAGAAATAGATGAAAAAGGCAATATAGCGGAGGAGTATATGAGAAGGAGACTTAGAGAAAATGAAGAAGTGCAACTGTGAAGGTGGAAAATTGCTGCACTGACGGATTGAACAAGGAGGGAAGATGAAAAAGAGAAAGCATTGTTGGATGAGGGAGATGTAGGAGAAGTGTAGGAGGAGTGGTGGAAGAGAGGAAGGGAAAGTATCAGTGGTAATATTGTTTGAAGAGGGAGAGGTGAGAGAAGTGGTAGAAGAGAGGAAGGGAAAGTATCAGTGGAAGTATTGTTGAATTGGTGAGAGCATCAGTGGAAGTATTGTCGGATGAGGCAGATATGGAAGAAGTGGTGGAAGAGAGGAAGGGAAAGCATCAGTGGAAGTATTGTTGAATTGGTAAGATGTAAGAAAAGTGGTGCAAGAGAGGAAGGGAAAGCATCAGTGGAAGTATTGTTGAATTGGTAAGATGTAAGAAAAGTGGTGCAAGAGAGGAAGGGAAAGCATCAGTGGAAGTATTGTTGAATTGGTAAGATGTAAGAAAAGTGGTGCAAGAGAGGAAGGAAAGCATCAGTGGAAGTATTTTTGAATTGGTGAAATGTAAGAAAAGTGGTACAAGAGAAGAAGGGAAAGCATTAGTAGAAGTATTGTTGGATGAGGTATGAGGGAGATGTAAAGAGAGGTGGCGGAGGTGGGAGACTACTCACGACTCTATAAGCTAATGGAGGAGAGCTGGAGAAGACAGAGTAGTCTGCCATCAGATGACATATGACACTCGGGAGTGAACACAAACTTGCCATCTCTGAGGAAGCATGAGGGATGGGAAAAATGAAAATATAGTCATTGGTTACTTTTTTCATTAAAAAAATCTTGTATTATTTTTGGGTATTTATACGTTGGTATGATCTACTTCTTCAAATTTTCCGAACAAATATAAAATTATCTCCTTAATTTCGTTGTTTAATACACATCAATTGCAGGTTATATACTTGGTCAATACCACTGACATGTGGTAATGTTCCAAGCATACAGGCTGCATTGCCGCGTTGAATTCCTATTGAAATTAAAGTAAATTCAGTTTAATCCTACTTCTTAAAGTAAAACTTTTCTTATAGAAATTTATTTAAATTTGGGTGAAATATACGAGTAGAGTCAAAACCTGCATTTGTTTCTATGTTTTATGTTAAATTTATTGTATCCCCGAAGTCTACAGTATGGGTAGTGGAAAGTCATAATCCAATGAACAACCCTTATACCTGATTTCAACCAGAGCGCCGATTGCTCACCAGGTCTACATTAGCAGAACAAATCTTGTCAGGAACCTCCCCAGACTCTCCTTTCATGCCTTTCAATTTCCACCCAACAGAAATGCTAACAACAAACAGAACTTCGATACTTTCTTTCCTTTTTCCTTTCTTGTTGTCTGCCTTGCTGCGTATACGGGGTGCCCTATTAATGAAATAATCTGGGATTCTCGAAGACACTGAGATTCTAGATTGACTAGTATGTCCTAGAATCAGGATAGTACCAGATAGTACCTAATTCTAGTTTTTCTTTATACTTATAGAAATACGAATGTTAGTGACGGATAGTTGACAGACTACTACTTGAATCTCAGTAACCTTACTGATCTAGGACTACTACTTGAATCTCAGTAACCTTACTGTCTTCATTCGGAGTCCGTGGCTCATCATAACTATTAGCTTCTCAGTTTTCTTGTGACTATGTAGGTAGTTATTGAAATACAATTTTTTTGTAGCACTATAAATTTTGATGTATTTAGATCGTCATGAACAGATAAATAATATTGATGTTTCCAAACAGGTACTTTAGGAAAACTTTTGTGCCCCAGAAATTATCATCACTTGCAGCAGGTGCCGCTTGGATTGTGATCATCCAACGCCATCACACCCTGTCGGTCCCCGCCATCTTCCTCCCAGATCCTATTCTCTCTCATCTCGCAATGCTATTACATTGAATCTACGTAACCGCAGCAATGTAACACACACTGAAATTTGCATACAAATGTAATTCGTAATAATATGAGCTAGTGAAACCTTTCTTCCCCGGTAATAGCATCTTTAATACAATTGAAAGGTGTTATGGGGGGTTTCTTTTCTTGGGTTCCTGATAGTGCATGTATGCTGTTGAATGCAGCTCTTCCGAGATAATACTCCATTGAGAACGGCAGAGCTTTTGAAATGAAATTTTCATTTTCAATGAACCTCGATTTATTTTCTGAAAAGTGTGGTTTGGTGATGAGAAGACATTGTGGTGGACGCGATTGTGTTCGTTCAGGAAAAGCTTTGGTAGTTTTGCGGCTTGTATTAGAAAAGGATATGATTTTGAGTCCATTTAGTCAAAAATGCGACATAAAAGGCATTCCAAGTGCATTTCCTTGATAGAAAGATAGAAATAGGGATATACAGGACAACCGAACCTTATTATGTGAATACACAACCCCAGTTTTGTGTGAGATACATAAAATAATACAAGTGTAACCTATGAATATACCTTATTTATCTTATTACACAGCTAACTCGACCAAACCATGAGTAATTTTAGTTACTATCAATTCTGGTGTGTCAATGTTCTGATCAAAAGTCTTAGTATAGCAGTCTAACTACATTGTAAGTCTGAAAATTTACTTTTTGCATCATAATATTGTGTGATACTTTAAAAAAAATTATCTTCTTGATATAATCCATTCATTATTGGTCTTTTAGTAGTTGAAGTAGCTACTAAGCTACATTACAGAATTTTCTAGACACACATAGCTACACAGATGAACAACCAAGTACACACACAATTAGTTCCTTCATATCTGATTTAACTAGCCATTAGTTGGAAGATTAAGAGGGGGCCTTGACAAAACTGTTTTTTGCTCGAACACTTTTATCACATTTCCTTTATTTTACAGTTTACATTTCACTGAATTACATCGAAGCTACAGGTCCTATATCTGAGGAAAAAATAAAATTCGTACGATTTATTTCTTGCTTTCATAATCCAGTATTTCCACCTACTTGTGGCGGACAAATTTATAATTTACCCAAAACAAAACCAAGAGCTTTATCCATACAAGTGAAAATCCCGAAAAAGCATATTTTAATGTGCTATAATAAAAAGGGTCATTTGCCACTGAGGATAGGTTTTATTCATACATTAAAACCATATAATTTGAAAGAGTATATTTCCCTCTCTGCTAATGGGAGCACACAAAAAGGTGATACTAATAGATTTCACAGGGATGTCATCAATTTTGCAACAGGTGCAGACGGCTTGTGAATACAGGATGGGAAATAGGATGTGAGTTATAGAGGTTCCTTTTTTATTTAAATTCTCATATTCTCATTCATAAGCTGATGTTTTTTTTCAAGTATACAGGTATACTCGCCATTGCTCTCTAATCAATGCAGTATGCTTTTTCAAATGGCCAATTCAGACATTTGAATGCTGAAAGTAATCTGTTTATTATACTTCTCAATCAGTTCACTGGCTTAAAGTGAACTTAATTTAATTTTTTTCTATATTTTTTTCCATAGAAAATTTATAGGAAATCTCTTAAGAATTTTAATTTTCTAACTAGTTCTAATTATAGGTCTCAAGTATCAAATTATCAAATACACCACTGTTTAGAGCTAGACCCTCCGGTGAAACCTTAGCATTCTATGACAACTAATATTTACGTGATACAGTGCTTGAAGAAAAATTATCATTGTCCACCCTGTTTATTTACATTAGGAAAGTTTAAACTTGAGTTTTACTAATTATTTCATTTATTGTTCATAATTAAACAGTCCGCGCCTCATGTGTTCATTATGGGACCCGAGCACCTTTTAGAATTATAACCGTAAATGAATCACTTCTACATATACAATTGTGAAGTTACAGGGTACAGGGTGGTACGTATTCTAGAGACTAGACTTTAAGGGTTGGATGAAAGAGATTGCCATTAGGCGATAACCTCGCCCTTTAGTTAGGACATATATTTATATATTTTGTTATAGGTAAATCTTTTTTTTTATTTTTATATTGTTCAAAAAAATTGTCCTATATTAATAAAATGTTCTATAATAATAATAATAAAGTTTCAAGTAATTTTCATAGTGTTATTGTCTGTAACAGAAGGCAGGCGGTGAAGTAATTTCCTTTAAATCCGACCTTACAAATATTAATAATAACCAGCTTTGGCCTTGAGCTTGAGATGAGTGCTTGAAGCACATCCACTACCCAAAAACCCTAACCACTTAGGAGAAAAAACAAAAATGAACATAACAAAATGTCAACCTCAGTCAACAGATAAGTACTTACAGATAAGTACAACAGATAAGTACTCATAAAATCCGTGTCCTTGTGATGGAGGTACCAATCCTTAGGTATTGGGGTCAGGCCTAGCCTTCTTCTATGTCCATTTTAAAATTATTCCTAAGTTTAATTCCTGAAAAATCATGGCAATATTCAATTCTAACATACCGTACCCTGTATGGGAACATACGTTGGAAAATTACATTAACCCTTCAAGTCCGAAAACTATTTTTATAGTTTTTCTATTTTTCTACTGCACATGTCAAGTCCTGGCGTTAATACATATTTGTAACAGTGAACTTTCTGTGGCCATAGGTTGATTCAACTATTATGAATCACTAAAAACGTGTTATATGAGTACTATTATATTGTTTTGAATATTAAAAAGAAATCTGCTGACACATGTTTTGTGTACTTGAAGGGTTAAAAGTACTTGAAGGGTTAAAAGTACATGTGTGTGACATGCATAAAGTTTATGTTACTCGAGTGTGCGATTCATTAACATACGTTACACTATTATTATTATAATATATGACTAATGAAGAACTATGATTATAATATTAACTATCATAGGAGAATATAATATTGTTATTTCAATACACAAATAAGTTGATATAAATAGAAATTAATTATAATAAAGCATATTATCAAGAAAACTAATTACAATTTTATTTTTCCTTGGAAAAAGATTTTCCTTCTTGTCGTATGTTGTAATCCACCCACCCAAAGGAATAATGTAAGTTTCTCTGTATAGATTTCTACTACTTCCCCATATTGTCAACTGCATTTACGCTTATAATAATAATTAATTTGCTATTAGAACTGTGGGGGTGTACTCTTAATTTGCAAGTGGGTGTGATATTGAGCATTAGTATTTTCTGTTCCTTTGTTATCATAATTTTGCACGCTTTTACTAATAAGTACTTAGTACTTACCTATAACACCTCTTTTCATTATAATAATTGGGTAACATTATCACATTCGTTTATAGTTTGCATTGGCACCCCCTGTACTTAGTTTTTCTATTAATTGATTAAAGCTCGATAAGGTACTTAGTGTAGAAAAATCGTGTTCTTATACATTACTTGGGTAGTTAGGTATTAGTTGAACATTATATTCATGAGTTTCCCGTCGTCAGACACTTTTCTTACCTAGTTAACATTTCTTTTTTTCTTCTCTATCTCTCATAGTTCAATAATAATTAATAAATAAATAAAGAAAATGTGTTTTTTGTGTTATTATCTATATCACAATTTTAGTGGGTAGCGCAGAATTATAGGACTTTTCCATATATATAATAATATAAAACAGAAAAAAGGACTACCTACCTACCTACCTACCTACCTACCTACCTATGTTTGTTTGTTTGTCCGGAGTTGTTTAGCCAAAACGGTAAGAGATAGCGAAAAATGTCTCAGAATTGACCCCCCCAAAAGCATTCACGCTTTGTCCAGAAAAATTATAAAAAGTTCAAAAAGGCATTGCTGTCCAGCAGTACGGCCATGCCTTAGTAAATTTGAAATTTAGTCCCGTTGCAAAGCACGGGCAAACGGCTAGTATATAATATCCCAATATCTTATTTTTACCTATAATTCCGCCACTGGGCGCTGCTAACATTAAAGCAGCTATTCATTTTTCCTCACGAGCGAAGTATAAGTGGACCCCAAACACCTAAGCACAGAGCAGAAAAAATCCTGCCCCGCTGGTAATCGAACCCAGGTCACCGTGCGTGCAATGCCCAGCGCACTAACTCAGTCTGACACGGTGACTACTAATAATAATTAATAGGATGAAAAATTCCAAACAAATGTGCAGGAACAGTATCAACAGTACAGTAATATTATCTGACCTTTGGTAATTATTGGTGACGCAAATATGAATTATAATTTGGATCAGAGAATTCTCAAGATTTCGTAGATCTAAAATGTCTGGAAAGATTGTTAGTTTCTTAAGTATAAAAGTAGAATAAAAAGCTTTTTAAATTCCGGATGCTAAGGTGTATTGCTCATTATAAAACCCTCTCACACGCATTTCTCCCCCTCCCGTCTCTCCCTAACATCTTACAGCTTCTACTCCCAAAGTGCAAAGGAAAAGTAAACTTGAAATTGCATTTAAGCTTTTAAAAAAGTTCAGATTATGAAGTTATGAAATTTTCTCTGGTAATTTACTTTTGCAGCACGAAGAAAGACATGGAAATCGGAGTTTCAATGCACACTGCTCTGGAGTGGATTATGAATCTCTCCTATGAATTTTAAGTTGCACAGGTTTGGGTCTTAACCCTTTTGATTTGATAAGGAGACACTTCCACTGACTTCCAGTTCAATGGTGTGCGTGATACTTCACGTGATCTACTGATCAATTTAGTACTTGTGATACTTCACGTGATCTACTGATCAATTTAGTAAGAAAAGTACCTTTGTATTAGGTATGAACCTATCAAAAATAATAATAATAATAAAAATTCCTTTCTTTAATGGTCCGGCGCAGTTTTTTTTTCAGTCTTTCTTTTTGCTTAACGTATCCTTAACATCTAGGTTATTATTAATATCTGTTAAATATTTAAGGTACCGACCTCTCGACCTATCTATTCTAAGAATCCAAACCTTTAGACTTCTATGAAACATAGTTTGTGCTGTTTGTATTGTCTTAAATATTTCCAATATTTTCATCAAGCTTTCCTTCCGTATCTTGTGGAAGAGAGAGCAAGTAGACATTTCCTGCTACCTCACAGCCTAGGAAAAGAAATAAATGTCTACGCGAACCTGAAACTGCATTTCTCCTCATTCTCACTCTCCTCCTCCAACTCTCTCCTCAACTTTACCTTTTTCTCTTTCTCCTCCTCCTCCTCCTCCTCCAACTATCTCCTCAACTTCATCTTCTTCTCTTGCTCCTCCTTTTCTTCCTCCAACTCCCTCCTCAACTTTATCTTCTTCTCTTGCTCCTCCTTCTCCTCCTCATTCTCTTCCTCCAACTCCCTCCTCAACTTTATCTTCTTCTTTTCCTCCTCTTTTTCTTCATTCTCTTTCTTTTCCTCCTACTCCTTTTTCTCATTCTCCTTCTTAATATTCTTCTTGTCTTTGCAACATTTTTATTTTTCTTGTTTTTTTTTTTATTGTAATGCTAATGACACTACGAACATTTCCTATACATTTATTTATTTGTTTAAATAAATAAATAAATTAGCTATATTTCAGTAGTTATACGCAGAGTTTGAAGTCCGAAGCAAAGTGAACGCAAAACTCTCTGGTTTTACGAACACAACATTCTGTCTTTTTCTCCTTTAAATGTTCCTTCTTCGAAATAACTGTGGTTGGCACTGGTCAACCTCTTCCTTATGGTTGGTCCTTACTCTCGGCACTCCTTTCTAACGCACCAAACCTTTTAAGGTTGCCGATGATTTGTGTTACTGTTTTTGACTCTTTTGGCCTGACAATGGAATGTGGAAGCTTTTTACATATGTAAACCATTTCACTTAAGTAAACCCAGGCACAGGGTCTTCTCGATCAAGGGATAAAATAAACAAAGGAAGGATAACTGAATAAATGACAAGTAAGAAGACCCAAGCCGCACAGAAACGGCTCTCAAGTCTTCACTGCATCGCTCTTGTTCAGCTCTGTCTTTATCTCTCCTACCCAACTTGTATTAAATTTCCCAGATAGACTTGGATGAGTCTGTCTAATTAGATTCTACTTGCAACAGACAAACTTTTTCCACCGTGGGGAAATTCGTATAATACGAAGGAAATGAGGTTGGAAGAAGAACAGATTCATTTTATACCTGGGTTGGTGGTGGGGAGACGGTCTGATTGGTAAAGAGTACCTGGAGACTAGATCTTCAAACTACTTTCTCTTTAGTCCATGTTGGTGGTGTTAGTTGGTGTTTCCTCAAATTGTGGTGGTGGAAGGATTGGGTGACTTTTAATCTCCTGATCTGATTCCAGCAACAGTTTACTTGATTTTAGGAATATCTTATAGCTCTGTAGGTACAAAAGGTTTAATCGATTAGTTTAAAAAAAAAAATCATCGCCGTCACTTTTGATGAATATCTGGTCTATATTTTGTGTGTGTCAACTATAATGACAAGAATATTTATGGATAATCACATCAGGGAATTCAGAAAAACAAATGTTTCAATTATTTTTTTAATGACAATGTTCTGATTTTCACGTATTTACCTTCAATTTTTCTTTGGATTTGGAAAGAGCTACTGCAAAAAAAAATCGTGTTTATAAGCATGGTATTGTTTGCTAGTAATGTAATGAAGAAGTATTAGCACTTTTGTGGGAAAGCTTTACAATTAAATATACCTAAAAGTATGTATGTTAGGGACATTTGAACATTTGAATGTAGAGTAGCTATACTAAACACGTATTGTTGCTGAAAGCACCTAACCTCATTAGGTACTCCACAAGGGTTTTCTCCCGGGGTCTCCTCTTGGAACTTTCATGCGATATTCGGAGCTTTAATTTGTTTGCTGTAACAAATAGAGTCCGAAGGACTTATGTTGTGAAGGTGGACTCATTAGGAACAACCTTCTGAGGATGAGAATGATTCATACACTAAACCTCTGTTCACACAGACTAATTTGTTTGTATTGTGTAATACAGATAAATGACTGTTTATACACTTGTCACCTTAATCACTTATAGTACACATAGACCATGAGTTATTTTATGTAAAATGGTGACACATTATTTTTGAAAACTATCTCTCCCCACTTTGAGTAACGATTCGGTTGACATCGGTTTGTTTGACTAGAAGATAACATACGACTGAGGGTTAGGTTAAACATTCTAGAAATTTCCACAACTTTGGACATGTTTAGGTTACATCACATGAAAAACTGTAAAATGGAGTCATTGCAAAATAATGAAAAAACAATGTTTTTCATGTTCAACTCAACCGAATAAAGAAGAAAGCTGTTAAAAAGTGATGGTTGAAAAAGTCAAATAATGAAAAGCACAGAAAGTCGCAGAATTTCAGACACTTAAAAAGAAAACAATAAAATAACAATAACAATAAGGAAAGCTTATTCATAATATAAAATTTTCCACTTCACCGCTCTGAAACAATTTTCACTTTTCACAAGATGTTTGTTATTTTCTAAATTTAATTTTTGATAGAAATATTTTCATTTTTTTCGTTTTCAATTTACTCAAAGTTACAAGATGACGATGGGAGCAACAATGGAGAACATCAAGACGAAACATTTTTCCAAGTCAGGAAATCAACGTTTGTGAATGGTAGTATTGTTTGAGGAAAGTGCCGTGTTGTTGTTGTGGATAATTGCTGAACTTGAAGTGCACCTTCCTGGATTTTTTGCTCTCTTTACAGAATTACAAGTTCTATGGAGGACTGAGCTGATGTGGACAGTCGACGGTACTAACTCACCGGGAAGTACTTTTTGAGAGCTACAGAAAAATGAGAAATTTGGAACAACCCAAACGAAGTAATAAGTTGTGCTTCTGTTCATTTTTGAACATAATATGAGTACCTGCTTTATTTTACTTTAAGAATCAGTCACTCAACTATAATTATGAGACATTTAACTAAGTTTTAGGTAGGTTAGGTTCCTATAAGGAGGATCACTTATTGAGGAAAAATTGTATAATTTAACATTCCTGCACATTAAAGTACCGGCGAATTCTTCATGATGGTCGAAAGACAGAGTAGAGAAAGAGAAAGAGTACGTGAGAGAGAGACCCAAAAGTTTCCGAAAACAAAGCCTTTTTCCGTAGTGAGGTTAAAACAAATGAATAAACTAGAAACAAAAATTACAGGTGCGTGAAACAGGACATATTTCAAAGTTAGGTTCAGAAAGTTTTTCGAGCTTTTTTTCATTTCCCCCCAGAAAAGCTTGTAATTAACTTGTCCTCATGAGCCCTGTAGCATGTCCAATAAATTTTCCACGAGAACTCCAAGACAAGTAAACATGTCTACCCGGAGGAAGGTCGCTGGCAACTGTGGGCGGTTGAAATTTGGGGTTGCCTCGCACAAGTCTTCATCGGAATAAGAATCCGGCTATTATTCAACAATTTAGATCAATCTTTATTTAATTTTTTTTTATACAGGTGCAGTCAAAAGGTATAATAATTTATTAAAGATAAACAAAGTTTGATCAAGGGTGGTGATAATGCCCTTGGCATTGGCTATTGCTAATGGATTAGGGTGGGCAGACAGCCTTTGCAGCCAATATAAATGACTAGTTGTAATTTTTAATGGGACAGCGCCCACTAGACATGGATGGTGCTGTGCTAGGTGACTGCAGAGTTTGAAAGAGGGTGCTATAAACTTATTATCATAAGGTCCCGTTTTTATAAGAGCTGATAGGCATTAGACATAGATATAGGTAGGTATTTCAATGAATTCCTTTTGAATAAACTTGACAAAGGCAAATAAGATACACAAAAGAAAATGGGATTTTACTCAACAAATTTGGTTGCCTTGTCAAGTCAGTTAGTATACAACGCTTTCCTTCACGCATTTTGAGAGAGCAAGTGTGTGCAGAGTAGTGAAGCTTACTCAGAGAAGTAATTTTAGGTTTTCTTCTGGCGCGTAGAAAGCAATTAGAATTATTTTGTCTAATTATATATTAACTTCTTAACAAAAGATAATATCTATGGATTCTCGGCATTAGCCCTTTCAGTGGGATAAATAATTATAATGATCTTACAGTGGTTAAGTGTCTCCGGAGCTAAATAACTTATTAACGGTATACGGGAGTGCTTGAACATAAAACTGGAAGCGCGTACTTACTGTCCTCACCTGATTGCAAGAAATGAATTGAAAATACGACAATGCAAGTCAAATATTTTCTATCGGTGATAAGCTGATACGTTTTTTTATGGAAAAATTCGAAAGAACCTACTTGGCTCTCTCTATTTTTTCTTCATCATGGAACTCAAAAACACTGCTAATAACAGAGATTAGAAGAACAATAAAGTGTAGCCAATAATAAATTTAAAATTGTCCTTAAAAAAGATTACTTTTTCACTTTTTCTTTATTCCGTAGATATGATTGACCTGCAAAGTCTTTATGGCATTTATTGACGAAAGCTATTATGGACCTGCTTAGCCAAGAAGCTAGTATTGACCTTATTCGGACGTGTCCTCCTGATTGATGTTAAGAGACACAACACTTCTACCTTGGCTGCTTCACAACTCGAGAGTACCAACAAAGTTTCATTACAAAATCTATTCACAAGATTTTGATGGAAATTCTTTTTTCGCTTGGTGAACAATGTAACACGACACAACACAGATAGGACATATGAGCTTGCTCCTCTTTTGGTTGCTAGATAGTTTAAATGGATTTCAAAAAAAAATCTACATGAACACCGAAAGGTTTAAGTGTCCACTAGTTATCAAGAGTTCCTTCCGTATTATTCCAAAAACTTTCTTTCCCTTGCTTCACACAAAGCTCTTCGTTATCTCGATCGCGCTCCTCTTTTAAAATTTCAGCGACTTCTATTCTCTCCTTGGACCCTGGCATTTTCTTTTGAAAATTCAGTGATAAAGAAAAGTTTCTCTTTGTCCAAGCCTTTTTGTGGCAGAAAGGTGTAATTAAAAGGAGCACCGTCCCAAAGTCGAAAGCTTTGAACTCTGCAGCTCTCTGAACCTAGGCTAATCTTGACTTCACCTAATGAGCAAGTAGTCGTCCAACACTTCTTCAAAGATTAACTCAGCCAGCGTCAATGGCATGTTGAATACACCGGTTCCCTTCAGAACACCGAAGTTAAGCGACATCCAGCGAGGTTAAGACTTGGATGGGTGACCATTCAAATTCTAATTCTCGTGACGCTGGCTTTTCCCGGCCCCACTCAGGCTGGGTGAGGTCAATGTGAGTAGCAGGTTTGTGAGTTTCCTGCGAATGGAGGGTAAAACCCCCGTCGTGATATGACCATGGCAGTTGAAAGCGACGTTAAACCCCACTTAAAAAAAAAAAAAAAAAAAAAGATTAACTCGATTATATACTGAAATTAGATTACCCATTGTATGTTACTTCCGAAGGTAAATTTGAAGATCGTCCAATTGGCAAATGAGATTAAAAATCGCATCTCCGTTTTACGTATAAGTATTTGCGATTGTGAATTTGAAACAAACTGGAAAGAGACAATACTAAGCAGAGGAAAGGGCAGAGTTCGAAAGTAGGATCTTTAAAACATGTGCTCATAACGTCCCGTTATCATTATCGATGATAGAGCTATATTTTAAAGAAATTACATAGAAATTTTAGCAATCTTCAATAGGATGAAGAGAGTTACAGGAGCACCAGAATCAAATAGCATACCACCCAAATCACCACTGTGAGAAATAAACTTCAAGCACTGACTTCAGTCCGGGATTAAACTGAGCGAAAGTGTTTTAGGAAATGGGTGATTTGATAACAAACAATCAAACAAGTTGTGATTTTCTAGGTTCTCTGGTGATGTCGAGGAGACTGGACAGTCAGATTCATGTGGGCTCTCTGAATTCCGCCCGAACCCTCTCTACTGATTTGCTTCCGAGTAAATCACTTCCATCTGGTTACACCCAATACTCATTACCTTCGAATCCGAAGCAGACATATTCGCAGCAATAATAAAGCTGTCGACTACCTTTAGAAATGACGGGGAGCTTGCGGAAGTCTCCTCCATTGAGTTGTGAATTTCACGTTCCTTTTCTTCGCCGCAGCTTTTCCTGATTTATTTTCGTGAACAAATATTTCTTTTCTTACAACTTTTCTTGAAGAAAAAAAATGCTTCTTTATTCCTCTGTTCTTGTACTTCCACGAACAGTGGCGACTGGAACCTTCCAAAGTTAAAATACGAGCAGACATTTCTCTCAATTCGATGGGTACCAGAACTTATCATTATCAAAGTTCTGGATCAAAGATCTCAAGAGCACAATATCTACTCCGATAGATCTGCCTCAAAATGTATCGAGTTCATCTTACTGAAACTTTTGTGTTTCAATGTTAACTAGAATGGACATTATTTTTATTGTTGTGCAAGTGGGGAGATATCCAGTTACTCAAATGGAAAATCACCCATGGGCTGATGAAAGTGGAAATCGATGGAAGACCAACAAATGTGAATTAGAAATCTCAATAAACCCACAGCGGTCATGATCTTCCGGCTAATTTCCCCCCTTAACAAAGCGTACAGCGACACTGTCTCAGGTATTCAAGAAACTTTGAAACTTGTGGGAGGAAAAAAAAATGGAATTTCAAAAACTTGAACATTTCTGACGGCAAAACTTGGTTATTTTTTTGTTTGCGTACACTTAATTTGAAATAACAATGTCAGCCACGGCATTTGGGTCGCTTGTGTAGTAATGAACAACAAAAAGAAAGGTACTTGACAAAGAGATTCAAAGAAGAAAAGAGAAGTACGCCAACAAATGGGAACTTTCAAAATGGTGTCGAAAAGTTTCAATGTTTGCTGAGAACACGAAAAAAGTTTTTCATGCCAAATTTTGGTAATGTATGGAGGTGGGACCATAGGTTTTACACCCATCGCATCTTAGATAACACAACTTGAAATTTACATTACTTTGTTTTTTATTTGGGTTTACCGTCCCTTTCAATTAGATATAGTTTTACCCCCTTTTCGCCGGGCATACCACCCAACTACTCAAATTAACCTCACTCAGCCTGAGTGGGGCCAGCAGAACATAGATTATCATGATATCCACGAACATGGATGGATTCTGAAACAGAATGGTCACCAATTCATGTCCTCAGCACGCTGGATGTTGCATAACTTCAGTGATCGTGGGAGAAATTTAGAAGTGGTGTACATTCAGCGTAATGCTTGCTTGCTTGAAATATGTTTTTGGTACAACCAATATAGCTTTGTTTATTTCTACTTTAGACCGGCCAAAAATGTAACTCATGCACTTGATGCAAATAAAGTCCTCTTAAAAAAAAAAAAAAAAAAAAAAAAAAAAAAAAAAACAAAACAAAAAATGTACTTTTTATAACCTTTTACATCTTATAATACTCATGGCAAACTAATAATTATTTTTAGCATCTGATTAAATTTAAATGAGCTTTAAAAAAATAGAGCTTTCCTGAATTTCCAGGATAAGTCAGCACGCTTGTTTGTTCTCCCATTGTTCGCCAGGATTAATGAGAGGAAAAAAAAGGGAAGAAGATATTATTTATAATTTATTATTAATTTCCAGAAGAACAGGATAAACAAGAGAATCCATTATTTCCTCCTTAGTTTTATAGTATAATAATAATGAATTTATGTTTAATAAAACAATTTTAGTGCGGGCTTCTGCGCTAATGATATCTACAATGTAAAAGCTTTCATTCTTGTTGTTTAACCCAGGAAGCATAAGGATTGACGGATTATCGCACGGTCGATCACAAAAGAATTCTTCTCTGAAGTTAAGAAGCGTCGAGTATGGTGAAGTAAATGAACGTATTTCTACTTCTGCCTAATACCAGAATGACCACGTCAGGGTGCTCAAAATAGCAATTCCAGGCCTACTCAGGCTGATGTTCTGACCGTACTTTTGACCGATTGACCCTAGAAAAAGGGTTGGGTGGAAGAGATTGCTACAAGTAATAACCCCGCCCTTTAGATAGTACATTAGTATTATTTTCTTTGTTTTTAATAACATTTTATCATTTAATTATGAGTATTTCTTCTTAATTTTATACTGTAAATATTGTACTTTGTCCTCCTAATGAAGATTACAATAATAATAGATAAAGTGAATATCTACCTGCGTACTTTATTTATGACAAATGAAAAGTACTCAGCTTTTACTCGGTTATTTTATGGAGGTTCTACTTCTTGTAAAATTTTAGTGTCTGAAATTTTTAGAATCCATGGCTAGTGAAACTCTCATCTACGTATTACAATGCTGATGTGAGACCTATGAGATAATGAAGGAACATTGAGAAAACGGTGGGAAGTGTAAGAAGGGGGTGTAAGGAGTGATAAATTGGTTGTTAGAGAGAGACAGAGACATAAAAAATAGGAGGAGGATGAGAGAGATAGAGAGATAGGGAGGGAAAGAGAGTCTTCCTTTACACCTAATACGATTCATTCTGGGGTGTTGTTAATTTGGATCTCCGCCAAATGCCAGAGAGAGAGAGAGAGAGAGAGAGAGAAAAATACAGAGTAAGAGAGAAGATCTTTTTCGTTTTTATGTTCTACATTGTGTTCTTGTTCTTTTTCTAGTCTATTCCTTTCTCCTTTCCTCTTTCTCCCTCACACCTTTACTTTCTCTCTCCCCCTCCATATTTTCATCAACCTCACCTGCTTTCTTATTCCTCTCATTTCTTTCTATTTTCTCTTCTTCTGTCTCTCTTCATCATCTATCTCTTTCTCTCCTCCTCATTTCTAGTTCTCTTCTGCCCTCTACTTCATCTTTTCCTGATTGCCATCTTAGTATTCTCCGTTATCATCGGTATTCTCTTGTTCAATTACGAGAAACTATTGTTTCCTCAGTCAGGGATGTCCAAGCTTTCAATTTTCACTAGCTTGGCTAGCTTGCCCGTGCTAATGTCTCCTTTGTATATGTTTAAAAAATCATTGATACCAAGTTTTTTGTTGTTGTTACAATGTAGGTACGAGTGTCAGCTACTTAAATACATATTGAAAACTGAAGATTTTCCATGTACTATGGAATTAACACCGCCCTTGATCAATTCTTGTTTTATTAATTTCAATTTCTATGTAAATATTCTATAAACATTATTGTAAATAAAACTTGATGTAACATGTTTACTAAGTTTAGTAATAATACTATCAACATTTTATAATGAAAATAGTACATTAGCTACTCGTATTACTATTACAAGTACAGTGCTTCTTTAATGATAGTAAAAATGTATTTATAGTATTTTAATGCATTAATGCAATAATGAAGAAAAACATCAGAGTAGGTAACATAATTTTACTATCCTCGTACAAGTCTTTTCTTTGTTGACATTCGATACCTCATAAATCCAACATGGCGTCTCAAGGAATTTCATCAACAAGAGGTGAGGTAAGATACCTTAGAGAAAGGGAGAGAGAGAAAAAGAGATAGAAAAGAATATGAGGGAAGGACAGAGAGTGGAAGATAGAGAGGAGGTGGAGGAAAGGATAGAAAGAGAAAGCAATAATAATGAAATTGGGAGAGTGTATAATTGGGAGAGTGTATAAGTGGATGGAAAATAAAGAAGGGAAATATATGAGAGAGTTGAAGAAGATCATATCATGATTAAAAATTTGGGAGGAAGAAGAAGGAAGAGAAAAAAAGAAAGGAGAATATGTTGAGAGCTTAAAAAAATATATGGGAGATATCAAGGTATAGGAAAAGGTGATGATATGAAAGAGAGGGAAAGAGAAAATAATGAGAGGCAGAAAAGGTAAAAGGAGGAGAAAAGAAAAAGTTAAAGAAAAGGGAGACAGATCGAGAAAGGAGAAGAGAGAGAGATAATATATGAAAGATATTGCGAGTGAGAAAAAGAGAGAGGAAGAGTGAGAGAGTTAGGAAGAGTAACAGAGAGGAAAAGGGGCATATAGGAAGATAGGTAGGAGTATCTCAGGTTCATAATATATGATACATCAGAATCTCGTGTCAATCTTATCTGACAGAGAAGGAGAGATCTTGTCTCATATCTCCTTACACGAATTCCTCTCTCTTCCTCTCCATCCCTCCATCACTCCTACCTACCTGCTTCTTTTGCTTCTTTATTTCAACCTTTACATCACTCAAATTCTTTTCCTACTACATCAACACCTACCAAGTTGCCGTTATTTATGTACTGGGAATACCAGGATATGCCATAAGATAGAATCTTTCAATTTTTTGCACACTTCTTGCAATCTTTATCCCTCTCTATTTGTTGCTCTCTCTTTTCTCTCTCACTCATTATTTACTCTCTTTTTCTCCATCTCTCTCATGATGTTATTTTGTTTCCTTCTTTGTCTCTATCTATACATTTTACACATGTGTCTGTCAGACACTCAGATTATTCTTTCTTCTTCTTTCTCTCTACCTATCTAAATGTCTCTGATGTTTCTCTCTAATTCCTCTTCCTACTTTTTCACTTATTCTATCTCCTTTTTTCTATCTGTCTATCTCTCCCTTATTCTCTTTCCTTCTTTTTCTTTCTCTATTTTCAACTTACTCACTATTTCCATTTACATATTTGTGACTAAGCTACATATTTTCGTCATTCCTTTCACACACCTTTCTTTCTCTTTCACGTCTTTTTCATATGTTCCCATGATATCCCTACTTCTGTGATAATCTTTAACTTTTCAGACTTTTCTTAGTCCTTTTGTTATATTTTTTCTGTGTCAATTTCATCTTCATTCTCTTTCTTTTTTCTCTCTCTCAATTATGCCCTTTCACTCTCACGTACTCTACTTTTTCTGACTGCTGGAGTGAAGGGACTTTTCAGTCTTATCTTGTCAGTATAAATTAATAAGGTAAATAATTTATTCTTTTCTATTCGCCTATCTACAATATCCTAGCTACTTACCTGCCAATATAATCTCACCACCACCAATTGACATGCCTACGAAATTCATTTCCATCAGTTGGTGAATTGTGTCTATCAAAGTTCCTCTATCTGTTCCTCCTATTCAATCTTCTTTCTCCTAACTCATCTTCCCCTCTTCTTTGCTACGTCCTCTACTTGAGACAGACAGGCGACATCCAGGGAAAAGCTCCTGTCAGCAGGAAAAGCGCTTACCTTAAGATACTCAACACAGGGAGTAATCTGTATTGTGTAATTATAATTGACTACTAACATCATTGTCTCCTGTACTAAGTGTAGCAAGTGGGTCTCATTTTTCTATTACATTCTGTAGAGTTATACTCGTATTTTTGGTGTTGAGGTTGGTTTTACTGATCTGATGAATGAGTATACTGGGTTCAATCTCTCGAGAAAAAAAACCTGAAAATGGCAATTATACAAATGTGATCTCAGGATCACAGTACTTCAAAACTGTAAAAGCTTCAAGAACTTGAGCATGTCAAAGTACTCGTAGATTATTCAAGTTTGAATGAACTGATAAGTAAATATAGATTTGGCTGCGTGACACATTTTATTGCAACATGTTTCCTGACTTGAGAAACATTTTTTTCCACCGGGGTACAAAATCAGAACCTCTAATTCAGAAAGCAGAGGTTACTGCCGTCATAGCGATCTTGCTAGAGCCACGTGAAGATCATTCTAGGAATTCATGCTTTCTGGAAGTCTTATAACAGTTTCCATATCCTGCGTCAGGAATGTCAGGATTTCATATTTCTCCTAACTGTATATCCTCTTTGATATGCATGTCCCGACAGAATTTTACAGAAAAAAACAAATTGTGTTCAGAACAGTTGAAAGAATTCTCTTTTAAATCCAACGGTACCTCATTTCTTGCCCTGATAGCCTATCTAGAGCACTAACAATGGTTAAGTTGAAGTTATCATATTTGCGTTAATCACTTTCGTGATGTCACAACTACTGATACTCGTTTTACTAAATCTACAACCTCCAGGTTACAAGTCCACCACCTTATAGATCACAACCAGTAGTTCGTTACTTGTGATTTGAACATTTGGATTTGCTGCAAGAAATTTAACCCTTTGACTATCACGTTTTTACGTTCAATATTTTGGTACTGAAGAGGCAGCAAGCTGTAATCCGTCAACACTTAAGCTTGAAATTTCAAATTAAATTGTTTTTAAAATATTTCCCCCTCAGCTTCATCCTGCTTGGATGAATTGAAAACATAACTTTCTAATTATAGCATTTATGTTCGTACAATGTTATTGTTATGAAATTAATTCAATATTTATGGCAGGATCAACAAGTAAAGCTCGCATACCATACGAAATACTCGGACTATTAAAAAACAAACATAATTTGAAAAAGAATGCGAGTCATACTTGTCGCTTGTTGCATTCATTTTCACTTATCTTTGTATAGCTTTATTGACGTCATTATATTTACCTATGTATCCATCTATATGTTGGTATATTACATATTTTGTAATACCTCATTGTCAGCATCATCAAAGAGTTTTTGATTATTGAACGATTGTACTGAAACAGTAACAATAATGTCGAAGAATTCTATTAGATTTTCACTCAGAACTAGCAGTACCAATTGACAAGGGCAGCGAGGGTCTCGAACCTTGTTAAGAATAATAACAAGGAGTTATGGCATAAAATTTACAATTATTATCTCATTTATATCAAATGTTATACAAAGACATTATACTAAAGAAACACTTATTTCGACAGTCAGTTTTATCCCTGGAAAGAAGTTTCTCGAATTGTTTCTCTAGAATCTCTAACTCTTTTCATAGTGTTTCAATTTTTTATCCCCTACATCACATTTGCAATTACTATCTGTACCTCCTGGTCCCTCCCTCGTCTAGTTTTTACCTCAATGGTAAAAGTCCATGTGAATTATTTTTCCACAACATTCTAGTTTTTTATAGTTTTTATTATTTGCAGTAATTTAAACCCGGACTGTCTCACACTCTGCATAAGTGGTTCTAAAACTGTTGCTTTGCTTTTGTGATGATTCGCCCGTACCCCTCTTTTCTTTTTCTGAGGAATATTTTCTCAAGGATGTTTTTTCATGTTTTTATGAAGAGCATGTCCTTCTTATATAGTCATCTTAGTTTAAGTGAGGTTTTCGTGATATAGCAGAAGACCCTGTGTAGGTATCTGGTCATGGAAGTATTATATATATTTAAAGCCAAATTTTTCTAGAAAAGAGGTTGCAGATCAATGTTATTTTCCTATATGATGTGAAAATATTAGATGGAGTGGTACCAAGTGGACATTCAATTGTAAGTTAATCAAGACGTAATAAATACATCGGATTAATAATTGACTATATCTGTGTTTTCAATAGACACCAAGGAAGATCTTTATTTTGGATTAGGAACCTCCGTCCTAGATAGTAAAATGGAACAGGTATGGGTGGGAGGGATGTTGGGAGGAAAATTCCTGTGAGGCAAGGGTGGAGGAGGAGGGAAGAGCTGGGAGGGAAAGGGACATATAGGTCTCCACCGCACCCTGTGTCTGTAATAAACAGAAAGTAATTATTTTCTATTGTGTCAGAGACTAATGGGTTTTTTAGTGTGTGTTTTTTCTGCATTTGCAATGAAAATGGGGACACCATGATAACATCTGGCGAGCTGAAAATGGAGGCTGAAACGATAGTGACCTAATCTGATTATATTGCGCTGGAACTAGCGGAAATGGGTCTAGAAATTGCTCTGGAAGAATTTATTGTTTCTCTTCCATTCAGCAACATTGTGGTGCGCGGTCACTGTAGTTTTTCTCGTTTAACCAAAATAGGGTTTTCTCAATCGTTACATAGTGTGCTCTAACCCAGTACTGGGAGAAAAGAAAATTCCACCTCCCATTTCTAATATTTTTTTTTTTTTTTTTTTTATACATAGGTACTAATTTTTTCCTTTCCTTTAGGTACTAATATACATAGGTACCTAAAGGAAATCAATGTTTTTAGCGTGATCTTTTTTTATATAACAAAATGACGAGAGAAAATCAGAACTATATTAACTACTAATAGATTTGTGAATAGTATGGAAAAATTCTTGTCATAGTATTATATAGAACCATTCGAACCACATTATGTAGAACCACACATGAAACACGAGGTTATTTCGGCCTGAAACGGAACCTACAACTGCTGTTAGACATACATACATAATAGGTAGATATAAAATTAAATACCATAGAACAAATGGGCAAATAATGTAACTTAATGGGTCCATTAACCATCACAGGAGTTTCCTAGTAAAGTACCTAGTACTTGTTGCCACGAGATTTGAAGCTGGACTTGAAAGTCACTGAGATGCACCTAACAGCAGGAGCGGGACACATCGTAATAATCAATTAGGTGCATCAGGCTACTCCAATAGTTACCTCCTGGATAATTGAAATGGATTCAAAAGTAGTTCGGACATTCGTGATTACTGAGTGTTCCTCGATCAATCGCCACACTGAATGAGGACGCTACTTATTGACTTGGGGCCCGGGGCTTCCTAATCACAGGTTGCCGTCCGAGCCAGATTATAGGGCGGGCCGATCATTCTGGGACCAGGGCACAAGACTGGCTCGCCAGATGGTCTGACCTTGTGCTTAGAAACTAGTGATACACATGGTCCAGAATTTTGATTTGTGCTTTTGTGTGAAAGTTTTTAATGAAGAATTTACTCCAGATCTACTCACCAATAGGCATGAGTAGGTAACTAGGTAATATCATTCTAGAATGCCACTCTGAGGAAGTGGGCTGTGTGTAAATGTTATTACCTCTCTCTTTTCATTATCTCCTTCCTTCCTTACTTAATTTTAACATTTTTTACTTTCCTTATCCTATAATAAGGAAAGTATTGTATTTCATCCTCTTCAATCCTATGAATATCTACATATCTTTACATCTTGCATCATGTATGCATTGTGTGTCCATATTCTTCATTACTCTCTGATATCTTTCTCTAAACTTGATGCTCTTTATATTGGTCTCATCTTTTTCCTGGTTATCTTCTGACTCTCTTCTCTCTCAAGTCAAGCGTAGACAGAAATAAAGCAAATGAGAGAGTTCATCTCGAACAGAGATCAAAGAAAATCCCTGTCTTTCCCTCTCTGTCTCTCTCTTCTATACATATAATTTTCTATACTTCTTTGTTATCCCCTGTCCTTGTTTTACCTTCTATTTCATTTCTTCTTTTCACGAAAATCAAAAAGTTCGCTTACCTTTGTATCTTCTCTGTTGCCTTCTTCTTCCGCCTTCTGATTTTTCCCCTCTTGCTCTTCCTATATTTTCCTTTATTTTTACTTTCCCCTACCTGAGAGCTATAGAAAGTATGGCAATCTGTCACTTTTCCGAAATTTGGACCTTAGTATTTTTGTGATTACTTTTTTTTTTACGATTTATAAAATTAATTTAGAGAAGCAATTCCAAATCAGCAAATGTCTCATAAACGGTGACCCTTATCCTAAAACCCTGCTGATAAGAACTGTTCAAAATTGGTACAATTCTCAACTTCCTTAAAATATGTGCTGAACTACTATGATGAAATTTTTGTACGGAATCAATAACTCTTGACCCTCTTCATTTCTTCAAGACACATTGTCATATACCAATGGAAGTTTACCACACAGAATTGTAACAGAAAGTCGTGTGACATCTTAAAGAGTCTATTATTATTTGACTTGTATGTTTGTTTTTTCACACAAAAGTTCGTGTTTCTTTTCCGCTCCTTTTAACTTTACTTTTTTTTCTGCTCTGTGAATTTTTCTTCTCGTTCATTTCAATGTTTTATTATTATGTTATACCTACATTTAAATGAATGTTACTATTATCACTAAATTAACCGACCTCATTAGCTTGATCAATAAGGCGTCGGACTTGTAACTTGGTAAAGGTTTCACCGTAGATTTAGTAAAGCGAGTTTGACTAGTTGTGATATCACGAAAGTGATCAACACAAATATGATAACTTAATTATCACTAAATTAAATCTCATTGCAATAATAATTACTTCCGAGATTACCTTAAAATTTATACCGGTGTTGTGTTCGCTTTTGTATTTTTTAATAGAAGTCTAAAGTGCCCAAAATTTTGATTTGCCAATTTTCATTCCTGGCTGTTGGCTCAATTGGTATTAAAATTTTAGCTGTCCATGTACAATTGTACATAATTATGTATTACCATAACAGAGATACAAATATAACTAGACAAGAACGACATATAATGTGATTATTATACACAGTCACTGTAATTATATAAATAATAAAACAGGATTCAAGGGACTGGTAATATTTTCCTGCTTATAGATCCTTTTATTAGCAGGTTTCCTGCTTACACAAGTCCCTGTCTATTCAGGTTTTACTTTATGCTATTTTTAGTGAATATAAAGTGACTAGCGGGCTGCACCAGCTTCGCCAAGCCATCACACACACACCACCCATACATCACACACCACACCCACACACCACATACACACACCACACACACCTCACACACACAAACCACACACACACATCGACACACACACACCCATCCACACACAAACACATCCACACACACATCCACACGCACACCCATACACAGACACCCACCCAAACACACCCACACACACAACACACCCACACACATCACACACACCCATCCACACACACACACACACATACATCCACACACACCCACCCACCCACACACGCACACACACCACACACAAACCACACACACACGCACACACACACACACACACACACACACACATATCACCACACACACACACACACATCACACACACACACACACACACACACACACACACACACACACACACACACACACACACATCATCGCTGTAAATTTCAAAATCCCGAGCCAAATCTATCATAGCGGATATTGATAATGTAGCAAACTGGCCTATATTTCGAGAACGGTTTGTCAGAATATTTCAACAAAGGGCTCAAATAAAAGCATGTGATGTTCTGAGAAAGTTTTACAATTTAAAAAATATAGGTCCTCGTGATAAATTTCAAGTTCCGCGCTGGAATCTGTTAAAAAACGTGAAAAGTCTGAACAAAAGGTAGAAATTTCGAACATTCTAGCTTGTATCTCAAGAACGGTACCTCAGAATGTGGCCTTAAATGTATTAATCGAAAGCTTGTTTTGTCTAATTTGTTATTAAATAATAAAAAATATAGGTCCTCGCGATAAATTTTAAGTTCCATGCTGGAATCTGTTAAAAAACGTGAAAAGTCTGAAAAAAAGGTCAAAATTTCGAACATTCTGGCTTATATCTCCAGAACAGTACGTCAGACTGTGTCCTAAAATGAATTAAATGAAAGCTAATTTTGTCTAATGTGTTATTCAATAATAAAAAATATAGGTCCTCGCGATAGATTTCAAGTTCCAGGGCAAAGACTGTCTTAAAATCGGACCCTTCCTCAAGGAAATACTTGAGGAAGATCATAACTCAAGGACGGTTTGAAATTTCGGAGTTTTGAAAGTTTTCCTGGTATTTTTGGGCAATTTTACTTGGGGTCATCTCTCATCAATTTTTTGCTATCTCTTACCGTTTCGCCCAAAAAATTCCCGCACACAAAGATACAAAGATACAAAGCCCGTCCATATTTCTCATTTATACAGGGTGGACCAAAAAAACGTTTACACCCGTTAATGGTAGATTACTGACGACATTTCCAGGCCGGATCTGCAATCCGTTTTTTCGGATTCGCCTTCGTAACTGCACAAAGTGATTTTTTGCAACTTTCCGAAAAAGCCCGACTTTGGCTTATTCTTCAGGTCAGTACTTTTTTCCTGTTTAAGATGAGTTGATTCTGAACAGTTTTGCAGAAAGCCAACAAAATTTCGATGTTTCTAGCTACGCTACTTTGTTTTTTACGATTATTTTGTCATATTTTTTACACCTGAACAAAAAAAAAACACCCAAAAAAACTTTTTTACTAAATAAAACACTCGACATTTGTCCGAACAAATTTTGGCACAGACATGGGCAAGTTTGATAAAAGTTGGCGGCCGCCCCGAGGATGCTAAAAAATAATTTTACGATTTTTTATCACGTGATCTTCTGGGAAAAATTATTAGATGTTTGCCAAAAACTCTTCAAAAATCCTAAGAGTTTTCTAACTGTAGACTGTGTAAGGGCGTCTTGCGTTGTTTACAAAAATTGTTTACATTGCTTTTTTTGAATACCGCGGTCTCATCAGCCAGTTTAGGAAAATTCAAATGATAAATTTCGTGCTTCTCAGATTGTCAGTGGTGGTAGCTAGATGTGGTAGTGCAAAGAGTGTTAGTCGCATGACCGAGGTTCAATTCTCGACGGCCAATATTTTTTTAATTATCAAAAAAATCTGATGGATTGTTGTAGTCATACCTGTATCTGACCTGTTGTAACACCAACAACTTATGGATTTTTTGGGGGTAATACCATCTGTAAATTGAGTTATATCAGATACTATTGGTATCACAATACACATAATTATTATTCATGTAAGCCCCTGAGAGACTGCCTTGATAATGTAAGGATGGTTTTTCTTATGCTTGCCTACGAGAGAAAAAAAAAAAACTAGCGAATTTTCCAAACGAAAATAGAGTTTATGAAATAAATCCAGGTAAATATGTAGGTAGGTTCTTCTATCATAAACAATACTAATAAAATAACAAATATTTACCGATTGCCAACTCTTAATAGAAGTCTTGAAAAAAACAAGATAATATTTTGTAAAATTAATAAACTTTTGCAGTCTTTATTATGTTTTATACTATTTTGATATAAACAAAAAGGTATTTAAAAAAACATTTTGTGTTAGTATGTTCAATGAGAAACGATTAGACGCGCACGATTAGCTCAGTGGTAAGTTAGTCCACCCGGTCCGAACGCCAGAGCCAGCAAAAAATTCATGACTACAAAATAAAAAAGACTGTTGCCATTTTTTATTTAGCCATAGTACACAATAAGGATTCTCCTCACACAATTTTTTGAAACCAATGGTGACTTTAGTACCGTAGTTCTGTCCCTCTACCTTCTTGCCTTTCTCTCTCTCTCTCTCTCTCTCCTTTCTAAATTGCCTTAGAGGAACTGTTGGAAGTGGCGTCCAACTTCCTGGATGCAAAGGTTGAACCTCTTCATCATGTTCCGTCGAATGTTGCGGAAGATTCCAGGTTTTTCTGTCAGGTCATCGAATGCCAACAGGATTCTTGCTACCAGATTTCGTAAACTATGTTTTTCACGTGATCCCAATTGTTCCTGTTGGCAACTCCATATGCTAAATGCGTATCTGCCATTTCAGCATCCGAATTATAATAATGTAACTTGTACTAAAAAAAAATCAAGAAGTGTAAAGATAATATTTCATAGAATGCAGAAAAATATGCTTGAAAACTATCATGGAGAAACAAACAATCATTCATTTGACTGGCCTTTAATTAATTCCAAGGAAAATAATTATCAGACATAAATAGCTAATTACTCTTTGAGTACAAGACGACCCTACACGGTCAACACTTTTAACATTTTGAACATCATTTTTTGAGACTTACCTGGTTTGTTTACCCAGAAGATCACGTGATAAAAAATCGTAAAATTATTTTTTAGCATCCTTGGGTTGGCCGCCAACTTTTATCAAACTTGCCCATGTCTGTGCCAAAATTTGCTCGGGCAAATCTTGAGTGTTTCAAAGTGTAAAAAAATTACATGAGAATTTTTTTTCTATTCAGGTGTCAAAAAAGATGCCAAACCAAACCGTAAAAAACAAAGTAGTGTAGCTAGAAACATCGAAATTTTGTTGGCTTTCTGCAGAAATGTTCAGAATCAACTCATCTTAAACAGGAAAAAAGTTCTGACCTGAAGAATAAGCCAAAGTCGGACTTTTTCAGAAAGTTGCAAAAAATCACTTTGTACAGTTATAAAGGCGAATCCGAAAAAAACGGATTGCAGATCCGTCCTAGAAATGTCGTCAGTAATCTACCATTAACGGGTGTAAACGTTTTTTTTGGTCCACCCTGTATATAGAGATTTATCAAGCTCGCCGGGAGGCGAGCGCTCGTCAAGTAGCGCCAGCCAGCCGGCCTATATTAACACGAAACAGAGTTTATATGTATTTTGTTTTATTGTTTTCGCCCACTTCCCGCTAACTTTTATCAATTTTTATTGCAAATTCGTAATGAGACGCAAAAATAGATTGTGTTTCACGAAAGCGCTAGGTTCCTACGTACAGTTAAAGTCGTTTTCTGGCCACGCGTAAAATCTTGAATTTCATGAAATTATTCATACGGGTTTTTTTTTTTTCAGACCAATTTTCTGTCAAGGGTACAGCAACGTGTGCTTATCGTGGAAAGACGTGAGCTACGTTTTTGGATAGGGAATTTTTATTTCTGCATACCTTTTATAGTTTCAAGTATTTATTCTTTATAGGATAGGAGATATAGCCTTCTAAAATAAAACCGGAAAGTTGCACAGAGCCGCCCCTGGTTATCTTGGAGCTGCGATTGTGGTATTTTTCGAAAGGCCTTATCATAGGAAAAAATAAAAAAATATAACCAAAGTATTACACTGGACCAAACTTGAGTTATAGCCTCTGAAAGGAATACTTATTATGGAGCCCAGAGCCGTCTATTGTTATCCTAGAGATGTATTTTTGGTGATTTTAGGAAGATCTAGTCAAAGGGAATGAGATCACTAAATTTCAGATGGTTGAAACAAGTAGAAAAGTATTTAAAGCCCTCTAAAGGAATATCTATAATGAACCCTAGAGCCACGCCTAATTATCCCACGTGTATGACTGAAGGTTCTTACTAAAGGTCTTTACGCAAAATTATACTACGATGTAAATAAAATTTTAGAAAAATCAGCGACAGTGTGAGACATTAAAAGAAAAAAAACTGATTTTACGAGTATATTATTTATGAGAGTAACAAAAAAAACTTCGCCACACATAGAACTTAAAACAAGGGTGTGATTTAACCGTCTATGCTTCACCCAAGCTGCCAACAGACCAGTTAATCAGAGGGGGAATAATAACGTTTTATAACTTCATTCAAAGATTTCTACATCAAGAGGTAAACTACCTAGGTCTATATTATGAGAAGTGTATAAAATATTGGCCAGTAAGAGACAAAAATATTGATGTAGATCAAATGATAAATATTATAAAATATTACGTATTGAGCAGTTTCTGTGGTCGTCGACTGGTGTAGGTAAAACACAAAGTTTGCAAGGTGACCTGGGTTCGAATCCCGGCTAGGTAGATTTTTTTTTTACTCTGTACTTTGGATGTCCGGTATTCTCGTGAGAAAAAAAACAGTAGTTGCTTCTATGAGTCAACCTCCTTTGACTGTTTAATTTCGAATGAAGTGAGTATGGTTTAACTCGATCGACATTGATTTGTCACAATCTAATTATCCATCTACCTTTGTATGTAACGTGATATAAGTTGCATTTTTTGTCCAATCGAGCTGAAATTTTCAGGGTATTTTCAGGATATATGCTTGCCTATTAATTTATAATTATTAAATGTATATCTAGTATAATTTCTCGCTTCTTCTGTTTATCTACTTATTATGCTGAAATGACACCATGTTTAGCAACTTGAAGTTAGGCAAATATATGGGTCAATATTTCTTAGAGCCATAGTAAGAGGCAATTTCGGAACATACAATAATACTCGGCACTTTCATTTCCCTCTTTATTTTACCAAGATCGAATTTCCATCTACCTACCATGTATGTACGTAGGTACAAAAGGTACATAATATAATTAAAATTGTATTGTAAACAAAGCCACGAAACTGAGTTGTCCGTTTTTTAACGAGTTCATTACTAATTTTTCAATACAAGGTTAAAACACTAGTTGATTATTAATTAATTTTTGGAAATAGATTTTATGATTAAAGAGGTATGTTTTTTTCTTCATTATTATATACTGAAGTAAAAAGAAATAACTAAGTAAAAAGAAATAACACTAATGTCCTACCTAAAGGGCGGGGTTATTGCCTGTGGCAATCTCTTCCACCCATCTCTTAAAAAAATATATGGATATTACACAGGACGTCCGACCCTGTATCTCATGAACGGCAAGTTGTATAATTCACTGAAATTTATTGTAATGAAATTCTCTCAATGAGACCTTTAAAACAATATGTCACAAGACATATCATTCTATTTAGGATTTTAAAGTTGGTCCATGTCCAGCCTGACTGGGCATTGTAGGCAAATTTTATTTTTGGCCGAAAATTAATCCTCTTAAAAATAAAGGAATACGGGTTTTTGCGTTTTTTGATATTTTGAGTCGTTTTCAAGAAACCCAGGCCAGGGTGAGACTTTATGGATGCCCTGTATATAAATATAAATAAAAAAAATAGCCCTCAGGCGAGAGTCGTTCATTACCTAATGTGCTTATTGTAGAGATGGGTACGAGTAATTACTTTACTCAAAAAGTACCGGTTCTTGAGAGTAATTAGTATGTACTGGAACTTATTTATAGAGTCATCAATTACATGAAAAAAATAATTGTATTCTCGAAAGCTTTGTTTTTCTTTAATGCGTAGTGCGTGATTCGTATTATAATGGTACAATCACTTACAATGGTACAAGAACCGATTATTATACTCGTGTATTGAGTACCGGAACCGGGTACCGATTCTATGAAATACTCAGTAGTCGGTATAACACACCGGATCCCCGTACCTTACTGGGTACCGGTTTTATGAAATACTCGGTATTACACACCGGGACCAAGTACCGACGTGTCGTACGTAGTAGCCGGGTACCGGTTCTATTAAATACTTGGTATTACACACTGGGGCCGGGTACGATACCGGGTACCGGGTCTATGAAATACTCGGTATTACAATTACAATATTACCCAAATACCCATCTCTAGAACTGGGTACAGCAGCGAGAGGTACTCAATTGTTCCGATATTATCTATGAATAATATTCAGGCTGTCGGTATCCTAATATTTTTCTCTTTGTCTCGTAGAAACAAGTATTTGAAACTTCTTTGTCAAACAATCGGACGGTTTAGGGAAATGTACATTATGTAATTCAGTTTATAAAATAAGAGGTGGAGGTTCTAATATATTGAAACACTTGAAACTAAAACACCCAATAAATTTTGTGAACCGAGATTCATCTCCTTTAAACGTTCTGAATGCAAAATTGTGAGATTTAGTTAGTGTACTGAATAATGAAAAAACGGTGCTTTTGTACTTGGTTCTTGAGTGATTACTGGAATCCATTATTCCATTTACATCCTCTCTCATAACCTCAAAAACCAAGTATAAAAGTAATTGGATAAATACTCGGTACTTTTAAGTAATCGATTACTGAAGTACCAGTTCTGTGAAATACTTGATATCACCCATCTCTAATTATTGCCAAAAATAATGAAACGGGGTAGTTTTCTGTTGGTGAACCTCGGTAGTGGGTTTCAAAATTTGAAAAGATCAATAAAATTGCTGAGCGCTATCTAGTGTCACTCAAATAAGGATCACACCTGTTATCTCAAGATTTCTCCTCTCTTCAGCAAGTACTGTGAAATTTTCTTTCAGCATCTTTTCAATGTTTTTTTTCTATCATTTTTTTCTCCTTGCAATTGTAATTATTTACAGAACAGTACTTGGGTCACAATATAATTTTCGACCATGCAACTCATTATAACATTTTTCCTTAAACAAAGTAGTGTCACCTCACTAGTTCAATATAAATTACCCAACATTTTATATGATAGTCTTATAATATTACTGCGTATCGCAAGATCTTTAAATTAAAAGTCTTTTTTCTTTTATCTGTTGATTAGTTTTTTTTTCATCTACCAGAGGAAAATCAATTAAATCAAAAAGTAGTGATATCCCCCAAAAAACACTACGTGTAAAAATAGTCGTCAAGTGTTGGAATGATTAAAAAGAAGTGATATCAAAAACGTCAATTTTCTATGTTAGAAGGAATCATTTTAATTCCTTGATAATTCAACCAAAATAATAGCCTCACAACAACAATACACCTTTGAGCAAACTTCGATTTGGTATTTTGAGAATTTAACCAAAAAATAGCCACACAACAAAACAATGCTCTTGTAAGAATAATGTTGCATAATTACAGAACCATTGTTCTTACAAGAGCATTGTTTTGTTGTGTGGCTATTTTTTGGTTAAATTCTCAAAATACCAAATCGAAGTTTGCTCAAAGGTGTATTGTTGTTGTGAGGCTATTATTTTGGTTGAATTATCAAGGAATTAAAATGATTCCTTCTAACATAGAAAATTGACGTTTTTGATATCACTTCTTTTTAATCATTCCAACACTTGACGACTATTTTTACACGTAGTGTTTTTTGGGGGATTGAAGGATCTGTAAAGGTCTAGATGAAAAAGACAAAATAGGTAGGACATGCTGGTGTTAAAATATTCAGTTTTGGTTCGACATGTACTAAGAGAGTCAGCCAGGAAATTAAATGATAATGAATGAGAAGAAATCCTGCTTCTAATACCTACAATGAATTATACATAATATACAAGAACCAATAGTTCCAAATTCATACCAAAAATATATTTTACGAATCTTGGTTACCGTTTCTGGCATGGAAAGATAATACAAGATAAATATTATTTTGGATATTTAGAAACACTCATATTGGTGTGATAATTTACGACTTAGATTTGACCTCCGGGGGCTCCAAACTGGGCTTAACACACTGCTTGCTATCATAGAGAGGTGTTAAAATAAAATAAGGTGGGAAATTTATGGGACCAATGATACCTCGTATAATCAAAATAAATAATACTTTAAACATCCTCTGGTGTGGATCCTTGTTCAGTCCTTGATTAAAATAAGCATATCTCCCAGTGGATCCTTGTTCAGTCCATGATAAAAGAATCATATCTCCCAGTGGATCTTTGTTCAGTCCATGATAAAAGAAGCATATCTCCCAGTGGATCCTTATTCAGTCCTTGATTAAAAGAAGCATATCTCCCAGAGGATCCTGGTTCAGTCCTTGATTAAAAGAAGCATATCTCCCAGTGGGTCCTTGTTCAGTCCTTGATTAAAAGAAGCATATCTCCCAGTGGATCCTTGTTCAGTTCATGATTAAAATATCTATAAAACAGAAGAACACTTTATCCAACTTCAATCTTAATGCTCATACAATAGATAAGTACCTATAAATAGGCGCCTATTTAATTGAAATTATGAATTTATCTCACGTGTAAAATAGTACAGAGACGGCCGAAATCGAAAACAAATCTTAAAATCTCATATAGGTCACTTATAAATTATTTAGAGCTACCGATGAGATATGATAATGAGAAGAGATAACGAAGATATCAATGGTAGCAAGTGAACTGTTAGAAATACGTGATATTCATCCCAATTTATATTCCATTGAAATCCTTCACTAGACACACATAAAAACATTTTAGATCCTTACACGTCTCAAACTTTATGTGGAAATGAAAGCAAGTTGTAATATTTAATTCTGAAATGTTACTCATACTGATGAGAGTTGTAGGAGGGATGGGAGGAGGAATTTTGGACTCTAATCTTGATTGCGGTCTCACATGACACCATTCCAAATCTTCGTAAGTTTTAGGATTTTTACAGGTTTGTGTGCAAGAGAAACTGAAAGTTTCATCGAAAATAAATATGAATAATTCAATAACGCTAAAGAGACAACAACCAAAAATATTCAATGCATATATGAACAATGAACACACTTTTTTACGGGCTTTCATTACATTAGATAAGTATGAAAGCCCGTAAAAAACATTTAAAGCATTATAGTACGTATTTTAGAATAAATGACAAAATAAATTGAATTCTAGACATCCATTTCCAATAGTTGTTGGTATTTTGTCACGTTGTTTCACATTCTTTATCATGTCAAGGTGTACAAGGAGCACATAGGAACTATTTAGTTTACAAACTTAACTCCTCCATAAATCGCACCCAAATGTGTCTTGCACACACCATTTCAGTCTTAAAAGATGGACTAAGATTGTTATATATTAGAAACACCATAATAAAATTAAACACAATAAAGTTAATCTGAACTAGGTTTCTTCCTACCTGCTTCTTGTTCTGAGAAAAGCTCTTGTTAAATCTAATACTTTAGGTACTCTTCCAAACTGACTAGTGTGAATCTAAACAATGACTAAGGATAAGAAAGTTTCGGGAACTTTAGAATTAAATATCAAAGTTTCAAAGTAGGTACTCAAAGAGAAACATTCATCTTATCGGATGAAGGTTACTACTTGTTATCCGTACATTGTACAAGTACATTAGTTTCACTGTGAAATTTGTTGCTAAGTAGATGTATACACCTTTTGTATTTCCATCAAGATTTTCCATGTTGACTCTACAGTTTTCAGTAGATTTGTTCTTCAGTTTCATTAAAGTAAGTCACTTTTTGTAATTTTTGGTCCAGTCCTCAACTATCTCCAAATAATTCCGTAATGCGCTACCAACTACCAAATCCTTCTACTGACTGTTCTATTTAACATTTAGTCTATCCCCCAAAAAACACTACGTGTAAAAATAGTCGTCAAGTGTTGGAATGATTAAAAAGAAGTGATATCAAAAACGTCAATTTTCTATGTTAGAAGGAATCATTTTAATTCCTTGATAATTCAACCAAAATAATAGCCTCACAACAACAATACACCTTTGAGCAAACTTCGATTTGGTATTTTGAGAATTTATCCAAAAAATAGCCACACAACAAAACAATGCTCTTGTAAGAACAATGGTTCTGTAATTATGCAACATTATTCTTACAAGAGCATTGTTTTGTTGTGTGGCTATTTTTTTGGATAAATTCTCAAAATACCAAATCGAAGTTTGCTCAAAGGTGTATTGTTGTTGTGAGGCTATTATTTTGGTTGAATTATCAAGGAATTAAAATGATTCCTTCTAACATAGAAAATTGACGTTTTTGATATCACTTCTTTTTAATCATTCCAACACTTGACGACTATTTTTACACGTAGTGTTTTTTGGGGGATATTTTATTATATTTATCATTTGATCCACAATAATCAATATTTTTGCCTCTTACTGGCCACTATTTTATACACTTCTCATAATATAGACCTAGGTAGTTTACCTCTTGATGTAGAAATCTTTGAATGAAGTTATAAAACGTTATTATTCCATCGTACATTAACTGGCCTGTTGGTAGCTTGGATGAAGCAAAGACGATTTAATGTCATCCTTATTTTAAGTTCTATGTGAGGCGAAGTTTTTTTTGTTACTCTCATAAATATAAAATCAGTTTTTTCTTTTTATGTCTCACACTGTCGCTGATTTTTATAAAAAATTATTTACATCGTAGTATAATTTTGCGTAATTAGACGTTTGGTAAGAACCTTCAGTCATCCACGTGGGATAATTAGGCGTGGCTCCAGGGTTCATTATAGATATTCCTTTAGAGGGCTTTAAATACTTTTCTACTTGTTTCAACCATCTGAAATTAAGTGATCTCATTCCCTTTGACTAGACCTTCCTAAAAACACCAAAAATACATCTCTAAGATAACAATAGACGGCTCTGGGCTCCATAATAAGTATTCCTTTCAGAGGCTATAACTCAAGTTTGGTCCAGTGTAATACTTTGGTTATATTTTTATATTTTTTCCTATGATAAGGCCTTTCAAAAAATACCACAATCGCAGCTCCAAGATAACCAGGGGCGGCTCTGTGCAACTTTCCGGTTTTATTTTAGAAGGCTATATCTCCTATCCTATAAAAAATAAATACTTGAAACTATAAAAGGTATGCAGAAATAAAAATTCCCTATCCAAAAACGTAGCTCATGTATTTCCACGATAAGCACACGTTGCTGTACCCTTGACAGAAAATTGGTCTGAAAAAAAAACCCGTATGAATAATTTCATGAAATTCAAGATTTTACGCGTGGCCAGAAAACGACTTTAACTGTACGTAGGAATCTCGCGCTTTCGTGAAACACAATCTATTTTTGCGTCTCATTACGAATTTTAAATAAAAATTGATAAAAGTTAGCGTGAAGTGGGCGAAAACAATAAAACAAAATACATATAAACTCTGTTTCGTGTTAATATAGGCCGGCTGGCTGGCGCTACTTGACGAGCGCTCGCCTCCCGGCGAGCTTGATTTGTGGGTCTTCGTGTTTCTAGGATATCTTTGTCTTAGCTGTACCGTGTATTTATCATAATATCTTCTCAGAAAATGTCTAGCCAATATCCAATATTTTCTCCTCTATACAGGGTGTCCCACCAAACTTGGACACCTCAAATTACTCGGCCCCTGAAAGAGTTTTTGAAAAATAAAAAATCCTAGGGTACATGGTCTAATTATGCGGTTTCAGTCATGAAATTTTTTTTATACAGGGTGGTTCAAAAGTCAGAAATGGAGGTGTCAACTTTCGATTTTTAAATGGATCGACCTAAATTTTATTTGATAATTTCACTTCTAAATGGTTCCTGAGTACTTTTTTAAACAAAAATTTTACATACAGGGTGGTTTTTTTTCGACCAGTTTTTTTTCTAAATCTCGAATAACTCAAGTTTGTTTAATTTTTTCGATAACAAGAATAGAGAGTGTTTGTGTAATGAAAACACGCACTTTCAATTGGCATCAAAAAAAATTTTACAGGGTGGTACACAAGTGAAATAATGACTTGATTTTTTTTAAAACTGAGTTTTTTTAATTTTTTATTTGGGATTAATAATTCTAACCTAATTTTACATATTTTTTGTTAGTCATATCGAAAAACAAAACTAAAGTGTTGTACAGGGTGAGACATAATTTTTTTGTGACACCCTGTATATGGGCAGTTAAAGAGACGTAAAATTAAATATAAAAACTAAATGTGCAAGAAAAACTTTGATTTTTAATGATATCAAAAAGTTATGGTGTTTTAACTAATATTGTCGCATGGACCACCCTGTAGATATTTTCTTAAAACATCATATGGGTAGTCGAAATTGTCTAAAATTCAACGAGGAGTCCAAATCCGAAAGAAAAAAAATGAATTCAAAAAGCCATTTTCAATTTTGTGTCTACACCTACCTACTTTTTAGTTTTAGTTTTAAAATCATTCAGTGTGTACACCAAATTGAAAATGGCTTCAAAATTCGTGTTTTTACTTGTTTTTCCCCACGATTCGAAGTCTTCGTTGAATTTTATACAACCTCGAGTACCCACATGATAGTTTAAGATAATATCTACAGGGTGGTCCATGCGACAATATTAGTTAAAACACCATAACTTTTTGATATCATTAAAAATCAAAGTTTTTCTTGCACATTTAGTTTTTATATTTAATTTTACGTCTCTTTGACTGCCCATATACAGGGTGTCACAAATAAATTATGTCTCACCCTGTACAACACTTTAGTTTTGTTTTTCGATATGACTAACAAAAAATATGTAAAATTAGGTTAGAATTATTAATCCCAAATAAAAAATTAAAAAAACTCAGTTTTAAAAAAAATCAAGTCATTATTTCACTTGTGTACCACCCTGTAAAATTTTTTTTGATGCCAATTGAAAGTGCGTGTTTTCATTACACAAACACTCTCTATTCTTGTTATCGAAAAAATTAAACAAACTTGAGTTATTCGAGATTTAGAAAAAAAATTGGTCGAAAAAAAACCACCCTGTATGTAAAATTTTTGTTTAAAAAAGTACTCAGGAACCATTTAGAAGTGAAATTATCAAATAAAATTCAGGTCGATCCATTTAAAAATCGAAAGTTGACACCTCAATTTCTGACTTTTGAACCACCCTGTATCAAAAAAATTTCATGACTGAAACCGCATAATTAGACCATGTACCCTAGGATTTTTTATTTTTCAAAAACTCTTTCAGGGGTCGAGTAATTTGAGGTGTCCAAGTTTGGTGGGACACCCTGTATGTCAGCTGCTTTCGTTTGATTTATTTCCGCGGGTGAATTTCTTCCAATTTCTTCTTGATATCTATTAGGGTGTTAAAAGTGAATTTTAAAGTCTTGAAATGGTAATTCTAATTCTTTGCTGGACTATTTTTATTAAAAATCTACAAGCAGCCTAAAAAAACAATATTCTAATCCCTATTTTAGCCCAAAAAAACAATATTCTAGTCCCTATTTTAGCCCAAAAAACAATATTCTAGTCCCTATTTTTTCACACATTATCAGAGCAACCTTCAAATTTATCCTTCCCTTCTCGTGTCTTGTTTCACTGTAGACTGCGATTTACCTACCTAATACTTTCCCGTATGCTTGCATCGGAAATGAGGTACTTAAGTAGGCAGGAATAATTATAAAATTATACGCTCTTATATTTAATAACTGCTAATAGCGGTGTTTGGAAGGAAAAGGTTAACATTCGTGTTTGTGTGTTAAGTTCACATTAGGATCTTGTAACTTTGTTAGGGAGGCCCAATTTTTTGAGTTTCTCTTTATCGGTTCTGACTTTATAACTTATGGGAGGTTCTCTATCATAATAGGTGTAATAGTCATTAACTTTATTGTCCTAACTGGGAGATCAATATAAAAAGCGGATTTTGGGAGCGGGGATTCAAAGATGAGAAGTCTAGTAGGAAATTGAATGGGGCTAATGACGGCGCGGCGCAGGCGTTAGGTTCTTCAGATAAGTATAAGTATAACTAGTGCTTTATTTAGACTGTCAGCGCAAGACAGGTAGTCCCATTATGCCAACAGTTTACGCAATAGGTCTTTTTTTTTGGCCAAACTATAAGAACATGCATCACATTATACTGTTTTAAGAATTTGAATGTGCATGCAGATTAATATTTTAATACCTATTATAGTAATTATATTCACCTTTCTTTTGTTTCAGGTAAGCTCCAGGACATCTCACACTTTTTGATAGGTAAGGGCCTTTATAACAAAACGAAAGTCTTGGTTAGGGCCGAACAATAAAACAGGATTAAATTTCAGATAAGCCAGACCTCCCTCAAGTCGCAGCGTTTCAAACAATCGCACTCATAGCCCCATTTGAGGGACAGTCTGGCTTATCTGAAATCCTGTTTTATAAATTGTAGCTTATAGCTATAATTTTTGCTATGGCTACTGATTGGATATAAAAGGTAAATAGTTCCTTTATTTGACAATTGCTCGCAAAACTACAGCATTGAAAAACCTATTCTCAGTCAATATTCAAGATACTCCAATATAAGAGAAATGCAGTTATCAAACAACAGGTTCACTCTATATTATCTATAGATACTATAGACATTGCATTTTATAAATCAACTAGGTATTACACTTATAAATCAACATTTCCTCTGCTCAATTAATCAAAATGCTCCTTGTAAAAAAAAAACAAAAGAAATGGAAAGCCACGGAAAAGTTCAAGAGTCAAGATTACATAGCTCGCCCAGAGTAGGTAAGTCCTATAAATCAATGCTTGCCTGCGTGCTTGGATGGCTATATATGTACTGTATATCTTATTTATACTTTCTACATTGTATGGGTAAAGTATGTTATTTATGCCCGTAACATAATTATTTATTGTTAAATTACATTCAAGAGCCTTGATTTCTCATTTAAGGCTTAATAGATTTTTGAGGGAGGAATATCGAGGTGATTGAGGGACGCATATAGAGGTACATAGGGAGTATATACCTATATTGAGGGCATAGTAAGTTAGGGACACGAGTAATAACTAAATGAGGGAGGAATATTTATGTAAGTGAGGGACGCATATTGTGTGAAGGGTGAGGGAATAATATTCGAGGGACGAATATATTGATGTGAGGGACGCACATTGAGGGATAGTGGGAAGGTATGAGTATTGAGGTGTCATAGAGTTGTGTTCATTGATATATGTATATCATATTTAAAATACGCCGGTTAGAAGCTTCTTGACAATTCAAATGGACTAATGAGAGTGGGCTTAAGAATTCGAGAGAAAGAAATAAAGAAAAATGGAAATAAGTATTCAACAAGAGGGAAGAATTATTGAGAGAAGGAAGGTAGGAAAAGAGAAAGAGAAATAAAAACTTACATAAAGAATATTGTCGTGGGAAGAGAAGGGAATTTTACCGAGAGGAGGTAAAAATAAATTCCCACTCGATAGGGTAGGAATGTGCAAAGGGTAAAGTGCATAGGTTATAGAGTTACCGGGGTATTATTTCCAAGACGAATGTTTCCTGCATCGTACAATAGCAGAACTAAAACGTAAGGTAATATAAACTTATATTAGTGTTACAATAATTATTAATACGATACATGTTTGTATAATCCACAAGTCCATATATTTTAATTAAAGAAAATAGTATCCTTTAAATTATTTTATCTAGGTATTATTTATTTGTGTCTATTGATTTTAAAAACTTTTCTTTTACTTGTAGACAGATTTATAACATCCATGAGAATATCATTCCTAAAGATGTGATTTCTCTGAAGAAAAAAAATATTATATGCTACGCTGCTACCAGTATGCTTCAAGACTATTTCAACCGAAAGCAACACGGGGAAATGTGCTTCAAATGTCAATTGCTACAGTCAGTTTTACTGTGGAATGTTTCAGAATACTTGCTCCAAGCAACATTTATTGCTGTATGCAGATATGTTGCATTCGTTGCATGCTTGAATGTTAACTCGGTGGAATACCACCTTAAGTACTCAAGATACGCTATAATAGTTATCACATAAGCTTTTCTACGCTAAGTAATATACATAATGGAACATACGCTAATGTTCTCGTCAACACTAATGGAGCGTGTATTGCAATAAAATAACAATAAAATCAAATAATACTCTCCTCCCCATAACAGCGTGCGAATCAAATCTCGTACTACCGAAGATAGAAGGTGTAAACATTGGGTGTTAGCACCCGAGGAAATATCCCTCCCCCATCCATCCTCTAACACATTTTCCAATAGATTAAATTTATTGTGAAACAAATTAATCGAATAAGAAGGAAATAGGTGATAGAGGAGTGGAGAAGGAGATAATTATTGAAGGATACATAGAGATTTAGAGAGAAGAGAGAAATAAGGAGAAAACAAGAGAGAAAGGTAGGAGAGAGATAAGGGAAGAGTTGAAAACGAGTTGCTTGGATGTAAAAAAAGGTTAAAAGGTATCGGAGTAGAGAAATGAGGTATAAATAACACAGAAACAGACGTTGTTTATTTATATCATTATTTTTTGTAAACACAGAAAAATTAGATGAAATCTTAGACAAATAAACGAATAAGAAAAAGAGTGAAATGGAAATTAATACAATCTTCTCAATCCAGATCGTCTCTTGCCCAATCACTAATCAGCCTTTACGCTGGATGAAAAGAAATAATCAGTTGAAGAATGGCTTAAAACTGATATATTTAATTAATATAAGAACTTTGTTTTTCCTGAAACAAAAGACTGTGCCAGCACTGCCAGCAATACAACTAGGAAATGCGGCAATTTGAAAAGCTCTTTCAATTATTAAAAAAAAAAAATGAATGAATTGATGCCCTTATAATTTTTTTTTATATATATTAGAAACTCTCAGCATCTACAGAGTGTCCACTTTTAATGTGCGCCATAGGAAAAATACATGTAAAAACAGTTTTTCTTGTCTCAAAAGTCGCCATTAAGTATTTTAGTTAAACCAAATATGTTAACTCATGTATTTTTATCTGAGAAATCCACTGGTGGTAATTTCATACATCTGGGACTTACAGTTAAAAAGTTAAGGGTTCGAAATCCGAGAAATGTGTTATGTTTGAAACTCAACATTTTTGTACAATTGGATCCCCCCAAAAACACCACTTCGTGGTTAAAAAAAGAAGAACGCCTCACTCAAAAGAATGATTATAATAATTAGCTAAAAATAAATGATATCAAATTGAGAACACCTTACCCCCTCTCTTTCTATATCTCGGCACTCCTCTCTGAATTTATTCCTCTTATGTTTATCTTTCTTTATCCCTTCTAGGGGTCATCCCAAACTTGATTTCTCTTTAAATTTACTTCTTGCACGGCGATAAAAAATGGCGGTCGGAGTATGATTTTTCTGAACTTATTTGATTTGAATCGAGAAAATTACACCGCGACCGCCATTTTTTATTGCCGTGCAAGAAAAAAGGCAATGCTTTCAGTGTATAGTAGAGTTAGGTAAAATATATAGAAGACCATGCCTCAGGAATATAGTAGGGTTAGGGATAATACATAGAAGGCAATGCCTCGGGTTTAAAGTAGGGTTACGTATATATATAGAAGGCCATACCTTGGGTTTATCATAGGGTTAGGAAAAATACATAGAAGGCCATGCCTCAGGTCTAAATCAATGATTCCTAGGTGTTTCGATTATAATTTTTATGCTAGGCCTAAACTATGTCGGTATAAAATCAGGTAAAATGCAAACGACGCAACGGGAGACAATTTGGTGTTGATAAAACCATGAGCGGGAGAGAACTCGGTAGTGACGTCCCTTATCAATACCTCACGAGGTATGAATGTACCCCGGACATAATGGACAGAGAAAAAAAACTTCCCTGAAGGGGATCAAACCCAAGTCATCATGCGTGCAAGCCTAGTATGCTACCCACTTGGCCAAAGTCACTACTTTGTCACAACTTTTAGTGAGTAGCATCGACATTATGAGAGCTAATTCATCATATTTTATCTCCATCCAACCATGATTGTCCAAAATCAATCTCGTAATGCCGCCACAGGTCATGGGTCAATTCTGCAACTACTAAAAATTTCCTCGCGAGGGTAATGGGGTCGTCATGAAGATCAAACATAATGATCGGAAAAACAAAACAACGTTAAGCCCAAATTGAAAATATAGAGCTAAAAAATTTCGTCCCCGCCAGGATTCGAACCCATGCTGACTGGGTGGCAGGTCCAGCATGCTACCAATAGACAAAGTTGTCTTCTGAAGAAACGAGGGCAGAAAATGAGCTAACTAAATTAATACTTGGAAACTTAAACATTAAAATTTTGCAGTGAGAGAGCGAGGTCATCTCGAAAAATACATACTGGCCAAGATCTGACCACTAAGCTAAGGATTCGAAGGTACCTACCCGCCAAAGAAAATGAAAAGGCCACCAGGTGCCACCCATTGGACCGGATGAAGGAATAAAATCAATAAATTTGGTATCTGCTCATCAAGATCTTTCATTTGATACCACTTAAGATTAGTATTATCCTTCAATTCCCGATTTGGGCTCCCAAAACCCGAGGCCGCCCAAATGGGCCGCCCAAATGGGCCGCCCGCTTATAATTTAGATTTTTTTTTTGGTCCGGGCTCATCTCCATTATATCTTGATCACTTTAGACACCTCACTTAATCTTCAGTGCCACGTTAAAGACACGAAGTCGGGTCTCAAAGGATCCGTATGAAAAAAAACAGGAAAAAAAAAAAAAAAAAAAAAAAAAAAAAAAAAAATATGAATCTTTTCATGTCTTTCACGATTGTTGGGGGGTCTCGAAAATAGGGTTCCCGGTGACCTAGGAAGTCAAACAAAGAGTCAAATCAACTTATTTTTCAACGTAGAGCCCATTTCTGCAATAAAAATGGCGATTTTTGAAATTCATGTTGCACTTTTCGCTGGCTGAAAGTACATGAAATGCATGGGAACTATGTTTTCCGTAACCTTACACTCTGCCGGGCTGTCTCTTTCTTTGTATAGGCGTTCTTCACACCTCGGCCGAGGTGTTTGATACTCTATTTTATGTATTTTTTCACGAGAAATTGATTGGTAATATTTTCAATTACCTGGGGTTTACAGTTAAAAAGTTCTGGGTTCGAAACCGAGTAATTGCGTTAAGTTTGAAACGAAACATTTTTGTACATAACTGAATAAATACTCTATTTTATGTATTTTTTCACGACAAATCGACTGGCGATATTTTCAAACACGTAATACTCACTGTTAAAAAGTTTCGTGTTCAAAACCCCAGAAATACCTGGTTTATGAAATTTATTCATTCTGTTCTTTGTTGTCTGCAGCACGGCAATACAAATGATTGGCTCAAATAATATTTTTCACAAATTTCAATGGCGTTTGCCAAAATAATATCCTAAACAAAATGTCTTGTAGACAAAAGTATTATCCCTGATTGATGCCCACCTTTAGTTTTGTTTCTTCTGAGTTTGTGGATAGAAGTGAATTTTCATTATTATTATTTTTATATAAAGTTGTCTTTACAGGATAAAATTGGTTTGGTTAAACTGTATTATCAGGGTAACAATGCTAGAAGGGCTCGTGATATTTGGTTAGAACAGCATCCAGAATGTTCCTATTTCCATCATTGTCAAGTCCTTAGGGCAGTGAATTTTTTTTGATAATGATGGTTCTCTCCATGACAAACGAGTCGCATCAACACATGTCCGAAGAGTTCCTTCTCAAAATGAGACCAACATTTTGAATCTTGTGGAAAGGGATCCCTTTCTGAGTGTAAGAGAAATAAGTCGAAGCTCAACCTTAAAAAGAGCACTGCACATAAGACTCTGAAAAAACATAAGTATCGTATCACTTCAGCAAACATCAGCAGTTATTGAATGGTGATTATGAAAGAAGGATTCATTTTTGTTGTACAATGATAGACCTGATAAATGCTGACAGAAGACTGCTAGAAAATATTTGCTTTTCAGACGAATCTATTTTTAATCTGACACACGCTCCCAATTTTCAAAACTCACAGATGTGGGCCAAAGTTTAAAACACGCCTTTTTTCAGCAGGTCTTCTACGGACAAAAGAAGCAGAAATCGTTATTTCTAATGAAAAAATACACAAATAAAGTTAAAGAATGCTAAAATAGGGTATAACAGATAGTAAAACCAGGTATCCAGGTGTACGAAAATATTGAGTTTCAAACATAACGCAATCACTCGGTTTCGAACCCAGAATTTTTTAACTGTAAACCCCAGGTAATTGAAAATATTACCAATCAATTTCTCGTGAAAAAATACATAAAATAGAGTATTTATTCAGTTATGTACAAAAATGTTTCGTTTCAAACATAACGCAATTACTAGGTTTCGAACCCAGGACTTTTTAACTGTAAACCCCAGGTAATTGAAAATATTACCAATCAATTTCTCGTGAAAAAATACATAAAATAGAGTATCCAATTCTACAAAAATGTTGAGTTTCAAACATAACACATTTCTCGGATTTCGAACCCTTAACTTTTTAACTGTAAGTCCCAGGTGTATGAAATTACCACCAGTGGATTTCTCAGATAAAAATACATGAGTTAACATATTTGGTTTAACTAAAATACTTAATGGCGACTTTTGAGACAAGAAAAACTGTTTTTTACATGTATTTTCCCTATGGCGCACATTAAAAGTGGACACTCTGTATATGAATAGAAATAAATCATTTTCATAACAATCCCAACAAGGGCTAGCTAGATTTTGATTGGCATTGGTTATAGTACTAATCAATCTTTTATGACCTTATGTAGTCATATCATCCCTAAATTACAAAAAAGAAGAGATGGTGACATATTTGAAAGGTACTCATGAAATACTGTCAATTGACTTTATAAATATGTAAATAAAAGTAAATTTTGATTGAGCATTTGAGCAACGAAAACACTAAGTAAAGAAAAAAATCAAACCTGTCATAGAAAAATACTATCTTGTCTGAAATCCTTTTTCTATGATTCATATTGTAGATAGTTGAAATATCTTTTAAAATAATATTTACATCAACTCAAGCACTTTCCAAGACGTATTTCAGAAGTAGAGTTGACACACGTACTAATATTAACTCAATCTGCTTGAGAAAATGAAAATTTCATAATGATTGCAGAAATGCTAACCTACTTTTCTCTTTGCGACCTTGATATTAAAGCAGGTGCAAGAAAAGGAAACAGAAATGGAAAGAGATATAATAAATAAATAAATTGTCACCTCAAGCAAATGAATGAATGATGAAAAAAGATTAAGAATATAATATGAAATCGTCGAGAGAAATACGATACCTAAGGAGAGAGTAATGAAAATGAGTGAATGGAACAAGAAATACAAGGAGCATGGAGCAGAAGAAATTCGTGCTCTGAAAAAAGGAGACCAAAACAGATGTGAGTGAAATGGAGACAATGTAGAGACGGAGAGAGGCAAGGAAAATGTGGAAACCTTTAATGCAAATGTACAATCCTTATGAATTCCATTATTCAAAGCACACAAAGGAGACGAGAAAGAGGAAACTAAGAGAATTCAGAAAATTTGAGTTCATAGGGGACAAACGAAACAAACAGTCAGGTGTTGGGTCAAAGTGGAAAGTGGAACTAGACACTGAATTGCTCAAGTGAAATGGAAGATGAAAAGAGCAAAATATTATGGTAATAAGAGACACAGGGTGTGATAAAGTAGAGAGTTTATAGGAGTGTGAATTTGTGAGAGGGTTGATATAAATACGTGTCATATGAATACTCTGAATAGTGCTATGGAAGTCAAGTGGCAGAGAATGTCATAGGCATCGGACTGCTTAGAAGGAAATATTTGTAGAACAAGTTTTGAAAATATCATTTATTGTAGGGACGCAAGCCACAACGAATCGATTTTTTGCTGTCCAAGTAGACTGAGATTGTTTCGCTTTATCTTTGCTACAATAGCATTGCTCGCACTTAACAGAAACAGAGCTATTCGTATTATCAACTTGTCCAGGCCCACAATATTTGATCATTTCAGTAGAAATTACGACCAATCTTATGTGGATGATTTGATTTTATTAGAACCAATCTTGGATCTGGTCTGTTTTGTTTTTAAGATACTGCGATGCAGTCTAAATTGTCTGAAAAAATCGTTTAAATAGTACCTACATTACAAAGTACACACGTACCTCATACACATTATAAATGATTCGTTGAGATTTAAAAGAGATCATAGTAGGAACCAAATACATAAACTTCCACATTCGAGGCGATAAAGGCAACACTCCACCATTATTTAACAGCCCAACTCATAATTTACATGAGAAAGATGCGATCAAGATATAATTAAACACTTGAATCTGCCCATGTGGCTACAAATGCTGAACTTAAAGCTGAAGATTAATTGGTCGGGATAGAGATTAGTAAGCACTAAGAAAACCAAATCCGAAATAGCTTAAGACAATTATAACACACCGCTTGAATCTCAAATATTTTTATTGGGAACTTGCGGATGAATTCAAGGTATTATTGAGAGGTTTTATTTTTGTATCGAAAGTTCAATAATTATCAAGAGAAATAAGAGTGTCTTACAAGTTACAACTAACAATCTACTAGGTTTATCCATCAATATTTTTATGGGGATAGCCACTTTCTAGCCGTTTTGTAACTTTAATGTTTTGTGGAATATCCCTATATATTTTATATAATATATCAAATATGCGAGGAAAAATAATGTAATATTGAATATTGTCCTATAAAAAATCTTAGATTGGCAAGAAAAAAAGCTCATGACAATGTCTGGCTATCTCACAATTTTAAGTTAACAATAAAAAAGAAACCAACATCATGAAATATTAATATTCAGATGTGGAAGAGGAATTAGATGTTTTCTCATTAAAAGAGCAAACGACCTGTTAAAATGGATGAAATAATTAAAGAACAAATTCGAGAACGAGGATTTGTTTGGGACTGTGTGGTGCGCTCTTCTCCTTCATCCCAGTCCTCTCATTGTTTTACTCTGGACCCAATTATTGTCCCTTATCTCCCCTCGCCCAGCCTCGCTTGTGTTAGATAGCGTCCCTAGTGCCCCCTCAATACATCTCTATGTCAATAGGTAAACAAATGACTCTGGGAAACTTTTCAGCACAGAAATGTAATTTCCCCCCAAGGAAATGACGAAATGAATGTTCCTTGTTGAAAATATGAGTCGAGGGACTCTCAGCACTCAACCAATTTCGTTTTTAATTTCGCTTTCATACACACAACTCTTTCTTTTTCCCTTATCCTTCATTTACATGATTTGCCCATTTTGTGAATATTTTCGGGATGGATTTTGTATGTTTTTTCCCTTGTTTTGTTTGCTTAATCCTCGTATTACGTATATATACGCTGTCGCCTGGCTGTGTCTTTCCGCCCGCCATTGTTTTCTCGCCTATGTCTGTATCTCTATTAATGTCAACCGCTTTCTATCCCGTTCGGAAAAAGAGTTTGATTTGTGTTTGTAGCGTACCTATATGCTCATGCTCACGTGTATGTACATACATACATACACATTATTATCAATGTTGTAAAAAACGTTCTTTCAGATATTATTCACCTACTGCTTTTAAAATCATTAATTTTGAAAAAGTAAATGACATAAATACAATGTGATCTCTCCTGCGTTTCCACCAAAAACTTTATCCAACTAACACCTGACGTGACGTATCGCGTCTGTAATCAATGATTAAAACACTACCTTGTTCTAATATAAAATATCAATGTTATTAGGTACACTTTTAACGACACCTTCTAAAGAAATAAATTCCACAGAGAACTGGAAAAACATAGATGACGTACATTTCTAGGAAAATCTACGAATTTTCACATTTCATGGGAAAACACCAACTTAATAATAAACTTCTTTAGTATTATAATTATATATTTATACCTCTTTTAAATTGAACCATGTGGCAAAAAGGTTCAGAATTTCCAGATAGAGTTACTACCTATATTTATCGTTAATATAGCTATACTTATTGCATGATATATTATTTCTAAAATATAATATTTTATGTCTATTATTGCCATAATTTTTGGGGGGCCTAACCAATTATCTAATATTATAATAACCATTAAATCTACTCAGAAATATATTTGTGTCTATTAAATCACCTGTGAAAAATACTTTAAATGCCTAGTGAATTATAAAAATGTCGTTTTATAGCGACACGGCTATTTTATCAGTTCAAACATAAAATTCAAAAGAAAATAAAAAAAAATCTCCAAGCAGTTCGTTTGATCATATTTTTTATTGATTCTTTTTTTATGTTCACATTTTATTTTGTAGTTAATAGTAGGTACCTTTTCTGTCTCGTATTCTATTTAATTTCATTGAATTCCTTGTACAAAATCTGGAGTAGATAACTCTAATATTGTCCTAGTTTCAAATGCATGTTTAATATACTACTCTCATTTACCTATTGATCGTGCGTTATCGTATGAATTCTATCTTTTATGTCTATCATGTCTTTGTTTCGGTTCTCTTTTTTCTAAATTTCAAATTGAGAAATGAAAACAGCTAAGTATATATCCCAAAATGATGAAGGAGTGAATTTTTTTCCTATATTATGGTCTCGAATTATCTCGAAAGAACTGTCTATTGTTTCACATAAGTTGTGACACTTTACAATTTTCCCTTTTACTAAGTTGAATTAAATTTAGTATAGATATAAATGTTTGTCTGATATTTAGTACCATGGGGAATGGGACCTATGGGTTGAAGAACCAAGAATCTACATCTACCTACCGTTTATTTACAGCTTACTTGGTTCAATATGGGACTCTAGTAATGCTTTATTAGGCTCATCAAGTAATTACCCAGTTAAATTTAGATGTTTTTAGTACCCTTGAGAAAATAAATATACCACAAAGTCATCAAATTTTTTAGGATGACTAATGCTGATGCTAAGGCCAACTTCTCAATAACAAATATTTACATCTAACATATCTGTCACAAACGAAGGAGATTTAACTATCTTTATGGGGCGAGCCCGTAAACTTTGTAACTCAATACTGGAAACTTCAGGTGTCTTTAACATGATGATGAAATTCATTTGTTCTTTTTTCTCACTGAAATATCTTTTTCAACAACTGCGTGGACTGTTTTGTAGTCAATATCAACATGGTTACTTTGTTGTAAATGCGTTCGAGTAGTTGCCAAAAGTGAAAATTTCAATGTAAGAAGTAATCTTTATATTAATTTTATTAGCTATTTGAATTTCTATTTCTGAATTTAAATTACTAGTTAATTATTATTATGTATAAAAAAGTACCTACCATAAAAAAACCATTGATTTCAGACCCCCTCTGAAATAGTTTCTAGTGAAACATTTTCAGAAATTTCTTTTTTGGGAAATCATCACAAATCATAAAGTTAGATGGTCTGGAATTGTGTAAAATATAGAAGTAGCTTAAATCTTTATTTTTCTCTGGATTTGATGACTTGCTGAAAATAATCCTTCGCTAATATACACATCAGCTTTCCCTTCATAAAATACAGCAGCTGTATATTGCTGACATAGGAGATCTCCTCTGCACCTGTAAGGTATCCCTGTCCCTTCTCTTCGGATGATTTAATTACACCCCAATATGTTCCATGCTCCAGACCCTCGCTAGTCTACTCATTAGGGATGTAAGCTGCTTTCCCAGACAGACAGGCAGGGGGTATGTCCAACAGCAAGGGGTTGAGGAATTAATGATTTTCCCCTTTTTTCCTCAAATACTATCGTCCAGTTCAGAGGGATAATCTCTTTGTATTCAAAACATCAAGTCGAGTTTTTCCTAATTAAGGTATTTTTAGAAAATAAAACCTGATAAATCAGAAATAAAAAGGTTTGGCTTTCGAAGAAGTTGTGGCGTTTGCATATCACAGCACAGTGCTTGTGGATACATTTCCTTTCGCTTATTGATTTCTAAATTTGAGGTTGCAAATAACCAGTGGCGACAGTACCAGAATTAATTTGGAATTCATTTTTGATATAAAACATTGGAACAAGACCAACCAAATAAATCAGAAAAGTCAATTTGCAGTTTAAGATAAACATGAAATAAAAGCTTGTTATATTGACTTGTGACTAGACGATCTAGTTATTAACCAGTGGTTTATATTCAGTGAAACAATTCTTTTTCTTCGTGCACTAAATTGTACTGTCAAGTTACATCTCATTTTGTTGATTGAGCGAAATCCTTCCCTTTATGGTACCTACACATTAAACAATGCTTCCTCTTTTTAAAACTCCTTTGAGAAAGCAGCCAAATGATAGTAAAGTAAAAGTCACAGAGACATGAACAATTAAGATAGAACAAGAGAGAGAAAGAAGATTCGGCTTTAAATTTTTTTGCTGACCAAGCATTCTTCTGCCAAATTACCAACTTCGTTTCAACCCTCTTTTCCTCTTCCACTTTCTTGTCCAATATACCTCCCCAATCTCTCCCTGCTCAAAGGCTCCTCATTACCCCTTGGAGTGTAGGGGATGTAAACCTGGCATTGGCCACATTGTTGAGATAATAATCGAATATTTTGTCTTATGATATCCAAATATCCAGTAAGACTACTGCTCGTATCTTCACTTGTTTTATGTCATCAAATGGTTTATTTTATAATTTCTTCAAGTGCATAGTGAAGTGGTTTAAGGCTTTCACCGAATAATGGAAGATTCATAAGGTCAAATAAAACGTAGAGGTATGCCAACGAATGGCTGTCTATCAGTCGTATTATCCTATAAGACTTATGCTAGCTGATATTTCTGAGATTAAAATAGGTACTCACTAGCATATTTAGGTAAGTGAATAGTTCTGAAATGTATCAGTATCATGATGGTTTAGCAGACAACATCAAAATTGAAAGCCTGATTTTAATCGGAATTTCAAGAAATATTTTCACTAGTGAAATTTGTACACCACACACAGGACACTGAAGGAGCACAGAAAATTGCTTGTGGGCGTCCACAGGTGTTAATAACACCACCATGACAACCGAAATTGAATGACTGGACATAATTATTATACTCGTAAGTAACACTTAGTTTTCAGATATTTTTCGCAATTTGTTCAGTGTAATTTTTGATGTCCGTCCAGCATTTAGCGCTTTTGTCCCAACCTAGGGGGTTTAACAACAATATAGGATTTAAAAACTTTCCTTCTTCCCTGTTCTCTCGAAATTTTTCTCATGGCAAGCTTATAATTCAGAATGCTTTTACTCCACTGTACGAGGGAGTACGTGATTTCGGATTTTAGTATTCTGCAAACATGCTTTATCCCTGTGTTATCTTCCCATTGTTATCTGCGAAACCTTTCAATTTATCTGACCCATACGTGAACAGTATGACTGGATGCAATGCTGGATGAGAGATAGCTCAATGATGCAGACATATAGTTCATTGTGGGTTTTATTTATGTCGAATCCTCTCGTTACGTCTGAATTTGAAGTACCCGTTTACAGAATTAGTCAGATCGTCGAGGTTTCATCATCTAACAAGGGACTGTTAGTTTAACAGGAACCAATAAGGTCTTTCATTTCAACTGTAATTGTGATAATATACGTATTATTGGTAAAAAAAACCTTCATTTCAATTTTTTGTTCCAACCTTGCTTCACTAAAGGCCGTATTATGGAACAAGATTAGTAAATCCAAGCCAACTCTTAGATTTTATCACAGGACCGATAGGTATTTTAAAACAACATTTTCCGTTACAAAGGCTGGCTGCTGCTCCGTTACGCCTCAAAGTCATTTACAAAACCGGCTTTGATATGACCTCTACAGTTGTTTTCAAGGTGAAAGTTAAGGGATAGTGTCCAGTGTCCACTTAGATTAACTAATCCTGTTTCATAATTCGGCCCTTAGTACGGATAGTATCTTGAGTAAATATTGATTTAGAACTGAACTGCCAATTTATCTAGTCTCCAATGGATTTATCATAGTTCATAAGTGAGGTACTGTATAGTAGGAGTGAGTCATCTTGGCATTACCATACATAGAATCTTGAGACCAATTCATCTTCATTCACGGAAGCCCGATATGGGTCTCTGTAAATATCTCCTCAATGAATGCCCTGTACTACCGATTGGTTAATGGCTTTCAGTTCCATTGATTGTGTCCATTCGGTTTGGAACCAGTTTCCAGTAAAGTTTCTTGCTTCAAGGAATGCACCAGGAGTTTCTATGAGCTCTATCATTCATTCCATTGACATGTCTGTCACGTTCTGCCTGCAGTCGACGTAACCTCTGGAATGCTCTTGCAGCTTTGATCATTACAGACTTTATCCGAGAGTACAAACTTACCTAGGCAATTATCCTGAAATGTTTGATGCTAGTAATTGAAATTTCTGGACATACTAGATAAATACTATTTACATGGATATGTCATATTACATAGTGTTTTATTTCATAAGTTAAATGTTTTCAGTTTCTCTAATGAATTGCCTGCTTGTTGTTTTGACTTTTATTTCATTCAACGAGTTTCCTAGGAGCCTGTCATTGTCCGAAAACTCATTTTACAAGCATATCCCTACAGACTCCTCCGCTTGACCTCATGCGATACTCTATTACTTTTCATTATATTTCAGTTCGCAGAAAATGTAATAAAACAGCCATTAAAGTCACCATTAGACTATAATCATCAGAACCTAAACAAATATCTATTTGCGGTTGAGTCGTTAGTGGAACATGGTACTCGTCTTTTGAGAGTGGCGTTGTGAAAGTAATAAGCGCCTCTTTAGAATGATTTGAAATAAACAAATACGCGTCGGTCGCAGCTTTCCTCTAAGTGTATCATAAATAAGATCCTCTCCATACTCATTAGGGACAGTAAAAGTTGAACGGGTTTAAACTATAAAGTTTATATTGCACGCTGCTGCTATTTTTATCATTTTAAATACTGGATGGACACTGTGCAAGGTGTCTTGAAAGAGAGACTAGGACTTTTCAAATCATGCTAACGTATGATTCTAAAATGTTATCATCAAAAGACATAGGTAAGTACAACAAATCCTCAAGATTAAATTTAATAAGTCACAATGGGCTGGAGTTGAATATGTCACAACTCGGCTGTCACAGTGTTGTCTAAGTATAATTCCAATCGGCCGTAGCGACTTTCTAAACCTTTCAATGATTGTGACTCAAAACATCGATATTCAATTTGGTCTGAGAGCATAAATACCAGAAGTCCGTTTCCTGATCTCACGATATCAGTTATCCAGTAATGAGATCAAAAAAACAAGCTCGACCCGGGTTTACAGCTTTCGCAAGGACGCAGCTAACACCTAGTAAAGCTCCCCGTTATCCCCCGGACCCAATAATACTGTCCTCTGGAGAATATCATTTCAGACATAAATAAATAATAGTGGCGCCTCAGGTGAAAGTCTTTTGGTGTGTTGGCGAAATTCTGACGAAATTGACGGATTCCTTCTTTCTGATACGAGAGAGTATAACTCTATTTTTCCTTAACCACTCTTTATCAGTCTTTTATATCATGTTATGATAAAAAGATAACATGTGAAAGAAATGAAAGAAATAAAAGTGATGATGGAACACTTGCAGGATTTAGAAATCTGATCAGAAGTATAGATGACGTAGGATTCCTGAAGGGACTGAAGTGACAAAAGCCTACAATTCACTTAGGCACTTTTAAATAACATTATTAGACTGATTTCTTAAGATAGAGCCGCTAGTATTATAGTAATAAACTCGATGGTTCTCCATCTTTTATCAGCTTCATGAATGGATAAAGATTTTTATGAAATCATAATACTTTTTTTTAACTATCTACCAGCAATTTGAGAGAGGCTTTATATGAAGAAAAGAGAAAAATAATTTATTTAGGTATCTGAAAAATAATTAAAGTCTTCTTTTTTATGATCCCCAACATATTTTAATTTTGTGCTCAATAAAAAGAAAATAAATAGTATCAGAGCACGGTGAAAGTAATCCATCACAAGCGCATTTCATTTTAGAATTGTGCTCTTAGTTCATTATTCTATGTTCCATGGAAAATCTCAACAAATCTTGCGTAAAGTTTAAGTTTAAGACCCGTTGTAAGTTATAGAGCAAAGGAGGTTCAGACAGACAACAACGACATCATTATAGGTATTGCATTTGTTCTTAGAAGACCTGACTCATCATCGAAAACGGATCTCAAAGGAGGATTACAAAAGATGGGAGCCACAATCATCAGCACCATCATAGGGTGGCGACATCGTGAACGATGGTAGACAGACAGTTTAGGAATGACTCAGCACTTCTACCACGGTCTTTTCCACAGAGGGAGCCACAATAAATTTGAATTTTTAGAAAGTCTTAATTTCTGATCCGAGAAAGCAAGGACAAAGCTACCATGTCCCTAACATCCTTCTCGGTCATTATTGTTGTATCGGCACTATCGGTAGCTCGAAGTATTAAAGCGTTATTTACGGCTATTTTACATCTCAAATTGAGATATATAAAATTCAATAATCCCCCATTTAATGGATCCCTAGCATCCCCATTATCACGTCCATATGCATGCATCCCCATTACCCCGACATAAACACGTCGACTCAGGATATAAAAGTGTCGTGCGAATTATTGGCATCATAAAAGTAAATCATCATTACCGGCAAATGGGTAAAGTGAACGATTATTATGCATTGAAAGTGCACTGTGCAGTCTCATATGCATAATGTAGAAACCCCCTATACACTATCCTACTTCTAGAACACGGGAAAACGGTGGGTGTTCTAGTACGTGATGGTTATTAATTGGGAAAATAATGACGCCTTTGGCAAGTACCTAACAATTTTTATTGGCTAACTAATAAAGGCATTTATAATAGTTATTTTTGGTCGACATGTACAAAATAGCCATCTGGAATTGTGAGGTTAGTGGGTTTAATTTTCAATTGGGATGATTTTTTTGACAGTTTGTCATTGTTCATCAACAGAGTGAGTTCTTTCCTCATCAAGCTGGATTTTTCTCCTCCTCCTCATTTTTCAAAATCAAAATTGTCACACAAAAAAAAATACCTAACTGAAAAAAAAAATCTTAATCAATTTTTTTGGAAATGTATGAAGCGACCTACATTGTAGGTACGTATGTAGATAAGGTACTCTTAGCGCAGAAAAGGAAGTGCTTTTTGTCTTTCCTATTCCGAAAGTCAGTCGTCAGTTCCTGCCATTTTGCTTTTACTGGAAGTCATTCTGTGTTTTACCAGTTTTACAAAGTTGAAAGCAACTGAGAGTAAACCTTCGTTTATACTACGTGTACTTATGTGTATTTACTTACTTCACACAAAAGGTTGTCTTTTATAGATACATATATAAAATAGCACACACGAAAGCTGCATCGATATCGGAGAAAACGTTACAAAACACCATTGTTGACACTACGGTTAATACTCTTCAGATTTTCAGTTCATGTCGTGTGTGAAGAAGAAGGTCAGATTTCAGATTTTTAATACGCTGCTTTCTAATAAAAATAAAAACTTGGATGAAGAATGCGGAGAAAGAAAACAAGTCGCCAGCTGTTACTTCACACAGTTTGGAAAGCAAAAACAACAAGTGCCATAAATATGAAACTCACATATATCTTTGGCGTGTAACAATTTTGAACACTGAGTTTTCAGAAAAGTAAGCTCTTTATGTGAGACACTCGCAAGACTCATAGCCATTCTAAAGAAGAAAATTCTGGTACTTCAGATATTCCTAATTCATATTCTAGTGATTCCAGAGCATTAAATGTGATTATTTCTAACTTGAGAGTCACATCTTCATTAAAACAGGATTAAATCCATTTTGCAATCCTCTCTATACTCAGATTACTCAACCACATACACATATTTCGAACGTGTAACAATTTTGAATAACGGGTTCCCAGAAATTGAAGTCCTTTATGCAAGACAGAGAGAAAGCTCATAGCACTATGCATGTATGGACAAAAATTTGATTATTCTGAAAATAATAAGGATGATTTCCAATGATTCCATGGAATGAAACTTGATTATGTATTAGTAACTTGAGAGGCACATCTTCATTAAAACAGCTGTAACTTCATGCTGCAATACTATGCAGTTCTGAGTAATTTGCATTAAAATAGACCTGATAATATGCTGGTGCAAACTTTCAGATAAAACAATAAGGCTTGAATAGTAGAAATTGAATCACATTAGATGTTCTGATAAATGAACTGAGGCGCTTCCCGGTGGACCTGTTCCTAATGATAAATAAGGAAAGTAATATGAAGCCACTTTCTACACTTTTAGGATAAAAATATGAATTATAATAGTTAGCTTTAGCAATAAAAACTTATGTCGAGGTAGAGATAGAAATCGTAGTACATAACTATCTGGTGGAAAAAACGATCATTAAAATTAAGCATGTTCCAATCGGTAGTTACAAAATAATAAAAATGTCATTAGTTTTATCGTATCATAAAGTCCCACATTCGTGCAAAATAATGATCATGAAAGCAAAAAAGGACAGGTTTGACTGATTTCAAACACTGTTGAAATTAGATTTATGTATAAATGTTCATATCACGTCCGTCCATACTGAAACCGTGACAAGTATGCTCAAAGAACCAATAATAAATTCCAGTAATAATGGAAAATTAATAATTATCCAGCCAAGAGAGAAGTGTTGATTGAGTTATCGTAATTAAAAATGAAAATAACATCGTACCCATTACCATGAAAATATCATTAATTTAGAAATGAAACCGATAGAGCACTACTGGATTGTGAAATCTGAGCATTGGGCAGGTGGCGAAGGTATTCTGAATGGGAGGAAATGAGAGCCACAAGACCAGCCTGAGTCGTGTGACCGGAATATTGATCCCGAGTGACGAGCGCCAACTCGGTCCAGGACAGGCAGGTACTGGTCACCGGATAACCTTTAACTGAAGCTAAACTCGTAGTATCTACTGGGATGGTCGCACTTATACGCACTAGTTACAACCTTTCTTTACTGAACACAAATAATTTCGTGTTTAGAAGAGTTGTATCCCACTATATATCGACCAGTTTTTGTACCCAGACAAGGTTAACCATGTGGATGGACTATTTAAGGACCAAATTATGTAACAGGATTAAAAATAGATAACCCAGACAAACCTTCAAGTCGGTGTTTCAACCAATCACAGCCCACTATAGCTCGAGTTGAGGGACAGTTTTTTTTTCTCTTATTTACATTGTGTTTCGTGATAGAAGCTTCTAATATCAAAAGGAATCTTAAGAACAAAGTTCTTGACAAATCCATTTCTTGTCTTTGGTATAATGTATTCTATGACTGTGGTTACTGATTGTGTACGCAAATGTAATTTAGAAGAGAGAGAGAGAGTTTTTAATCAACAAAAACAACATTTAAGTTGTTTAGTATCTTGTATAAGTAACTAAACAAACCGAAGCTTTGATCGACGTAAATCATTCATTATGGAGAGGCAGGATTGACAAAGCGTCTGTAGTACTGGAATATTACGAACAAATTCTCCATTCAGACCGAAAGGTCCCTGGCGTAGACAAAGACCAGTATTGATTAATAAAACATAAGAATATATTGCCCATTGATCAATAATAACAGATCCGAACACAATCAGTCAAGAAAAGATGGAGTTCTTTTTCTAGACAATCCGAGAATGCAGAGGGTTGAATTTTGTTGAATTATTTATGGAAGACAATTACAATCTGTCAGTGGTTGCCAGGATCACAACAATTATTATCAACTACCTAGTTAGCTACATGCTACTTCTAATAAATCTGCGGTAGATCTCTTGCATGAGTTGTGGATCTCAGAGGTGATCTATACCACTTTTAACAAGCAAAATGGTTGTTCTGTCGAGCTACCTACGTGCTACTGTAATAAATCTGTGGTGAGTACCAGCTCACATAAATACTAGCATAATACAAACTTTCTAGGTGATGAATGAAAGAAAATGCTACAGACATTAATCCCAACCATTGTTAGTAAGAAAACTAGCCGAGAATGGCCCATTACCATTTGTGATTCTTATAATATTCCAGAAAGGTGTATTTTTCATAATTTACCTTCATATATAAGTTATACTTGTTCTTATTTTGATGGTTGTAATTTCATAATTTACCTTCATAATATATAAAATTTTATACCTGTTCTTATTTTTAACTTATTATCTTTATTATTATTATTTCTTGTTTAATTCTAGTCTCTTTCTTGAAAATTTTACTGTGATAATTTTGACTTTTGAATTTTTCAATTACGAGTATTTGTAGGCTTTTATTTGACTGTTTTTCACTTTTACATTGATTGTAACTATTGTAAAAGGGCTTGACCCGTAATTTTGATCAGGCTGGTCCAGGTCTCTTAATGCCTATATGAACTAACTGGATCCCAACATTACAATGAGTGAACATATCTTCAAGCGCTTATATTGTAACTGTCGATGTCACATCCATTCATTGGGATGTACTTAAGGCTTCAATGCACACATCTACTTGTTGATCATGTACGGACTACATCAGAACCTATTGCTAAGCTTTCTCATTACGTCATGAGACATAGGAAATATCTCGACAACCATGACACTCCATCTTGTGTCACGAATCGAACCATTCCAGTTCTCATTGCATGGACATGGAAAACCCCTAAGAATTTCACATTCTTGATGAAACTAACATCGAGGGAGGATGATGTCGCTACAACTTTCAGATAATCGCTACAGTATGTATTTCATATGTTAGGTTACCATAAAAAAGAAGTAAAAATTCAGGTCATATCACACAAGAGAACGACAATATGAAATTTGGAATATTCATAACAACAGCTACTGAAAAATGATTCCCTATTCAGATTCGGTGGCTTCTGTTCCAATCGATTTTGTTAAGAAATCTCTAGTCAGGGGTGGATGTTATCAAAAAAATTATGGATAGTTACTGAGTCACGCCAGCGTCCGTAGTAGGTATAATGATTGTGGCTAGTGCCCGTGGTCCAAAGATCCTGAATGTTCATACAACAATTCTGTTCCCTCGGAGTGAGGGTGGTATTTTCAGTCCAACCCAGGATGGGTGAGGTTAATGTGGGTAGATTCCCAAGGAATGACGTTAAAATCAAATAGAATCAACTGATGACAATTAAATAAATTTCATTCGGTCGCAGATAATTAGTTTCCCTTGAAATCCTTCGACTAGTCCATTCTCCCCCAATGAGGTCTGGAAGTATTGCTTTCTAGTCACTAGACGCCACTGGTATGTTCAAAAGAATTAGTGACCTACCGGTTGCTAACTGTAACTGGTTCTGACTTGTAAATAAGCAACTAAATTTGATACTCTTGTGAGGGTGCCGCTTACATTTCTAAATAGTAAAATATCACAATTGGTTATATCGAAAAGAGGTGCTATGAAATATTTTGATAACAAAATACGAGTTGCAGGAATTTCAGAGAAAAAAAATCGTATCTAATAGTGAGAAACATTGTCATATTTCCGACCAAATTAATTGGTTATAGTCACACGTATGGCGGTGTTTCTTTCTCAAAGGTTGTCAGATGTGTCATGTTTACAACCACTAGCGCCAAAATATACCAGTATAACCAGTTTCGCCTGTTTCGCGAACAATTTGATATTGGTCTGTATTTGTATTTTACAATCTAAATAGTATTGTGATCCTCTCATGTTCAATATTTGAAAAATACATGTATCGGTCGCTAAAAAATTTCGTCTCTGTCGTTGTGTACGTTGAAATTGTCTCCTAATATAGTGCACGTGTTTTCTGATTCGGACATAATGTTTATTATAAGAAAGTTAATTTTCTGACCAAATAAAAGTTGTTCTTAAAAAAAAAACCGAAAAAACTCAGTAGGTATAACATTTGACTTTGTAAATAAATTAATAACATAAGTTATCTTACTTCACTATTTCAAGAACATGATTAGATCTCTAATTGATACACCTACATAATTATGTATTGACTACTTACATTTATGTGTACATGTTATTTAACTACACCAACTCGTAGGAGTATACCGCATATGTAGGCAGTTTTTCACTCTACAAAGGGGTCTGAAAAAATTTAAACTCAGGCACCTACACATCATTATTATTTTCCAGAGTTTTACTGATTTTTTTACGCCGCGTTTCTGCTGCTCCTTCATTTCAACGTTTGTTCACCCGTCGCTCAAGATGCAGATTTTCCTCTTCTTTTTTTGCTGAAACATGTAAAAAAAAACTTCACGCTAAAGTTTGTTTTGAGGAAATAAAAAAGTTGTTCTTCCTAGAAAATATATGAAAAAAAAACAGGCCAACGAGATAGAAAAACGAGAAGTTTAAAGTAGAGTAAACAAAAATTAAGTTGAGATTATTATAATAAGAAAGAGAGTTTTCATTTTGGATGAACTCGCCTGATGCTCATGAAAGTGGATTTGATCCTCAACTGGTTTACAGGCACAGGAAGTGAATGTTTAACTCCATGTTCAGTAGTACCCAAGGTACCTTCTAAACTTAAAGATAACCCAGGGAATATTACAGCAAACTTTTTCAATAAATGATATTTGATTATCTAAAAGTTAAACCCACTTTTATAATCTACCTACTTGTATACCTATGTTAATTTGGAAGGGGGGGGGTCCAAACTGCGCAAAATGAAAATAACACACTAAGAGCCTATATGACTATTTTTTTTACAAAAAAATATAAAAGTTTTGTTTGTCTTAAAACTCTTCCGAATTACTCTGGTCACTTCTCAAAAGATTTTTCACATCATTAATTTAAGATTACCTAATTACTATACATAATAAGTATATTATAAACTTAAAATTACTGGACATTCAAATTCAAAGTAACCAATACAAATCTCCACTTCACTAATTCGTTATTCTGCCCATCTGATTTGCATACTAAGCGAGGCCAATTATCATTCCTTGATCAGATTGTAATTATCAAATTACCAGACGGGTAATTACAGTGAGGAACCACCGAGGTGAAGTTAGTCTGGAAACAGGAGGAACCACCCGTGAGCTTGAGTTGTGCATGTTACTCGATCTTAACCTGTCAAAATTCAAATCCAACGGATTAAATTACATCAATAGTGACTCACAGTACGTTATCAACAGATACATTGGCCAAATAAATCTATTGTGGCTTGATTGAGGCTAAAAAATGACTGTTAACCCTTGGCTGTATAGCTACAGTTTTGGGCTGAGTATAGTCACCGTGGCAGAGTGAATTAGCGCGCTAGGCATTGCACGCATGGTGACTTGGGTTCGATTCCCAGCAGTTCAGGAATGGATGTTCGGGGTCCACTCATACCTCGTGGGGAAAAATGAGTAGTTACTTGTATGAGTAACGACCAGTGGGGGCATTACCAGAGTAAAAAGAAATTAATGTAATAGATTAATTCGAAATGTGAAGGAGGCTCTTAGTAATGCTGCTCTACCCAAATAAATTGTGAAGAGGCCTTGTGCTTCACCACAAATAAAATCATACAGTTTTGGGTCGTTTTTCCTTGGTTGAACAGGGATTTTACATCATATCGAATTGGTGGTCCGAGGGGTAATAATTTCAAAAGTAATGAATAATAATAATATGTGACCTAGTGGATCAGATGTAGCAGCTCGAACTTCTTGCCCACAATTATTAGTCTAGAAACCAAAAATTGTTGCTTTAATTTAAAAGTGCAGGTGTGGACACAGAATCCACTCCAGAGGGTTAAGCAAGAAGGAGATGGAGATAAAGAAGTGTTTCCCTGTAGTTTTAAGAAGTCAAAATCTGGTTTAAATGAACTCACATCTCAAGATGTGTTCAAAGTGGTTTTATAGTCCAGTTTCCTACATCGCCTGGACTCCTCTGAGGCTAGGGTGAATGGTCGAAGCGCTGTGGTACAAGGCCCCGGGGCAATGCAACAGGTTCCCTCATACCTCTCTCATTACTTACAATATCATTTCCATGTCTTGCGGTTATGATATCAATTCTGCTCTCCTTATTTTTTGTCTTCATTATTTTTTTGTCTGGATATAATATTGACATTTTGGTTTTGTGTTTCCATTTGTTTGCTTCGCTCTTTTTTCTCCTAATGATTTCATATTTCATGCAAACTTGTGTATCTGACTTTTGTAACAATTAAGTATCGATTCTCGCTCAAAATGTACGTTCTTGTAGAGTTAAGTACATTGCCATGGGCTAGGAAGTGGACAAGTACCACCTTATGAAGCAGTTCGCATCATTACAGGGAATAGCATCATATCTCACGTAACGCTTCATTATAACTCCTGGGTAGCAGCTACCTCTCGTTAGCCAATCAGACTCTCCTTAGGTGTTGCCATATGAAATTGTAAGTAATGAGAGCAACACCAGAAATAACATAAAAAGATTGGGATTATAAAGAAAGGCCAACAGATTTCTCTTCCAGACTTACTGCTCACATAAATACCCTTTTTACGCTTGACTAGTGGAATTTCGATAGACTTTGAAATACGAATCTAGAAATTTAATAGAAGTGCAAGATTAATATGTAACATTTTCATACAATTTAATGATATAATAAGTTTAGTATCTATCACTTTTTTCTGTCGGTGCACTATTTCGCATTTCTATAAATCATGAATTAGATCAATAGATTTGATGACCTTAATTGTCGAAATATTCGACAATAATCGTATATGTTGGGAGTCACTAGCAATAAGAGCACGCACTTATCTACTTGCCAAGGAAAGCGGTAAGTCTCACTTGCAATAAGAGAATGCACTTATCTACTTGCCAAGGAAAGCGGTAAGTCTCACTTGCAATAAGAGAATACACTTATCTACTTGCCAAGGAAAGCGGTAAGTCTCACTTGCAATAAGAGAATGCACTTATCTACTTGCCAAGGAAAGCGGTAAGTCTCACTTGCAATAAGAGAATGCACTCATCTACTTGCCAGGGAAAGCGGTAAGTCTCACTTGCAATAAGAGAATGCACTTATCTACTTGCCAGGGAAAGCGGTAAGTCATACTTGCAATAAGAGAATGCACTTATCTACTTGCCAGGGAAAGCGGTGAGTCTCACTTGCAATAAGAGAATGCACTTATCTACTCGCCAGGAAAAGCAGTAAGTCTCACTTGCAATAAGCGAATGCACTTATCTACTTGCCAGAGAAAGCGGTAAGTCTCACTTGCAACGACATCGATAATGCCGGCGTATTATCTCTGAGCAGCAGAAGTATTTATTTTTTATTAACTTACATTCACCGCATTACACAGTTCCACAAAATTTAATAATAAAAATACAGAAAAAAAACTTTTCTAATACTTTTTTTAAGCTACAAGTTTTGGAATGGAGGGGTCTGGGTAGAGTTCGGGAGGGAAGATTGGGAGAGAAGGGGAAGACAAGTTATATAGTTGAAAATAAATTTTATTAACGTCTCAGGAGATTCAGAAAGTTTTTTATTACTTCTATTTTTTATGCACCCACCTTATAGTATAGAGATTGTTTTACCTCAGGTAACGCAATTGTTTTTCCTAACTCCTGTCAGTATTGTATTTCTCATATTGAGTCCATCAAATGCATCCTACTTTTAATAAGCTTCATTGTAGTTGAGCTAGATTTTTTTCAAGTACTTTTTTATGTTCCTAAGCAGGGTCAGAGCCCATTCAAGTACTACCTGCACACATGCATACACTCTATAGCAAGTACTACCTGCACACATGCATACACACTATAACAAGTACTACCTGCACACATGCATACACTCTACAGAGTGTCCACTTTTAATGTGCGCCATAGGTAAAATACATGTAAAAAACAGTTTTTCTTGTCTCAAAAGTCGCCATTAAGTATTTTAAACTAACCAAATATGTTAACTCATGTATTTTTATCTGAATAATCCACTGGTGGTAATTTCATACACCTGGGACTTAAAAAGTTAAAAAGTTAAGGGTTCGAAATCCGAGAAATGTGTCATGTTTGAAACTCAATATTTTTGTACAATTGGGTACTCTATTTTATGTATTTTTTCACGAGAAATTGATTGGTAATATTTTCAATTACCTGGGGTTTACAGTTAAAAAGTTCTGGGTTCGAAACCGAGTAATTGCGTTATGTTTGAAACTCAATATTTTCGTACACCTGGATACCTACCTGGTTTCTGGTTTTACTAACTGTTATACCCTATTTTAGCATTTTTTAACTTTATTTGTGTATCTTTTCAATAGAAATAACGATTTCTGCTTCTTTTGTCGGAAGAAGACCTACTGAAAAAAGGCGTGTTTTAAACTTGAATTCATGACTTTGTTAAAAAGAACAACTGATAATCAGTTTATGGGTAGGTACTTACTGATATTGAAGTTAGATACTATTTTCAAAGATATCTCCATCAGCAGCAACACAATATCCCAATCTGTCGTAAAATTCATTGCGAACATTTGCCAATTGACGTGCTGTTATGTTGTTGCATGCTTGGGTGATGTTATCTTTCAATGCCTCTACATTGGGGTATGTTTTACCTTCGTAAGAAAGTATTGCTTTTAGGTAACCCCAAAGAAAAAAGTCATTTGGGGATAGATCGGGTGATCTTGCTCCCCAATCAATATCACCATTGTGAGCTATCACCCTTCCTGGAAATGCTGCTTGTAAAAACTCTTTGACTAATCTTGAGTTGTGGGCTGGACAACCGTCCATTTGAAAAAAAATTCTCTTTCACCAACAACATTTGTGATTAATGGACCTACTTCATGAACAAGGAGGTCGAGGAAGAGTTCTGAAGTTAGAATTTCATTGTAGAATATTGGACCAATAATGTGTTGTCCTACTATTCCTGCCCAGATGTTTACTTTTTGTGGGTACTGAGTATGAGGCTGTACCAAGAGTAGAGGATTTTCTTTGGCCCACATCCGTGAGTTTTGAAAATTGGGAGCGTGTGTCAGATTTAAACTACATAGATTCGTCTGAAAATCGAATCTAACTTCAAGATCAGTAAGTACCTACCCATAAACTAATTATCAGTTGTCCTTTTTTACAAAGTCATGAATTCAAGTTTAAAACACGCCTTTTTTCAGTAGGTCTTCTTCGGACAAAAGAAGCAGAAATCGTTATTTCTATTGAAAAAATACACAAATAAAGTTAAAGAATGCTAAAATAGGGTATCACAGTTAGTAAAACCAGAAAACAGGTAGGTATCCAGTATCCAGGTGTACGAAAATATTGAGTTTCAAACATAACGCAATTACTCGGTTTCGAACCCAGAACTTTTTAACTGTAAACCCCAGGTAATTGAAAATATTACCAATTTTTCGTGAAAAAATACATAAAACAGAGTATCCAATTGTACAAAAATGTTGAGTTTCAAACATAACACATTTCTCGGATTTCGAACCCTTAACTTTTTAACTGTAAGTCCAAGGTGTATGAAATTACAATCAGTGGATTCTTCAGATAAAAATACATGAGTTAAAATATTTGGTTTAATTAAAATACTTAATGGCGACTTTTGAGACAAGAAAAACTGTTTTTACATGTATTTTTCCTATGGCGCACATTAAAAGTGGACACTCTGTATAGCAAGTACTACCTGCACACATGCATACACTCAATAGCAAGTATTACCTGCACACATGCATACACTCTGTAGCAAGTACTACCTGCACACATTCATACACTCTATAGCAAGTACTACCTGCACACATGCATACACTCTATAGCAAGTTCTACCTGCACACATGCATACACTCTAATAGCAAGTACTACCTGCATATAAATAGAGTTTTCATTGAATAAGGTATGCAAGATAGGCATTAGGCATTACACCTAGGTACTGAATTAAAGACCTTATACCTACCTATGCTCGTACTTAGAACTAAAAATAATGAAAGATATTTCAGTGTATTGAAAAGTTATCCAAAAGAGACTTTTTTTCTCAATAAGCTGAAAGCTGACAGCATGCCTCAAGCTAAGACTTTCTGCTGTCAATAGCACATGCCATATATGATGGAATGAGAATGGTATAAGTTGAGAGCAGAACGAGAGAGAAAGAGATGAAAGTATATGAGAGAGGGAGTGAGATAGATACAAAATGTAAAGGGGAATTCATGTAGCATTCATAAGAGAGAGTGAGAAAGGGATACCACGTGACAAATCCATGGAATTCTATCCTTCTACATATACGAGTATACCCCGAAGTTCTGCTTAGTCTCTGGATTTTCTTATACAGTACACAAATTAGAAAGTATGGACCTGACTTTTTGTAGATCTGATGAGTTCACTTGATACATTTTTTTCTTATTATTTATTACCTTATTTGCATAATCGCCAATGGGGCACTTCAATGTTGATGGACATTTGTTTTCCGTTAAATGGAGATTAAATTCCTCCATTAGAAACTATAAAAATGGGGTATCAGTGCTATAATGGAGTTATTTGTTGCAGTACATAAGTAACTACAGCGTCTCTATTTTAATTTCCCCTTTAAACTATATCAAATGTTGTACTTCCACTTCTTCAGAGATGATGTACAATTCGCTCTTCTGCTAACATGCGGTTAGGTTATAAAGATGTGGCCATACATGAGGTAAATGATACTTGGGTGGAAATGTATTAGAAGATTATAGATTAATTTTTTTTCGGAGGAAACTGAAAAAAGTCGGTGTGACAGAGTGAATCTCGTGTAGTGATTCTTTCGGAAATGTTTCATTTTTGCGGAAATTTTTCAGGAAGAAATAGAAAGTTCCTGAAAATGAAAGAAGAAATTAATTAGTTAAGTATCTTCTTGTAGCATTCATATACAATTTCCTTTTTTGAGAGTTTTTAATTTTTAATTCATAAATAAAACACCTCCCGCATATCTGCTGTTCCCCTCCATTGTCCCCATCACACTCGCCGCATTTCCAACTTGTACCGCCAAACTTATTCGTTGCATTAAGTATGATTTTGCTCTCTTCTCTCCTGTCACACATGCTATCCGCTCTCCCAACTCTTTTAAAAACTTCTTTCCATCTTTGCAAATTGGCCCCATGGTTTCAATGGCAACGGGTGAATTCCTATTTACAATTTGAATTTTGATTGGTCATAAGAAAACTCAAGAAAATTGTTTTATCTAGTGAAATTTAGATTCTTGAGCACATCAGAAGATTTTATCAATCTTGGAATTGATAATCATTGAGAAAATCTATTGCACGTTTTTCTTTCTTTGAAATACAATGAAATGAAATTTGCAAGGAGAGGAAGAAATAGAGTGGGTTTCGAATTCTAAATTCGCATCTCCTTTCAGCTCGAATTATGTGCCGAGATTTCAAGAGCAGAATGGAGTGCAAATAGAAATAGAATATATTGTTCAGCTAGGAAACTAGTGTACTTGAGAAGTTTTCTGAAAGTGAGATTAATGCAGATTGCAGAGCGATGAGGAAGGAGCAAGGGGTTTATGTTTATTTCGAACTGTTTCATTAATGGACGCATTTCATTTAGGTGGATGAGAATGAGAAACATGATGAATAACATCAGGATTGTTTGATTGTCTCTAACACAAAGCTCAGGGCCTGTCTGGGTGGCGAGAGAGGGAGTCTGAAAGATCTCGTATTTCTGAAACAAGGATATACTAGCAAGATGGTGAAAAAACGAGTCTTCTTTTTGCTCTTTGACTACATTGAGATATGACATTTGTTTAAAAAAAAAGATGAGTGTTTCACAGCTTTTTTTATTTTCACAGGAGCTATTGTAGACGCTTGTGGTCTGTGTTGTAGCCTGCCCATCCCGTAGTTTGCTTCTCCTCCGATGGGCGAGAAGTGACACAGTATTTTCTATTAAGGTGCTGGGTCAACACGAGCGCACCGCAAGGTATCCCTTACAAACAACTGTAACAAAATTTTAAAATCAAATTTTTGTCGGCGCAGGGTTTCGAACCCGGAACCTTCCGCATGGCAACAACGCCCTTAACCATTGAGCCAATCGTACGCTCATTCCATAATATTCCACGATTGGTGCTCTAAAATAAAACCGAAAAAATATATGTTTTATATTCTAAATGAAGCTATAACTACTTAGAATCCTAGATTAAAAAACAAAAGCACAGATTGTTATTTTAATGTATCAAAATAATAGAGTTAAATAACATCGCTAAATTAAATAATCTTTATTCATTTCAAAATCTAGCTATTGTAGAGAAAAATTATCCATGCAAACCAAGCTCATCGGAAGAACTTTTCCATTAAATCGTCTGATCTCATCGTCTCATCTCTTCAGTTCATTTACATTCAGCTTAGTATTCCGTCAAGCAGCTGCTTTTACTCTCTAATTATCCAATTCTCAAGTTCTTCTTAACCAACTATCATCTCTTTTTTAAGTCCGTCCTCTTTTCTTTCTTCATATATCTTGGCTTTCCTGATCTTCCCATTTTCTGTTCATTACATTCTGTTAGCAGTCAATGATTAAGTCATACTCCTTCAACTGTTATAACTAACTCAACGGAAGGAATATCTAGGGTGCATCAGATGTAGTATAACATATTACCTTGACAGCTTTTCCCGAATAATCATTAAATTGTGTACATTATCATTAAATCAAAAAAATATTTCATGTTGAAGATCGTCTCTATTTATAGATATTATTTTAGGAGTAGAAATAAGCTATAAACAAAACACAGCCCGAGGTTGTTCTTAATTATGTGTACCAATAATTAATAATTTATTAAACCGTCATAATGATCTCTCTCTACAATGGATGTTAAGAAATTCTGTTTTCTTAGTGGACAGGGCTTAATAAAAACAAGACCAACTTGGTAAGGCAAAAACTAAAGTAATAAAATCTGTTTTTTATTACAGAGATGCACTTGTCCTAATATCGAATCTGCTCTGAGCACAATTATTTAAGTAGAATTGAAAGCATTACAACTGGAACCCCGCCATGTGACTTAGCGAATAATTACATTGAACTCTGTTGTCTGACTTCTTACAGAACTCGGCAGCCTCCTCTACACCTGTCCTGCAAATCCGTAACTTGTTCAGCAAGTTCTATGCCTTTAGTTCGCGCTGGTCGCGTTTTATCATCATTATCCTCATCAACTTCAGAACATAGACCTATCTCTGTATCTCTCGCATATCGCAAAAGAAATGGGTCATTTACCTAGATAAAATATTTTACAGGTCAGAAATTATTATAACGATTATTAATAATTAATTTTAAGGAAAGAAAAATCAACAAGCAACTCTTAGACTAGGTACTTGTCACAGCGTCATACTGTCATACACCATGTATTCATGATCAAGAGGTTAAAAAGACCGCTCTTATAAAGACTGGTGAATTTGCATCTTAATGAATGATTATTGAGTAAAGTGTTTAAGATTTTTACCACTAATGGGAAACAATTTTTCTGTATGAAAGGGACCTGTAAAACTGTTAGCGTAATGGGACTTCTTGTCTCAAGCCGACAGTCTAAATAAAGCACTACTATACTATACTATACCTAAACTCGGACGGATCTATTATTACCACACTCCCGATCCAGGTTCTCAATTTTCTATTACGATGTGCAGCTTTACAGAACCTGTTCCATTCTGGAATACTAATACCGCGTTGCTCCTGCTATAATCAGTCCGATCTTGATAAGATTCTCGAGTAGGTACATCAGTAGAATCTGCAGCTACTAGAAGTCTTCTAGCTGAGGGCAGGTATTGATGAGTGCCCGGTGATTCTAGTCGTGTGATAAATGGAACGGAACCGAGTGTTTACTCTGGCCACGACAATGGTGACCTGCTGGGAAGAGCTTGGCGGCGTCTGATGATAGCTTTGGTTCATTTCAAACGTGTCACCTTTTATGATTATCTTGAAGTGTGAGTGAGTTTTTGAACGTCATGTGTTGGAAAGACTGAATCTTGTGCTGGAATTTATTATGATCTAGGCATGGTAACTGTAGTTGCAAGGAAAGAATGCAATTCATAATTATCCATGTTTATTTAAAAGGTATGTTTTTTCTAGTATAATTATTTGGGCTAATTGAATGTAAAAAATTATGTTTCAATTTTAGTAGGTTCTTCTTCTTTCACTTGGCCTTTTCCACATATTGTATCCTATATATTTATTTATATAGGATATAAATTTATATAGGTTGTATAATTACAACCTAACATTCCATGTGTAGTACAGTAGATCAAGATTTGAAACAAGTCTGGGACACTGGCTTGAAAAGAGTGAATCTTTTTAAATTGATCCTTTATTCACTTACATTATAAATTATAAACCTGTTTTTCTTTGAAGGGGGGGGGGGGCTGCTTTTGTTTTACATGCTCGTTTTAATATACCTAGGTACCCATTTCCCTGACACTTCCTCTTTCCGGTTCCCCGGAATAACTTTCCGCAACATACCTCTAACACGCGGAATGGGATCATAACTAGATTCAACTCGATGTTATTCCATTAAAGACATCTCATCCTGCCTTCAAATCTTCATTGATGGAACGCGGAATCCTCCTCCTCCATTCCAGGCAGGTTTCTGCTCTTGCCAGGTTTCACTCTGAGTGTATTTCATCTGGCGTGGTTTGAATTACATATTTACAGCTTCGAAAATTTTCAGCATTTTTTGAAATCCGCTGGAAAAATCTTTGCGCGCTACACATTGGAATTCCGCAGTTTCATGGACTTTGAATTTCGGATTCAGGATTTTTTTTTTTTTTTTTTTTTTTTTTCAATTGAGGCGCTTTAACCTGTTTTTTGCAGGTCGTTCGCGCCGGTTCCGCTAAAATTTCATATTAAGTGGAGTAATTTGAGTCTGTCAAGGTATTCGAACAGTGCCTGGACTCCGTCCATGTTGTCATCAAGAGCAGGTGGGCAGGGGAGGGTCGTGCGGATATGGTTGTGGCGGGGGCATGTTAGGATGTGATTAACGGACATACGTTCGCCACACTGACAAATTGGTGGGTCAGTTCTCGTGAACAAATAGCTATGGGTGATACGAGTATGTCCTATTCTCATTCAGGTAAGTATAATTTCCTGTGTTCTATTTTTTAGATTGCTGGTTGACCACTTGTTGACTGTAGGTTTTAAGGATTTCAGTTTATTGGAATTACTTGTATTGGTCCATTGATTCTGCCACGCAGTTTTAAGCCTGGAACTAATTATAGGTTTAAGGTCTTCGGGAGTGCATAATTTTAGTGTAGATGTTCTATCTGGATTTTTAGCTGCTTCATCCACTTGTTCGTTACCTCTGATCCCGCAATGGGACGGGCACCACATGAGCGTTATTTTCTTATTGGACGAAGTCAACTGAGACCAGGAAGCATATGTTTTACTAACTAAAGGATTAGCAAAGTTGATATTAGTAAGGGCAAGGAGGGCACTTTTAGAGTCAGAGACAATGAGTATTCTCGATGAACTGTGGTTTCTTAGAGATTCAAGGCATTTAAGAATAGCGATAAGTTCAGTTGAATAAACAGAGTTGACTTTGTTAAGACAAAATGACTTGACATTATTGTCAATGCTGAAGCAACAACCTGTCGTGTCAGGGGATTTTGAACCGTCTGTGTAGCAAATAGTGTGATCAGAATATTTGTTATTCAGGACATTAGCAAATTGACTCCGAAATACACTAGGATCAGTACAGTCTTTCCTTCCCTGGGCCAAACTAAGGTCAAGGGAGGGTGATCTGGATGACCAAGGAGGATTGACTCTGATATAGGGAACAATTTCACTGGAAGCTAGCAGATCATTAAAATCAACTATGTCTTTAAAACGAAGACAAATAGGCTTAGGTTTATTTTTAGAGAAATTGAACCCAACCAAGTTTTGGTTGAATAGCACTTTATGAGTGGGGTTAAAGGGGGAAGCAGATACCTTAGCAACGTAGTTCAGCATGAGTTTCTCCCTCCTCAAGGTAAGTGAAGGAATACCTGAATCTACATAAAGGCTGACAACCGGACTCGAACGAAGAGCACCGGTTGCCAAACGAATTGCCGAATGGTGAACAGTATTGAGTTTGTTGAGGAGGTGATCTTTAGCTGAACCGTAGATAAAGCTACCATAGTCCAAAATAGGAAGAGTATACGACTGGTAAAATTTCAGGAGAACTTCACGGCGTACTCCATACTTTTTGTTACTAACCATTTTAAGTGCAGTAAGTGAATTAATGGCACGTCTTTTAACAAATTCAATGTGTTGAGACCAATTCATTTTGGAATCCCAAAATAAACCAAGGAATTTAGTGCTATTAACAAATTTCAGGTTAATACCATTATAAGTCAGTGTAGGAAACGATGGTTTTCTAAGCCTATTGAAATCAATGCAAACTGATTTGCTAGGATCAGTAGAAAAGGAGATACCATTATGAGTAGACCAATTATGGATATCGTTTAATGTACATTGAAAACGTTCAAGCATAAGATCAAAGTTCTTGTCGCGCGAAATTATAAGTAAGTCATCTATAAATAGTAAACTTTTAAGTGGTGGTCTGATGACATGGAAAATGTCATTCATAAACACGATAAACAGTAACGGACTCAAGGAGGATCCCTGGACTATACCGTTATCAAGGGTGTATCTATCAGACAGTAGGCCGTTACATTTAACTAGTATATATCTATTATTAAGAAAGTTATAAAGATACTTCAACATATATCCAACAATGCCAAAGTTCTGGAGAGTTGATATTATTTTCCACCTCCAAGTTACATCAAAGGCCTTTTGAATGTCAAGAAATGCGGCCAAAGTATGTTCCTTTCTAGCAAATCCTTTGGCTACTTCATTCTCGAGAATAGCAAGATTGTCAATAGTAGACCTCTTGAGCCGCCCTCCACTTTGAAACTGGTTAAGAAACGATTTTTTTCCCAATACCCAAAAAAGCCTTCTATTAACAATCTTTTCCAAGAGCTTGCCGCTGCAATTGAGTAGTGATATAGGTCTATAGCTTACTGGCAAGGTGCGCAATTTCCCTGGCTTTAAAATGGGGACTATTAAAGCCTCACCCCAATTTTTGGGTAGGAAACCAGAACGCCATATGGTATTAAAGAAGATTAAAAGTTTTTTAAGAGCTTCTAGAGGTAACTTTTTAATAAGTATAAAGGAAATGCCATCTGGTCCAGCGGCTTTAGAATTGCAAGTCGCGAGGGCAGAAGACATTTCATCATAAGTAATAAGGCAGTTATAGTCTTCATTACAACCAGCGCCAGAAGCCAGGTCAAACTGAATTGAGGTATTCTCACAGGATTTTTTATGATTCAAAAACTCGGCCGAGTAGTGAGAGTCTGACGAAACTGAAGAAAAATGTGAAGCTAATGTGTTGGCTATAGTTGATGAATCATGAATCAGCAAGTTATTGTTTGAAGGATCCTCCAAGGCATTAATGTGACGAGGAGAATATTTGCCACGTAATTTGTTCATTTTGTGAAACATTTCTCCTGACGTTGTGGATTGATCAATAGATTGAACAAATTTATTCCAACTATTTGATCTTTTTTTCTTTTATAGTTCTTCTGGAAATAGCTCTAGCCTTTTTGAATGCTACTTTATTATCTAGAGTAGGGTCACGCCTAGCTTTACGAAGACACTTTCTTCTCTCTTTGATGGCCTTTTTAACGTCGTCGTCCCACCAAGGAACAGGTAATTTATTAGGTGGAATTTTTTTAACAGGTATAGATACCTTGGCGGCACGGATGATGTTCGAATTGATGCTGGATAGTAAGTTGTCAATGTCTTCGGTAGAGCTAGGAATGAAATTATCAGTTATGAAGTCGAAGTTTATATTTGTAGAAAATCGATGCCAGTTAGCTTTATCATAATTCCAAATCGTAGGATAGCTGGAATTCACAGCACAACTGGTAGGAACAGGTAACTCGTGTATTAATAAAATCGGGAAGTGATCCGAGAAACATAGATCATCAGTAATAGTCCAGGTGAGATCAAAGAACAATGAAGACGAGCATAGTGTCAGGTCAATTGCTGATTCTGTGCAGTATGAAAGGTTATAGTGAGTGTTCTGACCAGTGTTGAGTAAGTCCACGTCATTGTGATTAAGAATGAACCTCTCAACTTCTTTACCTTCGTTGGAGAGTGAGACGCTGCCCCATAACGGGTTGTGGGCATTAAAATCACCGAGAATAATGAACGGACCTACAAGCTGGTTTTTGATAATGGTAAGATCAGCCTCAGAGTAACGCACAGAATGTTGTAGTGTTCGGAGTGTAAATATTGCAAATAGAAATATATTGGTTAAAGTGAGGAAATTTGACAAGAGCGGCTACACATTGTAGGTCTGTATTAATGGCTAACTCTTTAGAGTAACAAGAGTCATGTACATATATACAAACACCACCGCAAGCGATCATTCCGCCTGTGAAGTCGTGTCTATATAAGTCATACCCCCGAAGGATAGGTTCTTTATTTGGAGATAAGTGTGTTTCTTGGATACAGATAACAAGTGGTGAGAATTTTTTAATTAGACATTTAAGTTCTTGAAGGTGGGAAAACAAGCCATTGATATTCCACTGAATTAATAAATTTGTCATTACCTATCACAAAGTAGACAAAATTAAATATCTATGAGTATAGTTGACACAAAAATTGTAATAATAAAAAAAAAGTAAAATAAAACATACTTCCTTAAAATTCATTATTTATGGAAAACATTATACATCTTCACATCACACAGAAGCACACAGCAAGAGTATCAGTTTGGTCCAGAAGGTTACGGCATTGGCATAATTTTGAGGCAGAGAGACGAAACGTGGGGCTGCAAACATTTACATAGCTATGTGGATGTAAGTGTAGGATGATACAAAGATCCAGCCTTTGGGGTGGGTTGGGTTGGATAGGTATTATAGCCATACATGGCTTGGTGATTTTAAGGCAATGACTAGTCGTCGATCCGCCCATATATAAATTTTGAAGTTGTTGCATTTGGTAAGACATGGAGGAATAATTGGTATATTGCTTAACTTGATAATGTCTTGGGGAAGTTTTGTCTTTGACCTTTTATAAATTGTAGGAATATAGATGTGAATTTTCACCTATAGTGATATTCTTGTAGTCATTGTGATAACTCAGAAGGCTTGTAGCAGGTGAAGAATGTAGATTATTTTAAAGGAAAGTTTGGGTATTATACATAGGGTCAGATGATGGTATGCAGCGTAGAGAATATTATGTTGAAGGATTCAGGATTGATGGCTTCTGAAAACGCGAGTTTATTTCATGTGAAATACATCAAATTTTTGTATTTTAGGACACGGTTTTACACCTGTAAGAAAAACGTCTGTTTTATTTAACATGACGATTATGAATAAATATCATAAAGGTACTTTTTTAACACCAACTACCAATACAAACTACCATCAAGTAATCTACAGTAGCTAAGCGGCAAAACACTGTTCTCCTACTGGTTGTTGCAGCATACCTTATTGTAAACTTACCTGAGAACAAGTTAGATTGAATGCGTTTTGTCACAATACATCTTAATATATAAATGTCAAAGTCACTGACTGACCACTCACTGACTGATCATCGCTCTACAGCCCAAACCGTAAGTCCTAGGAAGCTGAAATTTGGTAGGTAGCTTTGTCTTATAGTCTAGATGTGCAATAAGACGGGATTTTTCGAAACTCCCACTACAACACCTGCCATTGGCGAAAAAGGATTTTTTGCTTTCACGGCCATGCCTCGGCCCGCAAAGCGGGCGACAGGCCACTAGTTCATAATAAGATAAGTTTCAAAACAATACACTCTACAGAAACACGTGGATGGAAACTTCAAGTTCTCTTCTAAAATGGAGTAACTTTTTTGCAGGTTTGAGGAGCATCTGTTATGAGAAATTGAGCTGGGTTAAGTACGGTAAGCCAACATATCTGACGTCTTAGAACAGTATTAGTTCATAACTATATGCTGAACCTTTTCCAACTACCGACTTGTTTTACTTAATGCATATTTGAAGTGCAGACATGCGAAGCATCCTACTCGTAACAAGTTGCAAAATCCTAGATGCAACAGGTCTTCTCTGGTTGTTGCTCTCTTTCTATCTCCCTCTCACTCACACACACGCATCACATGTATGCATATTACCCAGATCACTCCACGATTTTACGAGATAATGACAGAAAATGTTGTGCATAAATTAGAGCAAGAAGAATTTTTTAATACCCCTCGGTAAGTAGTTGCTGAGAAGATTATGTCAGGAAACAGGCTGGATTGGTTCTGACGCGCGGAACAAGACTTGGCTCCCAGGACATGAGGTTCCAGTATCCTCAGAGATGGCTGCTTGGAGGCTCAGAGGTGGCGGACATGGCTGCTTCATGAATAGAGAATGACTGTACCTGTTTGTTGAGCACTCAAAATTGCCTGAAAACATCCAATGTCAAAGCCAGTGTACCTACTATAAAAAATGAAAATCTCTAATTTAGAAACATTTATGTAAAGTAAAGTAATGTAACTGATAGATTCTGCTGGTTGATCCCTTGTAAATTTGGGAGATTACAAAGATAATCTGTATAAAAAGATTGTCAGTATACTCAACTCTGGCTTTTTTACATTTAGAAGTCATGAAATTTCTTTCTTCTATGGAATGTTTTACTCTTAATCATATCTATGATATCAGTATTTTCTTCTTCATATATGAATTGTGTACTCAATACTCTACATAGATTCACCAGTATTTGCACAACATCATAAAAACATCAGATTCCTTTCAAATTCATGGAATATTAGCTAGAAGTTACTAAAATAGGCTGTCATACTTACAATATTACGTGAAATATATGATTGTATTTTACGTACCTAACTTTGTAACTTTATTTACTCGTATTCTGGAAGGTCCGGAATTAGTAGTTCGGGCGGACTATAAATCCATCTAACCTAGGAGCTAGTGTTACCCAAGCCTATGTCTGACATGCTGCTTCTGCTTCTGTATTACGTGCAAGACTTTCTGCTTGACAAAATGTTCTCCGCTAGTACTAGTATAGCCTATTGAAGAACATTGGTCGTAGATAACGCGAAAATTGAAGATTCTTCCTTCTTTTTTGTATTTTTTTAAGTGGTTGAAAATTAATGTCTGTTGGGCATTGTCTAACTTTAAAATAGTATAAACTTTTCTGGAAATGAAAACAAGATTTCTACAAACATCACTTAACTGAGTTACCTGCAAGTTTGTTGAATTCCAATTTATTTGACCTTCACAATGTTACCATGATGATGACAAAATTTTCCTCGAAATTACAACAACAATAAAAATACTCGTGAGACTTTTTTGCGTCTTACTTGCTTTACTTTCCGTGTCCATGTGTGATGTCATGGTGGTGGAAGGATTGATGTGGGTGTGAACCCTTTGGACGCCCAGAACCATTGTTCTGGGCGTACACAAACAAAGTACACATGTACACAAACAAAGATTATACTTTATTTGCAGTATAAGATTGAAGACTTAGATGTCAATCAAGTCAAATAAGAATTTTCTTGCCCTCTCTTCACCATTACCACCATCAAAACTTTACTTTCCACATCCAACGTGCATCAGCTAGGCAACTCGCAATTTTTTGCTATTATATACGTCTGCTGAATGAAATTAAATACGAATGTGATTCCTATCCCTCCCCTCTCTCCTAGTCAGCAACCAGGAAAACCAGAAATAAAAATGCCGGGGACGGAAAGCTCTTGAGCTGGGAAAACAGTTTGCCTAGTAATATTTTTTAGAGTCTATTGTTGTTTCAATGACTTCTACGCTTACTCAGTCTGAGGCTGTTTTGCATGCTTGGACAACTTGGAAAACATTTATTGTGACGTGGAGGGCTCTTCAGAAAAAGGAAGAGGGCTAACTTCAGTAGGATGGAAAATAAGCTAACTTACTTCACTCTGTTCAAATTGCCATATTTTAATGTTATATTAGCAACTAATATAATTAAATAATTATTTATGTTTCAGATAAGATGTCCATGCCAAGATAGAAGAAAAACTTGTCCGAAGGTAATGGAACAAACTTTTGTATGTAGGTATACGTACAGGGAATTGCAACCTGTTTTAGCAGTTATAGTTGAGTATAGTGAGTAGGCTGTACATGTACAAATAAGCAAGAAACAATCCATTTATACGCGGGAAGAATTTACAGAGGATATTTACGTAAGATCCTCGAATTTTAGACTTATAGAGAAGTACCTATTTGAAATATTGTCAAGTATTACTTACCTAAGAAGTTTATAAAATCGTTCTTCTAACGGGAAGTACTGAATAGAGCCGTCAAATTATATCTAATAGTCTGTCAAGTCACTGATGACCCTAACTGATCACGCCTCAGCCAAACGAAGTCTGGGAAGGAAATTGGTAGTAGCTTTGTCTTATAGTCTAGATTCAATTGAATTCACTACAAACCTGCATACGAAAAGATTTGCTTCATGGCCATGCTCGCGCAAAAGGGCCACACCTAGTATAATATAAAAAAGATAAGTTCTTCTTAAATCTGAAGTATTTTTTATCAAAATTTCTTTGGTTAAAACAGGAGAAAATGTCCTTATATTTCAGCACTAACTTGACTCAAAATGTTCCAACAGCCTGCAGACAACACAAACTTCAATTTCGATCTTTTCTTTACAAAAACCTCTAACCCCTTCAAAATCTTGCAACTTTCTTAAATCTCACTAACCTGTCTTCACATATTGGAATAAATAATATAATTATTCATTCATTCAAATATCTTTGGACATAAAATAAACGGAACAACATCCTTTGTAGTTCCTCCACATTCTCTCCGCAATAACCACGCTCATCTCTCAGAATGCAAAAGTAATCTCATTGCAATAAATTTATTTATTAAACATTTTATGGCTATTGTTTCCGCAGTGTTCGACAATGATATCATGAGATTTTAATGAGAATATTTTCTGCATTTCTCTCACGTTTAATCTCGAGAGATTCCTGTGTCTTAGTTTTTTATGTCCTTTCTTTTGTACAACAGAATATTTTTTTTTTTTTTGTAGTTCATTTTTCTTGTTATGATATTGCGAGCATTGTTGTGTAATATAGAATATTTTAACGGACTCTTAAGGACTGTTATTAACTGATGTAGGGAACATAGGTATACAATGGATACAATATACATAATTTGTATATGCATGTACCAAGCGAATCGTTACACATAGGATTATTATTGGTACATTATGTGAAATGTATGCTGTATTAACATATTCTAACGCTATATGAATTATCACATACATACATAAATACATTAAATATTATTTGAATGTAATTGTCTAAATTAAGAGCTAATTCTCTTATCAACACTCAAAAATAGAGTTTGAACACTCGGGTCAGTGCGATAAAACCCCGACGCTTCTCCAGTTGTCACAAAATCTTTTCTCTACCTTTTGCCTGTGAATTGCCTAAGTCTTTGCAAACGTCTTTTCAGATGAATATAACTTCTTGATTCAACAGAAACGTCCCACCCCAATCCAAGAATCCTTCCATTGTTCTCTTTTTTAAGGTGATTGTGCACCGGAACCGCTTTCGCATTACTTGAAGGTACTTTTACCTTTACATCCAAGCCACGCCCCGTTGCTCTCTACTGCGTAATATATTTATCTCAAAGAGATAACAATGCAAACCCACACCTTGTGCGACTGAAAATAGGGAATTTTATCGAGTATTTTTAGCTCCATTTCCCCTATGGGTGCTATTGTTTTAATTTGGTTTTTTTTCCAGTTCCTGTTACATAAAAAAAAACACTGCCAATTATGGACATAAAACTTCCTCGTGATCGCTTCACATTGTAAACACGTGCCAATTTTGAGATTTTATAGAAAATTACTTGTATCTCCAAAACGGCTCAACCGATTTTCTTCAAATTTGTTTTATATGGTAGAATATTGTTTTTTCTACATTCTAAATTCCACAAAAAATTCTGTATCGGCAAGTCGTGGTCCTTATTTTTTTACTTTTTTGTCCAAAATTTTGGATTTTCTTAAATATCAGAGTCAAATTATAATTATTTAAAATAACATAAAATAACCTTGTAAACAATAGTGCATTGCTACAAAATTCCTCGAATCGGGTGTACCGTTCGAGCTAAGCGTTTAAGTAAAGTTGTGGCATGGCGCAATGTCTCTTTCCACAAACCGCTGTAGAATTCAATGAATTTAAATCGTGACCATCTACAGAAATGTCTCCTAGATGTGCAAAATTTCCATTAAATCTTAGAGTAGTTTCCGAGTTTGCGCATTACAAGGAACGTTTTAACAGACTTACGGATCACAGAGCCGACAGACCGACAGACGGACACAAAACCAAATTTATCAGTAGTTTCAAACGTCCAGAAACATGAAAAAATTGAAATCGGAGCAAAAAAATTTTTTTTTTTACAAAAACAATCACAATACTTCCGATTTCTAATATTGAAATTTCTCGGAAGTAACATAAATAATATATTATGTTCGTGTCCATAATCCATTTACCTGATGCAGATTTAAGAATAATATAATTATCTTAAAGTTAGAACGTCACACGTATAAAACTCAAACACACCCACCAATCTATGTAAGAGAAGAAGGCTGCACGGACAGCAACAAAATGATAGAAATCCAATCAGAATAAAATCAAACGACTGAAAACAATTTCTGGTAAAATTGAAATTTGAAAACACAAAAATGTATCTGGGCGGAAGCAATTTCCACATTGTGCAACGTATAGTGGGTTCTGTAAAGGGTCGGGGCGGTGAAGGGGTAATTCTTTTAGAACATCCACCCACTCCTACACCCCCCTATCTACACTCATCCACGCCCCGCAGTGCCCGTCTCTATACTGCCTGAGACTTCCCGCAAGCTTATGTGTAAAATTAAATAAGTCCATACATGAGCGAACACCTGAGCCTTCGCAATATCACTTTTTTCTTGGATTAATTTTTCATGTAACTCTTTTTGAAGTCCAAGTAGCCAAGCTAATGGAGAGCAGGACTCTTGGGTGGAGGCTCAAGTCGGTGTCTAGACATTTTCAATTGAGGATGGGTGGTAGATTTTTATATTTTTCTACACTAGGTATAAAACCAATTTAAATAGAACATGTTGGGAATACGGAAAATACAAGTGAGAAAATTTAGTTTTGTCCTCTTTTAAAATGTCTCTGTCTGTATAATATTGAAGTTTTTCAAGTGTGTCGTTGTTGATGTAGTCATAGCTCTCCCCAAAACTTTTTGCTACTATTTTCAATTTAAGAGATCATAAAAAAACCCAATTACATTTTAGGGAGATCTACATGACAGCCTTTCAGAGATGTTAAGATTCTCATACAACAATAATAGCTGCTGCTTTAGTTTTTTCACCTCCAAGTGAAATGAAACCATTAACAACATCAGCACTTTCATTTCCCAGGGTGCCAGCGTAACTGTTGTTACTGTTGTGAGCGCCTCAAGATTATCACCTACCACCAGGTTACCAATGTTTGCTTTCCTCTGTGCAACTTGCCTTATTTCTTCTGTGTTGATGTTGTTCGCTTCTTCTTTAAATCTTGTAATTTATGTGAGTTTTATTCAAATTAGTTCTCTCTAACATATCGCTCTCTTCCTCTCTGCTTTCCTTTACTTTGTTCCCCATTGTGTGCCTTCTCCTGTTTATTCTTCTGGGTCTATTCATGTTTCTTTCCTTCCAAGATATACGATGTGCTTTGGAGGCACGTTTACCTTCGTCTCTTCTGTAACTTATCGCTCCTATTGATTGTACTTAGTGCTAGATAGTCTGAGCAGTAAAGTAGGCTTTAGTGTAATCTTATTTATTTATTCAGTAGGTTACAAAGGGTTTCTTCAATGTTGTTTTTCAGCGAACGGTGCTGGTGCATGGTGTAAAGGCTTTTTCTAGGTGTTAGTTTTTCACGATACTAACTAAAAACAGCAAATCACAGTTTGTTCTAGGTGACAATCCCACCTCACCAATCAAAGGTTACCAGACTGAGCATCAAACCTAAACAATTAAAATAATTATGAGCCTGAATGTAATAATAAGTAGCTGGTAATAATATGTACCTGAGGAACTACTCCCTAAGAATTGGTATTTTCTGATGTACTCCCTAAAACTGTATAGTTACTCGACAAATCCGTTAGTTTTATACGATTTTGCAATTATAACTTAAGGTTCTCTTTTCAATGTGAAAATCACCTGTATAGAAACACCTTGAAATAACACATCACCAGAGAACCAAAGAACCACTTTACAATTCGGAAACAAGCGTTGAAATACAATTGCAAATAAGCGGTATTTTTCGAGAGAAAAAAAAAAAAAAAAAAAGGTTATATAAGGTGGAACAGAACCGTTTCTCTATTTGCACAAAGCTTCAGATTCAACATTAAAACTGGAAATCGTGCCTTGCTCGACATCCCTATTAAAACCAAACAAACGTATGAATAAATAAAAATTCATTTCGGTTGTGTGATAAGACAAAAAAAATATATCTCCTCTCCCTGCTCATCCCTCGCATCCAGCAAATTTATTTCCTCCCCACCCTCCTCCCCATTTTTCACTCGTAAAATTTATTTCAGTTATTTCGCGTCAACTCTGAGGTTTTTCTCGAGTGACAAAATGCCTCGTCAGTTTTTTACGACACTACAGCTGCCGAGAGAGAGATAGAGAGCGAGAGACATACAGAGTAAGAGAAAACAGAATTAGAGTGACAGGCAAAATTAGAAAGAGAGTAAAAAGGATTATAAAAGAGAGATAAAGTGTTTATGAGAAAGAAAATACCTCCCTTTAAACTGCCTTATTTTATATCAGATCAAAACAACCAATCATTAAGCACTCTTGATAAATATTAAGTTCGTAACTAAGGCTGGTATGCAGAGACGTTTTTTCAATCCCTATAGGGTTCACAGTAGGCTGGTCCCGAGCTTGCTATAGGGAAAACTTCGACCTTGACTATCTCTTCTTTCAAGAGACATCTGAGTGCGCATGCGCACAGGTGCTTCAAACAAACGTCTCTGCATAACAAAATCAGCTGAAAGGACAAATGACCCAGGCATCCCTACAGTGAGGACTCTACATACCACCCTAAGGCTCAGTGATGTTAGCCATGTAGCAATTGTGCATGAAGATAAAGATTATGACAGTCAGCTACTCAGCTGAGATGATTTTTGGTTAGGGACTAAAATACAATACTTGTATCTCAGGAGTCATGGAATTTACAATTAGGTAAGTGTACAAAGATTTCAACTGCACAGATTCAATTTTTAAAAAATTTACCAAATTTCTAGATACTCACATGGTATCTCAGAAATACCTGTCCCACACTTCCACAGCACAAAATAGATATATATATATTTTTTTAATATCATGCAGAGTTTTTACTATTTGTGGACAGTAAAGATGTAGATTTTTTGTTGAAACTTTTAATGGTTGTTTCATGTCAAAATTATCTCAAAACCTATTCAATACAATTTTATATGCCTTCAGATTTTTTGATTTGTGGTTGATCACACATGAGCTTTAGTTTATGGTCATAAAAGAGTAGGTCTACGCATAAATTATTAACTTTTGAAACCAGTCTGTTAGATAGATGTTCACTGAGTTGTGTGTTTAAAGATTTAACACAGATATCATAGAAGCTAGCGCCAAATGGACACTTTGACTTCGTACTGCGCATTTGTCAAGCAATAAAAAGAAAAAAACAAAAAATAGGTTCAATAAATATTTGATTGTATTTTATAAACCTACTTGTAGATATATAAGCTAAATCTTATCATTAAATTATAATATTAATGCTATGTATCTTGGTTGTAACTTTAAAATCAATAATCGTAACATTAGTTTATTTCTGATGAAATTAATTGTTACCAAACACCTATCATTGGATTTATTTTATGGATAACTTCTGTTAGTATTGAAATTCATTTCAATTAGGTCTCTTCGGTACTCATGTCCTCACAAAAAACTTGTACATATTGTCCATACGTCTTCTGTTTGTCAAATTTGTATTACTTTTCTTAGCTTTATTAAATTTTTGATAATCCTCCATTGGTACTATCGGTGAGTAGATCTAAAGCTAGACTCTTTTCATAACAATTTACTGTACATGTCGGTTGGAAAATCATCTCTGTGTCAGTAGGTTTCAAATTGCTTTTTTTTTTTTTCAAAATCTAGATGTGCAAAGATGATTTGTTTAAATGGAGCACCAGCCACATACAAATTCAGCAACGAAGCGCAGGGATTTATTTATTGTATCTCAGACAGGGATTCAAGAGGATCGAGACGAAAAAAAAATGCTAAAAGCATTGCATGAGATGAATTCCTGGGCCAATAATTAGCAGCGGTTACTCATTATTTTATTGCTTTTCCAAGGAATCTGTTTTGAGATTAGAATGCATCAATTCAGTTAGACAAGCGATGAATCCGTTCCATTAGTGGATCGTTGATGATTCTGCAGATGATCTTACACCGCTAAGCAAGGGGTAACGACAAGTTACCAAATTTAATCATTTCTACAACTAGGTTCAAGAAAATTCCATCGGGGACGTTGGACCACATTGTGGTCACATCTACGATTGAATGAATCTCTAAAATAATATTCTTAATGAATCTCTAAAATAATATTCTTAATGAATAGCTCCTGGAGCAGCTAGCTTCTATTGACCAAGTGGTGAAGGATCATTGTAAAACACTATAGAAAAACTAAGACGAACTCAAAATATTTTACTAAGAATAATACTAAACAAACCGAGACTTTTTCACACTATAGATCTTTACGACATATTTAAACGTACCTAATACAATAGACATATACTTATACAATACAGCAATACACGCAAATAAACAAGCACCTAACTGGACAAGAACACTAACAATAACTCGACAGACAGGACATATTAAAACCGAGAAAGTTTGCAAGTCTCTATACAAGAGACACTTTACTTTTATTGGTAAGAAACTGTACAACATTTTACCAGAAGAAATAAAAAACGAAGAAAACAATATTAGAAAGAAAAATCTAATAAAAAAAAGGATTAAGGAATTTAAAGAGAGTAGCATAAAATTGTTTATAAATACATATTTAAAATAAAAAAACAGGAATAATATACATTGTCTTCATCATAAAATTTAGTATTACCTATGTAAATATAGATTCATAAAATTAATGTATTATTATTATCATTTTAGTTACAAATACCTATGTATAAATATAAATATTATACATAATATGTAGATAATTTTACAATTTATTTCTGTGACAGAATACTGAGAATGGAGCTTGTGTAGTTCAAGTAAAAATGTATATATATATTTTTTTAACTCTTAAATTTCTATTGTATTTTATAAATGAGGTACAACACAACCCATAACAAATAGGGTAATAGTACCTCATAAACTCACAACATGTAATGTATATAATGTAAAATTAAAATAAATAAAGAGTATTTTGTTGAAAAAAAAAAAAAAATAATAATAACAAAGTAGTGTTGGAATCTTCTTTCACTGTGCCTTTTCCCAAACCCATAAATGAAGAAGAAAATCTATGCCCAAACCTAGTTGGGGTCTACAGTGTTTTAAAAATAAATTGAATACCAACAGTATGAAGCAAAGCATTGCATGCAGAATGTCAACGTGAAATTTGAATGTGGCTTCTTGTTCGGAACTGTTCGGCACTGACATTGAAGGATCACAGGACGCACTCATTCCGTCCTGTCTTGCACTTCACCCTTTCATCTTAACAAACAGCCGGGTGTAATATGTAAGCACTTTGACAGATCTAATTTCAAAAGTGAAGTTCGTTCACTCCCACACCTCTACACAACAGCACCCATGTCTCAAGTCAAAATGAAATTTTTACAACATGATGGAATTTGTCAAAATGTTCTTTCTGAACTTCAAGTAAGTGTTTCGAATGAAATGTTTTAAATGAAGTATTTGGCAGTTTCTCATGTGTCATTTAGTTTGACATGCTCTCCTGGCATTGAAACTCAATATAACTCTCACTGCGCTTTGTTTTGTCACCCCTGAATCCAACTTCTGCCATCCTCCTCCAGATAAATATTATTTTCAAGACACCGAGAGCAAGGCGCTTCTATTTCCAATTCTAAAGGGTCTCCTGTTTCTCTTATTATTTCTACTTCCGTGTTTTCTAAGTCTTCTATAAATAAAAAACCATTACGCATTGACACTACCAGACCCGAAGGGATTCAGTCAAGACCTCAAGATGGTGGAATTGAGATGGTATCTATGTGCTAACGCTGCCCAGTATAGATGGCAGAGGTGCATATTTGATAATTATATTGTTTCTAACTTGACTCTTTGTTCTGTCTCATAATCTAGTACTATCGGAACTATAGCACAAGTCTCTAAAAGTAGAGGAGATGTACCTAAGTTGGACCTCCATTTCCTTTTTCTTCGATAACTTTGGCCCTGCCGATGAAAAATGCACCATACTTGGCAATATCATTTACAATATACTTTACTATTACAAGTTAGGACAGGATGTTGATTGGTAGGATTATATTTTTGAAACTAATCAAAAACCAAATTTAGTCAAAATCAATGTTAAGAGTTCCGACCAATCAGACTTTCGTGAAATACCTCTATTATATCTAAAATGATACGACATATCTTTTGTCTTATCTAATGAATTTATTCGAAAATCTAATGAATTTATTCGAAATCTAATGAATATGTTCGACTTTATGCTATCCGAAGCCTAAATAAATCAACCTCCGGATAGGCCCTAAAGCCGCACTTACCCTCCTCGGATAGAATACAAGGGAGAACTGAAGACATAGAAGCGGTATCCAGACGTGCCATGCGGGGGGTGTAAATAATACTCCCGCAAAAACAAGATCAGTGAAAACTGGCGGCTTGTGGAGTTAGGTTTGGGTTGGTGTTTGTTAATGGATTGCAATGAGAGTTGTTATTAACCTGCTTTTTAACTCTCTTGCACAAGGTGGCAGAGGCTGCTAACTGCATGTGAAAGATAATGATAAAAAATTAGTCAAAAAATAATCAAACAGCAAAATAATAATGTTATAAACTGTAGAATGTTTTAGATAATTATGTGATTGATAATGATAGCTAGGTTCTTGAAAGTTATTTCCAATTTTGTACACAAAGATATTGCAAAATGGATTAATTTTCAAAGATTAAATAATAATAATAAGGATGGATATAACATTTTCTTTAATTTGAAGCAGAAATATTTGAACTACACGAGCCCCCCACTTCCTAAGATACAAGTCCTAGATAAACACGAACCCCCTGCCTCCCCCACATAAGAACTACCTCCCCCCCACTCCCCCAGTTCTGTCCATGAACTTGCAATTATACAAATTGATTTTTTTGTCTATCGTCTACAATGTTTTCTACTTGAGTTCCATTTTCATTCAATTCTAGGGGCTCTCCAACATGGAGAGTTGTGGGGAGATTATTGACATTGAATTATTGTTCTTGGAGGAGGTTATGCATTATGAGCTCTTTATGCGTTTTACCGTTGGCCACAAATGTAGGACTAAAGGTCAGAAGGAAAAAGTACCATTTATTCTTGGCCTCACACATGTTTTGATTTTAATTGGTACATTTCTATTAATAGAGTGGTATTTTCCAAAATTATAATAATTACCTTCGTATTGTATGAAAAGAAAATTAGGGAACAAAGGGAAAAATATTCAAGAAAATAGTGAGAGCAGCGTTGATGTGTTGTTCAGACACCTGGTCAATAACCAATAATTGAGGCGATCAGATCAAGAAGGGCGTAAGAGAAAAAAGTTGGTTTCGAGATAATCACGTTTAAAGTTTTTGTCATGAATTTCAATGAAAACTACTTTAGTTGAGTTGCTGGAAGTATTTTGATATTTTATTTTCAAGTTTTAAGAATTGATTCAAATAAAGAAAAAGGCAATACCTATATCTGTTAATTAACTATGGCCATTTAAAAAATCTCAATTATATGCCCTCTTTGCTGTGAACACATATTATTGTGATAGGAAGAAATGAAAACGAGTATTTTTAGGGCACAAATTAAGAACAAGGTGCTTTTTTTATTTTTCGAAAGTATTATCAGTATTTATTGGTTCCTACTCATTTACGGAAACCATCTCAATTACCTCATCCTTTATCTTCAGAGTCGGTAGCAACTAACTCTGTGTTGTTAGTATTGACCTGTAAGAAGAACTCTACACACCAATCTCGTTCTCTTGGTTTTAAGAACTTTAAAAGATCCTGAAAATCTTTTACCTTCTTTCTGTTCACACCAGCAAAACCCCGACTTTTCAAGTTACCAGTTACAGTGTATGTATTTTGTAAGCCTTGAGATGTCCACAATTTAGAAAAAAAAAAAACAAAACAATACACAACTGTAGGTAGGCACTCACTAATCAGTCACCACTAGCTCATCTTGAGACTTGAAAAACTAAAATTATAATTATTCTTGAACGGAACAAGATATCAAGATCAAACTTGCACAGGCATGCGCAGAACAAAATTCTACATTAGAATCTGCAATCACAGTAAAAAGGGCTTAAGATCACCTAATGCCATTTTTGCTGTGATCGCCTCAATTAGAAAAGCTAGCAGAGATGAAAATGTTGAGGTAGATGTGTGGTATTACTGGGAGAGATACAGTAAGACATGAAGTGTACCAATGTTTGAATGAATAAAATTTCAATAAAGTCTGAGATGGTAGACACATTGAAGAGATGAAAAATATGTGAACAGGAAAATTGAGGAAGTAGAGGTGGGGGCAGGAGGGAGTCCCAAGCTTATAAGGACAAACAAAGTAAATTAAGATTTGAGAACAGAGAGGACGCCCTAGACAGAAATAAGTGAAGAACGAGACAGCTTCGGTGACCCCAAGTAGGTTTTAGGAAAAGGTAGAGTGAAAGATTTTTTTTTTTTTTTTGCTGAATTTAAGTATGTCTCAGACTGTGTGACAGACAGCCATTTTCTATGTAAAATGATATACTCGTATTTTAAAAAGAGCGTTTTGCAGTTGAGCGCTAAATATACACAATAATGAAATACTATGATGGTTCTGTTACTTTTTTTCAAGTGGTTACTTACTCTTTTACCAACCAAAAACTCCAGGTACAGTCATATCTGTGGATTTTAAAACTAAATTTCCTAGTATGTATAATACCCACTCACGCTCATTTTTCAATAAATGAGTTTTCTCATTAACCTACCTAGTCCAGTTTTCCAGTCAACACTGTTGTCTCATTAAAAACAAAAAAACAATATCCATCAGGACACCGTTAATCATAATATATCGTGCCAGACAAATTGGATTTCAAAGCTGAAAAACGTCTAGATAAGCCATCATTATAATAACATTTCTCACAAATATTTTTTAATTGGGACAACAATAGGAGGGACTTTGCATGTTGTCTACATGTGACACTCCACATGATAATATATAGGAGAGATTCATGATGGATGATACCACATGTGTCTCTGGAATGGATTTTCTGCTTGACAATGCTTTTGTTTTCATGAAATATTACATTTTTACATTAGTAAAAGTTTTTTCCTTACTGGATTCAGTGGGTGAGATTTTTCGAGATTTGTGTCCGATAGTCAGAATTCTGCGCATATAAACATTTGGCGAAAAATGAGTCCTCGTTCTTACCTGCTTTCCTAAATAGGTCATATTTATATCACACTTTTACAGGCTAAAATTGTTTTTATGAAATTAGGCTTCTTATTTTTAACAGTTTGCAAAAGCTTCATTTGTTCATAAAGAGTTGACGTTAGGAAGGTAATTCAACCATGAAGTGTGAATTGTGAAAGTAGAAGTTCAGGAACCAACCTACGTCAAGCATGAAAAGCGGTTGTGCAATACCAACCCGAACTATGTTTGGTAGAGGGCAAAGTAAAAGAAAAAGAATAATGAAGATTAGTTTGAGGTTTGATCAGGTTCATACTTTTTGAATATACGTTTGTGCAAGAGAAGAACTTGAAGTACTCGCACGACTCTAGCTAGGCGACAAACTAAACAATATTCAAGTTGAAAATAAACAAAGAAAAATGTTGTTTAAACACTCCATTCATATAATTCCTCTGTTCTAAGCCATAAGATATCAGGAATGAGGATAACTGGATGAGAATGTGTGATATTATTTCATGACATAAAAACAGGGACGGACGGATTATGTGTCGTATTAAATTTCATAATCCAGTGCAGTCTTATCATAGCTGAGAATAATAAATTATATGATTGTATAACATTTGCTTTAGTTATTTAGGTAACAACATTCCCTAGAAAATATCCAAATTGAATACAAATCTCTAGCAAAGACAACGAGGTAACTATTTCTGATAAATTTCGCAACTCTTGAGTTTCACCTATAATACTTGTATATTATTAACTATGTACATTGTACATACTTTCTCAATATTCAGTAATTGATGGGTTCTAATAGTTCTTTGAACTTTCACTCAACACCCATGGAGCTTCGAAAGACACAGATACTCACGGAACATATTTCAAATCTCCAATTCCATGTCACTAAATTTGTTCCAAACAATAGCCCAAAACAAAACTGAATTCTCTAAAATTACCTTCCATGATGATGATGAGACTTAAAATTAATTGACTACCTACGTTCTATCATATATCTTCCCAAACCTACATACAGTAATTGTTAACTCAAAAACAACCAAAAAATTAGGTGGAACAAATTAGTCCGTATATCATCTCAACTTAGACGCAAGTATAATGACCATGCTAAAAATCTTCCAGTCTTTTGAAGTTCATAATTTGTAGAATTTACTCAAACCGAAGCCATCTTCAATCTCATCCTGTTACCGTTAGAACAAGATCCTATCCTCTCGGACTGGTCAACACTAGAGCGTGGGTTTCGAATCCCGGACAAGCCAAGGAATTGTATCTCGATGAATACTAATCGTATGCAATATACCTGTATTTACGACTTAATAATAGCACCACATAAACTGTCAAAGTAGAGGTACTCAGATCTGGACGGGTCGTGGGTATAACAGTTTCTTGTGGTTCTTCTTCAATGTATGTTTCTTTTTATTATAATGGTATATTTTTAATCGGTAACATACTATTACTTAATATTACTTTTGCTTAAATTAGATTAGGAATACCGACAGTAGAAAACCATTGTAAACATGGGCGTATGGGCCATGTATTCTAACTACAGAAGAGGAAATATCCACCCAGATAGGATTCGAAACTAGAACTTTTGCATACTAAATCAGCTGTCCAATATTCTTTGCATTGGTCATTCTAATAAATTTAACAACAATCAGTTATTATAATATTATGTACGAGTAGTTAAAAGATTAAATTAAAAATAAATTATATCGGCACAACTTCTTCGCCTAAAATCTTCAATTCCATTCTCATATCCCGGCAGAGACTTGCCTGACTTCCAACTCCTTCTAGCCCTCGAATGCGCATGCTTGCTGCTTTCACAATTTCAATCACAATCTTTGGTGCATCGAGCCCAACAGTGAAAGAAGTGACCTCTGCCACTTTTCTATCAATCCTTAATACAATAATGAGGCTCTGAAATATTCACTAAAGCGAGCTCTTATACACAACCATTTTACGACAGCTTATGTGAATATTATAACCAACTGATTTTCACCAGGTTCGATTAAAGAGTTCTTCCCGATTTTTCTTTTTGGTGGAAGAGTAGTTCAAGTTTTGGGTTGGTGGTTCGAGCCCTGAAACGACCATTCTGTTTACTAACTTGGATGACCAGAACTTATATCTTATTAGCAAGACAAGAAGAACTTTATCCTCCAGCCAGAGTTCAGAAAAAATCGCAGAACTCTCGTCCTCCAAATTGAGAAAGTACAAAATGATGATATAGAATCAGAACAAAAAACCAGAAAACAAATTAAAATAATTCCACCCAACAAATGAATCGTCAGAATAGATTATGTCCGGAGCATGTTATTATATTAAATTTTTGTGTGAAGTGATAATGATAACATTATGGCGTTCCTATATGGTAGACCAATTGGAAATACAGGATGTCATAGTGAAAGTTGAGCACATTCAGTAGGTAGACAGCTATTCATCTTATCCATAATTACAGACTTATCGATGAATAAAAAATCGGTTCTTGATTTACATATACTCGTACATATATATTATTATTATTTGCAATAAATTCATCGGAATCAATGCTCAAGGATGAATCTTCTGAGCTGTGTATCAAGTTGGAATAATTTTAGTCTCTTATTGGATCTGTGTCTTAAATTGGCCGTTAAAACTGCATATCATCTAGATAACTACCTAGAATATTATGATTTTAGTACCTACAGTGGTAGGTGATATAAAAATCTGTTTCTAAATTCGTGCCATTCATAGCAAAACGTTTTAGTTTCTAACTATAACTTATTTTTTACTAAATATTCTGCTGGACTTCGTAAATCCCACACATAAAATGTGTATCTGCAACACTCTGTATGTTTATATTCATAGATATTAGATACTAATAACAATCATTCGACATAATAGGCGTGAATTTGAGAAATATGCTGCTAGATATCATAGTGTCTAATCATGTGAAGATTTATACATGTTCAGACAATGCCTCGCTATTGGTTGGAATGGTTCCTAGTTTAGTGCTATATTGGAAAACGATATTCAGATAATAGAACATACAATAGGACTATTGCGAGCTATACATCAGTAAAATAAATTTGTATTCTTACGACTTACGGGTGTCTATACTGATATCATCAGTATTGGTTGATTGATCAATACAGGAAGGTTTAACTCCCGGTTGATCTTCGAATTTATTAAAATCCCCGGTTTAGAATTTCCTCGAAATGTTCAAACCCAGAGCTAGATGAGGTAGAGAGAACACTATGAAAATTATAATCAAAACATAGAAGTTCCTGTGATAACTTATAAAATAATATAATAAATGTTATCTTTAAATGTTATGTCGTAAAATATAATTATATTTATAGTAATTTATAATATATTCAGAAAGTTCTTTATTAAATTTATTTATTTTTTTACTAAGAGCAAACCATAAAGTACCAAAAATTACAAACACTGATAATAAGTTCACACATGAAGGTGGCGTCATGGTGGATGATGGTAGCCAGACAGTTGTGAAATGAAACCATCAGGATACCGATAACATTTAAGCATAAAACTCATATCGACTAACATCTACATAGAATTAATGTAAATCATTAACCTATTACAAGTTCTGTTCTCTAGACGTTCAAAATCCGAGGTCAGGTCAGGATCCACCATGCTAGACCTCAGGCCGATGAGTTGCGTCGACATTAATTCACCGCGACCTGCGTTCGTTTTCATTTAACATCAACCAAAAGGTCTTGATTACAATTCTAGATGAACCGTCAGGCCCCTGAGCCACTCATCTGAGCGTATGCCTTGCTCACACATGTGACCTAAATCCAGGTACGAAATCCGTGGGCCGCAGCAACAACACAAAACTTCTTAACCTTCGGATAAGTTATGCATTTGTTATGAAACAGAGTCTGCACTGAGAGTATCATTCATTATGCTGGACATTTTAAAATACCATCAGCATAATCTAGAGGTAGATGTGCAACCTACGTGCTTTGTTTGAGTGGATTAGCATTCACCTCTTTGCTAAAACCTTGCTGGCGTGCGAATCAAACTAAAATATTAATGCTTTGTGTATCTGCACTGCGATAGTTCTAATGACTACACCTATCCGATAATGTGCTGTGGTCGTATCTGGTATTGCACACTTCAAAACGACCGACTTTGGAATTTTCAACGAGGTCTGCAGAATTTTCTCATATATGCGCACGATTCTTGTGATTAGATTCACCCACTTCCGTACATCATAATACTTCAAGGTTGCTATTCCAATATTTCAAATATTTTTTTGATAATGTGCAAAAAGGAGTGCGCCAAATACATTCTTGTCTTTTGAGCTCAAAACTTAAGCCGTCCAAATTTTGAAAATGTTCACAGTAGGATAGTTACGCATTTAAAACAGATATAAAAATTAATAAATAATAAGTGCTAATATGAATCTAGAGTTGAGCTATTAAGGCCATCAGTTTCGCCTTGCTTAATTTTTTACCCAATTGTCACAAATACATCACAGTCTATCGCTCACCTATTATCAAATATTTACAAAGTAAAGAGGTCAGGCTGGGGGACTTAAACAGGGAGAAAACCAGTGACTCGCTAGAGGACTATAAACAGAGGAGAAATTACCGACCCTTACAAGCCAGGCTGGCGTGCAATTTCTACGGGTTTAATGGCTTATAAAGAAAAAGTCCAAGTCCTCACGATGGTTCATCGCACATAGAAATATGTGGTTCAGAAAGAGTCAGCTTTGAAATAAAGTTGGCTGGAGACCATCATTCCACTCTCCAGCTGTAGCCAATCTGGGTACAACAATAACAACAAAGTAAAAAGGTAATTGTTATAAATCTAAATCTACCTAACCTATATGATTGTAATTAGCTTCCTTGTGTAGGTATTACTTTCTATTCCTTTAAGTTATAGAAAATATTTTTTTCTCCTATTATCATCAGTAAATTAGATTGTGTTTTCTGCTTTCAGATTTATATGGCGAGCAAAAATTTTCCTGGTAAGTTTATTTTTTCTCTTTAAGAATTCAAATATTCACCTTTCACATTTCAGAAAAGTAATTTTTCAACAAAGACTATTTCTCATCACCTTCGAGCTACCGCTACCTATACAGTTTTGTCGGAACTCAAATTGAGGCGCTAAAAAATGTTGTAAAAAAACTTATCAAACTGCATGTTCATTTAATGATTTAGAAAAGGATTAAACTCAAACAAGTTCTTCTAATCAACGTCCAGAGATGTTACTTCTTGTAGATCAAAACGATTTAGGTATGCTTCAGAAATTTGAAATTATTAAAACATCTTCTGCGGGCAACTCAAAATAAATCATTGAAGTAGTTGGTATTAGAGAGAATTTCATGGGAGCTGTAAAATTCATCACAAGTAAAAACGTTCAAAATTCACTTTAGAATACTTGATCCACACTGATCTTGTTAACTGTTTTGTTTAAAAAATCCCAAAATCTTTCAATTTTGAAAGCTTGAAAAGTCCTCATCTTGTTAATGGTTCTTCCATATGTTTTGAATTTTTGTCTTATTAAAATAGGTAAATGGTTTGTCAAATATCATCTTGTCCATTGAAAATATCTCGGTTTCGAAAAGCTTCGTCCTAGAAACAGATGCAAAATTCACTACTAGATTTTTTTCTGGTCAGTTGCTTCAGGTTTCTTAAGTTGATTCTATCTAGTCCATTTCAGTTCATTGATTTTCTATTTTCAACACATAAACGACTCTACACATAATGAAACTCTCTAAGTTAACAATTCCAGTCTTACCATAAATGTTAAGCAACGTAGAGCAGAAAGAGAGCACGTGCATGGTAAAATTCTAGGCAGGTTGTATGCTGCATCTGGAAAATACAGTAGGTATTCTTTAGTATGCATTTGTTTAAATTCAACACACGAGATGTTTACTTATTTTATAATAATTATGTAATATGAATCTAGCTCTTTTGGTATTGTAAGAAAGGCTTTATCCGAGGTCTGAATCGAAACATATTACATACCATAGCATGGCAGTACGTTTAATACCTCTGATACATTTTCTACAGCAACGTTTTCAGATTGTTATTTAACAAGTCTTCTGACATCCAATACGTTTTCAATTCTACTTCTGTCTGATCCACTATGTTATTATTTTGGATTTTGTTTTGGTTGTTGTTTCTCTTATCTCCATCAACATGTCTATTCTTGTATTCTTCCTTTCATAATTATTATATTTTAATACCAGCACTTAAACAGTTGGAAGTGTTTGTAAAGTTCCCAACATTCATCTTGACTTCAACGAACGGCCTTTCCTTTCAATTTCTATCTTGGCTCGGATCTGCCTTGTTTTATCACCTTTTCCCATTTCGCTCTATTTTCAAAAGGTCTTAATAATAATCCCAGCATCTTGTGAGAAGATTGCTATCATTATGAGTCATATTCATATCACAGGCTCCGCGCAGTAGTGTGTTCAGGCAGTTATGCCAAGATGCATAGCGCTACCTCTGCCGAGATAGACGGGAGATAAAGACGGTAGTAAATAGATGGAAGTTAATTTGAACCACCCGAAACTTCATATGAGTAATTGAAAACTTTCTCATCACTCACTCAATTTTCCTCGAGTCCAGTATAGTCCTACAGGTCTGCATCCTTAAATCTCAAATGGTAGTCTAGTTTGGCAGACCTCCAACTTGACACAACCATAATACGAGATTCGCAATTAAACGAGTTCCAAGTTATTTATTATATTTTATTTATAAGTCTAAATTGAAATTCGATGCAAATTCGAGCTGTACACAATATGAAAACCCCAACTGTCACACTTGAGATTAGAATCTGTCATCAGACCCATCGTTATTCACAATCCTACTCCATAATGACACTTCTGTCGCACCAATAAATTTGCCAGAGTCAATAATGAGTGATTCGTAGTTTGCACACATGTCTTACTTCAGGAACCTGTTAGCTACGGAGAGGATGTGCTAGTTGCCAATGGTAAACACAAGCTTATGCCTCCTGGTCCTGATGTTCTCTATAATCTGTATCTTCCGAGTTCAGAGCTACTGTACGGCGATAGCGTGACAAGACATATTGCCCCCTGGTAGAATAGACTAACAGGAACCATTATGTTAAATGCTACCAACCTAAGCTTTATCCCACTAGTCTCAGTCATGAGTATATATCAAGTCTGCCGATATTATATTGTAATTACATGTTGGGTATTGCACACAATATTAAATCAGAAGAAATATGTCAAAATATTCAATAAAAAAAAACAAGAGAAAGATATCTGAGAAAAATAGGTAAGTCTCATCATTTTAGACTTAAGTAAATATGGTAATGGTGCTCAAAGGCACTTGTATTTACGAAAGAGTCCATATAAACATGTAGCAAATAACAAAATTAAAAAATATAAAATTTACATATATGAAACATTATGAATAGAGAAATATGAATCAAAATGATCCAAAACAGCCAAGTCAAAATCTTCAGATATCAAAAAATCTGTGTCCATTGTGATTAAAATAAAAATGGGAAAGTCAGGTCAATCGATTCTGTAGAATTTTCAGGGAAAAGCATTTTCAGTAATTGCAAGATCAATCCATGCAAACCTAGCACGAGAAACAAGAAATCAACAGCATTCAATCCAGACAAAAAACTTTATATATGCACAAGTCTGAATCAGTACAAATCATGGGCTCTTATTGTTCGTTTGTTCTGTTGTGAGTAGCCTCACTTGCGGTGGATCTACAATCCGCATTCTTAGCCCTAATACAGATTACCAGGATGCTCCAATATGATAGACTTCAATAATGATTATGACAAGATAATTGCTCTGGCTGTGCCATGCATCAGGTGCCCCTGCTCATAAAAACCAAGAGAGAACTGCCCAGTAGCCATAAAATCCAAGCTAGGATTCCTTCTAAGGAACCCAACATGAGATGAAATTAATTATTCTTCATCCGAACAGCTCTTCTTGTTTGAACCTATATACCTATAAGCTGTTTTTAATTTTTAAAACTTATTCGTATTCTCTGTAACTCTCACTTTTGGATTTAATTAATAATTTTAGCAATTTTCGAGGTGCTAAAGTGATTTAGTAGGTACCAATACTAATCACTTTATTGTATTATCGGTTAATCTCATGTTAATAGTACTCGTTGGGGAAATCTTTAAGATCTAAGAGTTGGTCGATTCTTAATTAGATTAGTTTACAATTACAAGGTAGGATAGGCCGGTTCTTCCAGACTAAAGTGAGCATAAATTTAATGTAAAATTAAATTCGTTACAAGCACTTTAAAAGAGGTATGCTGCAGGCGAAATTTGTTCGTTGCACAAATGGGAGCTTCCAAATCATACCTCACCTTGTCGGCGTACAGGGAATTCTTTTGAAGGACCATTGATGAAAGTTCTATTTTATGTTTTTATTAAAAATATGAGATGGGTGTTTCACTGCCACTGTTTCGTCGTAAAGTTACCCAACAGTTACTGACGAAATTTTGCTTTAGTGCACTTGAGTCCCATGGAACGAAGAAGGTTAGTTTCGAGTTCTGGTAAAATAACATAAATACCACCATAATTTGCAATTAGTAAAAATCAATAAGTATTTCTCATCCAATTTGACAGGGAGTCATTCATGTCATTGAATAAATTCGTAAAGCAGTTCGGGTCATGTGTCTTGCTGTCTACGGTTATGGTGACATTGAATTACCTCAAGACTGAAAGATGTAAGGGAAAGTAGTTTTTTAGACGTAAGAGCTATACGTATTTCCAGTCCCTAAGAGGGAACACCCGGTGAGATCTCTCTTCCGCGGCTGAGGAGTATGTCCAGCATTATTAATGGTTCTGAGGGTGAAATAAAAACTAATGTGAAGAAAATCGAGTACTTATGATATACAAGATGAATGTTGACACAAGCTACTTCGGTGTTGAAAGACCTGCTAAATTAATAGTTTCTTGTTACGTAATCTAGGATAAACTTGACTTTCATTCGCAAGTTTTCTGGTTCCTAAAATTTGACTGTTTTGAGAAATCCACAGTTAACCTCTTAGATGAGATGCTTTTCTATTACTTTCGTTTAGCTTTAAACTACTACCTATTATGTTGTGAATACTGTGAACAGATTTAAATGTATAAAATGTCATTTCATCTGTCCTCAACAAAGATACAGAGATTCCAGGAACCCTGTGAATCAAATAAAAATGAGGGTCAAATGAAAAAATCTAAATCTTAAAAACAATAAAAACGAAAATCCAAAAATAAACAAAATAATTTGTTTAGGAGAATGATCATAAAAGAAACATTAATTTCGAAAAGCAAGTTAGGCAAGATGATATAATTAGGAACAGAAAGGATGAGGACGAGCAATTGAAGTTGGGGGAAAGGCATCATGCTATCAACGGAACAATCAATGGTCTGGGCGAGGTACGAGGAGGATTCACTACCAGAATTCTAACAGATCCTGAGGTCCATGTCAGAACCCTAGCCGTAATAATAACAGAGAACCCATTTATTATCCATCGTTCCATCCATGTTATTTCAGGGAGCCCTCATCAATACCTGACTGTTCCAATTGTCAGGTCCGGTATCTAGTGGAGGAAAGAAGGGTAGGTATGAGTTTACGTAGATCCTGTGAGAGAGCCTCTTAAGATACCTATTTCTGCTTTCAGAGTCTATAAAATTTAAATATTTTTTATTCTTCTATATCTCATTTTGTAAATATTGTTATTATTTTTTTATCTTTGTTAATAATTTATTGTTGTTTGTATTGTATAAAAAAAGCGTAAATAAATAAATAAAACAGATCGTTAAATAAATTTAACTGGTTTTTCTCTGTCTTACATAATGCATAGAGAATAACTTCCGTCTATTTGTTCGTTCAATTGAAAATCAACCTAATTGCAATGAAACTGTTTGTACTAATTATTCTCAAAAATGTAAAGTCTGATGTTCTTTATATAAAAAAAAGAAGAAATTGCCGGATATTGGAATTTCGAGTGTTTCCATAAAAGTGAAACCACCGGGTACCCCGCAAACTTATAATACTAGGGGGTACTTACTTACTGTACCTAACCCATGAGTTTGAGAACTCAACAGTAGGGCCTGAAAACAAAATATGGAGTAAGAAATCTTTTGTTTCATAAACTGGGATTAGGAAGGTTAAACAACACAGCATTATCTAGCATCTCAAATACATTATATTGTGAGGCATGAAATCTGGTTCTACTTCTGGCTCCCCTAATTCTGAACCCAAATGTTTGTTGTTCTCCCTGTGTTTGCTCAGCCTGGGTTTCAGATATTCAAGAACATTTTTGAAGAAGTTGATCTTTTGGACTCTTTTTCTATGACTTCAAATTAAAAATTATTTTAAAAGAACAGATAATAAAAAATTGGCCTTAATTTCATAATACCATTTCAATTACTTTATTCATGTACATATTTACAATTATGTAGACCTAACTACATTTTTATATGTTATTATTCAGAAATAAATATCTATTTATTCTCTTGCAGTCATGTACCATGGATCCTTCAAAGGATTATTATCGACACTACCAACTTTTCTAGAAATCTGTGATCATCAGCTTTTATCTCTTGACTTTAAATATGGGAGCCTGTTTTAAATATTCAACACCATGAACTTAAAATTTGACGTAGTGCTCCTGACATAAAGCTTCTTATAATGTTGTAGAAGTGGTAGTTACTGTTGCTGTGTTATAGCTGCTTTTGTAATACCCAATATGATGGTCTCTCGCCGGGCTTACTAAAGCAGCAAATCTTAGATTGTCCTAGACCGTAGAAGGAGGCGGACATTGCCATCGCATGGATATTAGGCTTTTAAATAAAACCATTTGTAACCATGTCTGGCAGTTTGATAGGTCGGTTTCAACCGGTGTCACCTTTTAACATTGGTTTTCAATATCTTTTCTAAATGCACTTATCACTAGGCTTTTATGGTAGTATTCTTTGAGCGGGCCAGAATTAAATAATGATTGAATTACTGACGTGGTGCTGTGGTCTACGAGTATTTAACTTGCTGACAAACATCAGTTCTAATCCTCAAATATTTTTTCCAAAACTTGATAGATTAATTAGTTGCATTGATTTATTCGCGAAGTAGGTAGTGATTTATTTGTATACTCTTAAATAGCTTTTATTTAGCGTCATTTTCTTCCCTGGCCTCTATAACCAAAATAACCATTTAAAACTATGTAAATCCTTCCTTTTAATAATAATTATTATTATTTTATTATTTACTCTGTTCAAAACGAAATTATTTTTGTTGGACCAAGAGTTTCAACGACTTTTCAGTTCGTCAGTTCAAGAGGTCTACGATCAATATTTAAATTCCAACTGCCTTGGTGCCTTGAGAACGTTTGGACCATTTGGTGCACCTTGGTTTATTAAATGTGATCCAAATAGAAGCAGCCAGCAAGATCTTGGAATCTCTTGAACAGGTAGCTGTTGGATGTTGCATGCTTTGTGTCTTGTGAGCTCTGAATAGTTCTCTGTGCTCTTCATTTAGTAGTTCAGAACTTGTGTCAAAGTGAACTTCCCCGCTATAACGTTCTTTTGAGAATCTCGTTCTTCATGAGTAAAAATATTACGGGCTAAATTTTGTTCTAATAAATATTTCTTTCGTTTCATATTATTTATTTATTTATGGAAATTAATAATTTAATTATTTTTCTTCTTTTCGAATCTCTAAGTTGTTTAGTGAATAAGAACCCAACTGTTTCGTGTTTTTGATTTTAACATTATTTTTCTTTATCGAAATTATTTCTTTTCAAAAAGGTTTATCAATATTTTGTGTTAATGTGCCTCGAAAATTATTTTGATTTTTCTAAAGCTGCTGTATGTTTTTGAAGATTTTTTGTGAAAGTGACAAATTTTGAATTCTCACTTGGATTTACGGATGTGGATTATTGGATATAACCAAACGACATTGTTCTTGGAATTTGGATTCCAGCATCTGTAAAACAGTGTCTTATTAATACTCTTAATTTCCTTATTATGAAAATATTATTTCATGCTCTTAATTATATTTCGAGAAGAGAAAAAAAAGTAAAATAATCAACTGACTAATTTAAACGAAACCCATTCTTCCGCGAGAGTAATCATGATCACATTATTTAGTTTAAAGTTAATCCTTGTGGTTTAAATTTATAAAAGTTATATTTTCAAAAAAAGATAAAAATTGAAAACAATATTCGATCAACTTTTTCTCTTCAGATTATCAAATTTTGAAACATTTTAAGTATTTTCTCAGTAATCCTTCTTCACTCCTAAGTAGTGTTTTACCTAATACCAATGAATTGAATTGTTCAATATTTTTCCAGCCGAAATAAATTTCCTTTATAAAGTTTTCTCATATTTTTTTCTTCAATTATTAATTTGAATATTGAAGAAATTACCCAGTGAATTAAGTGTCATTTGATAAATTATTTTTGTTCAGTGTCAATTTATTTCGTTATTTTATTCCTCCTTTGATATTCGGATTACCCTGGCATTTTATTTTCTGGATTACCTCTCCGTGCTTATCAAAAGGAATATTATCTTCCCCTGGATTATATCTGGATATCTCATTCAAAGGTAAAACATTTAATTTTCCACAATTTCGGAACCAGGTGAAAGGGATGGGAACGCATCTCATACCTCATACCGAAAGTTTAATAAATTTAATATTTTTAACAAATTCCACGTGTTGCTTTTAGGGACCTTTTTTGTGAATTAGATGATAATAAGTTAATGCAATATATTATCCCCCGTACACAAATTTCTAAAAAGGTACTCCTAAAAAATATGTATATCTAAAATCTACATAATTGTGTACCTACCAAAATTCTGAGTGGGATGTCCGGACGTATTATAATTTTATTTTGTTATTTTGGCTTATCTGTAAAATATAATACCTTATGAATCTAATGATGTATTTTTATGTAGAAAGATATGCCTTATTTATTTTCACGTAAGCAGTGACCAGTGGCGGAATTGTAGGCAAAAATAAGATATTAGGAATTAAAGATACGGAAAAGTCCTATAACTCTGCGCTACCACTAAAATTGTGATATAATACACAAAGAAACACATTGTTATTATATTATTATTATTTTTGCAGGAAATTTTTCTTTTCTTTTCTAATTGATAAGGAAAGAAGCGCGATTATTTCAGCATTTTTTTCATGTTTTAAATTGCTTAGGTTAAAATATTTATTGCCTACCCATCTCGAAAAAATTCAACAATGGTTGGTGGTAGCTCATGTCTTCATCTTCATCATACCCTTTTCTATCGATATCGAAAGCCCATGAATATTTAAAATCTGTCCGCACTCAAACTTTTCCATGATTTATGATGCAAGATATTCCCGATAATCCCTCATCCGTCAGCACATTTCACCCTCAGTAATGTACATAAGGGAAGAAAAAATCCCCCTTTTCAGACGTTCCAGAACATAGGTAAAAATTATTTCCCTCTATTTCCATTTCCTTCCCTCGCCTTACATTTCCTTTCCCCCTAATACCTTCACTATTCTTCTTACAGCTCTTCTCAAGTTTTCTTCGGTTTTGTATTAAAAGTTCCCTCGCTCCTCCTAAGCCTATTTCATGTCATCTTAATATGATATTACATTTTTTATCATCACAAAACTCTCAATAATTTATTGCTTTACACATCTTCCTCCTCTACTTTTTCGTTCCTTCCCTCTCTCTCTCTTTCACATCCTTTTCTTTATTCTGTCTGTTGTTCACAAGATACTTTCCTAATACATTTTCCTCCCTTCCACTCTTTCGATTACTCTTTCTTCTCTTGTGTGATAATCTTTTTTCCTTCCTCTTCTCCTTTCCATGTTGCCTTTGCTCATGTTAGCTACATGAGTTTAGGTATTAAATGCTCATTCAATTTGTTGTACCGTGCAACTACTTTTGTCGGCTGAAGATTCACTTCATTATTATTATATTTTATGTAAAATTGAGCTACAAAAGAACAACCTCGTATTTTTTTTTTTATTTATTTTTTTTTTATTTTTTCAGTTGTTTATGCAAGTACTCGTATGTGTGTAATTTTTCAAACTTCTCAGTCGAGTTTTTAATGTTTCTCGTTTATTTATTATTGTTATTTAAATGAATAATTAAATTGTTTATTGAATTTTGAAATAGGTACTATGTATGCAAGGGTAGGTATTAAATATAAGCAAAATTACTTCATTTTGGAAATAACTTTATAACGTGCTTGTATTATAGTCTTTTCTGTAGCATAAATCCATGTACGGTATTTTCCTATTTCCATGAGATTAGCCAAACCAATTCCTTAATCCCGACACCAGAAGTATTCATAGAGACATCCCGACGTAAGCCGCCTCTCTGATGGTCTTAAGAATAAGGAGATCAGGCATATTTTTCCTTTTGAAATTTTAATATTCCATTAATCATTATTATTGATATTAAATCATTGTCTGGAGCATGTGGATCTCTTCTTTGTATTTGGTGTCCTCTTTTATTTTATTTTTTGACTGTTGGAGAGAGCTTGGGTATCCAAGAAATCGCCCGAGGGATGCCTTAGCTATTGTTGGTTCTTGGGAGAGAAAAATATACAGGGTATATTTGAATGTTAAGTTTAATAATTCATATATTAGTCGTACTAATATACATTTTTAATAGAAGAGATTGATAGAAAGAAAAATATAAACAAAAATTTAATTACCATTTACCTTTTTTAAATACCCCTGCAACAATTAGAATTAGTTGTCAGGTGGTTAAAAAGTTAATATTTGGATGTAGTTAAAAACGTGGACGACATGAAAAAAATTCAATTTTCTCAAATTAATCTTCATATTCCCAATATTGCTAATTTTAGAACTCCTGATGTCGTTGGCAACTTCATAAACCCTCTGTATATTAAAATAAGTGACTATTAGTTTATCATATGGGACACTCCAACAGTACCAAATTATTTTCAAATATAATTTGCATTTAAATTATCTGATATTTTTTTTACTCGCTGTAAAGTTTCCTCTACTAATGGATCAGATGATATTCATGTTGGATTGAAACGTCTTTTTAATTTTCTCTTTTTTTTCAACCGACAACACAAATGTAAAGAACTGCAATAAAGTCATATTCGTTGTGGAATTTTAAGTATGTTTCTTAATTTTACCGTCTCAGTTTAGTACATTTTCTTCACTGTTTTATTAGGAATATTTTTTAATAATTTTCTGCCACTCGCACACTACTAGTTTGCTTGTAAATTCAATAAGCTGATTTCCGCGATAAGAAGTTTAATAACTTTTTGATTTTTCCGTCTGGTTTTGTGCTCACATCTTTGTGAAACAAAAGTTACTCTAATTAGTGATCTCGCTGTAGATTCCTCAACCAGCCTGGAGAGTTGACTTATTTAAAGATTTTCGGGCATCCTGTAGATATGAACTCTTTGTAGATTTAAGCTTCTTATAAAATATATTGGAGATTTTTCTCTCTAGCAGTTCGTATTTTTGTGTCTCGTCTTTCGGCATAACATCATTATTATATTCGGAGTGTTCCCTCAGTTAGATTTGGAATTCCTCACCTCAAGGATCGAAAATTTATTGATCGCAAGTGTGTCCTCCAGTGCCCCGGGCTGTGGCCAGGCGAAGATTTTAATATTCTCACATTAGTTGAATTTACGAGTGATCAAGATGAGAGAACTGTCATGGCGCTAGAACATGGGCCAGATGAGTCAAACAAGTCAAATCCGTTGGCAAATAGGTACCTTTAGATTCAATAGATTGTGTGTTAGTTGTTGGCGTTGGTTGAACAAAATTATCAATTTGAAAATTATCAATTTGTTCTAAACGAGCACATTAAGTACAAGAAACCTTCGTTTCGTCTCCAAATGATCAAAGAAGCAGAATAAGAAGTTTCGTGTGAGGTGTCATTGGCTGTACGATTACTTTTATCAGGAGATTTTGTCTTTGGAATTAGAAACCAAATGAGGAGGAGATTTAGTCGCGGACAGTTTTTTTTACTTTCTCTTGTAGGTAAATTTTTAATGCTTGTAAAGTTTATTTCTCACTCCATCCTAGCAATATTTGTATTTATGTCAGTGACATTCAATATTTGTTGTAAATATTAAATCATAATAATAAACTATCTGTTTTGATAGTTTAGGTAGCTATATCCCCACCAACTAAAGAAAGAACTTATTTGTGATTACTAGTACTTTACTAATGCTATAATTATGAGACACCAAGTTTTTTTTTTTTTTTTTTTTAAGTGGGGTTTAACGTCGCTTTCAACTGCCATGGTCATATCACGACGGTGGTTTTACCCTCCATTCGCAGGAAACTCACAAACCTGCTACTCACATTGACATCATCCAGCCTGAGTGGGGCCGGGAAAAGCCAGCGTCACGAGAATTAGAATTTGAATGGTCACCCATCCAAGTCTTAACCTCGCTGGATGTCGCTTAACTTCGGTGTTCTGAAGGGAACCGGTGTATTCAACATGCCATCGACGCTGGCTACCAAGTTTGTGATTGATATCATTATTTTGAGCTCCCAAAGCAAAACCATGATGAATTTCATAAAGATCAAACAGCCGGGTCGCGATAGAGAGTCTCCAGCGTCGACTTTGCCAACATCAACCTAAAGTCGATGTTGGTAACACGGGGTCGAAGTGAAGATTTTCAGTCGACGCTGGCTTGACGCTGGAGCAAGGCGAGAGGGGAAGTCCACGCTGGGAAAAAGTAGAATTATCCCCTCCACTTGTACTAACTTTTCTGAAAACATCATATTACGATGGAAAACAACGAGTGCCAACGAGTAAAATGTCGAGCGCGGAAATTGGAATTGAGTCAATCAGATAATTTTCCTTAAAGTTGCGCCCCTTTTAAAATAATTTATGAAAAAGAAAAAAAAAAAAAAAATCCTTTGAAAAAATTCAATTTGTGAAATTCCTGTTGTTTGAAACTCCTATTTTCCAACAATCATTAGAAAGTATTTTAAATGTGAGACTAGAAGGTTCATCATGGCAACAAGCAACTCTGCCAGTAGAGATGGGAGGTTTAGGCATCCGACTAACAGAAGACATTGCGTTACCCGCCTTCTTGGCTTCTTTGAATTCTGTTTCTGTCTGGATGTCTCTTATCATCCCATCCTTCTGTCAAAGCAATGTCATGATGAACTCTTTGGAAAAATGGAAACAAGTTAGTACCTTAGATACTCCTCCAAATTCAAACTTTCAGAAAGATTGGGATTCACCTCTTATTGAACAAAAATATGACAATTTAATTTCAACTGCATCTCCTCGGGACAAAGCTAGAATTATGGGTTTAGGATCTAAGGAATCGGGTGCTTGGATACAAGCAATGCCAATTGCAAATGTAGGATGTCTCTTGGACAATACCTCTTTACGCGTTGCAGTAGCCTTAAGATTAGGTGCGGAAATATGCCAAGCACATACATGCCATTGTGGAATGGAAGTCGATAAGACAGGACAGCATGGGTTAAGTTGCAACAAAAGTGGGGGTAGGTATTCACGCCATAACGAACTAAACCAAACTCTCAAACGTGCCTTGGGATCTTGTCATATTCCATCGGTTCTTGAGCCATCAGGTCTATTCAGACAAGACGGCAAAAGACCGGATGGTATGACATTGGTCCCATGGAAACGGGGGAGGCAAATGGTTTGGGACGCGACATGCGTAGATACCCTAGCCAACAGCAATATGAGTTACTCTCTAAGAGGTAGAGGTGAAACAGCCAAACAAGCGGAACTAAAAAAGTGCCTGAAATATAAAGACCTACAAAATCTCTATGATTTCATTCCCTTCGCCGTCGAAACCTTTGGCTCTTTTGGTCCAAGTGCTTTGGAAATGTTTAATAGCATATCCAAAACCTTGGTCCTTGAGACGAAGGACAGACGCGCCGGGGAATATTTCAGGCAACGGCTTAGTTTCGCTGTTCAGAGAGGTAATGTTGCCTCAGTGCTGAGCACACTGCCTCGGGAAGATGTCCTGGGCGAAGTCTTTTATATTTTGTAAAAAATAAAACAATTAACCTTTTTGTATATAAAAAAAAAAAAAAAAAATTTCCAACATGTCAGATTATCTTTCAGTCTCAGTGATGGTCTGTAGACTCGCAAAACGATTTATTTATTAATTTTTATTGTAACTTAAAATAGTTCTGTTTTTTGTGATCCAATGCTCTGACTGATTTCTGGAGCTGGTATTTTACAAATGCCACTACCCCGGAGAGCATGAACAATTCTTGTGCAAGTGAGATCAGGAGTGTCAAAATATCTGAAAACATATCTTTACAAAAGTAGACCCCAGCTTTAAAAATGAATGTGATCTCTGAAGGAGTTCCACACTCCACATGATACTTTCAACCTATTTACATGTATTGTGCATCCAATCTAACACAGCTGCAACCTGAAGATCTTTGGTTGAAACCTATTCAAGGTTCCACCTTCCTCATACATATTGAACCTGACAATGATGATCCCGTATAAGTGAAAGTGACTCAAGTCTGATTCCTCAGTGAAAATTTTGTTGTGTTTCACGATAAACCATCCATTTCCTTAGATGAGTTCATCAGTTACAGTGTGCAATTATAGTTATAACATTTTCTGATAAAAGTCCATCAAGTTGACTGTTCTTAAGTTCCTTCATAATTTCTAGGTTAAAGTGGGCTGGGTGAGGTTGATGTGGGTGACTCAGGCTGGGTGAGGTTAATGTGGATAACTGGTACTATTCCCAGTAAATGTAGGATAAAACCTCCATCATCACTACCTCAGATCAGGACCAAAGTTTCTAATGGATCTTGATTCAACCAGTCTATAATAAACTATAAAAAAAATATTGGAAGTAAAAGTAGAAGAAGAAATAAGTATTGCAAATTTTGACAGTTTTGAATTCTTGTGATAAGCACAATTTTTACTGCAGGTAATGTGTTGATTTTAATTTTTAAAACAGTAGGTAGTTTATATTATTCAGGATTTGACTACTACCCGTAATCTAAAGATCCTGAGATCTATTTTTTTTTCTTTTATTCAAAAATAAATTGCTGTTCCCTCCAAAAATGTGAGGCTGGTATATCTAGCCCTACTCAGGCTGGGTGAAGTTAATGTGAGTAGCTGGTGCAATTCCCAGTTAATGAAGGAAAAAAATACCATACTGACACAAATCAGGACAGGGGTTTTTCATGGATCCTCCAGTCTATAATAATAACATAGAAAGAAGTAAAAATAAGTGTTTCAAAATTTCAATGTTTTATTATACAGTTTGTAATATTTTATGCAATTTGGAGATAATGAGGGGGAGAATCTTTCTGAGCCAGCATTGATGGCCCTTTGAATACTCAGGTTCTTGTAGGATCACCAAAGTTAAGCAATGTCCAGCAAGGTTAAGACTTTGTGCTGCTAACATTCAGGCCCAACCCTTCCGGAGGTTAATGTGGGTATCAGGTTTGTGAGTTTCCTGAAAATGGAGTGTAAAGCCCCCATCATGATATGACCATGCATGTGAAGTTAAACCCAAAATTAAAAAAAAAAAAAAAAAAAAAAAAAAAAAAAAAAAAAAAAAAAAAAAAAACTTTCTGGAAGCCCTGTTCTTAATCTTACAAAGTTTTGTCTTGAAAGTCATATACCTCTTCCATAATTATTTAATCACCCTTATGTATAATATTTAGATATATAAATTTATCTTCATTCTACATAATTATTATATTCTGTTTGTTTCATGTTTTCTTTGTCATACCTACTTCTGCTTTCTATTTTTTTTTGCCATGAAAATGGAAAAATATAAGACTGAAAATCAGAAATTGTGTTCTTATTTATTAATAATCTCAAGAAAAAATGTCATTTAGATAAGAAAACGTCACCCATCCATTTTTTATCCTTACTCCTTGTAGCTTAACCTTAACCGGATCCAAACGGAACTATGTGCAAAATTTCAGGTTTCTTGGTCAATTGGTGTGGATTTGTATAAAGAACATCCATACATAATTACATTCATGCATACAGCCTTCTTTTATAGATAAAATACCAATAAAATAGGCTAACATTTCAGTAATAATATGCCAATACTATTAGCTGGTATTAGAATTAGGAAACTAGTATATACAAATAAAATTAAACTACAGAATAAGTGAAATGGTAATAAGAAGAAAAGAAATAAATGAGACAATTTATAAAAAGAATTTATTTGTTTTTATATATTTTTTAGGAGAGAACTTCAAAACATTGTTCTAAAATGCTCATGTTAAGAATACTTTTTTTCTTTTTATTGCATACACAAACAGTGATATTGTTTTGTTTGTGTGTATGACTTGTATGCATGTAAACAAAGTTGACATATATGTATACTTAACACTTTCATGATGTCACAACTACTCAAACTTGCTTTACTAAATCTATGCTGAAACCAGGACTTGAACCATCAACTTCCACGGTTAGAAGTCCACCACCTTATCAATCAAGGTACTGAGGTTGGTTAACAGTTCTAAATCTATTCTAGTTAATAAGAGATGTTTCTAGATAAAGGTATTTAAAGGAACATAAATATTATTTAATAAGCACAGTGCCTTGTTCCCCAGACTTGGAAAGCATTTTTTATACTTTATAAATACACTTGAGATGTAAATAATATGTTGGTATTTAATCAGGTTGGTCAGTGATTATCAAGATCTTGAAGAATTGTTGAGAGGTTTGGGTTGATTTGGGAAGATAGTGGTTACAGCTGCTGGTTTTCACAGCTAAATCAGAAGGTTCACAAAGGTACATCTTCACCATTGATGAGTAGTTCTTCCTATAGGTGTACAATGAATTCACAAGCAAAATTCATCAGACTTCACCTTTTGATAGCTGAATTATAAATGGCACACACACAGTGTCTCAGGGTGTATCAATAAATGACAGTATTGATATATTAGAATGAATTAGACGATTGGTTTAGTTTACTGGTATTGGAGCAAAGTGAGCTTGGCACCTTGACAAGAGTTTTTTTTTTCTACAATATCAATGAGAAAGATCTTGGTTGATTTTGATATTATTTTTAAATAATGGAAGAACCGATCGGTTTATTCGAATAATACTAGAATATTTTTTTGATTACACAATATAAAATCAAACTACAGAATAAGTGAAATGGTAATTACAATAAAAATTTGTTCAACAACAAGACGAATGCGAGCGACAACAAAAGAACTGAAATGTACTGAAAATGGATGCGAACAAGCCTCAAACTTGATTTTGCGTTTCTCCAAAATGTAGACGCTAGGATTTTACCAACATGAGGTGGGCGAACGCAATTTAACAGGAAAGTAGGGGAAATGGTAGGGTCCAGCGTGTAGATTTTGCCAGCGTTAAGGTGCGCGCGCATCCCCATGTTGCGTTCTTTGGTCGAACGCAAGTTCATTTTAGGAAAGCCAAAATGTACATTTTAGCTCCCAGCGTCCACATTTTGCGTTTGGGCGACCCGGCTGAAAGTTGTGTTGGCTACGTTTGTATCTCTCTGGAAAAAGACTGCTCCTTTAGTTTGCTTTCATTCATTCTTTAATTACATCTTCCCTAAGTTAGCCTTTATTCCATTTTTGTGTACTCTGCAAAGTCACCCAAAATTAAAACAAGCCCAACAGGGTTTAATTATAAAATTTGAATAAAATCGAGCGTAACTTCCTTTCCAGTAGTTTCTTATTTTAATTGTTTCGTTAAACAATGACCAAGCCTATTCTCTTCATTAGCGCTGTGTCCTTGTGGAAAGTTCAGCCGACCAATGGAAGGAGCGTTGCCTGAATGAGGACTCATTTGCCGGATAATCGAGTTGAATGGAAGAAAAGTTTCCGCTCTTATTCGTACTCGTTATTTTCTGTTTTACATAAATAAACACAAGGCCCGAAAGCAACTTTCTCATTTGACCACTAAATGAACTTTTGCAAAGTTCCGTCTCTACAATCTTCTTATTTTGTGCCATTTCCTCTGTTCTCTCTCTTTCTGCATTTGGAAAAGTTCAAACTTTTGTCTAATTAAAATTAATTGTGGACTCTGAGCGCGCTCAAGTGCCCTTGGTTCAGCTCTCAGCAGTTTACTCTCAGTAATTATTATCGAATTGTGGAAATTTTACCCACTCGAATCAAATAGCGTCGAGTGGTTTTTGTCTAATAGAGTGTTTCATTGGAAAGTTTTCAATTGGGGTTTATCACCGCCACCTTTTTCAATAGGAAAACCGTTTAGGTCAGGTATGGGAGCTCTGAATCAATATTTGTGGAACATAGGCACTACCAATCTAGTATGTAAATTGAGTTTTTAATAACGTATTAGAACGTGCGAGTGCTTACACAATACATATCTATAATACTTATGTACTTCATTACTAGTGTGAAAGTTCGTTTTAAGCTTATTTTTAGTAGTTATGTAAGAGACAATAACAATTATTTTTGATAAAATTATACAAACAAGTTATTTTTCTCCGTGTCCGGAAACACTGATAAATGCATACATTTTTGTGCTCGCGAAAAGATTCGCAAATGTATGTCCTTTTAAATGTAAATTAAATATTGCCCGATGAGATTACGTAATTGCCTACGTATACATTCTCAAAAATACACTTTGGGCTAATGTAAGCAAAGACTTTGTAATGCTATCCTGGCGGACAAAGATATGTGCCAATCCTGTGAAATTGCCATCGGACAAAGTCGTGGAAACAGGAAAGGAAAATGTAATAAAATGCACCATATTTTATATGGTTGCACTTTTATTAAAACTGCATAGCCGCGTTGAACACGGGGGATTGGGAAATGCGACAACCAAGGGGAGAGAAAATGCCACAGGGGAAAAAAGACAACAGAATTGCAAGGGAAAAGTTCTTGTGAATTTCCCAGAAGAGTTATTCATTAATGAAATTCTAGGAAACAACCTTGTTAGCTATATGAAAACTTGGTCAGGGATAGGACAATTCTTCTTAATTTCCTCTATCAGGTCATAATTATTAAGACGAACGACAATATTAATGACGGAGATACTGAGATGACAGGGTCAGGCGTCAATGTTAAGTCGGATAGAAAAAGAATAAATAACTGGAATAGTGGTGAACTTTCTAAGAAATGACTTAAATCTAATTATTGGGATGCTATGGGTGCAGGAATTACCTTAAGGAGAATAAAAAATGTCAGTTATTAATAAACGTAGCTCAGAAATAAACCGTTGATAGACTTCAATTATGGAATATAGATTCCGCAGCTTACCTATTTGAGGGAATGCTTGCATTGTGGAGATTGTTCGTAAGGTCCGTAATTTAGAAATTGGCACATTTCCTCTAAAACTATAAAATCGTAGGGAATAGTTCCATGTTGTATAATAGACCTTATAATAAAGTATTTCTGCTACGTTGATGAATGATTTCGCAACCCCATTCATTCTAAGTAGACATAAAAGCCACGACCTTCCATTTATTTTGTTAAATATAGTTTGCACAACACATGCAATTTTCATGTTCATTACAAAAATAGTAACGTTTACCTACCTACTTGTTACTTACATTGTGAACTTAGCTTGTAATTTTATAATTCCGTCTGTAACATTAATGTTCAGTCTGTAGGTAGGTAGGTACTGGGTACCACAGTGTAGACTTTCCTTGTAGAACATGGGGCCTGAAGTGTAGAGTGTAGTTAATGGAAAATCACTCATTCATTCATTAGGAGTTTGCTATATTGACCTGTTGCAGGGTTGAATACAAAATTAGCTGAAAGAGAGGTATTAATAATTATTTCAAATTATATTTTTTTTATTTTCTGTTTTTTAGATTTTCCCCCCTTTTTTTCTGCTAGTGAGATTTCTGTGATTGTTGTTATGACCGTCCGTAATACATAAACATATTGCTATAAGTTCTTTGTCACTTTGACCTTAGATCTTTCTGACATGTAATACGAGTACATACACAATTACAATTAAAATGAACTTTTAGAAATACCTACTTACAATATGACCAGTAAAATATAATAATTGTGAACCGGACATTCTATTTTTTAGTACTTAGAGGGCTCCTGATCAAGTCAGCTGAGTCATATTTATAGGCCAATCTTTTTTTTTTTAATTTGGGTTTCACGTCACTTTCAACTGCATGGTCATAATATCACGACGGGGTTGTTATCTTCCACTTTACGAGGTTATTACCCTCCATTCGCAGGAAACTCACAAACCTGCTACAGGCTGCTACCCACATTAACCTCACCCAGCCTCACTGGACATTACTTAACTTCGGTGATCTTATGAGAACCGTTGCATTAACGCGCCATCGATGCTGGCGCTGGCTCGCATTCTTCATTAGTATATTATACCTAAAATTAATTTTTTATTGAAATAAATGTGCAGATATTACATAATATAATTTACTAATTTTATACTGTCGGTATGAACTATAAATAAATTAATTGAAAGATTACAATATCAAAGACTTGAGTGACTTGTGAGGATGAAACGTGACTTAAAATTTAATTAAAAATTAAGAAGATTGCAGTTTTGAAATACCTTCTTCTAAATTTCTTGGTGTCTACTCGTAATTTGAAAGGATTATCTCTTGCGCCTACACAAAACTTTGAAATACCCTCTTGAATTGTATCTTAAAAGAAAACTGAGAAATCTTCAAAGTTAAGAAACTTGATTTCAGTACATAATGTTATGTTGTAAATAATGGTGTAATTATTTCGTAGGCTTACCTACACTGACATAAATTAATTCTAGTACGATTATTCCCTTGAATGGATTTAATTTTGAAAAATTGCTTTTTTTTTGAAATCCAGGAGACTTACTGACAGAGTCAATAATAATTACCATAGAAGATATAATAAAATTAAGTTTGAAGAAAAAAATATAAAAAAAAAAAAAAAAAAAAAAAAAAAACTAGAAGATTGTTAATCTTACCTGCACAAAATATTACTAGGTCAAGGGTACTTACATGAAAATTGCAGAAGATATTCATAGATTTGAAATTGAATTGATAGCAAGTGTAGCTCTTAAGAAAATGTGTTTCCATTTTAATTTCAACCAAGACATAAAACAAATTGGGCGTTCAATTTTAATCTTTAAAGCGTAACACATCAGAATCCACCTGATGATACGTCTAACCAAATCCAAAACGGATGCTGCAGATCTCAGAGATTAAAAATCGAGAAGACTCGCGAAAAGAAGGATAGAATCCTTTTATGAAATGAGAGATACGGCTTGGTTGGGGGGCATGTTTCTGATTTGGTTCCCACAGACAGTGTCTATATCTAATTACCAACTTGAAGATGTGGAACAACAGCAGAGTAACATCTGGTAGCAGTATGGTTCAAGTCAAGTACCTCCAGGAGAATTCACACTTGTTGCTCTGAGAGAATTAGGGTTCTTGGATATCTTGGATTAGTGTTCTAGAGTCTCCTTTGTTTCATGATTTTATCCTGGCTCCTGTTTAGCGCTGAGATTTCCTTTGTTCTCAATTTTATAGCTCAATTTTTTTTGAATGGTGAATTTATTATTATGTGTCGCCAATCTGAAAAATTCCTGTCTGTCTCCTCTTCTTCATAGTTATGTTCTTCATTGGTCACATGCCGACTCCATCATATCATATTTTAATGAATATTGTTGTCATCTAGTGCATATTTTTTTTTCTTTTCCATATATAGTTTTGAGATCATATTTGAAACATTTTTATATTCAAGTTATGAGGACATTGAACAAAACATATTTAAATAAAATATTTATTAAAAAATTCCATCTTTTATTAAGAATATAAAAAATAATATAAGAATAAATTCATTGAAAAAATGGAACCAACTTGTCTAGTCGCAAAATTCATTTATCCTTGTATGATACTCGCCGTACGCGATTCAACGACATACCTCATCTCTCACCTCCACACCACACATCTCTCACACAATGGCGTCCTGCTGATCCACAAGTCCTGGAACCTACAACAATCGTCCAGCCAGCACGACACCACATCGCCACGTGTTACATACAGTCCTGAAAGCGTTTCATCCCTGGATGTCCAGACAAGAGAAGAAAATTGCGGTGGTGATTGAACAAGCTGTAGCGCGTGCTGATGATCTGGATGATGTGAAAGCAAGTGATGTACTACCCGGGGAAGCTATGATGAAAACAAATGCTCTACTACCCTCTACCTCTGTAAAGGAAGGTTCTGAAGAAGATGAAATTGTACAAAGAAGATAAAGAGGAGGATAATATTGTACGGAGAATAACACAAATACGTGAAATTAAGGACACATGTCAGAGATGGAAATCGTTAGGGGTTCTCCAAATCAAACCCCCCCCCCTCCTACAACCTTAGAACTAGTTCAACCCCCCCCCTCCCCATTCTTTGTCGGACGAGAAAATTAGGATTGACTCCCTCTCTTACAGATCAGGATAAGGCGAGGAAGTAGTGGTGCTTTCACATCGCTCACCCACCAGGTTCCCACTTGTGTTGTTACAAATGAAATGCCATTACGTGGCGTCATTACCCGGGTCTATTGTTGTAGGGAGGAAGAGAAGAATAGAATAGACATTGGAAGGAGAGAGAGAGAGATAAAAAAAAGCAAGGGAAAAATAAGAGAGAAAGATAGTGTGTAAGGAAGAGAAATAGAAAGAGATAAAATATCGTGATGTGAGAGAAGAAAATGTTGAATGAGAGGTAGGGAAAGTGAAACAGAGACAGAGAGAGAGATTGAGGAAAATAGAGAAAAAAGAAAAGCTTATGGGGAAAAATGAAACAAAGATAAAAACAGAGTGGGGTGTGAGATGAAAGTAGCAAAGGAAAAGAGCCGTGGGAGGGATTGTGAGGGAGCAAGTTTCTGTTCAAGGTAATTGAATTATTTGGGTCAGTCTAGTTAGGTGGGTAGTAGAAAGCTGATAGCTACAAATTATTGAATGCCGTGAACAATCTTTTATCCTGGACAATTTGCTAAATTTGCATCTTGATGGGGACTGTTGTTGTCTCGCACCGAACCAAACTTAGTCTGAGATTTTTGTTACAACAGAATGCCATCCCAATTCAACACTTATGTCAAGAAAGCTAGTTAGGATTTCGCTTGTCTACTCTTCATGCATAGTTCACCACGTGGATGGCTGGTCGAACCCTTAAATAGCGACCCCAGTAGACTTATATGTCCTAATTCGATTTTGTGAGTTGAAAATAGACCGCGGGTCACCAACATACAAGTTGAGTGAGCTACCCAATTCACCCGGTGACTACTTCCACATTCTGATATTTTGTGTAATAATGAAACATTAAATATTCAAGGTACATTAACAATAATTATGAACGTGAATGATGCACTTGCACTAGATGCAATACATGCATTAGTCAAACAATGCGGTAGGAAATTACATGACAACAACATTATGAGCACCCGAATTGAAAACGTCTGCGTTTGCTTGCCTCAACCATGTATTTGTGGGTGGCTGGTTTCTGTACCCCGCTACTGCATGTGTTGATGTGTTGGGCTGGGGTTGTGAAGGTACTAAAGACAACTGTTCCAAGTCGCATCACAACTGCTGTAATCATCCTCTACCACTAAATACTAACCGTAATTACCATGGAATATCTTCTACATATTTAGACACACTTGTATTATGACGTATTGTTTTGTATATAATAAACCATACTTTTTTCTGGTTGATAAATACTTCAATTTCTGAACACAAAACGGAATTAGAATCATTTTATTTACACTCTTTTTTCACTGTCTCTCGCATATTTTCTCACACGCAAACACACGTGAAAATATTAGTCGGTGGCTTGGATATACAGGGTGTCCCACCAAACTTGGACACCTCAAATTACTCGGCCCCTGAAAGAGTTTTTGAAAAATAAAAAATCTTATTGTACATGGTCTAATTATGCGGTTTCAGTCATGAATTTTTTTTATACAGGGTGGTTCAAAAGTCAGAAATTGAGGTGTCAACTTTCGATTTTTAAATGGATCGACCTGAATTTTATTTGATAATTTTACTTCTAAATGGTTCCTGAGTACTTTTTTAAACAAAAATTTTACATACAGGGTGGTTTTTTTTCGACCAATTTTTTTTCTAAATCTCGAATAACTCAAGTTTGTTTAATTTTTTTCGATAACAAGAATAGAGAGTGTTTGTGTAATGAAAACACGCACTTTCAATTGGCATCAAATTTTTTTATACAGGGTGGTTCACAAGTGAAATAATGACTTGATTTTTTTTAAAACTGAGTTTTTTTTAATTTTTTATTTGGGATTAATAATTCTAACCTAATTTTACACATTTTTTGTTAGTCATATCGAAAAACAAAACTAAAGTGTTGTACAGGGTGAGACATAATTTTTTTGTAACACCCTGTATATGGGCAGTCAAAGAGACATAAAATTAAATAGAAAGACTAAATGTGCAAGAAAAACTTCGATTTTTAATTATATAAAAAAGTTATGGTGCTTTAACTAATATTGTCACATGGACCACCCTGTAGATATATTCTTAAAACATCATATGGGTAGTCGAAAAAGTCTAAAATTCAACGAAGAGTCCAAATCTGAAAGAAAAAAATGAATTAAAAAAGCCATTTTCAATTTTGTGTCTACACCTACCTAGTTTTTATTTCTAGTTTTAAAATCATTCAGTGTGTACACCAAATTGAAAATGGCTTCAAAATTCGTGTTTTTTACTTGTTTTTCCCCACGATTCGAAGTCTTCGTTGAATTTTATACAACCTCGAGTACCCACATGATAGTTTAAGAGAATATCTACAGGGTGGTCCATGCGACAATATTAGTTAAAACACCATAACTTTTCATTAAAAATCAAAGTTTTTCTTGCACATTTAGTTTTTATATTTAATTTTACGTCTCTTTGACTGCCCATATACAGGGTGTCACAAAAAAATTATGTCTCACCCTGTACAACACTTTAGTTTTATTTTTCGATATGACTAACAAAAAATGTGTAAAATTAAGTTAGAATTATTAATCCCAAATAAAAAATTAAAAAAACTCAGTTTTAAAAAAAATCAAGTCATTATTTCACTTGTGAACCACCCTGTATAAAAATTGATGCCAATTGAAAGTGCGTGTTTTCATTACACAAACACTTTCTAATCTTGTTATCGAAAAAATTAAACAAACTTGAGTTATTCGAGATTTAGAAAAAAAATTGGTCGAAAAAAAATCACCCTGTATGTAAATTTTTTGTTTAAAAAAGTACTCAAGAACCATTTAGAAGTAAAATTATCAAATAAAATTCAGGTCAATCCATTTAAAAATCGAAAGTTGACACCTCAATTTCTGACTTTTGAACCACCCTGTATAAAAAAAATTCATGACTGAAACCGCATAATCAGACCATGTACCCTTGGATTTTTTATTTTTCAAAAACTCTTTCAGAGGCCGATTAATTTGAGGTGTCCAAGTTTGGTGGGACACCCTGTATAGGTAGAAAATCCGCAGAAGTAATCAAGTGCCTTTATGTTGCTCTCTGATATTAAATTTATTTTCACTATTATTTTTTTAAATCCTCCATCATGCTCGGACAAAATTAAGGTCATGAAATGAGAGCAGACTATAGCTGCTGGGTGTACGGTGCTGGGATTTAGCATTCCCAAGCCTTCTACCCGCGCGAAAAATGAAATATTTTTTCTGCAAAAGCTCGCCGGAGTATAAATATGCAGAAGGCCACCTAATTTCCACCCGGAGGCCAGTTCTTTGCGTTACACATTTCTCATCCTGCATGCAGATTCCGAGTGGCCTCTATGCAATTTATCTTGAGCTTACTCCCTCGGCCTCAGGGGGACTCCCTCCCTCACACCTCCAATCTCTTCCTCTTTTCCTCCCTGTTTAAGTACTCCTCTTTTGTTATTAATTTCTCTTTCTTTTCTTTAACGGTCTCACTCTCTCTTCCTTTGGTTCTCATTATGTTCGTTTTTTTTTGTCTATGTCTAGGTATGTCTGGTTTTTTTTTCCTATTTGTAGGTATGTCCTACTTCCAGCAAAAGTGACCGGGTTGGTAGAATACAATGCTACCTACATCAAATAATCTGGAAGAGAGAAAAGCGGAGAGATAGAGGAGGAAGAGAGAGATAGAAGAGGAATATGGGGGTATGGGAGGAGGAGGAGAAAGACGGAGAGTAATTAATTTTGCTCTTATTTTTTACCTGAATGTCCCCAGAGCTACTTGGCGCCCTCTGGTGTGTGTATGTTTTATTAAATTCATTCCTAATTGCTGTTTTCAATTCACAGGAGAGACATTTTCTCCTCCCTTCGACTCTCCATCTTCCATCCTTAGTTCTCCTCCTAACGAAATTCCACACCACCTTCACACCCTCGCGCACCCCCACTCACCCCCACCCCTTTCCCTCCTCTTTCTTATTTGGTCTGGTATTATTTCTAATTGTGTTTTAATTTTCTCTCTTTCTCTTCCGGAGAAAACTGCTTTTTAATTGCATTATTGTTGTGTAGAATTTATGTTTTATTTTTCGGCGTTGTTTTTCTTATTGTTGTTCCTTCACCTTGTCGCTCCAAAGTGTTCCATCAGTGCCTTGGGGAATGTCAGGGAGGTGTTCTGTTCTGTGAGGTCGTGGCATCCTATGATGAGTGTCTTGTATTGCTATTTAATAGTATCACTTGGGGCTGTCTCCTTGGTACTCTCTAAATTTATTGCAAAAAAATCTAATTCGATTTCTTGTTCTTCTTGCCATATTTACTTTTATTAACTGTGAAATTTTGTTACTATGCGATGGTCATCCTTCATGAATCTGAGCATTCATAGGTAATTGAACCTGTAGACCGAAAGTCGGGGGTTCAATTCACATGGCGAATTTAAGTAAGGCTGGTTTTAGTAGTCATTGTGACACTACTTATGTTTCTTACACAAATAACACAGATATCTTAACCTTACTAGCTAGCTACATTTTCATAGTGAGTGGGATTGATAGTTATAGTTCTCTAATGATAAGTTGGAGTGAAATCCAGTGTAGGTACTTACGTAACTCTGGCAAACTAAAAAGCTTTATCGAGTGAGTTTTGATCCTTGTAGGAGTCTCATGCATTAATTATTTATTCACTCTGGATAAAGTTTGGTAGGTTGATAGCTTGATGACATTTGAACTTTTCTATACTGTCCCTCGTCATTACAAGGCTATCTGCTTGAGATGTGTTCTCAACTCCAATGCTTTGCTTTTTAATTGTTGATGGGACTGCTGTCACTTTTCTATTACCCTAGCAGCAAAGTGGGAACCATTCTTCAATCAGGACCTTCATCTCTGAAACTAATCCATGCTTCAAATTTTTTGTTAAGCTGAAGTTACTGTGTGCTGTGTCTCATTACATCATTATTTATGTACAACTTAGGAGTACACCTATCTATACATTCTCTACCTTTAATATTTTACAAATGAAATTTTCTCTCCATGATATTTCTTTTCAAAATTTCCCTCCTCTTCAATGGTTCCTTGGAGTTTTTCATTTGCTTCTTCCAGAATTGTATCTGGTAAAAAGGTGAACTTAAGCGTCGAAAATGGAAAAAGAGTTTAATTCTCTTATACCCTATAAAAAAAACTTTGCAACCTTACAGCAGGACGCCATATCGTGCTAAAGAAAAATATAAACTAGTCCCGGGTTGAACAAAAGTTGAAAGAGATTTCTTAATACGACTCGTTCTATGTTGAAACTTTTTAATTAGTAAGTTCCTTAAGATTTTTCAAACACACAGCACATTTTCGAACCCTGTAGGAAAATGAAAGAAAAACGAAAACATAAAAAACAAACAGAAAAGTTTAAATTTCCCACAAAACTAATTTGTCATAATTTTTTTATTTCCAAGTTTTTTCCGTGCTTCAAGGGGAGGAAAAAATTTCCTTGTTCCTCCCCAGCCATGCATGACTTCTAGCTCCAGAAAGTTTTCCCCTGTGCCGTATTTAGTACAGGTTTGAATACTAATAAGGGTGTAACATGTTTAAGCCTAACTTTGAGGTTTTGCATTAGAAGCTGGTCAGTTTCAAATTATTGTGAGTACGGACACATTGGATATTCACATGAAAGTTTCTAGCTTTATTTTTAATCATATTATATACTTGTATCATATATACTCACTATCCTTAATCTGTTTTTCCTCGATTTTATAAATTACTCATTGAAACGCCACAATTTTCATATTAATATATTTTCACAGTTTAAACCCTCCTGAAATAAAATTAAAATAGAAAGCAAGAACATCTGAGAATATCATAAAATTAGATATTATGTATTACTGTCGAACTCATGACTGGAAAGTAGAGACACAGGCAATAGCTCAACATCTAACCAAACACATCGGAGGACGGAGGAAATTTAAAATTAAGAATTAATACATAAGTAAGTAGCTAATGACCAATTAAGTTTTACTTCAGAAAACATAACGGAGAAATGTTTGATTGTTACCTATTCTGTCTTTCTCTATCTCTCTTTCCCATATCCCACTTTTTATTGCTTTTTTTATTCATTTTTACCTATCTCTCTCCACCTAATCCTCTTCCTCCCAAACCACCATGGTACATCTCCTTATATCTCCCTCCCCTCTCTCCTTAGATTTTTCCTCACATCATTTTTCCAACTAATAATAACACAGCAAAATGAAATATTCTAATAATAAGAATGTCTAAGTGATGAGTAATAATATTTTCATATTTATTAGTATTACGATTAGATAGGAGGAGTGGTGGAATGCCTTGGTATCTGGGGGAGAGTCCCTAGCCTAGCATATTACTTATTCATTATTATAAATAATAATAAGAACCCAGGAGGAGAAGGAGAAGAAAAGCTAGTGCAAATGAAAAAGAGAAAAAAATATACCAAGAGAAGCGGGCTTGAAAAATATGGAGTAAGCTCATAAATATTTGGACAGTTTATTTAGAATATGAAATCCCCCCAAAAACACCACTTCGTGGTTAAAAAAGAAGAACGCCTCACTCAAAAGAATGATTATAATTAGCTAAAAATAAATGATATCAAATTGAGAACACCTTACCACCTTTCTGCACTCCTCTCTGAATTTATTTCTCTTATGTTTAACTTTCTTTATCCTTTCTAGGGGTCATCCCAAACTTGATTTCTCTTTAAATTTACTTGTTGCACGGGAATAAAAAATGGCGGTCGGAGTATGATTTTTCTGAACTTATTTGATTTCTGAACGAGAAAAATTACACCGCGACCGCCATTTTTTATTGCCGTGCAACAAGTAAATTTAAAGAGAAATCAAGTTTGGGATGACCCCTAGAAAGGATAAAGAAAGTTAAACATAAGAGAAATAAATTCAGAGAGGAGTGCAGAAAGGTGGTAAGGTGTTCTCAATTTGATATCATTTATTTTTAGCTAATTATAATCATTCTTTTGAGTGAGGCGTTCTTCTTTTTTAACCACGAAGTGGTGTTTTTGGGGGGATATCAGTTCTTTTTGTACGAAAATATAGGTTCATACACTACTGAAACATTATGAATAACAAAAGTAAATAAGCTGGGAAAATGTGAATGTACCCAGTTGTCTTTTTTTAAGATATAGTTTTAGCAGTAGGTATATAATTTTTCTAAGGTCAATATGTATTTGGATCACAGATTTGGCCCCCTGAGTCCCTAAAGTGAGTAAATAATATATAAATTTGCAATGCAAGACCTTTTGACTCTATACTCAACATGATTAGGTTTATCTTTCAATGCTAAATAGACCTCGGAGCCTCCTATGAGGGACACTAAAACACCTGGATTTACAAATGCCAAAGAAATTAATTTGTAATCACCTTATTAAGGTGAGGTAATGAGTTCTTTCCCGTTGACCTTTTCTTACCTGAATTCTCTCCGGCTTGTTGCAGGGGTCACCACGAGTATCTTTCCCGGAAATAAGACCATGCTTTTTTACATTAGGTATTTAAGAAAATGAAAACTATAAAATTATCATTTTTATATAAGAATCGGCCTTTTATAAGGAAATCTTTAAAATCTCTAACTAATGAAAGGCAATGCCTTCAGTGTATAGTAGAGTTAGGTAAAATACATAGAAGGCCATGCCTCAGGAATATAGTAGGGTTAGGGATAATACATAGAAGGCAATGCCTCGGGTTTATAGTAGGGTTTGGTAAATACAGGGTGATTCAGAAAAGTACCGTCAAACGTTAACCACATATTCTATGGGCTAGTTAAGGAGGGGTCAACTCTATAAAAGAAAGTGCGCAAATGCCTCCTAACGGAGGTACACGCCCCTTAAGGTGTTTTTAAACAATCGAAATTTTCATTTTACGGCTTACCTATTTGGGATATCGCGATATGGTAAAAAAATCACTCTCAATACTCGATGAAACCTTTCTTTTGGCGTACAATTTAACAGCATTCCAATTTCAGGGGCGGTCTGAGGAGGGTCAGATGGAAGAAAAAACGTTCTAACTTTTTAGTCATTGCTTGTAATTGAATTTGGTTTTCACTATTTTAAAACCTATGTCATTGTCTACAAAAATGGTCTGAATAATTTTTCCCTCAAATTAACACAAAAGCTTGAAAATTGAAATTGAAGATTTTAAAACGACTTTAAGTTTTGAAACCTATGCAACTAGCATACAATTTTAGAACAAGAATTTTCAGCCAATTCATTATTTAACAATGGATGTACGTGGAGTAAATTGAAAACTTGACTTTTGATAGTTTTGATTTGTCATCAGCGTGTGCCTTAAGGGGCGTGTACCTTAAGGGGCGTGTACCTCCATAAGGAGGCATTTGCGCACTTTCTTTTATAAAGTTGACCCCTCCTTAACTAGCCCATAAAATATGTGGTTAACGTTTGACGGTACTTTTCTGAATCACCCTGTATATAGGCCATGCCTTGGGTTTATCATAGGGTTAGGAAAAAATACATAGAAGGCCGTGCCTCAGGTCTATATCAATGATTCCTTGGTGTTTCGATTATAATTTTTATGCTAGGCCTAAACTATGTAGGTATAAAATCAGGTAAAAATGCAAGCGACGCGACGGGAGACAATTTGGTGTTGATAAAACCATGAGCGGGAGTGAACTCGGTGGTGACGTCCCTTATCAATACCTCACGAGGTATGAGTGTACCCCGGACATAATGACAGAGAAAAAAAACTTTCCTGAAGGGGATCGAACCCAAGTCATCATGCGTTTAAGCCTAGTATGCTACCCACTTGGCCAAAGTCACTACTTTGTCACAAGTTTTAGTGAGTAGCATCGACATTATGAGAGCTAATTCATCATATTTTATCTCTATCCAACCATGATTGTCCAAAATCAATCTCGTAATGCCGCCACAGGTCATTGCCCAATTCTGCAACTACTAAAATTTTCCTCGCCAGGGTAATGGGGTCGTCATGAAGATCAAATATAAAGATCGGAAAAACAAAACAACGTTCAGCCCAAATTGAAAATATAGAGCTAAAAAATTTCGTCCCCGCCAGGATTCGAACCCATGCTGATTGGGTGGCAGGTCGAGCATGCTACCAATAGACAAAGTTATCTTCTAAAGAAACGGACGGAAAATGAACTAAATTAATACTTGGAAACTTAAACATTAAAATTTTGCAGAGAGAGAGCGAGGTCATCTCGAAAAATACATACTGGCCAAGATCTGACCACGAAGCTAAGTATTCGAAGGTACCTACCCGCCAAAGAAAATGAAAAGGCCACCAGGTGCCACCCAGTGGACCGGATGAAGGAATAAAATCAATAAATTTGGTATCTGCTCATCAAGATCTTTCATTTGATACCACTTAAGATTAGTATTATCCTTCAATTCCCGATTTGGGCTCCCAAAACCCGAGGCCGCCCAAATGGGCCGCCCGCTTATAATTTAATTTTTTTTTTTTGGTCCGGGCTCTTCTCCATTATATCTTGATCACTTTAGACACCTCACTTAATCTTCAGTGCCAAGTTAAAGACACGAAGTCGGGTCTCAAAGGATCCGTATGAAAAAAAAACAGAAAAAAAAAAAAAAAAAAAATTATGAATCTTTTCATGTCTTTCACGATTGTTGGGGGGTCTCGAAAATAGGGTTCCCGGTGGCCTAGGAAGTCAAACAAAGAGTCAAATCAACTTATTTTTCAACGTAGAGCCCATTTCTGCAATAAAAATTGCGATTTTTGAAATTCATGTTGCACTTTTCGCTGGCTGAAAGTACATGAAATGCATGGGAACTATGTTTTCCGTAACCTTACACTCTGCCGGGCTGTCTCTTTTCTTTGTATAGGCGTTCTTCACACCTCGGCCGAGGTGTTTGATATACTTACCCAGCCAGGCAAGATGGCAGACAAGCCTGATATGTCTCCTTGAAAACTTTCTACCTGTGGGATCGGACTTTTTTTGAACGAGAGGGGCTTTGAACTTTGAACTGTTGAGAGGTTATTAGTCTTTTCGGAAATGAGGGGAAAAGATATGAACCACTGTACAAAAACAATGGAAAAAAATTAGATATCGGGATGATCAAACAAGGGCAGGACAGGGCAATCCAAGATGTGTATAACTCTCAGTTGTACTCTAAATTGGCATAACATGGGAGTTTCTTTGCAGAGTAGGTGAATAGAAGTCTATCTAGTATGACCAATACGCATTCTAGCTTCTTCTTTTCTTATGGTTCTAAATCTTAATTGCCAAAAACGTAAATTGTAACCTGGAGTTTAAACTATATCAAATGAAGTAGGTACACCCTATGAGCAGGTCTGCCTCTCTTCTCCTTAAGAGCATCAGACGGGGTTCCATTGCAAGCCAAGTTTTCCTCAGAGGTCCCAGAAGCAACATTTATTATTCTTTGCTCGGGCTTGAGTTCTTGTACACAACTCCACTTTACACTTCTTTGTGTTGCACTGTATGCGGCTCGTGACAACTTTGAAACTCTTTTTTGAAAGCAAACGATATAAAACTACTTTGGCCAATCAAACTTTCAGGTAAATAAATTTAGGGACATAAAAAACCTAATATTATTATTATTAAACATACCTATGTATTTTTAGATATACTTACTAATTATGTATACTTACGCACCTGTGTATGTACTATGTATAGATCAATCAGCAGAATTTCTGGAAAATTCTATTGAAGTGATCATATCAATATTATTATATGTATAATAGGCAAGGAATATTCGAAAATAAAGGCGAAGTATTGACGAACTTCCCTTGAATAGGAGTGCAACTTAAATTTATTAGAACCTGAAGATATTTTTGAGTAGTTTTAAGTAAATGCATTTTCCTTAAGGAAGAAGAAATAACATTGAGACCACTTGAAGTGCTTCAGTTCTACCCCGTAGATCCCAATTTCTACCCGCTTGACTTTCTCCACCCAGTATCACATTAAGTTATCAATACAAGCTTCCCTCCTTCCGCCCAGGCCTGGATCTTATCATTGTTACATAATAACATATTGAATCCACCCCCCACCCCACCAGCACATGGTGGGTATCACATTCTCGAAAAGAAGATTGTGTTTCAGCATTATCCTTGATATTGAAGATGGAAACAGGAAGACGGTACATTACAAGTGCATAGACTCATTCAAACGAGTAGACATTGTTCGTAACTTGATTATAAATAACACAATGGAAAGAATGAGAGAGGTACAAGAAGAAGATGGAACAACCAGGAACTCGGCTTGTGTTTATTTTGAGGGAAAAAGTGATGATACGTAAAGAATCGCTGAACTGACAGCCACCCACGACTGCCTTTCTGTTTTATCTTGAGATGTTAACACAGATAGCCTGGGCGTCCTCTTGGATGGCCAATAAACATCTAGAAGAGACCCAACACAAGAAATACATCAAAAACAGGATTATCAGTCAAAGAAAAATAGCGTCGTCGTCAAAGTATATGAGCAATAATTGCATAAAAGACACCCAAATATTAATACATGGAAGATAGAAGATACTATTGACCAAAATTTAATCAATAAAAATATGGACGCCTAAAGTAAGACCGATATTGCGTCAAACTTTAAAGACCATTTTATTTATCAAAGAACATACCTAATTGTTATCATGAGGTTAGTATGGTTGATAGAGAAGGATGCATTAATTCTTTATCTAAATAAAGAATATTAAACATGATATACTATCATACCCTATTCACTTGTTCGAAGCTGCGAAATTTAATACCTTTTTATAAGATGGAGGTTAGGGTAGAGATCTTATTTATTAGCAAGTCGTAATGATGTAAGAGTATGCTTACAGGAAACGTTGCTTCTTTCTTGATAGTATGTTGCACAAGTTGACATTATCTGGTACGGATCCGGTGCTAATAGCAGGAAGGTATCATCTTGCCACCATATTTGTTAAACTTATATCAAGTTCTTTTTAAATACTTGAAAGCCTTAGTTGAACTTATTGTTAATTCTTTTTAAGGGATTTATCTTTTGCCAACCGCACTGACTAATAAAATTATTAACAATGGTTTAGACTGAAGAATAAGCGGGTGATGAGGTAGAGAGTCTTGGGCCTTGGCACTATTTAACGGGTGGTATAAACGGGTAATTTTCTTCTATTATTAGCAAGATCTCATTACAAAGACGCTAATGTCGTCTAAAGCTCGGCTTCTCTCAGAAACATTCGCCATTGCCAAGCCACTTCCAAAACAAATGAACGACTTGTAACTGTAATAATAAACTTGAAATCACAAACACATTACCGAGCCATGATGGAGCGTTCTGGCGCAAGTTTTATCTATCTTCTACACGAAAGAAAATTACACGAGCAATTTAAAACAAACAAAACGCAATCAAAACACACTCGACCAGACGAAACACTTGCTCGAAGAGATAGAGGGAATAGTTATTGCCGACAAATTAGTGTAATTACAAAACTTAACGAGGAAAACAAAAGCGACATTAAAGTAAATTCAAAAGAGATAAACGACAAAGAAAAAACTCCTATAAAAACAATAACCATACTAATTATGAAAGTCGTAACAAGAAGTTGAGCAGGGCTACTAAAAGTGGTGGAAATCCTAAAGAAAACTATGGAACATTATTCGAGACTGATTTACTAATGTCAATGGTGAGTGAGCTACAGGTATTATTTATTTTGTGCATTTTGACTTATTATTCACCTTTATGTAATCATTCACATCAGACAGGATTCACAATTATTTACGTTATGTTCATTGGGTCAACATTCCTTTACTTGGTGATAGGCAGCTCCTCGCCGGTCAAATAAAGCCAACTGTGTCTACCTAGCGTATTTTAGTGCAGCTCTTTTAGTGTTCGACGTTGTGGAAAATTAGGAGACATGACAGTACCTATACGTAGCTACTAGTTTGCACCTCGCGCCCTGAGTAAATAAACCAAAACCCATCACATTGGAATTCCAACATTTCCGGTTCTCCATTTCTTCGTCGACTAAATGAAGGTGTTAAGATGTAGTAAAAACCATCGAAGCATGAGAGTGCTCATTTCTGGAACAATGCTGTTCTGATTCTTCATGTTCTTAGGGTAAGTAAAGCTAAACAATATGTTAATCTTATCTCCAGCTCTTTATGTGTTTGATAAGTCAATGCTATCGCTTGTTTTACTTGATTCAATCTCGTTTTATGTCATGTTTATATACTCCCTCAAAACATGTGTACGAAATTGTTCCTCATTCAACATGAGGTTCAATTATGCACAAATTATCCTGAGTAACTATGTATGCACTCCGATTGGTATCTAGTAAGAGAAACCTACGCTGGTAACATTTTCCGTAACATGATGGCAAATTGTAACTTAATTACATGCTTTGTGTTTTAGTTCTGCATGTTCAAAGTCAATCTCCTTAGCTCGAACATTAGCCGAGTTTATATTGCGTCTACATGGCATTCATCCTTTCTGTACTGGCATTATCTTCGTTTCCTTGTATCGCAGGAATCCTGATGGGAGAAGTGTTTTACAAGTTGCAGATTTATTCAGGATGTTGCATCAATAATTTAATTTAATACTCATTGTCAGGTGCATCATGCAAGGCTTCAATAACAGCTTGGGAATCAGTAGTTGCTCCTGGGTCTAATCATAGGCTAGATCCTATTGGCCAGATTAGTAGGCTCTGGTAGCCAGGTCGTCATGTGTAGCACTCTAATCTGGTTCAAACATCTCTGGCTCTCAGGTGCAGCAGCAACTTTGGCTTGGCTTACTTAACTGACTTTTGCTTCCCCGATTAGCTTTTGAGAAAGTCACGATTTGCAAAAGATTTCAATTGAATGTAGTCTTACAGGGACTAGAGATTTTTTATTTAGTTCTCGAAAACTAAATAAAAAGGTAGGTATATTAGTAGGGACTGTGTTATATTCATTTTTATAATCCATATTTTCTGTCTGTGTATTTATTATGCATACACTTGTATAAATTGTTTCTGTTCTCTTAGTAGGTAACTGTACGTTCATCTTCTTGTACATGCAAATCAGGTTACATCATTATTTTGTCCATGTTAGAAAAGTCATAAAATGAAAATTAATCATAATGGATCTACCTAATTGAAGAAAGAGTGACACACAAAAAAATAAATAATATTTGGTTGCAGAAAAATGTTTGTTTTCCCTTTGTTTTGAGCCATGTTTTTCTGTTTCTTTCATTATATTTCGTCTAAACTTTGATCATACTGAGTGTAAGGCGTGTGCATTGTGATGCTCCACACATGTGCACCTTCCCCTCCTCAGTTTCTAAGTGCCAGTTGCCACAAACTGAGTTGAAGTAAGTCCTTGCAGACACTATCTATACTTACCTGCGTCATGGCTTCGTGAGGAATTTGGTTACCCCAGAGAAACTGAAGCAGCTGGTTCAGGATTAGGAATTGATTTCTGGCCCGTATTCTGTGCCGAGGTAGAGGTAGGTATCTAGAACTGGTTTTCTGCATAAGCGAGACAGTTTGAACTTTCTTGTCAAAAGAGATATCAGGACAAGAACGTTCTCTGGGTTTAACTCTCTCGCTCTTGTTGTTTTGACTTTGAAAGTCGTCGAACGTGTACAAGAATTTGGTGACAAGAACAAAACACACATGACAATGATTTGAAACTTTGGTATTACATGGTGTGTCGTAGGATATAATAATTTAACATTTTATTATTTTTTGTCATTTCCTCACTTTGCTTTAGCAACTCTCAATAAATATTAAATAACTCTACTTATTCTAAATCCACAAAAAATCCATTAGTATTTTTATAACCTTTACTCCAGCCTACTATTATTGATATGTTTACAATTGTACATACCCATTATCGCTCAAACATACTTACTCGTATCAGTGGAATGTAACTGATAAAAGCTTTAGAGGCTTATATTTGTATATTTTGTATGAGTAAGTTATGATTTTTCAACTGCATGTTCAACATAACACGACTTTAGAAGTAGTATGTTTTACAGGATTACAGCTATATTTTCCATCTAGGGAGTCAGAATAACTGTCACCCAGCATCATATTGTACACGGTCTTACGAGCAAAACATGAGAAGGCTAAAAAAAGAAGACGCTGCGCCCTGCTATGTTTCTTTTTCCAAGACATTTACTTACTTATAATTTTCTGCCGAAACTAAGCCGTATTACATTTTTTCTCTTCTTATGAGATTTTCAACCCTCCATCCTTTTCCTAATCCGTATTTTCTCTTTTTTTCACTCCCTCCCCTCTCTCTTCTCCCTCTCCGGATTTCCGTGACTATCCCTCTGTATTCCTCTCTATCCTTAATTCTCTCTTGCTTTCCTCATCCTCTCCCTTTGTTCTTTTACACTTTTTTTTTCTCTCTTTCTCTCTCTCTATCTCTCCATCTATCTCTGTCGCTCCTTCTTCCTTTTTTTCTCCTTCTCTTCTATCTTTGTCTTACACACTTAAATCCGCCAAGCCTTGCAAAAATTTGTTTCTAACATTATTTAAGTGCAGCCAAGAACACGATATTTTTTGCTTTTCTAGGAAAAATCTTGGTTTTTATATCAAAAAAGTGAGGAGAGACAGAGAGAGAAGAAAAAGAAGACTAAACAAGAATTAAACCGAGAAGGGAGGTTTTTTATGAAATGAAAAGTATAACACATGTCTGGCTGTATTTCCCAATTAAAAAAATAAACGTCAAACTCTCCTTCCGTCATAAGTTTCGTGGTATTTCTCCCACATCTCCTGCCTCCCAGCAGGGATGGAGATTCCCGACAACAGTGTCGAATAACTCAAATGTAAAAACGCTCAATTTTTCTGAAACATGATGCTTTCGTGAAAGAGTCTAGATTTCAAAGTTTTTTTTTCCTGTTGAATAACCGGAATAACTCAAAGGTAAATTACGCTGGAATTCTTGTAACTAGATGATTTCATCATGGAGTCTCAATTTCAATAGTGCTTCTTTTCATTCTAAGAAATTATCTGGCTGTTTTTGCATTATAGTAATAAAAGTGCAAAGAGGATGGAATTATGCAATTCTCACGTATTAACAAGTATTTATAAAGATATTTATGAATTTATTTTTTCTGAAAAGTACAAGTAATTCTAGAACATTTTTTTTTTTTTTTTTTTTAAATTAATGTTCAAACGCAATGTGTTTCACTGCAATTACATGAACTTAAATCGTTCATAGATGTGAAGAAAATAGTGAATTCATTATTAATCTACACCCCAGTTTGGCCACACCCCACACCACTACTACGCGCCGCCAGAAATATTGTTACACAAGAAAAAAAAAGTGTTCAATAAAAACAAAATTTAATTATTATTTATTGTTTCACAACCTAACTTTCTCATCATTCTGCCCCCCCCCCCCCCCCTGCCTCCCCTCCCTCCTGGTATATTTCTTCTTTTCTCTTTCTCCGTCCCTCAAGATCTCTTCGTTCCTTCCTAAGGCATATTTTTTTCATTTCAAGTTTTTAGCTTCATTGTTTTTTGGCTTATACAAAGATTTTTCCTCTTTTAGCAGATATATTATTTTGTTTGATTCTCAAATGGACCAACTTGAGTAATCAACTCAATATTGATTATTCAGATTACGTATTTTTCTTAGAAGCAAGTGACCTTAACCTGTGAGTACACGCGTTAAAAATCCGAACGTCTGTACACGCGCGATGAAAAAAATTCTCACACCTGGTTTTGCTTTGTATTTCGTTCTGCTTGAAGAGTTATATAATATTTTTAAGATACATTAAGTTTACTTATGTATTTAAAAGATATTTAAAGTAATTTTAGCAACTTTTTTTCCAAATGGTTGCAGTTCGAACCCCTGATTTGATTTTTTTTTTTTTTTTTTTCTTTTTCAAAATTTGTTCATCGTAAGCCATACTGACATACCTAAGTTTGTAGGGCAATTCACAGTATATCTTATAATCAAGAATATTATGTAATTATATTTGTTTAGGTACTTCTAAAAGCTAAAAACAGAAACGATAAAAAAATAAATGTACTTAGATTATACCAGGAGGTAAGTAGGTAGGTAGGTGGAGAAAGATTACAAAGAATACTAATTATTTCAGTATCTAGCAAAAAAAGTGTAGGAAGGTACCTAACTACCTAATATTATTACAAATTTTTTAATTAATGTTAGTTAAAAATTTATATTTTGTTAGTTAAAAATCATTATAATAATTATTATAACAATAGTGAACAATCACGAATTTGGTAGGTAAACACACTAATTTTCTTTTCAAAAATATATTTTTTTATTTAAAACAATTGTTATTATTATATTAATTAATTGTTTAAACTAATTATTATAAATAATTAATTAAATTAAACTAAATAGTTAGTAACAGAAAAAAAAAATTCTCAAAAAAAAGTTACGTCTGTACACGCGCGATGAAAAAAAGTCTCACATTTCAGACCGATCTGAACTTTTCGCCACGTCACGGGCACAGAAATTGAAAAAAGCTCAAGGGACTGTGGATACATCTAGATAAACATATTATCAACAGCTACTCCAGGTCCTACAGGTTAGGACCAATATCGATCATGTTCTAGCGTTTTTGCCGAGCGTGTGAGAATTTTTCCCTATGTGCGTGTACTCACTGGTTAAGAAATACATCTTCAAAATTATAAAGAATAAATAGTGGCATAAACTTATAGGCTAAATGACTGATTTAGGTCCTAGCCAAATGCTAAAAATATATTTCTTTACAAAATATGGAAAGTTAAAAAACAAAAATTTTTTACACTTTTTCCCTAACACTAAGCTATTTTAAGTATACAGAAATAAATGAAAAAAACTTGTTTGAAAAAAAAAAGTATATATTTATCTACTGATTATACTGTTAATATACGTGCATTATAGATAGGAAGTAAGTATTTCACTGCTTTAGCTTTTATGCTAGTCGTCCATTGACCACCCTCCTTATTGATTCCTCTCTGTCCTTGTTCCTCTTTCTTTCAAAATGTTCCCCTCTTTCCTCGCTCATTATTTTTCAATCCCCTCTCTGTTGCCTCCTCGCTTCTTTCTTCTTTATGCTTTTTTTTCGTTAGCAAATTAGCCTTGTTATAAAAGTGAATATCAGTTGGAGGGTTCCTGATTTACATTCCACCCCCACTCCGGCTGGAACTTGTAAAGGGATATTTATTTTTAGAAATTAATTTCGGTCACTGAACTTTACTGAAATATTCACCGACAGATTTTTAAGGTCTTAAAGTATAGTATTTAGGCTGTTGGCTCGATACAGGTACTGCTTTTACGTTAACAGACTAACAGTCTAGGTATTTCAGGGGGGGGGGGGGAATGGTCGGTGTCGAAAAAAACTAAGTCCTCCTTAGTTTCTACCTAAAAAGATACTAGGTAGGTAGTTACCTCTCATAAAAAGTTTTCTTGTGTTTTCATGGGAAAAAATTGAACACTGAAGAAGCTCATCGAAGCTATATTCATAATATTCAATAATTCATCAGGTACTTATAAATACCCACATACCTTTTAGTACCTATACACATACCTTTTGTTAAAGTAAATTGAAACTAACTTTTCTCTCAATTATTTGTTTCAGAGGTAAGACTCATTAGAAACTGATCATAGTTCTCCGTTGGTAAGTTTGAATGAGAAAGAGCTGAACTCTTTATTTGTACCAAGAGTTAGTAGTGCGATTTAATTTGTTATTACTATAAAAAATTTTTTTCATCCAGGCTGACAGCTATGACCTAAATGTGACGTGATTTTCTTGAAGGTTATAGATTCTTGGAAATATGAGCTACTCCAGATATATCGAGTTTCTGAACATTTCAACTAAACTAAATTTTTCTTTTCTTGTAGTTCTGAAGTGCATTCAATTTTAATGAGGTTATGACAATGATATTGAATTTGATACATTGTTTGTGCTTTCCATTAATACCTATACTTCCTCAAACCGCAAGCCACTGAGCCTTGCAACTGGTTCTAGTCTGGTCCAATTTCTAGTCGGGAGTCGGAACATTGGCTGCTTCTGAGAGTGCATCATTTTTTCCTTTGATTTAATAGGTATGTTTCTTTTGAAAAATACTAAAGTTTGTTTTTTAAATTTAAAAAGACCCCTGATGAAAATAAGAGGGTAGACTCTGAGGAATATATTGGTTTTGAAAACCCTTTCTGTCTTAGAATTATTAAATTTAAATTCATGATTATTACGTATATATTTTTTTTAAATGTAGCCATTAAAGAACAGCTATTTTAAGCTTTTGTGTTCCGTGTTTTAGCTTGGCCATCCCAAAGTATATATCCATTCTGATGAGCGTGAAGTGACACAATACTTCCCATCTAGCTGCTGGTTTAACACGAGCGCACTTCCGGTGTCCCTTGTAAACAACTGTAATCAAATTATAAACACAAATGTTTGTCGGTTCTGGGGTTCGAACTTTCCGTAGCGAGGACCTTACAACTGACCTAATCGTGTGTCTTCAGAAGTAATGTCCTTCAGAAACATGACTCTTCTTTGTTCTCTGGAAATAACACAACAACAGTGACTATCATACTGGTTCGCTCTATATTAACCACACGAACACACGTTGCCGCGTCACATGTTGCATGGCATGTGCACCGTGCACCAGTCACTTCATTACACCTAGGTAGATAATGTGCACATTCTTGCGACCCGGGTCTCCAGACCACAAAGTATTAGGTTCCCTCACATGCTCTGAATCCATCTCAAGTTCCCTTATGCCTAACATTTCAGCGGTTTCAGGCTGACGATGCTCGCAATGAGGATCTGGTGGAGAGCTTTTGGTTTTGAATAAAATCTCTCGGAATAAATTATCACGTACGATTAAGAGGTTAGCCCTTTCGTTAACCAAGCATCAAATTCCAAAAATGTTGAACAATATTTCAACAAATATAAGAATAATATTCCCAATGATAATAAAATGAAGCGAGAATTAAAACAATGTCTCATTAATAAAATTAATGAAATATAATTGGCTAAAATAGAATAAAAAAATAAAAATAAACAATGAAAATAAAAGAAAGATAAAAAAGAACTGATGTGATGGATATTACATCTCCCGAAAAGTACATCAGTACTTCTCATAGATGTAGGTATTATGAATTCAAATGTCTATGAAAAAAAATACTTACTATTATTATTATTATTATAGTCACTGAAGCACGTTATCTCATATCTGTGCTATTCACCAGAGTGGTGTCACAATGACTAAAAACGGACTTTATTAATATTGCCAGTGTTTGGTTCTCCTCGAACCAACGATATCCAGGTAACGAGTCCGATGACTTGTCTATCGTGTTACTGAAGTCGGCATATCCATTGAAATACAGGAAAGCTATAGTTTAATTTTTCCTTCCATTTTTAATATGGTGAATAAAAACTATATTTCAAGCATTCAATTGAAGCATTTCTTTCACAATCACTTCTCTCTTTTCCAATGATCAAAGCTTCAAAGTTTTTCCTTCCATTAGTTTAACTATGATACCGTCTTTTCTACTTTCTAGTATACATTATTTTAGATAGAAAAATACCCATGGGATCCCTCGTCATCAAATAGATCTTGTGTTGATGATTCGGCACATGTGTTGGTTCATGAGCGAATGGGTTAAGGAGGCACATCCACTACAGAAATTCCGTACAGCCTGGGTTCTAGCTCTGCCGTTAACATTTTGAATGATGGCTTTAGTGCCTGATAGAAATATAACGTGGAGACTTTAGCATATTATTGTGAATAGATGAAATTATTTATTCATTGAGAGGGAAGTTAACGAGTCTATTAAACACGACGGGAAGACTTGACACTTGTGTGAAGCAGTGTTTAATATTAGGATCTGGTGGTGTGCCTAATATCTGAATATATTTGATATAAATAATCTTAATAAGCGATTTACATAAGTATTTGATTTCTATTTTATTTTATTTTTTGACAGCTCCTTTAGTAGTCAGCAGACTATTCCTGTTCAGAAGAAAATTAAGTAGGTATTAGATGGTATATAATTCCAATAGATGAATAGAGGAGAATGATTGTGTTGGAAAAAAAGTAATTTTATTTTCTTTTTCACCCGGATATAAGTAAGAGATTTTTTCAAATGTTTAAAATTTAGTGTCTAAACTTCTTGTAGAATCCTACTTCGAAATCTAGTTATTTACATCTGATAACTTCTATATGAGTACCAGTGTAGGATAGAAAACACTATGATCAGTGTGATACATGTTATAGAGACAACTCCTGTTTAAAAATGCTTCCAACCCTCTCGGAAATAATTATAATAATAATAATAGTAATGAGCTTTATTATTTATAATATTTATCTACAATTTTTAAATATTTATAAATTTCCCTCTAAGTACCTACTATGTGTACTTTTAGGGATTTATAAATAAACATAATTAATGTAGATAAGTCTCATAATAGGACAAGAACCAGTTTTCTCAAACACCCTGTATGACATCCTTCCTCAAGGACTTTACTTCAAGTGACATTCTTCCAGCACACCCGGTATATCCTTCATGATTACCGGACAAATAGAATATTATGACGTTGGCGTGTGTACGCTTGGTTGTGTGTGTGAGTGAGTGTGTGTGCGTGTGTGTGTGCGTGTATGTATGTGTGTGTGTGTGTGTGTGTGTGTGTGTGTGTGTGTGTGTGTGTGTGTGTGAGTGTGTGTGTGTTTTCCTGTATTAATGAGTGTTTGCTCAACACTCTTCCTTCTCGTCCACATTGTTTATTTGGTTTCTTTTCATCACGCATCCACTGCATGCTGGGTTTTTGTGTCATCGTTCATTTTTATCTTCCGTGAAATATCGTTCGTGTGAAAAGCTTGTTGGAAGTGTAAAAACAAATATTCTGTAGATGTAGATGGTGCATACATAGGTGGATAGTAATAAATGTGTTCCAAGTTAATGGGGGAAGTGGGATGGCAGTAAAAAGAAAGAGGGAGGTAGTGTGTTAGGGGAATAGATGGTAGTAAAAAATTGATGAAAATAGAACTGAATATACAACACAAACATTAAATTTTGTGACAAGACTGATTGTCATACCACAACCTTGCTAAATATTTGCACTTGGCCCAACCTCCTTTGCTAGAGCTCGGTCTCATGTTATAATTATACAATAATGATGTTTGCTCCCAAAGTATAGAGGTCTTGGGTCTTGGGCTCCTGCTATGCTTACTCATCCATCCAAGCTGTCGGAAAATATTTTTTAGTTATTCTATAGGTAAATACTTCCATAAGATAGTTAGTAATGTTTGGTACTAAATTGGAAAGAAGGACTTCTGTAAAATTAATGATCTTCGTTTTCCTCTTTTTTAATTTTTATAGATGTTTATTATACAACAAAGGTTTATAACATCGTTTTCCTCGCAATCTCATTAAGTTGTTCTAGTTACGTGCGCCTGATAACCTGGAGTTATGCAACACGCTTTACTAATCTATGTCTCGGAAACCAAACTTTTGAAATTTCTAAAATGAAAGTTTTTAAGCAATCTAACATCTAAGCTGATAAAACATACGAGATACGAGTAATAAACTTCTTGCAATATCAATCCATACATGCATTCAGTTCGCAGCAATTCTTTAAAGTAACCTGTTGATTGTGTTGATGCATCAAAACAAAATAACGTTTCTGGTGCTATAAGTTGTTAGTATCGTATTATTTCGTATTACATCATATTTTTTCGTATTGTCCCGGTAGCTCAGTGGTAAAGCTGACACTTTGTGAATCCTGAGGTTCCAGGAGTCGCGGGTTTGAAACCCAGCCGGGACATGACATGTTATCCTCGAATTAGGAATTTTTATCACATAATAATACGTCTTGGGCTTACTGATGGAGTAATAGGACTTAATGTTCCTATTCGGGCAGTATAAATAAAGTGATATTATTATTATTTCGTATTGTGGAACTGTTACGTGAGGTTATGGCCGTTATGGGCCACATTCGGCCATTTGCAATTTTCCAATATTCCAAGAAAAGTGTCGTACGGGCCAACGTTGACCGAAACAGATATGTCTATCAATTTTTTCTTGGAGGAATGAAACATGAATAAAACATACAAACTATTTTAGACAATTTATCTCTAGTCTATAAGAATCACGAGTCCCTACAACATTGTTGAGGATTAGAAGGTTGCTATTTAATGCATACAAATACATAGATACCTACCATCGTCCAAGTCGGCACGGGTTCTTTGATCTTTCTGCTGGCGAGCTCAGGCAAGCTCTTAATTAGAATTTTGGCAACGGGTCCTATCATGTAATTCTCTAAAATCCTTAAATCCACCTAGGTATTGCTTCGCGGCCACCAACTAATTCCTTTGTCCGAGGGAGAACGAATGAGCGACCCGTAGATTGAAATACTCCCACTCGTCACCGGTGAGCACTCCTTGGTCTGACATGCCCTGGGTTGCGGTGGAACGTTTTGTTGGATCTAATATGCTACACGACACACACCGTTACCGTTATGGTGCGACTTAAACCCATGTGTGCGTGAGGTGCTGCCAAGTTAATCCTGAAGAGGATGCATTTTAAATTGGTATTATAAGTTTATGAGATATAGAACACAGAGTCTGGTTTAATCAATGTAAGTTTATAAGTTAAGATTAGAACAAAATTTTGAATTTAAATTCATTTATATTCACAAATTGTGAATATTTTGATAACTTGTATAACACTATAGTCTATGAGATCAGGAGACCTAAGCTACTAAACTTCTTACTAGTAGCAACGTGACATGCTATTTATAAAGAATATCATCATATTGTGTTATTCTCTTTTCTAATATTTTTATGCTCATATCACATTGATACGATTATATCTCATGTCGCCCATAGACACAGCAAATGAACTGAGACATTCATTATCCAAGCAAAGATTGAATTTTCTAAACTTGGCGCACCGCACTGCCCGCTCTGCGCAGCAAGACTCCTGATCTTGAAAGCTATTGAATTTCTGTTCCACTCACAAAACCATACCACATGCGACTCGAGTCCCAATAAATTACCGTCAGTCCTTTTAACTCCTCACGGGTGTCTGGGCGGCTATTTTCGCCAGGTGTGGGCCGCAGGAAACTCGCTTCGAAGGTGAGAATCGCAACAATCCGAAACCGTGGGCGAAAGGTGCAGAGCAGAACCCAGCACAAGTTTTAACGAGATGAAATAGCGATGCAGACGAGAAACTTGGGACTGAGAGCGGGAAGAGCGAAGTGGAGAAAGAGTCGAATCGTATAGTGTGACAAAGGAAAATGATGTGCATTTCTTGTGATGGAAATATCAACTTTCGGAAAGCTGTGCTGCATTCCGTGGAATTTTTCTAACTGGAATCAGTTTGAAGTGTACGATAATGATGTAGGAAGATTTTTATTTAGAAAAAGATCCGAGTGCGTGAGATGGTAATAAAATGAGAATAGTTAGGTAGGTATTGAGTTTAAAAGCATTTCTGAAGCTTTTTGTAGAGATCAGCTGGAAAATACTCGCTACACTTTTGTATGTACAAGAAAAAAATATAACCTACCTACTACCTGAAACTGGGATCTTCGTCACAGGTAAGATTTTTGACCCGTGGCTCGCTCGCCTTCTATTTGGAATTAAAACCTACATACCAAAATTAGACTCGTGCAAATTTGGAGTCATTTGTTCTAGCCAGTTGAAGAAAGCTTGCTTCATGTGCAATAGCAACTCCAGCATGTAAAAGAAACACTGACCAAGTTTCCAAAGAAGCTAAAGGGCAAGATAAGACCGATCCCATTGTTCTTGGCCCAGAACAATATGTATCGCGGATCTCATTATCATCGCCGCTATCACATTAGCTTCATGAACATCTACCCGGTATTAGCACCATCATTAATATTGTTCTCGACATTCGAGTAAACTGTCTCAACTCCTTGACAGATACCTCGAGTTATATTCCGTATGAAAAAGATCAAAGGTGAAGCATGTGAGATACTTGCTTCAACTTTTGAAGCTGAGCGCTCCATGTCTGATGACAACTTTCGAGGCGAAATTTTATGTTCTTGTTCCGGAAGAATGGAGTTTAGCACGCTAGGCGTTAGAACGGGTCTTCTGGAAGAAGATTGTTTCGGAGGTGTCTTTGTGAAGAGGGAGTGATGAGTTCAACATATCTTGTTGAAACAGTGAATTCACAAAGTTTCAGTCACCTTCATTGAAAATTTGAACGTTTGTAAGTACTTGTAAAAGTTGTTCATTATGAATGCACATTGTCTTGACATTCAAAATGCTTCTATTAATGAATCTCTATATCTATTAGATCTTAACAATAAAAGTCTGCCAGCAAATATCATCTACAATGTTATGTTGAAGACTATTGTAAATAGAAAGTCAGACGACAACTAAGGATAGTCACATCAAACAGTAAAGTTACTATTAAGTACTGATGATATTGTGATTGCTTGTACTAGAGATGACAAAGCCTCTTGATAGAGCTAAAGAGCTTGTAGGAGATATTGAAGTAAACATCTCTTGATATTATAATGAGGTACTAGAATATCTTGAGCGAGGTACTAGTAGCCTCTAGAATTTAGAAACCCATCGGAGTACCTGTTCTCACGTAAATTTCAAGAGAGTCACTAGACACTTGAGGTATTTTAAGTACCAGAGATCATCCTTAACAGGAGACCGAAGAATTCATACTGTCATCTGATAACATAGTTTTTGGGAACTAATGAGGCTACCTACCGAGATCAACACCCTTTGATCACCTATCTAGATTCCAAGATTTCCAAGTGCAGTCCTGCAGCGAAGAAAACAAAGTGCTTTGTTTCTTATTGTAGCTATTTGTCTAAAGATCATTACCTCCTCCTTTTGTTTTCAAGTGGATTAGTATCGCTGGATCTTCTCCTGGGTACTTCTGGGGAGCTATGGTACTTACACTGCGGTGATCTTGTCTAACGTTTAAAGTTATCTAAACTATGCCGGCGTCCAAAGCGCATCTCACCAGCAAGTGTGGGATTTTTGTGTGTGAAATAGTGTGAATTCCGGGTGAAGATAGTAAAATGTCAACAGCTGGGTCTCATTTAAATGAGAGCAATGGATAAAAGAATTCTCCCAAGGTGGAGATTCACATCTTCCTACTGGCTGAGTCTGATAAGAAGTGAGAATATGGCGGTGAGATACTGACTGAGGTTGATTCAGTCCAATTTATAACAAGCTTTTTTCCTGGGAAAATAACCTTCGAGTCAGTCCATAGATCTTGTCAAGTTATGAAGTCAAACATAAAACATAACTTTTCATGATTAGTTTATTGACTGTCGAACTTCGGGATTCTCTACAAGGTTTCTGTATTAAGAATTTGGCTCATATGCATATCATATTCTAGAAGAGGAGTATCTAATTCAGATTTACTACTTCTCAGATGTAGGTTCTCCTAGTATGCCCTCTGGATGGATTAAGACAGTGGAAATAATTACATTGAAATCTAGTCCACTATTAAATCTTACGGTGATCACAACGGAGCAATATGCTGTAGACTTAGGAATGATGGATGCTAATAACACAGAGACCATGAAATGTTCCAGCCCATGGAATTAATCATACAAACCAGAACTTCTTTGGTGCCTTCATTGACTTTTTGGTATCTGATGTTTGAGATATCACGCTCACTCTGCGGTATCACATTTTGTGTTATCAGATATTTTAGCTATCATTTTTTCTAGAGATTATGTTAAAAACATAATGTCAAACTGTGCACTTATTATTTTGTAGACTTCCCAACGTTTTTGAATATTTTAAAGTCATTCGTCAGTGCCTCGAATACACTTCGCCACATGTAAAACCTTTTAAGTTGTCACATGGATTTATATTCATCTCTGTTCCCACCTGTAGTGGTTTCCGATGAAAGGTTTCATTTTTCCATGAGGTTCACTTCGAGGCGCTTCATCAATGGTAATGCGTTATTTTTGTGGTTATTTTCAATCATGTGAATTTGTGGTTTTTGGACTACTATTGGAATTTTTAATTGATATTTCCACATTCAGCATTTATTTGACCATACACTCTCCCTATTGTGTTCCGTTATTCGTTTTATGTTCTCCATTCATGTGTTCATTATTTCGTTGCATGAAATTATTTCTCGCATTATTGTGTAACTGTAAGTCACAACATCCAATCATAATAGGTCCTATTTATCATTTTCTCATATTCCACTCTAGGATTCAAGAGGCAATATTTGAATTGGATCTAGGGGAAGTATAGGAAACGTATACATACGTCTTTATTAGAAACAATATGGGAATGGTTTTAATTTTTGATTAATTCCTCATTCGCTGTGGTCCACATTTCAAACTTGTGTTCTGGTTTGGTTCGTCTTTTTCAGGTATTAGTTTTGTTCTCTCAAGTTAGGAACCTTTAGTAAAATAACAAACTGTAGAAGGTACATGAACCTCTCTGTTTTTACCGAGGGATTTACAAACTATCAATGTCTCAAATTAGAGCATATTGAAATAGAAAAACAAACAACAAAAAAAAAGCCTAGGTGGAAATTGAACTTGTACCCATAACCTAGAATAGCTGAGATAAAAGTGCTGTCTTCTTCATGCAGGCAACCTGACTAACTAACAAGTCCATAAATCCAAAGCTCATTTATAATTCATGCTCGTTCCATGTGTTTCCTTTTTCCACATAAATAACATGCACAAGTCATAATGAGTATTTGGAAATTTCATGTTTACTGTCGAAATGATGTTTTCTGTATGGATGGGAAGCGAAGCCAAGCTGACATAGCTCGTGCTATCCATGTAGGTCGAAGTATTCTCTGAGCAATTGATTTTTAAGTTGATAACCCTCCATGTCCGCGTAGTCTTTATATTTGACAGTTCGTACTAGCATGATATTTCCCGGAATAAAAGTATGTCGGTCAATATGAAAGTTCAGTTTGTTTATATGTTCCTCAAACACAATTTTAGTAATTTGATCTTTTGGTCGAACACACTCAGTTTCTTTGTGGACTCTTTACTTAAATTCTTCCATAAATTATAGAAAGTTATTTTTCTTAAATAACCATTATATATTCGCAAAAACTCCATGAAAGTAACTTTGAATTATTTCTTCTAAAAATTCTGGACTGTTCATCTTCGTCACACTCTTATTATATTTTCTAAAGAATTTGTCAAGATCAGTGACGGACAACCCTCTCTCACTCTTGACTGTTAGTCCATTTACATATGCACTATGCAGGTAGTTGTGTTACGTTTATTCCGCCACATTTTTGACTTCTTTCTCTTTGAGTAGGGCTACATGGTGTTCTATACATTCATAGTATGCACATGATACCAATCTTCATCTGCTCCAACTTCCATTTCTCTCTAATGGACCGGATCTTTCTGATCTCAATTATCTACTGTTCTCTGAACATGGCGTGAATTATGATTGCTACGGTATTAATGATATGGAATTATGATTGCTATAATACTAATGATATAGCATTTTGATTGCTTCAATATTAATGATACGATACTGCTGTATGATACCGAAATTTGCTTCGATCTAAATATCTACTGCTCGGTAATTGGTAAGGTTCATTATGAAAAGAACGAAATATTGCTACTATTATAATATCTACCCATTATTCATTTAATTATTATAATTAGTTTGTGAACATCCTTATTATTACCATTATTTCAAATCAAAAGAGCGTCTATTTTGAAAGATAATTTCGATATACTCAGAACTAATCACCATGGAAAGCATATCTATCGATTTTGATGATGAACTAGAACTAAGAGAATCTTCCTAACCTATTGTAGGTACATTATTATTTATGTATATACCTCATGGGCGTAGCCAGCATCCGCTCTAGGGGGGGGCAACTAAGATATCCGTGTCGAAAGTGGGGGAGGGGCGGGGGGGGGGGGGGGGGGGTGTGGGGTCCTTTGGGTGCGGAAAAAGGCAGTGGAAGCGATTTGTTTTGTTGTTGTTGAAATCCAAAGGTCCCACAAGAAACTGAATAATTATATATTTGTAATTTGTACCTACACATACAACGAATACAGACAGCTTTTCTTCTCTCTCAATAATATTTTAGAACAGGCTTTTTATTTATTGAATGGAATACAGGTAACAATGTTATTGAAACTTTTTTGATGCAAAGTTAATTTCTAAAAAAAAAAATTAAAATCGAAAGGGCATTACTTTTGAGGTTTTTTGAGTATAAATCTCGATTGAGCGAGGAGCCTTTTTGTACGGTCGAAACGTTGAAAATTGCCGTAACGAAAAATCTTTATTGACCTACCTTGACCGATTTAAGAAAAAAAAAAAGTTACTACTAGTTGCAACTTTTAGAGACAAAGCTTTTAATATGCAACACATTAGGTCAAAAGGTCAAAAAATAGGTCAAAATTTAAAAAAAAATTGACCTATTTTTCATTTTTTTCAATCTTTCATTATTTTGACCTATTTGCTCTTTCAAAAAAAATCTGAAATTTTAATGGCAAAAAAGAGAAGACATTTGTGTGGTTTTACAAAAAAAATTATCTTGTTACTTCAAAGTTAACGCCCCCAAATAAGCCGGCAAAAACAGGTCTGACGCAACAAATTTAACCTAAATTTGCCTTAAAAGTTTTTTGGCTTTAACTCGAGATTAAATGCCTTGACCTACATCGTTTATGGCATTTTTGAATTTTCCAGGTCAATGCGCATCGAATGATATATAATAGGTCTAGTTTTGATAAAATTTTATAGTCACTTTGGGCAAATTAAAATTTTCCGAAAATTTTAATCAATGAACCGGCCCCGCCCACATGGACTGGGTTATATATGAAGCTTTTCTTTTAAAAAATTCTTGTAGCTGACAATTTTCCGGTTCGATCAATATGCAATATTCCCTGTTAACGTTTATAATAGCCCCGGAAAACGGCCCGGAAAAATCACTAAAAATTTTTAATTTTTCAAATAATTAAAAAAAATTCAAATGAATTAAAAACATGGTTAACGATTAAAATTTACAATTTTTTTTGGCAAAAATGTAGGAAATCACATGGAGAATCACCGTCCCTGCCTAATCCCGTACCCCCTTTTTTTTCAAAAAACCCGAAAAAAACGTCTCCTTCTGCCTTAAAACGGCGTTTGAAAAAACCGTTAATCGTCGCCTTGAAATTAATCGATTTTAAGGCTTAAGGCGTTAATGTTATACCTTTTGGATTTGCGTCGTCAAGGCAAATCGAACGATATGTAACATCATGTGCTTGCGACACTTAATCGGTGCATAATCACCGATTGAAAAAAAAGCAGCAATTTTTTGACATATGTCAAACTTTTGACATATCAGTTTAAAATTTAAGCTGTTTTTATGACATATTCTTGTAGCCCTCGTCTGTAAGAAATTTCAGCCTTTCGTCATTAACACAGCCAGAGTTATGGCGAAAAAACGCAAAAAATTCAAGCGCCTCTGCGCCGCTGGCGCCACCAGATGAAGCGTCAATTTCCTGACAAAAAATGTTCATCTTGTATGGGAGAAGATATTTAGATGACCAAATGGCGTCGAGAGGCTACCAAAGTGGCAGGGCAAAACTGGCACGTAAAAAATCTCTGTTCTGCGCATAACTCGTGAACGGCGCGCGCCACCAAATTTTGGTGGCGCGCCTACACATTCTACACATTTCATATTCTATACATGTTTGCTTCATCGGCAACACAGAAGGAGTTAGAGCGGCATATATGGTTTTCCAAAAAGGCCCTAATATGGCCTTAATTCGGCCCTAGTAGGTGACGAAAGGCCCTAACACTAACCCTAGATAGCGGCCATTCATACCTGTCGGTGGAACTCAGTTTGAAACTGATCGGCACCAAAAGGCCATTTGCTATTTTCCATTGGACCGCCTCACTAATTATACAGGGTGAGCATAAAGTCTCACCCCACCCCCCGTATCTCGAGAATGGCTGTAAATACAAGAAAACGCAAAAACACGTATCCCTTCGATTTTAGGGGGATTAATTTTCAGCCAAAAAAAAATTGCCTACACGGCCCCAGTCAGGCTTGGCATGGACCAACTTTAAAATCTTCAATAGAATGGTATATATTGTGACATATCGTTTTAAAGGTCTCATAAAGAGAAGTTTATTACAACAAACTTCAGTGAGCTACGACTTACCGTTCTCGAGATACAGGGTCGAACGTCCTGCGTAATATCCATATATTTTGACCTATAACTCGTTAACCGGAAATTATAGAAAAATGAAATTTGTTGATAATAACTCCTTATGACAAGCCCTGTCGAAAAAGTTATAACTCGACATACTCTGTTGATGTTAGTTTCTGGTCGGTTTCGTCAGACAGCTGGACGAACAGTCCGAAAAAATTTAACGAAAAAACAAATAAAGTTTTAACTTGTTCGAAAGTTCTTGCCATAAGGAGTTATTATCAACAAATTTCATTTTTCTATAATTTATGGTTAACGAGTTATAGGTCAAAATATATGGATATTACGCAGGACGTTCGACCCTGTATCTCGAGAACGGTAAGTTGTAGCTCACTGAAATTTATTGTAATGAACTTCTCTCTATGAGACTTTTAAAACGATATGTCACAAGACATACCATTCTATTTAAGATTTTAAAGTTGGTCCATGCCCAGCCTGACTGGGGCCGTGTAGGCAAATTTTTTTTGGCTGAAAATTAATCCTCCTAAAATAGAAGGGATACGTGTTTTTGCGTTTTCTTGTATTTTCAGTCATTCTCGAGATACGGGGGGTGGGGTGAGACTTTATGCTCACCCTGTATAACCAGGGAGAGCTTTGATATTTTTTTTTAGGGTCTACTTGATATTTTTACCCTTTTAAAAATCCTTTGATTTTTGATTTTAAGGTTTTTCAGTGTTTTTTTTTTTTTCTCGAAAAATATTTTTCAAAAAATATCATATGTAAATTTAAGTTGCCCCTTCCATGTTGCATACTATTGAGGTTTCTCTAAGGGGGGGCAGCTGCCCCCCCCTGCCCCCCCTTGGCTACGCCCATGATATACCTACTCATGTACACTACTTATTTTCATACCGAATGTACTTTTTGGCATGCAACTATTTTGTATTTACAATGAACATGGAAAATTCTCGGATCAGAAATGTAGGTATGCCAGATATTTTTTCTCAACAACTACAGGTGTAGTGACATGTTGGAACATTTTTTTTACTATTGTAAATGAACAAATCAGAATAATCACTTATAAATAAATGAGTAAGTGAAGAGAATTTTTTGCTCCTATATTCTTGGATAGATCACAGAAGGTCCTTTTTAACGTATTTCCTTGGTGTGTATATTTTTGTTGGGTTAGAAGTATAGAGTCTTGAGTTTTTTATGAAAATTGTTTTGATTAAGCATAAAAGAAGAAATATTCACGGTGATTACAGGCTTCTGATTCTTGAATACAGACCGATCATCAGGTTTAATCGCTACAAGGGATCAGTGGCGGACCATGTCTCGCTGAGGCAGGCACGACCGCAAACTTCAGGCCAGCTGGAGTTGGGAATTTTTCTTTTTATCGTACCTATATTTTGAGATGGTCAATGTTCTGATTTTCAAATTTTCGTACAGCCATTTTTAAGCAAGTTGACTGATGGGGATCAGTGTGTTTTTTATTTATGAATTAAATTAATCAAATGTCCAAAGTAAATCTGATCCTAATAATTTAGATCAGCAATTTAAGACATTACTATAGTTTTTTATGTTCTTTCTTCTAGTATTATTAATCTGATTTAAGTGCTTGGTATGAATGAGTAGCTAGTTGGCTTTAGGGTTGTCTTACAATTTGGTTTGCCTAATTTTAATTAGTGTAATTTCCATAATTATATTTATGTAAAAATATTGGATTTACATAATAATCAAGTCCAATCAAGTAGATGGATAAGATAGATATAGTCCACAAGTATTTACTATCTGAATATTTGAGAATTTCCCGGAGAGCCCCCTAGTCCACGGCACTGGTCCAGTCTCATCCAGGCTACAATTAGTTCCACGTCATCTCGCTGCCTCGGATTAGAGAGGAACAACCCGTTAACACGAAACCCAGAAAAGCCCAGACTCCGGCCCAAAAAAACCGAGGCGTCCCCCTATTATCAAAGTGTAATGAATTTGATGTGCACCAGGTCTTTCAGTGAAAATACTGCAGGTGAAAGATTGATTTTATATTTGATGCTATTTTTGAAAATCGTCTGAATAAATTGATCATGATGGGTCAAAATTGTAAGAAATTTTACGATTTTTCCTTTTTTGCCCACTATCAAACACCTCGGCTGAGGTGGAAGAACGCCCCTTCTACCAAAGAAAGAGACATACCTTTGACGGGCCTAAGTGCCAAACAAATACATAATTTACATATGAATATAATTAATACGTAAAAGGCACCTTTGTATAGAAAGTCCGTCGTAATAAACGCTAGGTAACTAGCCCATGTGCTCTCTGGCAGTGATTGGACGGATAATTTCCCTCGGACCTAATTTTTTATACAGCACAGCCTGTTTTGGTTACTTCACCACCAATGAATAAAAATTAAAATGAAATGTGTGACTGGTCGGGGAGGCTTTTGTTAGCCCCTCCACCACCTTGAGACTTTTTTTCACATGTGAATTTTTTTTAAAGACAAAGATTTTAAATTAAAATTTGATCATTTGTTTGTTTATTTTATTTCTATTAGTTAATTAACAATTGTTTGTGTGCCGTGTTTCTATTTTGATGGTTTACTTTAAATTAAAAGTGAATAATATTATCTAATTATTACAATTTAGATCAATTTTATTTACAATTACAATAACGTAGTCTAGAAGTCATGGCTGGCTTTATTATATTTATCAAGAAATGGATTTGTCGTTGTTTACATAATGGATAGGGACTTCCCTATGAACGATTGATTGGTATGAATAAAATTAGGTTGCCAACCCCGGGAAGGGCAACCTTGTTTTGAAAATACAAAAGCCATTAGTTAAGAAATTTATTCTGACGAAGGAATTTTTTTACTCCTAAGTTCCATTAATTACTATATCATTCCAACAGCAATGATATTTAAGTTGAAATATTTTATCTCTTCAGTTAGTAGTATGGCTGGTTTTCAAACCTTACAAACTATTATTTTTAAACCTCGTTAATCTCTTGTACTTCGCTGTACTTTTAATATCGCACTGGTCCTCAGATTGATTAAAAATGGAAGAAAAAAGTGTCCTTGAAATGCCTAATTGACTAACATGAATATCGATATCACCTCCTATTCTTCGGAGGGTTGGTAACAATGACTATTCTGACAATATCAATTTTATTGTGATCTTTTCGGAGTGAAACAAGGGTTTGATAAACTTAGTTTTGAACAATTGTTAGAATGCACGACAACACCAACATATACAACATCAATATACTGACAGTTAGATAAACATAGTTAGGTACCTACCTAATTCATTATTCATCTGGTTTCAACTTTACTCTTTATTAAGTAAGAGGAAACAATTTTTTATTTTTTTAACTGATATAAACCCCATTCATATTAGTTACTACCTGTTTTTCTAAATAACCTTTAATTTATGTTTGAAGTTAATGCAGGACCATGCAGGTTCAAAATTATTCACTCCAACCCTGGAAAATATATACATAAATTATTTTTTGATTTAAAATTACTCCTTGATCCTCGGCATTGCATTTTCTTCTCCATGTTCCTCATCTCTGATTTCATAATGAGACTGCGGAATCCCCGGTTCGATTCTCGGTGGGAATATATTTACCGACTTATTATTTGTGTCGTTGCGGTTATTCCATCAACTCTCAGACAAAGGTAAAACTTGTATGCATAATCGATCACGTAGGGCTTACAGTTAAATGAAATTCGAAAGAATGAGGGATACTTACTTATACTAGACTTGTAATGCTGTGATACCCACTAAAGTTGCGATTTGGTGAAGGTTGTGTGTTTGTATGGTGGATAATTGAAGCCTAGGTAAATAATAGGTAAAATGTGATCTTACAAGTATTATTGACTTTAAACACTTTGCTCTCCGGCACTGATGGAGGTGATATATCGGAGTTTTATCCATTTCAGTACTTCCAAGACACTTTTTTCGTCATTTCAAATCATTGAGGACTGTATTGAGTCCCGCGGTACCAAAGCTACAGGGTGTCTCAAAAAACCAGATTTTTAAGTTTGAAACCACCATAGCTCCGCCTCTGATAGTGATAGAAAATTTATTTTTTGAGGAATGCAGTATTTTTACCTGTTAAACAATAATATGAAATTAAAAAAATACCTTCTCATTTAAATTTCTCAAGAAATGGCCATTTTTATCAAAAAAGTGCCACTTCCGAGGTTCGAACCTGGATTTTGACATCACCAGTGAATCGGCCATAGGGCACTTCCTATCCTTAGAAACAAACAGAATCCAAAAATTCGTACCCATTCAAAAGTTATGAGGCCATTGCCAGGACTTCTGAGACATACTGTATACAGGTGCAGTCAAAAGGTATAATAAATTAAATATAATATTTAATTTATTATAATATCTAGGTTCTAGATATTATATGCGTCTGGCTTTATCTCATATTATATCCTAGATTATATCCAAGAAATGGAACATGTCTGTACTTTCAACAATAAGTTTAATGCGGGACTTCACAGGTGTCAGAACTTTGGAGTTTGGTGTACATGAAATAATCATTTTGTCTTGCCTCCAGTGAGTTAGTGAGGGATCAACCTCTCAGCTTTTCCCAACAAATTTCATACAAAAGACAACACCTTAAGGTGTTATAGACACACGTGTCGTTCTTACCTGAGACAGTTCTTACTCTCCCTCCTAAGTTCCCACTCAAACTTTCCTTTTATCATCTCACCCACAGCCACAGGTGAGAGTGCATTTCAAGTTGAGTATGATGTATGACGTCTCTCATGTATAATAGATTATGCTGGGATATCTTCTCACCCTTTCCTACTGACCTATATATTATAATAAACTCAATCTATACGTACGTTAATATTTACTTGTACTTCTGTAATACTTTTTAGAGCGGTTCTAAATATTCGCACTGTGGGCCACTATGTTTGAATAAAAGTAGTCGGAAAGTCTCAAAATCAAGAGTCTCTTTAAATGGCGGCCCTAATTTTATCTCAATTTTCTCATGAATATAGAGGTACACACTTTTTTCTTATAATATGCATTGGTCGAGTGGGTGAAGCGCTAATCTGGTAATTCAGGTAGCGCATCCCTTGATTCGGATCTCCAATGCATGCATTTTTCCTCACAGATTTGACTACAATAATGACACCAACACAACATCTCTAATACTGAGTAGGTACTACTTCTACTTCTACTCGGACAGTATAGATAAGAGCCCATCATTATTGTTAGGTGTTCAACAAGTACCTGGGCAGTGAGCTATTGTTCAGCTTATACAGGAGGTGTATCAATCTTTCCATTTGTGGTTTACCTGATCATGAAACGCCCGAGGAAATTGATATGATTTGTTTAGAATATTTTAATTTTTAATGAAAAAAGTTTAATGATCGCTGCCTTGGAGTTAATATATTGCAAAATGAACTTCACTTGGAAAATATAAAGAAAAACTTTTTTTTTTGGTCTGACGTAATCTGATGAGTGATAGGAACCTCTGCTCCTTTTCTCTCTCTTCCTCTTCATCGAACCTGCTGGTTTTCTCCATCCCCCATCTCCCTCCCTCTCCCCCTCCGGCGCATAATTTGCCCTCCTTGCTCTCAATTTTATGTACGTATTTGTATTCCATGAAAACTTGGCCCTGCGGAAACTCGTGACGTGTCGGCATGATTGATCACGTAGGGTTCTCATCTCTTTAGATGGGAAGAAAATATTATCCAAATTTCTCATCTCTCTTACATTCCCATCAACCAAACTTATGCCTCCTCCAAATTTTGGCAAGGGGGAATTCTTCAGGTCTTGATAATGAAGAGGATAAGAATCAATTTCAAGTCATTCGTCTTTGTTCTGTCTTTGCTATGTGCTTTATTCTCTCTTCTGATTAGGTCCTGGTGTATTTGTTTTAAATAGTATAATAGGTATAGGGCAATTATAAAATCTTACATGGTAACAATAAATTAGGAGATCATGGATAATTTTATTGTCTAGCTGCCAAATTTGGAGTTATAAATCGTTACCCAGGTTGGTCGAGGTATCCCGTAACTGTAGTTCTGCTTTTTATATCACATTTTACTTGAGATAATTTTAATCCCAATTTATTTCGTCTAGAAATTGAAATGTTGACCATATTTCTTAAGAATTTTACAGTTTACCTGACTTTCATATAAAATTAGTTTCCTCTCGGACTCCTTGTTTATTTGCTACGCCAGAGCTAATGTCTTCTATATTTCACAACATCTTATCAGCGTGGACTGATCTTTCCTTATTCCCTTGTTCCATCTTTTCAACTCCACTTATTAGCTTTAATCCCTGGATTTTCTTTCTAACAACTATATCTGCCCGCATTAGTGCCTTCAGCTTCTCAGCGTCCCCCTGGATCCGGGACTTTTCCGGGAACAGAAAATTCAATTAGAGCCACATCCTCTCTCCATCTCTTCCACATCTTTCACTTTTTCTTCTCTGCCTTCTTTTTCACACAAGAACAAACTCCCATTTTCCGTCTCTACGCAAGTGGACATCTTTGTTACAACATTTTCTCTCCCAATTTATCTTCCCATCTCCACTTTGTTTCTATTTTGTCCCACACAATCCTCGTGATATGGTTAGTTTCCCTCAAGAGCTTGCTACCAAGACTGGACATTCTTAGTAATTCAATTAATATTAGGGACCGTGCCTTGGTGCTAGGTACTTATCTAATTAGCCGCTACACCACGTCTTGGAATGTGTGTGTTTAAGCTCGTTTTACACTTGATTAGATGAGATAAGTTAACTCAATAAGAACTTCTGGTGTTTTGTGTGGTTGTTGAAAATTTCACCTCTACCACATTCCAATGATGTTCAATTTGCCACGTGTTAGAGAGTTTAAGAAGGATGTAATCCGAATAGAATGTGAAGTTCACATTGTGAAAGATTGTAATGGAAGTACTCTAATGAAGGATTCTTCCTGTTGGCGCAGCGCCCAATGTTCTGTGAATCAGGATGATGTATCGAGTTCAAAGAGACACGCTCCTCTGTGTGGTGTCGAAAATGTGTTTCTTGTATCGATTCTAGGCTTTAAATGATGTTTTTTTTTAAATCCGCAAGCTTTTGATAATCACGTCAAATATTCAGAGTAATATTATCTATTGAAGAATAAGTGTATATCTGATTCTAAAGTACATTAGCGATGTACCTAATTATTGTTATTTTTTGTTTGAATTTGTTGAAAAATGTTGCTTTAAATTAAAATCAAATTTTAACGATTCAAATTAAAAGGAATCGCTGTATTAATACTGAATTGTACTTCAATGCAAGAATAGTAGATGATGCATGTTGTTTTTAAAGAGAATCCTGCACTTATCATGAATGACTAATTGACTGATTGCTAAGGAAGTAACAGAACAATCAACCAGAAAACTTGGTCTGACAATATTGCCACGCCTCTGAGTGTTAAAATCTACCTGGATCATTGCTTGGTTACTCTATAATAACTTATAATTTTTCATCATAATTCCAAGACAGGAGAGAACCTGATTATGATTTTTCGTTTTAATATTCATAATAGGTTGATGTTAGTTACTCGTACTATTCATATGTAGACTTTAATTTCAAACAGAACTGTCTTACCATCTTTTTGATGAACTTTCAAAACGTGGTAAAAAATCAAAGCATGAAGATGAACAAGGCGATACTCCCATCCATCCTCTTGACCTACATGAAGACTCAGCTATCAGCAGAATTCAATCCTCGCTAAATATACCAACTTCAAAGAGAAGATACTTCTAGATGCGAGATCAAAGGAAAAAAAGCAAGATAGTTTCAAACTTTATCTCGAAAGGAAGACAAAAAAAAATCACAAAGCCTTTGAAGAAATAGTAAAAGTACTCAAAAGTGGAAACAAAGTTTCAGATTGAAGAAACAATAGGAAAGATTAGTAGTCTTGTCTTGTTCTGGCTTGTGGGGGTTTTCTTGTGGATGATAATTCAATTAACGGTCTTCCTCCTCAATCAATGATAAGGGATTTGCTTCGTTTGGCTTTTCTTCTTTGTGCAAAACTTTCCTTGAAAAAACCTCGGCGGGGAAATTCACTTAGCCAATGGAAACTGCGGAGATTCTTCTGAACAAGTTGAGTGGAAGAAATATAAAAACAAGGTACCTAGAATGTGGAAAGAGAGCAAAGCAAATTAAGAAGACTGAAAGAGATAGCTTGTCGAATGATTACCTGATCATTATGAAGTTTAACAATTTAAGTAACATCATCAACACCAAAATCATTTATACGAACAACTGCATATAAGTTTCTAAAGTTTCAAAAGTTTAAATATCGAGCTAGCACTGTTTTGGTCATGCCCATTCCATGAATTCGCTGACAGCTAATCAAGCGAAACGGTCGTTTATTCGTTTTGCGGAGAACGCCTCCGAGAAACAAGAGTGCTTACGCATAACGAAAAACATAATGATATTAATTTACCAACAGTTAGACATTTTTATGGATTTGTAGCAATCTTTTGAGAAAATAAAGAGCATTGACTTCATCACAATGAAGAAGTGACATTGACATAAGATATTAAATAATTAAATTTGTTGAGTTAATATTACTATACATACCTACGTAAAAATAAGAAGCGTTTTGTCTGAACGAAAACAATTTTCACTAAGTCAAGAAGATTTTTACTGTACAAAGTTGCGAAAATTTTCCGAGCAAAGTTAAATTAACAACAAATACTTCACCTTATTGTTTCTTCTTATCGACTCCTCTCTTCGTCTTTCTCTCCGTCTCTTTTTTATGGAAAAAACTTTGCTTCACAACATTAATATCAGTGGGTATTAAATTTCCCGGCGAAAACTTTGCGAATCTTTGAAAATTCAATAACAAGCAGAAGGATGTATGGGTGAAATCGGGTACCTTCGTGAAAGTTTATTTTCAAAAGAGTACCTATAAACGTATCGGGGATTCTAATCTATACGAATAGCTTTTTTTCTTTTCTTTTTTAGGAAAGTGAAGGTTGAAAAAAATGTGGAACATATTTTTCAGTTGATTCTTTTGAACTTGTTGTTTTGTAAGCAGACGATGTCTCGTTAAAAATGTACAAGGACTTAATTCTTCGGATCAATGGGTAATCAGTATATATTTTTGTTATTTCTCACACACCTGATCTTCTTCCAATTAAATATAACTACAGAAAAGAAAATAACGTTATTAGGTACACCAAAAGTCACCCATACAAAAGACAAAGGACAGACACAATACCAGAAAGTTCATTTCTCAACTAAACTCATCAACACTTTATAATTCATAAGCTCTCATTCCATACAAAAAGGCCTTAGAAAACTCTCCCTACTCATAGCAGGTGCTGAGGAAAAGTTTTGCTTTTCAAAAGACATTGATTAGTTGTCAACGACTTCTTGTTTTTTGAAAAGGTGAGAGCTTTCCAAGTTGAAATTTCTCAATTTGCGTCCCTCTCTATCCGACCAATCTGCTTTCCTTAAACTTTTCCCATTGTCTTTTATTTCTTCCACTTGAATCACTTGATGAACAGGAACCTAATGTAGTCAATATTTCATTGTCTTATTGATTTCTTCTACTAATATTCCTTTTCTCTATACATATTAGAACTTTAAAACACCTACTGACTATTTATCTTTTGATTGTATCTGTTAGGCATCGTTGAGTTGTCAAGAGTGTCAAGTCTCCCAGTTTTTACTGTAGCTTTGGACAATTTTATTGTTCCAGATGTTTATTCATCTTCGGTTTTTATTGTTGTCATTATTAACAAATTTAAATAAAGATAAGATCTCTTTCGGGCAAAGTTGATGACTAAGATACTTTTTGTTGAGATATTTTTTTTTTTTCTTTTCTTCTCCTTTGTTTTTGAGTTGTCATCTGCCAATGTCCGTTTTGGTAGAGTAAATTGATAAGTAACTCAAAGCAGCAACTGCTATCCAGATGTGTTCTGACATTCATACATAATTACATATACTGTATATACATCTAATACAACTTCTCCTTTTTCTTATTTTGACGAATAGTGACCAACTCTATACAATTGCTCTTGTAGCGTTTGTTAGCTCATATGCGCATAGCTACGAGGGACGTCCGGAAAGTAAGGGGACAATTGATGTTAAAACTCGAAAAATGCATATATTTTCATAAAATTTACAGGGTAAGTTCCAAATATAGTTCTTTATTTCTCCACATAATCACCAACAAGCTCCACTCACTTCTGCATCCTGGGTCCGAACTTTTTTATGCCTTTGTCATACACGCTCCGCTCCACCTCCAACAGCCACTTTTTCACAGTCTCCTTGACCTCCTCGTCGCTGAAAACCTTTTTCCAGCCAATAACTCCTTCAGTTTCGTGAACAGATGAAAATCCGATGGCGCCAGGTCAGAAGAATACGGTTTTGAGGGTCACACGACGATCGCTGCGACTTTTTCATTGACTTGCTGCACAAGTTCTTCTGAAACGACAGACGGCCTCTTCTTTCTTCATCGTGTGTGTTTGTGCGACCTTCTTTAAACTTCTTTACCCACTTGAAACCTTGGAACGTGAAATCACCTCAGGTCCATAGGTTTTCAGTAGCTGAGGATGGATTTCAGCAGCTGAATTCCTACGCAAAGTGATAAACTGCCCGAATCTCGCACCTGCGGTAGGTGGAGCGAACGGCACCTGTAGAGGTTGATGCGACGGGCTCCTGCGACGACATTTTCCAATGAACTGAGATGGACAAGGGCTCATTTTGACCGTTAGGAGTTCCCCTACAAGCAGGTATGCCAACCTTGAATAAAAGACATTCCTACGAACCCCTACGACAAGTGTCCCCTTACTTTCCGGACGTACCTCGTAATACTATGTAGTTTCTAGTTTTATATTGCGATATTGCTTTTTTTGGTTGAACTATTAATTAGAACTAATTTGATAAGATGCCATAAAATTAAAGTCATAAGAACAAAAATATCTTGAAAAAGAGATTTTCGTAAGGAAAAATACTGTTATTGTATTATTCAAATGCCCTACCTATCCTGTGTCACCCAAAACTATCATCTTAGTTCAATTCTATCAGTGAACTAGATTCACTATTAAATTATTGAGGGAAAAAAACTATTAACCTCTTTCAATCGATGTAAATCTCAGGAGTTCGGTGACCATGTTACATATTGCTTTGAGCTCTCGACGAAACCTGTGGAAAAGTTGAATTTTCTCTGCTCAACAAGAACGAGAGTTCAAGAGAATCAGTATACGAGAGTTCAACAGGTAGAATCAATATGGAGATTCTTCCTCTCCTGTGAATGTGTAATGATTTCCCACGGAAACCAATCGTGTATTGAAAAAAGAAAATGGCTGATGAAAAACACGTCTCGGTTATCAAGGCTGGAACCAATCGGGATGTACTTAAGCTATTGTGTGTGTGATGTACAAATAGGCATGTCACATGGTAATGAGACGTCCTGGCTGCTGGGCTGTTTAGATTTCATTATATACAGGGTGAATGATCTAACACCTTGGGAAGATGTCCATGTATGCATGGCCTATTATGTATTAAATACGTACGTTGAATATTTGTTTCACACAAAAGTCAAAAGAGCTATACAATACCTACATGGCATAAAACAAATTCGACATCCTGCTCTAAACTCATCTCTGTCCTCACTGAATAACCATCAAAATTCTCACAGGGAGTAATGTGAGAACTCTTCTCTCTGATTCTGGTGCTTTCCAATATCTATCAAACACCTCGGCCGAGGTGTGAAGAACGACATATACAAATAAAGAAACAGCGCGACAGAGTGTAAGGAAACGGAAAGTACATGAAATTCATAGGATCTAATGAATTTCATGTACTTTCAGCCAACAAAAAGTTAAACATGATTTTTTTTTCTCTTATCTGTCTGTACCTATTTGTTTGAGTTAATATGCTTTGCAGTCCACCCTGTATCTATTTTGAATTTAGTTAATAGTCTCTCTAGAGTCCAAGCCATAGATAGAAGATACTGAACTCATCTCTATTCAATTAAGTAGCTAGATAAAACATGAACTGAAAATAAAATACTTGTACATTAATAGCTACTACTTCGGTGTCTATGTAAAGTGAGTTTATACATTGAAACCACTTACCATGGCATCATTTGGATTTCTTTTATTACTTTGGTAAGTAGGTAACTGACTACTAATGTCAATTTATCAATAATATAACCACTTTAATGTTTCTTGATGAACCCAAGTCAAATATCTACCTTGTCTACCTTAGCATAGATATCATCATTTTCGTGATGAAATAAACAAGTGATTTTGTACTTTTATTTATTCTTATTACCTACCTGGTAATAAAAAAAAATTGAATAACCATTTAGTAATGTAATACAATTTAATACCCGATAGAGCTTAGTAACTAAAAATGTTTCATTAGGGGCATCCTGAAATTCCTGAAACTCTTGAACTCCAGGACCGACCCCCATATCTTTGCAAAGCAAGTATTAGAAATCTCAAAACAATACAACAATAAAAGAAATGACTGCATTGTAATTATACCCAAACCTAACAGACATAACTTTAGTGCACAACAAAGCAAGGAGTGGCCCATGTGTTGCTTCAAAGATCACATTATAGGTCTTAAAGATCTTACTAGAAAGATCACAACAATCTTATGTCTTAGCAACTTTATAGTCAACTTCATTTTCGTAACCCTGTAGGTGCGTGGAGTGTGTCTTTAGAGGAAGGTCAAGTAACATACAAAGAATAGAGGGACATGACATGAAGAGATTTGATGCATGACAGACCTGACCTCAATGATGCAACCAATAAAAAAACTCTTGCACATCAGCACATAGATCAAAAGTTAGCAACTCCTGAGGAAATTCGAGTGATGCTGATTCTGGACGAAGATAAAGATGAAACTTAACGTGACAAAGATATTAGACAAATGAGATGAATTTAATGACACGCAACCCTATGGCATTATATCATGAACTGTTCAGTGCTCTTAGCTCAAATCCATGAATGCAGTTTTGAGGGAAGTTACAAAAAATTCTACGATTATAAAATCATCTAGGTACATTGACAAATAATTGAATGATACATTTACACTTTTTGACAATCTCCAGCCTCTTAAACATCAGCTAATACGATTCATCAACAATGTTGCAAATTCAAGAGTGACTTTAAAAACCAAATAGTTATTATACCCATAGTTTTTTTAATACCAAAGTTGTATCAATCACAATATAAATTACACCTTATCTCTTTTTTTTTAACTCCTCTCGCGAGATCTCTTGTTGTTGGGAATGTAGTATAGGTTAGGGTATACCTATTTTTTGGACAATCTACCCATGTCACGTCTTTCGAATTTATTATTTGTATTAAAAATAAATCAATTCTTACTGCATTGCCACCCAAACAATAAATTCATCCCATCTTCCTATTCAATTACCCTGGTCCGAAGAGGTGACATTCAGATAGAAGCAGGTCTCCCACGTAAACTGTAAAATGGCCTGTCATTTCATTTGACTCAACAAGTTTTAAAATGCCAACGATTTTTTTCTTCTTCTCCTATCTTGTTGTAAAGTGTGCCAACATTACCATACATGGCATTACTGACGCCAGCCTTGGTCACGTGGTAATTAGAGTTACGGCTAGTGCTTTTTGCAAACTTTAAGTCTTTGGTGCTTCCTCTTTCATGGTTGAGAGAACGTGGGAGTTTTGAAATCGTGTGCAGTATGCGTACCAGTAATGTGTGGTACCTTTTAAGCTGAATTTATAATAGGTGTGTGCAGTTCTTCCAAAGGCAAAACTGGGAGTTGGGGTTTTGAAGCCTTCATCAGGATGTAGGGCCGCAAAGGTAAGCTCATATTTAGGTCACAATAATTTTATCAGTAAAGAATTTCATAATTAATAGCAAAATGGCTATTTTAAGAAAACATTTTCTCATCAAGTGCTCTTGTGTGGAATGAAAATTATAAAACCTCCCGCCATTCTTCGTCATCATGAGGTTTTCTATTGCAAAATCCAAAGCTCAGGAAACGAGAAATGAAGAACTTTAAATAAGATTATAAGCGATTAATTCAAGATTATAAAATAATATTATTATAATTTTTGTTTTGCAAACTGTAGAGATTCTGAGAAAAATCTTTTCAGAAGAAAAGGCCAAAATGAAGAAAATTCTCTCGGATAAAAATGGAGTGATCTGTAATTAATGCAAAAGAAAAACAGATTAGCACGATAAGCCTTTGCCGTTATTAAAAAACAACTCCATTTATTGTACGAGTTTTATGTGCAGTATCTAAATTAATATAATTATTTACTTCCATAAACTTCCATTATAATTTTAATTTATCCTACAACAGTTTAAAATTTAAATTTTGCGTCTTTTACCGAGAGCATGGTAAATATCTTTAGTAAAAGTAAGTACTCTCATATTAATACGTCTGTATCAACTTGGCAAATTTGCATAAGTACCATTTTGTACGATTGGTTCCCACCTACAAAATTATGCAAAATATCTTGAGAAATGAATCTTAGGACATAGATGTGGACATTATAATGAGTCCAGAATAATAAGATTGCGTCCGTATAAAATGAGATACACAAATTAATTATAATTCTTGGAATTTGAAATGATCAAAGGAATTGTATAATCCTCATTACTTGAAATCAGATTTGGATAAAAACCTATTGGAAAGCCTTGCACTCATCCTTTGAGGTTGTTTTACAGTTGGCGTGCCTTTGTATCCTTTGATCAACCATTAAGCAAACGAAATATTTAGTTTAGGCTGTATAAAGTTACACAATGAAATGAAAACATAGAAATAGTAGAAAATATATAATTTAGAGATTAGATAAAGAAAATCCCTAAAATTAATGATACTATAGTGATTTACACTATTTAAATCTGACTTACAGTTCACCCACAATAATATATCTCGTTCACAAGATAGTCTCTGAATATACCACATATTGAGCTTTTTCCCCCTTTAACACGTTCGTTACCGAACGGCCATATGTGGATGTTTTTGTGTTTTTCTGTGGGACCGAAAACACACATATGGCTGTTATCAAAATTTTAACGAGGGACCGGACATCCATATATAGCCTTTTGGAGGTACGTTGTTAGTATTAGAACAGATATAGGATCGATTCTTGTACAAATACGATGCCAAATATGCAAAAAAAACCTGGGGACCAAAATTTGGTCCCCAGGATGCAACAGCAACTTTACCGCCTGGTCCCTACGTAAAACTTGAAAAAATTGGCTTGGTAACGAACGTGTTAAATGGAATACATTATTATTTTACACTTAAAGACTCGCACAAACAAGATAGTGTATTAATTGAGGCTGCACCCAAAAGCACTTGAACCTGGGCTTGTCAATGAGGCCTGGAGACTTGTTACCGTCCCACGTACTAAAATAACTTACCTTTATAAACTAGATTTATAAAAATTAACACGGGTACTCAAACTTATCCGTGGAAAGGGCTCAAGAGAATAAATTTTATAACTCAATGCTCACTCGATCTGAGGGTCAGGTGCAGGTTTCCTGTCGTCTCTGTTGGGGTGACTTTGTTTTACAGCTTTGACAGTAAGACTACGATTTACAGCTTTGTTAGCAGGTCTTTGTTTTACAACAGCCGTAATGTTTTTATGCATTGGAAATGGTGGCAATCTATGTCAGGCATTTTTGTTCTTATTTATTATTACCTACATAAATTTCTTGCTTATTAATATACAATAAGTGCAAGCCTATCTAGGAAATACTAGATTTTGTCGTTGAATATTGTGTCGTGTTATTCCATTTTCATTGGGGACAATATTAATTTTATTTTTATTTCTTCATAGATCTCGTTCTTTCTGCTTCATTTCAATTAGGTATTATATGTAGGTACATGGTTATAAGTATCTTTAAAAATGATAGAACCTTTTCAGAGTTAAGATAGCAAAAAAATCCTAAAACTCATCTCAGAATTTCATTAAAATCATTAGCAGCAATCACTCATTAAAAGTAAAGTTATCTTTCCTACAATCAACCCAATCGACATTTTTTCAAACATATTATTATAAGTCAGATTATCCATGCATCTTCTCTGGATGAACCTACGAGTAATTCTGTAACAAGTTACCTCTAATGATATAATCGTGTAAATTAACATCAGTAATGTTGAGAACATTTGAAATTATCTTCAGTTACACACTAATTAAATTAGATTTACCATGATTTACTATCAACTTGTGCCAATAAAATCTTGAAGATTGTCAAAGTAGAATCATATTACCCAATTATCATATCTTTATAATATTACCTATTTATTTCAATGATAGGTGTTCATGTTAACAAGATAATAATATTTCCACATAGGTACAATATCTACCTAATTGAATAATTTCATTACTTTATACTACAGCGAAACATTTCACTTGCCGCATAATATATGTTTGTGTCATAGTGTGCTCAATTCTTATAAATATTTTTATGCTTATTTTTATTTGTAAGTCATTTTACCTTATAATAACATGTTAAATATTTAGACTCTGCGACTCAGAACTATTGTTGTTTTCTGTATTTCAGGTGAGTTTGCCCGATTTGTCGTTTGATGTGTTTGTCTGCCAGTTTTAAGTCTCCGAGATCCACTCAAGGTACGATTATCTCATTTGGTAAGAAGTGTTGTACTATTACTGTAACTTTTTGTAATACAACGTACAAGTATGCTAGACTTCTTAAAGAAATTTCCGAGTCTTTTAAATATCTTTTATAAAGTCAAGTTTATATTTAATATAAATCATAGATGCTGCAAATAAGCATAACATACATATTGCCTTTGCTTAGTACCTACATGTATAATGTAGGTATAACTACATTTAACCTGGAGGATCGATCGCACTCATTAAAAATCAATTTGCTAGGTATTTCCCAAGAAGGCTCCACACGTCGTTTCATTAGCATTGAATTAATTGTAGATGAAGCACATATTATGATTATATTATAGCCTCTAACTTTTTAATCGAGGAATAGTTGACTAGTTATCCTTTAATAAAAATTGCTCATAGTAATAAAAGAGAAATTACAAATATGTATGTAGGAACTTGCTCTGCTTTACCGCCTCTATGAATACACAATTTTTTGTTGTTGCAGAAACGAGTAAACCTTAGAAATACCTTTGTACTTAAAAAAATATTAGCGCATAGTACGTATCCACTACATTTTTCATAGCATAGGTACCTACTACCTACATATATGTTTTTTTATATAGTTATTATATTACACATATAACATTTTTTCTCACATGTTATCACGGAAAAAAACACTGCCAATTATGGACACAATACTTCCTCGTGATTGTTTCAGATGTTTCACATTGTGTACACGTGCGAATTTTGAGTTTTTATACTAAATTACTTGTATCTCCGAAACGGCTGAACCGATTTTCTTCAAATTTAATTTATATGGTAGAAAACCGTTTTTTCTACATTCTATATTCTACAAAAAATTCTGTATCGGCAAGTCGTAGTTCTTATTTTTTGACTTTATTGTCCAAAATTTCGGATTTTCTTAAATATCAGAGTCAAATTATAATGAATTAAAAAGAAAATATAAAAAGCCTGTGTAAAACAATAATATGCATATACATACAAAATTTCATCAAAATCGGGTGTACCGTTCACGAGATATAAGCATTTAAGTAAAAAGTTAGTGGTCAGGCGCATGGTCTCTTTCACCCAGAACCGCTTGTACGAATTCGATGAATTTAAAATGGGACCATCTACAGAATGTCTCCTAGATTTGTGCAAAATTTCATCAAAATCGGTCGAGTAGTTTCCGAGATTTGCGCGTTACAAGGAATCGTTTTAACAGACAGACAGACAGACCGACAGACGGACACAAAACCAAATTTGCTCAGGAGGTTATGAAACGTCCAGAAATATGAAAAAAATTGAAATCGGAGCAAAAAAATATTTTTTTTTACAAAAACGAACACAATTCTTCCGATTTCTAATATTAGAAATTTCTCGGAAGTAAAACTCTGATTGTTTTAATAATCTCACAAAATTCCTCATGTGAAAAGAAAACTCGTTGCAATCAAGAAGAGTTTTTTTTATGCTGAATAGCTTACAGAATCCAACAACAGTTTTCACAGTACTGCATGGAATGCGTTTTCATCGTCCTCTGTATATAAAACATATTTTGTTTCTGAAATATCCTTTTCTCGTCTAAGTCTTCTTTTTAACGCCTCAGAATTGTAGTTTTGAAAAATTATTCATTATGAGAATACTCTCTCTCATTAAGTTGTTCCATTATAATTCTTTTGACCTCTACAAGAATACACAATAATCAATCTACGTGCCATTGAAGACTTGAAGTGCCAGAAACATTATAATGAACTTTTTTCGCATGAAATTTTGAAAAACTTGGAAACTTCTTCGATAGAAGTTTTTAATATTTTCTTAAATCCTTCTCCACCACCTCCAGCTTTTATCCTGGCTTGCTCCTGTTTTCCATTTAGAAACATTCTGCCAAAGCAAGCTGTGACGTTTCTTGCAACCACCAAACCAAACACTCAAAGGAGGGTGAACTCGATTTTTTTCTTTTTTTATATATAGAGTGATACAGTACATAATATAGATCTTTTATAAATAAATTCAGAAATAAGTGAAACAGAGAGTTGAAACCTACATTCAGATTCAGGAATTCAAATTTACAAAAAAAATTTTTTACAAATTTGTAAGTTGATCAATTTCAAAGTGATTGACGATGGAAATGTTCTAAAATTGAACGTAGAATGTGCAACTGTAACGTTTGCAGCTTCATTTGCAACATCTGTCGGACAACAATGGCTCTGTAAGAGTTGAACTTTCTCCAATAAATTGTCGTTAGTGGTTTTTCATCGGCTTAATCATTATCCCAGCACTGATTTTCCCACTATTTTCAAATAATACAAGTGAACTTTTAAAAGGCATTACATGACGTAAGGAGTTGAATGTTTTCATTTACTTTTCTTCCAACAATGTTTCTACAATTGCATCTTTCTTCTCTAGAACATTTATCAAATCCTTTTGTTAAAGCCCCCTCGTCTTTCATGATTTCCTATTTTTTCTCTTGGCTTGATGACATTGACTGCATACGCACGTGTAGATTCAGTTCCTCCAGAACAAGGTTGACAGTTACATTCAATATCCCCATGCACTCTTCTCCTGAAGCCACGTCCTCCCATCCTGCTTCCATGCCCTCTTTTCTTGCAATCTTGTTAGAATTATTCTCCTGTCACTTTCCACAAAGAATAAGGAGTGTTGTAGTAACTAAATTTATTCTTTTCACGTCGCAAATGAAATGTAAATTAAAGGCAGGTCACCTGGGACGGATCCCGGATACAGTTGAGAAAAGTTCTCGCTCTAAGAATTCCCTCAGGTGGAAATGATGGAGCCCGCATCCTGGAGAGGAAAAAGCACGAGTTGTTTTATGGTACCACTTGCCTATTAGAATTATCTCGGATTCTTAGAATCATCGTATACTCTTCTTAGTATTGACTGGGGTTAGGGAGGGACTCTAAAGCACTCTGCATCTCAATTAAAAGGAAAATATAATTGAAAAAGTAAGACTTCATACATAACACTGTTTCAAGTAGCTGTGGAAGAAACTTGTTCAGATTAAAAGACACCTCACTACCCAAAGTACAAGGAGTGAATGAAATATCATTTGTAATAGAATCTTCCAAGAAAAGGAAATGCAGGTAAATAATAGGAAAAGAGAGGAGCAGAGAGGCAGTATTGCTATTAGGGACACCTTTGCCGGAAGAAATATGCAAGGAAAGAGAGGTAAAGAAGGAATTGGAATACAACATGGAAGCAACATTATTAGAAAAAATTGATGAAAGAACAAATAACGTGTTTTTGAAAGTTATTAGGACGGATGTGAAAGAAGAAGAGGAGAAGAAAAGAACCAATGACAACATTGTATATGTAAATCAGATATGAAACAGTTGAGGAGAAAGGTGAAGAGCGTTTGAATGACAAACGAAGTGAGCTGGAGAGTAGTGGAGAGAGAGGCAGACAGAAGACATTATTGAAAGTGTAAGAAAAGAAGAAAATGAGATACTCAAACAAGAAAAATGAGGGGACAGGAGCAGGGAAAATAAATTGTTAAATAAAAAGAATGAAGATTAAGAAGAGGAAAAGAGAGGAGAGATGAGAAATAGTGAAGTAAGGAGTGAGACGGGTATAGCACGGGTAAATAATACAAAATTATAATAAATTGAAATCGGAAGAATGAACAGGGAATGATGAAGAAGTAGAATGAGCGAGGGGAAGGGATGGTGTGTCAGAAGAAGAAGTGAGTAGTCGAGGAGGGAGACAAAAGGGGAAATTTTTAGTGAGAATATTGAGAGCTCATTATATTGAAGTTTCCTTCTACGAGTTAGCAGTATTCTTCTTGGAATTGTTGTCTTCTTTCATTTTCACGATAGCCACGAGCTACATTACAAACAACATAATGAAAATATCCGATTCTATTTTAGAAAAAAAAAATAATAGGTAAAACCTAATATTATTTTATTTTTTGAGTCCTATCTTCTCACTAAAGGAAATCAATTTCACAAAGTTCTCTTACACTTTTTCTAGATTGTTTGCCAGAACACCATCATCTAGGTACCAGGTACCAGCATAATATTTTGTAATATTAAAAACAGCATAAAACATAATATTTTGCATCCAAATATTAATGTGAACAGTGTGCTGTTACTTGAACTTCACCATCAAGGGCAAAGTTGTTGTTAGAGAGAAGGAAAGGATCCTTTTCCCATTCTCAATTTAAATAATATTGCCTTTTGATATCTCTCCCTTGTCGCGAGTGTTAACACCTTTGCAACCCCATTGTCTGCCAAATCCTCCCCTCCTGATGTTTTTCCTAAGCACCATCTTGGAATTAGGTACAAATATAGGACTCCTGCCTTTTCTGAATTCCCGGGAAAAACGCTAATAAACAATTTGATAATTTCGTTCAACCTCCCCCTTTCCACCCTCTCTCTTTCTCTCTCTTTCTCTTCCTTCGTGTTCTCTACGAGTCTTCCA
>CM044956.1:18773391-18835473 GCA_024516035.1 Bactericera cockerelli | reverse complement strand
CCTGTTTATTTCCTAATAACCTATGTATCATGGATTTGAGTCAACCTGATTCAGGACCATGCAGGTTCAAAATTAGTTCACTCCTGAACCTAGGTAGGTACCTACTTAAATATTTATTTGATTTAAAAGTTTACTCTCTTCGATCCTCAGGGCATTGCAATGAGTTTCTTCTCCAATGTGTCCCTTTCTAGATTCAGTAATGAGACTGCGGAATCCCCGGGTTCGATTCTCGGTGGGAAATATTATAACTCGACTATGTGGTTGGGTGTGTTGGCGGTTCACTCATCCTCATCAAGACAAATGAGTAAATACTTTAACTGATAATAGCAATCAGTAGTGGCATTACAAGTTAAATGAAATTCGAAAAATGAGGGATACTTACTTATACTAGACTTGTAATGCTGTGATACCCACTAAAGTTGCGATTTGGTGAAGGTTGTGTGTTTGTATGGTGGATAATTGAAGCCTAGGTAAATAATAGGTAAAATGTGATCTTACAAGTATTATTGACTTTAAACACTTTGCTCTCCGGCACTGATGGAGGTGATATATCGGAGTTTTATCCATTTCAGTACTTCCAAGACACTTTTTTCGTCATTTCAAATCATTGAGGACTGTATTGAGTCCCGCGGTACCAAAGCTACAGGGTGTCTCAAAAAACCAGATTTTTAAGTTTGAAACCACCATAGCTCCGCCTCTGATAGTGATAGAAAATTTATTTTTTGAGGAATGCAGTATTTTTACCTGTTAAACAATAATATGAAATTAAAAAAATACCTTCTCATTTAAATTTCTCAAGAAATGGCCATTTTTATCAAAAAAGTGCCACTTCCGAGGTTCGAACCTGGATTTTGACATCACCAGTGAATCGGCCATAGGGCACTTCCTATCCTTAGAAACAAACAGAATCCAAAAATTCGTACCCATTCAAAAGTTATGAGGCCATTGCCAGGACTTCTGAGACATACTGTATACAGGTGCAGTCAAAAGGTATAATAAATTAAATATAATATTTAATTTATTATAATATCTAGGTTCTAGATATTATATGCGTCTGGCTTTATCTCATATTATATCCTAGATTATATCCAAGAAATGGAACATGTCTGTACTTTCAACAATAAGTTTAATGCGGGACTTCACAGGTGTCAGAACTTTGGAGTTTGGTGTACATGAAATAATCATTTTGTCTTGCCTCCAGTGAGTTAGTGAGGGATCAACCTCTCAGCTTTTCCCAACAAATTTCATACAAAAGACAACACCTTAAGGTGTTATAGACACACGTGTCGTTCTTACCTGAGACAGTTCTTACTCTCCCTCCTAAGTTCCCACTCAAACTTTCCTTTTATCATCTCACCCCACAGCCACAGGTGAGAGTGCATTTCAAGTTGAGTATGATGTATGACGTCTCTCATGTATAATAGATTATGCTGGGATATCTTCTCACCCTTTCCTACTGACCTATATATTATAATAAACTCAATCTATACGTACGTTAATATTTACTTGTACTTCTGTAATACTTTTTAGAGCGGTTCTAAATATTCGCACTGTGGGCCACTATGTTTGAATAAAAGTATGTGGTTGGAAAGTCCCAAAATCAAGAGTCTCTCTAAATGACGGCCCCAATAAATTTTATCTCAATTTTCTAATCAAACACCTCGGCCGAGGTGTGAAGAACGCCTATACAAAGAAAGAGACAGCCCGGCAGAGTGTAAGGTTACGGATCTGTTAATTCAGGTGGCGCGGGCATCCCTTGGTTCGGATCTCCAATGCATGAATTTTTCCTCACAGATTTGACTACAATAATGACACCAACACAACATCTCTATACTGAGTAGGTACTACTTCTACTCGGACAGTATAGATAAGAGCCCATCATTATTATTAGGTATTCAACAAGTACCTGGGCAGTGAGCTATTGTTCAGCTACTACAGGAGGTGTATCAATCTTTCCATTTGTGGTTTACCTGATCATGAAACGCCCGAGGAAATTGATATGATTTGTTTAGAATATTTTAATTTTTAATGAAAAAAGTTTAATGATCGCTGCCTTGGAGTTAATATATTGCAAAATGAACTTCACTTGGAAAATATAAAGAAAAACTTTTTTTTTGGTCTGACGTAATCTGATGAGTGATAGGAACCTCTGTTCCTTCTCTCTTTTCCTCTTCATCGAACCTTCTGGTTTTCCCCATCTCCTACTCTTCCTCCCTCTCCCCCTCCGGCGCATAACTTGCCCTCCTTGCTCTCAATTTTATGTACGTATTTGTATTCCATGAAAACTTGGCCCTGCAGAAACTCGTGACGTGTCGGCATGATTGATCACGTAGGGTTCTCATCTCTTTAGATGGGAAGAAAATATTATCCAAATTTCTCATCTCTCTTACATTCCCATCAACCAAACTTATGCCTCCTCCAAATTTTGGCAAGGGGGAATTCTTCAGGTCTTGATAATGAAGAGCATAAGAATCAATTTCAAGTCATTCGTCTTTGTTCTGTCTTTGCTATGTGCCTTATTCTCTCTTCTGATTTGGTCCTGGTGTATTTGTTTTAAGTAGTATAATAGGGATAGGGCAATTATACAATCTTACATGGTAATAATAAATTAGGAGATCTTAGATAATTTTATTGTCTAGCTGCCAAATTTGTGAGTTATAAATCGTTACCCAGGTTGGTCGTGGTATCCCGCAACTGTAGTTCTGCTTTTTATATCACATTTTACTTGAGATAATTTTAATCCCAATTTATTTCGTCTAGGAATTGAAATGTTGACCATATTTCTTAAGAATTTTACAGTTTACCTGACTTTTATATAAAATTAGTTTTCTCTCGGACTTCTTGTTTATTTGCTACGCCAGAGCTAACGTCTTCTATATTTCACAACATCTTATCAGCGTGGACTGATCTTTCCTTATTCCCTTGTTCCATCTTTTCAACTCCACTTATTAGCTTTAATCCCTGGATTTTCTTTCTAACAACTATATCTGCCCGCATTAGTGCCTTCAGCTTCTCAGCGTCCCCCTGGATCCGGGACTTTTCCGGGAACAGAAAATTCAATTAGAGCCACATCCTCTCTTCATCTCTTCCACATCTTTCACTTTTTCTTCTCTGCCTTCTTTTTCACACAAGAACAAACTCCCATTTTCCGTCTCTACGCAAGTGGACATCTTTGTTACAACATTTTCTCTCCCAATTTATCTTCCCATCTCCACTTTGTTTCTATTTTGTCCCACACAATCCTCGTGATATGGTTAGTTTCCCTCAAGAGCTTGCTACCAAGACTGGACATTCTTAGTAATTCAATTAATATTAGGGACCGTGCCTTGGTGCTAGGTACTTATCTAATTAGCCGCTACACCACGTCTTGAGAATGTGTGTGTTTAAGCTCGTTTTACACTTGATTAGATGAGATAAGTTAACTCAATAAGAACTTCTGGTGTTTTGTGTGGTTGTTGAAAATTTCACCTCTACCACATTCCAATGATGTTCAATTTGCCACGTGTTGGAGAGTGTAAGAAGGATGTAATCCGAATAGAATGTGAAGTTCACATTGTGAAAGATTGTAATGGAAGTACTCTAATGAAGGATTCTTCCTGTTGGCGCAGCGCCCAATGTTCTGTGAATCAGGATGATGTATCGAGTTTAATGAGACACGCTCCTCTGTGTGGTGTCGAAAATGTGTTTCTTGTATCGATTCTTGGTTTGAAATGATATAGTTTTTCAAATCCGCAAGGTTTTGATCATCACGCCAAGTATTGAACGACTGAAAGTATGTATCTATTGAAGAATAAGTGTATATCTGATTCTAAAGTACATTAGCGATGTATTGTTATTTTTTTGTTTGAATTTATTGAAAAATGCTGCTTTAAATTAAAATCAAATTTTGACGATACAATTTGAAAGGAATCGCTGTATTAATACTGAATTGTACTTCAGTGCAAGAATAGTAGATGATGCATGTTGTTTTTAAAGAGAATCCTGCACTTATCATGAATGACTAATTGGCTGATTGCGAAGGAAGTAACAGAACAATCAACCAGAAAACTTGGTCTGACAATTTTGCCACGCCTCTGAGTGTTAAAATCTATCTGGATCATTGCTTGGTTACTCTATAATAACTTATCATAATTCCAAGACATGAGAGAACCGGATTATGATTTTTGGTTTTAATAATCATAATAGGTTGATGTTAGTTACTCGTACTATTCATATACGATGTTAGTTACTCGTATGTAGACTTTAATTTCAAACAGAACTGTCTTACCATCTTTTTGATGAACCTTTCAAAACGTGGTAAAAAATCAAAGCATGAAGATGAACAAGGCGATACTCCCATCCATCCTCTTGACCTACATGAAGACTCAGCTATCAGCAGAATTCAATCCTCGCTAAATATACCAACTTCAAAGAGAAGATACTTCTAGATGTGAGATCAAAGGAAAAAAAGCAAGATAGTTTCAAACTTTATCTCGAAAGGAAGACAAAAAAAAAATCACAAAGCCTTTGAAGAAATAGTAAAAGTACTCAAAAGTGGAAACAAAGTTTCAGATTGAAGAAACAATAGGAAAGATTAGTAGTCTTGTCTTGTTCTGGCTTGTGGGGGTTTTCTTGTGGATGATAATTCAATTAACGGTCTTCCTCCTCAATCAATGATAAGGGATTTGCTTCGTTTGGCTTTTCTTCTTTGTGCAAAACTTTCCTTGAAAAAACCTCGGCGGGGAAATTCACTTAGCCAATGGAAACTGCGGAGATTCTTCTGAACAAGTTGAGTGGAAGAAATATAAAAACAAGGTACCTAGAATGTGGAAAGAGAGCAAAGCAAATTGAGAAGACTGAAAGAGATAGCTTGTCGAATGATTACCTGATCATTATGAAGTTTAACAATTTAAGTAATATCATCAACACCAAAATCATTTATACGAACAACTGCATATAAGTTTCTAAAGTTTCAAAAGTTTAAATATCGAGCAAGCACTGTTTTGGTCATGCCCATACCATGAATTCGCTGACAGCTAATCAAGCGAAACGGTCGTTTATTCGTTTTGCGGAGAACGCCTCCGAGAAACAAGAGTGCTTACGCATAACGAAAAACATGATGATATTAATTTACCAACAGTTAGACATTTTTATGGATTTGTAGCAATCTTTTGAGAAAATAAAGAGCATTGACTTCATCACAATGAAGAAATGACAATGACATAAGATATTAAATTTGTTGAGTTAATATTATTATACATACCTACGTAAAAATAAGAAGCGTTTTGTCTGAACGAAAACAATTTTCACTAAGTCAAGAAGATTTTTACTGTACAAAGTTGCGAAAATTTTCCGAGCAAAGTTAAATTAACAACAAATACTTCACCTTATTGTTTCTTCTTATCGACTCCTCTCTTCGTCTTTCTCTCCGTCTCTTTTTTATGGAAAAAACTTTGCTTCACAACATTAATATCAGTGGGTATTAAATTTCCCGGCGAAAACTTTGCGAATCTTTGAAAATTCAATAACAAGCAGAAGGATGTATGGGTGAAATCGGGTACCTTCGTGAAAGTTTATTTTCAAAAGAGTACCTATAAACGTATCGGGGATTCTAATCTATACGAATAGCTTTTTTTCTTTTCTTTTTTATTAAAGTGAAGGTTGAAAAAAATGTGGAAAATATTTTTCAGTTGATTCTTTTGAACTTGTTGTTTTGTAAGCAGACGATGTCTCGTTAAAAATGTACAAGGACTTAATTCTTCGGATCAATGGGTAATCAGTATATATTTTTGTTATTTCTCACACACCTGATCTTCTTCCAATTAAATATAACTACAGAAAAGAAAATAACGTTATTAGGTACACCAAAAGTCACCCATACAAAAGACAAAGGACAGACACAATACCAGAAAGTTCATTTCTCAACTAAACTCATCAACACTTTATAATTCATAAGCTCTCATTCCATACAAAAAGGCCTTAGAAAACTCTCCCTACTCATAGCAGGTGCTGAGGAAAAGTTTTGCTTTTCAAAAGACATTGATTAGTTGTCAACGACTTCTTGTTTTTTGAAAAGGTGAGAGCTTTCCAAGTTGAAATTTCTCAATTTGCGTCCCTCTCTATCCGACCAACCTGCTTTCCTTAAACTTTTCCCATTGTCTTTTATTTCTTCCACTTGAATCACTTGATGAACAGGAACCTAATGTAGTCAATATTTCATTGTCTTATTGATTTCTTCTACTAATATTCCTTTTCTCTATACATATTAGAACTTTAAAACACCTACTGACTATTTATCTTTTGATTGTATCTGTTAGGCATCGTTGAGTTGTCAAGAGTGTCAAGTCTCCCAGTTTTTATTGTAGCTCTGGACAATTTTATTGTTCCAGATGTTTATTCATCTTCGGTTTTTATTGTTGTCATTATTAACAAATTTAAATAAAGATAAGATCTCTTTCGGGCAAAGTTGATGACTAAGATACTTTTTGTTGAGATATTTTTTTTTCTTTTCTTCTCCTTTGTTTTTGACTTGTCATCTGCCAATGTCCGTTTTGGTAGAGTAAATTGATAAGTAACTCAAAGCAGCAACTGCTATCCAGGTGTGTTCTGACATTCATACATAATTACATATACTGTATATACATCTAATACAACTTCTCCTTTTTCTTATTTTGACGAATAGTGACCAACTCTATACAATTGCTCTTGTAGCGTTTGTTAGCTTATATGCGCATAGCTAATACTATGTAGTTTCTAGTTTTATATTGCGATATTGCTTTTTTTGGTTGAACTATTAATTAGAACTAATTTGATAAGATGCCATAAAATTAAAGTCATAAGAACAAAAATATCTTGAAAAAGAGATTTTCGTAAGGAAAAATACTAATATTGTATTATTCAAATGCCCTACCTATCCTTGGTCACCCAAAACTATCATCTTAGTTCAATTCTATCAGTGAACTAGATTCACTATTAAATTATTGAGAGAAAAAAAACTATTAACCTCTTTCAATCCATGTAAATCTCAGGAGTTCGGTGACCATGTTACATATTGCTTTGAGCTCTCGACGAAACCTGTGGAAAAGTTGAATTTTCTCTACTCAACAAGAACGAGAGTTCAAGAGAATCAGTATACGAGAGTTCAACAGGTAGAATCAATATGGAGATTCTTCCTCTCCTGTGAATGTGTAATGATTTCCCACGGAAACCAATCGTGTATTGAAAAAAGAAAATGGCTGATGAAAAACACGTCTCGGTTATCAAGGCTGGAACCAATCGGGATGTACTTAAGCTATTGTGTGTGTGATGTACAAATAGGCATGTCACATGGTAATGAGACGTCCTGGCTGCTGGGCTGTTTAGATTTCATTATATACAGGGTGAATGATCTAACACCTTGGGAAGATGTCCATGTATGCATGGCCTATTATGTATTAAATACGTACGTTGAATATTTGTTTCACACAAAAGTCAAAAGAGCTATACAATACCTACATGGCATAAAACAAATTCGACATCCTGCTCTAAACTCATCTCTGTCCTCACTGAATAACCATCAAAATTCTCACAGGGAGTAATGTGAGAACTATTCTCTCTGATTCTGGTGCTTTCCAATATCTATCAAACACCTCGGCCGAGGTGTGAAGAACGACATATACAAATAAAGAAACAGCGCGACAGAGTGTAAGGTAACGGAAAGTACATGAAATTCATGGGATCTAATGAATTTCATGTACTTTCAACCAATAAAAAATTAAACATGATTTTTTTTTCTCTTATCTGTCTGTACCTATTTGTTTGAGTTAATATGCTTTGCAGTCCACCCTGTATCTATTTTGAATTTAGTTAATAGTCTCTCTAGAGTCCAAGCCATAGATAGAAGATACTGAACTCATCTCTATTCAATTAAGTAGCTAGATAAAACATGAACTGAAAATAAAATACTTGTACATTAATAGCTACTACTTCGGTGTCTATGTAATGTGAGTTTATACATTGAAACCACTTACCATGGCATCATTTGGATTTCTTTTATTACTTTGGTAAGTAGGTAACTGACTACTAATGTCAATTTATCAATAATATAACCACTTTAATGTTTCTTGATGAACCCAAGTCAAATAATATCTACCTTGTCTACCTTAGCATGGATATCATCATTTTCGTGATGAAATAAACAAGTGATAAAATGGTAATAAAAAAAATTGAATAACCATTTAGTAATGTAATACAATTTAATACCCGATAGAGCTTAGTAACTAAAAATGTTTCCATTAGGGGCATCCTGAACCTCTTGAACTCCAGGACAGACCCCCATATCTTTGCAAAGCAAGTATTAGAAATCTCAAAACAATACAACAATAAAAGAAATGACTGCATTGTAATTATACCCAAACCTAACCGACATAACTTTAGTGCACAACAAAGCAAGGAGTGGCCCATGTGTTGCTTCAAAGATCACATTATAGGTCTTAAAGATCTTACTAGAAAGATCTCAACAATATTATGTCTCAGCAACTTTATAGTCAACTTCATATTCGTAACCCGTGTAGGTGCGTGGAGTGTGTCTTTAGAGGAAGGTCAAGTCACATACAAAGAATAGAGGGACATGACGAGAAGAGATTTGATGCATGACAGACCTGACCTCGATGATGCAACCAATAAAAAAACTCTTGCACATCAGCACATAGATCAAAAGTTAGCAACTCCTGAGGAAATTCGAGTGATGGTGATTCTGGACGAAGATAAAGATGAAACTTAACGTGACAAAGATATTAGACAAATGAGATGAATTTAATGACACGCAACCCTATGGCATTATATCATGAACTGTTCAGTGCTCTTAGCTCAAATCCATGAATGCAGTTTTGAGGGATGTTACAAAAAATTCTACGATTTTAAAACCATCCAGGTACATTGACAAATAATTGAATGATACATTTACACTTTTTGACAATCTCCAGCCTCTTAAACATCAGCTAATACGATTCATCAACAATGTTGCAAATTCAAGAGTGACTTTAAAAACCAATTAGTTATCATACTCATAGTTTTTTTTAATCCTAAAGTTGTAGAATCACAATATAAATTACATCCTTATCTTTTGTCTTTAACTCCTCTCGCGAGATCTCTTGTTGTTGGGAGTGTAGTTTTTGGTACACCTATTTTTTTGGACAATCTACCCCACGTCACGTCTTTCGAATTTATTATTTGTATTAAATACAAATCAATTTTAATGCATTGCCACCCAAACAATAAATTCATCCCATCTTCCTATTCAATTAACCTGGTCCGAAGAGGTGACATTCAGATAGAAGCAGGTCTCCCACGTAAACTGTAAAATGGCCTGTCATTTCATTTGACTCAACAAGTTTTAAAATGCCAACGATTTTTTTCTTCTTCTCCTATCTTGTTGTAAAGTGTGCCAACATTACCATACATGGCATTGCTGACGCCAGCCTTGGTCACGTGGTAATTAGAGTTACGGCTAGTGCTTTTTGCAAACTTTAAGTCTTTGGTGCTTCCTCTTTCATGGTTGAGAGAACGTGGGAGTTTTGAAATCGTGTGCAGTATGCGTACCAGTAATGTGTGGTACCTTTTAAGCTAAATTTAAATAGGTGTGTGCAGTTCTTCCAAAGGCAGAACTGGGAGTTGAGGTTTTGGCAGGATGTAGGGCCGCAAAGGTAAGCTCATATTTAGGTCACAATAATTTTATCAGTAAAGAATTTCATAATTAATAGCAAAACGGCTATTTTAAGAAAACATTTTCTCATCAAGTGCTCTTGTGTGGAATGAAAATTATAAAACCTCCCGCCATTCTTCGTCATCATGAGGTTTTCTATTGCAAAATCCAAAGCTCAGGAAACGAGAAATGAAGAACTTTAAATAAGATTATAAGCGATTAATTCAAGATTATAAAATAATATTATTATAATTTTTGTTTTGCAAACTGTAGAGATTCTGAGAAAAATCTTTTCAGAAGAAAAGGCCAAAATGAAGAAAATTCTCTCGGATAAAAATGGAGTGATCTGTAATTAATGCAAAAGAAAAACAGATTAGCACGATAAGCCTTTGCCGTTATTAAAAAACAACTCCATTTATGGTACGAGTTTTATGTGCAGGTATCTAAATTAATATAATTATTTACTTCCATAAACTTCCATTATAATTTTAATTTATCCTACAACAGTTTAAAACATTTAAATTTTTGCGTCTTTTACCGAGAGCATGGTAAATATCTTTAGTAAAAGTAAAGTACTCTCATATTAATACGTCTGTATCAACTTGGCAAATTTGCATAAGTACCATTTTGTACGATTGGTTCCCACCTACAAAATTATGCAAAATATCTTGAGAAATGAATCTTAGGACATAGATGTGGACTTTATAATGAGTCCATAATAATAAGATATGCGTCCGTATAATAATGAGATACACAAATTAATTATAATTCTTGGAATTTGAAATGATCAAAGGAATTGTATAATCCTCATTACTTGAAATCAGATTTGGATAAAAACCTATTGGAAAGCCTTGCACTCATCCTTTGAGGTTGTTTTACAGTTTGCGTGCCTTTAGATCCTTTGATCAAACTTTAAGCAAACGAAATATTTAGTTTAGGCTGTATAAAGTTACACAATGAAACGAAAACATAGAAATAGTAGAAAATATATAATTTAGAGATTAGATAATGAAAATCCCTAAAATTAATGATACTATAGATACTATAGTGATTTACACTATTTAAATCTGACTTACAGTTCACCCACAATATTTTGTTCACAAGATAGTCTCTGAATATACCACATATTTAGTTTTTTTCCCCCTTTAAATTCAATACATTATTATTTTACACTTAAAGACTCGCACAAACAAGATAGTGTATTAATTGAGGCTGCACCCAAAAGCACTTGTACCTGGGCTTGTCAATGAGGCCTGGAGACTTGTTACCGTCCCACGTACTAAAATTACTTACCTTAATAAACTAGATTTATAAAAATTAACAGGGGTACTCAAACTTATCCGTGGAAAGGGCTCAAGAGAATAAATTTTATAACTCAATGCTCACTCGATCTGAGGGTCAGGTGCAGGTTTCCTGTCGTCTCTGTTGGGGTGACTTTGTTTTACAGCTTTGACAGTAAGACTACGATTTACAGCTTTGTTAGCAGGTCTTTGTTTTACAACAGTCGTAATGTTTTTATGCATTGGAAATGGTGGCAATCTATGTCAGGCATTTTTTTTCCTTATTTATTATTACCTACATACATTTCTTGCTTATTAATATACAATAAGTGCAAGTCTATCTAGGAAATACTAGATTTTGTCGTTGAATATTGTGTCGTGTTATTCCATTTTCATTGGGGACAATTTTAATTTTATTTTTATTTCTTCATAGATCTCGTTCTTTCTGCTTCATTTCAATTAGGTATTATATGTAGGTACATGGTTATAAGTATCTTTAAAAATGATAGAACCTTTTCAGAGTTCAGATAGCAAAAAAATCCTGATACTCATCTCAGAATTTCATTAAAAGCATTAGCAGCAAACATTCATTAAAAATAAAGTTATCTTTCCTAGAATCAACCCAATCGACATTTTTTCAAACATATTAGTCAGATTATCTATGCATCTTCTCTGGATGAACCTACGAGTAATCCTGTAACAAGTTACCTCTAATGATATAATCGTGTAAATTAACATCAGCAATGTTGAGAACATTTAAAATTATCTTCAGTTACATACTAATTAAATTAGATTTACCATGATTTACTATCAACTTGTGCCAATAAAAATCTTGAAGATTGTCAAAGTAGAATCATATTACCCAATTATCATATCTTTATAATACTACCTATTTATTTCAATTATTATAGGTGTTCATGTTAACAAGATAATAATATTTCCACATAGGTACAATATCTACCTAATTGAATAATTTCATTACTTTATACTACAGCGAAACATTTCACTTGCCGCATAATATATGTTTGTGTCATAGTGTGCTCAATTCTTATAAATATTTTTATGCTTATTTTTATTTGTAAGTCATTTTACCTTATAATAACATGTTAAATATTTAGACTCTGCGACTCAGTACTATTGTTGTTTTCTGTATTTCAGGTGAGTTTGCCCGATTTGTCGTTTGATGTCTTTGTCTGCCAGTTTTAAGTCTCCGAGATCCACTCAAGGTACGATTATCTCATTTGGTAAGAAGTGTTGTACTATTACTGTAACTTTTTGTAATACAACGTACAAGTATGCTAGACTTCTTAAAGAAATTTCCGAGTCTTTTAAATATCTTTTATAAAGTCAAGTTTATATTTAATATAAATCATAGATGCTGAAAATAAGCATAACATACATATTGCCTTTGCTTAGTACCTACATGTATAATGTAGGTATAACTACATTTAACCTGGAGGATCGATCGCACTCATTAAAAATCAATTTGCTAGGTATTTCCCAAGAAGGCTCCACACGTCGTTTCATTAGCATTGAATTAATTGTAGATGAAGCACATATTATGATTATATTATAGCCTCTAACTTTTTAATCGAGGAATAGTTGACTAGTTATCCTTTTATAAAAATTGCTCATAGTAATAAAAGAGAAATTACAAATATGTATGTAGGAACTTGCTCTGCTTTACCGCCTCTATGAATACACAATTTTTTGTTGTTGCAGAAACGAGTAAACCTTAGAAATACCTTTGTACTTAAAAAAATATTAGCGCATAGTACGTATCCACTACATTTTTCATAGCATAGGTACCTACTACCTACATATATGTTTGTTTATATAGTTATTATATTACATATAACATTTTTTCTCACATGTTATCACGGAAAAAAACTCTGATTGTTTTAATAATCTCACAAAATTCCTCATGTGAAAAGAAAACTCGTTGCAATCAAGAAGAGTTTTTTTTATGCTGAATAGCTTACAGAATCCAACAACAGTTTTCACAGTACTGCATGGAATGCGTTTTCATCGTCCTCTGTATAAAACATATTTTGTTTCTGAAATATCCTTTTCTCGTCTAAGTCTTCTTTTTAACGCCTCAGAATTTGAAAAATTATTCATTATGAGAATACTCTCTCTCATTAAGTTGTTCCATTATAATTCTTTTGACCTCTACAAGAATACACAATAATCAATCTACGTGCCATTGAAGACTTGAAGTGCCAGAAACATTATAATGAACTTTTTTCGCATGAAATTTTGAAAAACTTGGAAACTTCTTCGATAGAAGTTTTTAATATTTTCTTAAATCCTTCTCCACCACCTCCAGCTTTTATCCTGGCTTGCTCCTGTTTTCCATTTAGAAACATTCTGCCAAAGCAAGCTGTGACGTTTCTTGCAACCACCAAACCAAACACTCAAAGGAGGGTGAACTCGATTTTTTTCTTTTTTTATATATAGAGTGATACAGTACATAATATAGATCTTTTATAAATAAATTCAGAAATAAGTGAAACAGAGAGTTGAAACCTACATTCAGATTCAGGAATTCAAATTTACAAAAAAATTTTTTTACAAATTTGTAAGTTGATCAATTTCAAAGTGATTGACGATGGAAATGTTCTAAAATTGAACGTAGAATGTGCAACTGTAACGTTTGCAGCTTCATTTGCAACATCTGTCGGACAACAATGGCTCTGTAAGAGTTGAACTTTCTCCAATAAATTGTCGTTAGTGGTTTTTCATCGGCTTAATCATTATCCCAGCACTGATTTTCCCACTATTTTCAAATAATACAAGTGAACTTTTAAAAGGCATTACATGTAAGGAGTTGAATGTTTTCATTTACTTTTCTTCCAACAATGTTTCTACAATTGCATCTTTCTTCTCTAGAACATTTATCAAATCCTTTTGTTAAAGCCCCCTCGTCTTTCATGATTTCCTATTTTTTCTCTTGGCTTGATGACATTGACTGCTTACGCACGTGTAGATTCAGTTCCTCCAGAACAAGGTTGACAGTTACATTCAATATCCCCATGCACTCTTCTCCTGAAGCCACGTCCTCCCATCCTGCAACCATGCCCTCTTTTCTTGCAATCTTGTTAGAATTATTCTCCTGTCACTTTCCACAAAGAATAAGGAGTGTTGTAGTAACTAAATTTATTCTTTTCACGTCGCAAATGAAATGTAAATTAAAGGCAGGTCACCTGGGACGGATCCCGGATACAGTTGAGAAAAGTTCTCGCTCTAAGAATTCCCTCAGGTGGAAATGATGGAGCCCGCATCCTGGAGAGGAAAAAGCACGAGTTGTTTTATGGTACCACTTGCCTATTAGAATTATCTCGGATTCTTAGAATCTTCGTATACTCTTCTTAGTATTGACTGGGGTTAGGGAGGGACTGTAAAGCACTCTGCATTTCAATTAAAAGGAAAATATAATTGAAAAAGTAAGACTTAATACATAACACTGTTTCAAGTAGCTGTGGAAGAAACTTGTTCAGATTAAAAGACACCTCACTACCCAAAGTACAAGGAGTGAATGAAATCTCATTTGTAATAGAATCTACCATGAAAAGGAAATGCAGTGAAATAATAGGCAAAGAGAGGGAGTATTGCTATTAGGGACACCTTTGTCGGAGGAAATATGCAAGGAAATACAGGTAAAGAAGGAATTAGAATAAGACAAGGAAGCAACATTATTTAAAAAAATTGATGAAAGAACAAATAACGTGTTTTTGAAAGTTATTAGGACGGATGTGAAAGAAGAAGAGGAGAAGAAAAGAACCAATGACAACATTGTATATGTAAATCAGATATGAAACAGTTGAGGAGAAAGGTGAAGAGCGTTTGAATGACAAACGAAGTGAGCTGGAGAGTAGTGGAGAGAGAGGCAGACAGAAGACATTATTGAAAGTGTAAGAAAAGAAGAAGATGAGATACTCAAACAAGAAAAATGAGGGGACAGGAGCAAGGAAAATAAATTGTTAAATAAAAAGAATGAAGATTAAGAAGAGGAAAAAAGAGGAGAGATGAGAAATAGTGAAGAAGTGAGACGGGTATAGCACGGGGTAAATAATACAAAATTATAATAAATTGAAATCGGAAGAATGAACAGGGAATGATGAAGAAGTGAGGAAGAAGTAGAATGAGCGAGGGGGAGGGATGGTGTGTCAGAAGAAGAAGTGAGTAGTCGAGGAGGGAGACAAAAGGGGAAATTTTTAGTGAGAATATTGATAGCTCATTATATTGAAGTTTCCTTCTACGAGTTAGCAGTATTCTTCTTGGAATTGTTGTCTTCTTTCATTTTCACGATAGCCACGAGCTAGATTTGCTGGATTGATACAAACAACATAATGAAAATATCCGATTCTATTTTAGAACAAAAAATAATAGGTAATACCTAATATTATTTTATTTTTTGAGTCCTATCTTCTCACTAAAGGAAATCAATTTCGCAAAGTTCTCTTACACTTTTTCTGGATTGTCTGCCAGAACACCATCATCTAGGTACCAGCATAATATTTTGTAATATTAAAAACAACATAAAACATAATATTTTGCAGCCAAATATTAATGTGAACAGTGTGCTGTTACTTGAACTTCACCATCAAGGGCAAAGTTGTTGTTAGGGAGAAGGAAAGGATCCTATTCCCATTCTCAATTTAAATAATATTGCCTTTTGATATTTCTCCCTTGTCGCGAGTGTTAACACCTTTGCAACCCCATTGTCTGCCAAGTCCTCCCCTCCTGAAGTTCTTCCTAAGCACCATCTTTGAATTAGGTACAAATATAGGACTCCTGCCTTTTCTGAATTCCCGGGAAAAACGCTAATAAACAATTTGATAATTTCGTTCAACCTCCCCCATTCCACCCCCTCTCTCTCTCTCTCTCTCTCTCTCTCTCTCTCTCTCTCCATGTCCTCTACGAGTCTTCCACCTCCAAACTTTCAGTGAGGTCGTAAAAGTTTATTAGAAATCGATGTAATTTTATTCACAAACAGTTGGAGGACTGCTGTATTTTGGAGCTTTTGAAGCCGGTCCTCCAGGCATTAACAAGTTTATAGTCGGGTAATATTCTCGTTTTTACGGCGTGTCATTTGTGTTGTAACAAATAAAAAGGCTTTTCTGAAAATTTCATTTTATATATGTTTGTTTTTGATACGTGACTACCTGGCTGCGGACTAGCTTTCAGCTGAGTAAAATTCCTGGAACTTAGATAATGAAAACATATTTCTATTATTCCATGGACAATACTTCGATCCTATTATCCACTTTTTGAGCAGGGCGTTTCGTGAAATTTGAAGCTTAGAGTTTTGCAGGAGTATGAAGCGATGGGTATGAACTATTTGCCTGAGAAGCTGTAATTTGGAGGATGCTCTTTACACTGAAGTAGATCGGTCGTCATTATCCCTAGAGATCATCTCTTTCCATCAGAATGAATGATAGACACTGGTCAATAAATAGGTTGAGTATTACAGCTTGAAACTATTAATTTACTGCCGAAGGTAGCTTGGTAATTTTAAAAGCTGTACCATACTCGTGCATCACTAAAGCTGAATAAGGTCACAGAAGCAAAATTTTTGAAAGTATCGGTAACACATTTTTAATATAACAAATAAAATGGGCGCAAGGCTTTTTTTTTACAAAATACTTTTCTGGAGGCTGAAAAAAAGCAAATGACGTTTGAAGACCAATTTTTTTCCTTCTTTTAGTTATGAAAAGTAATTAAAAAGTTCTCATAGTTTCAAAAAGTTCTGTTTGTTTCTCGTTTCTAATTGTAAATAATTTAGTAGGTATCTAATTGCTGCCTGTCTCTTTTATTTTGTGACTTTCCGGGTACTGCGCTCAAAATTTTACAATCCTGAGCAGTTAGTGGCATATATGTATAATAAATATCATCTATGGCGCTGACACTATTAGTTCAGTGGTATATAAGCTACAACTCTCTCTCAATTGCCTTGCAGAAGGTTTTATCATCAATAAGGAATAAAATTTCTCTCTTACTAATATGAATTACAGTGTTTACCACTCAAGACATCTTCCCGGAAAACCTAGAGGGTGCTTTGGGAACCTTGATTATAATGGAAAATGGATTCATGAGAGTCAAATAGACGACAATAAGGAAAATCTTTCAAAGTTGCATTCTATCATTCTATAAATATCTCCTGGATTTGACTCTTAGCTCTTGTCCTACGTTCTGTGCTCTCTGAGATGAGTAGGGAGTGGGGTGCCTGCACTGAAGTGGAAGAGTGGGTTGAAGGAGATAAGAAGAGTTGAAGAAGAAGTGGAAGAAAGATGTGGTTGAGGAGGATATAAGAAAGAGGAGTTTAGGGAGGAGGTAAGGAAGGAGATGGCGAAAGGATAGGTAAGGAGGAGGGTGATGAGGTGGAGGGTAGAGAGATATGAAGAGGAGGGAACAAGGAAAGAGATGGTAGAATATATTATGAAGACCAAGTAAGGAATAAAAAGAAAGGGAGAGAAGACAGGATAAGATAGGATAGGAGGTGAGAAGGGGAATTATAAGGAAGGAGGGGGGGGGGAAGGAAAGATGATGGGATAGGAGTGAAAACGAGAGGTTGAACAGGAGGGAGGAAAAAAGGGGGACTTGAAGAAGAAATGCAGACTAAAAAAGGAAAGAGATGGAGAGGAGCGAAGATACAATAGGAGGTAATAAGGGGATGGGAGAGAATATGGGCATGAGGAAGAAGGGATGCGTCTGTGAGTCCTTATGTCATCTGAAGAGCTGTTCTGCGTGCGTCTCCGTCCTTTGTGTCTGGGAAGAGACAGAGACATCCTTCAAGACAAGACAAGGGTTGAATCTCTTCCTCTGTCTATACCTTCCTTGTTTTCTTTGTGCCTGCCCTCTTTTCCTTTCACTCGCTCGTCTCTTTCCTCTGTACCTTTTCCATTCTATTATTCTTCAAGTGAACTATTCAAAGAAACCAAGAGATCGGATGATAAAGGTTCATTAGTCGGGACTTTTCCTGCAAACTCTTGTGTGCTTCCTGGCTTGTGGATTTTCTTTCTTTCGGTTTTGATTGGTATGATAAGGAAACTCTGCAGAGGGGTTCATTTCACATAGCATAACTTATCGTACAGGAGTATTTTTCCATCTGAAGATCTTCGATAGAATACAAGTTTAAAGTTGACATATACTTATGTAGGTACTTATTTTACCCCGATTCAATTGATATAATATTATGTAATTTTTAGTTAATATTCCTTGGATTGTTGACGTGCTGAGTAAACATTAATTTATAATGAAATCCTCATTATATTATATGTTCAGAAAAAGTTGTTCCCTGTTTTCTACGAATTAAAAAATTCTCTGTTATTTTTTTATAAAGAAAAAAAATCTATAAAAATTCTGGAGTTTAGAACACACTCTACTATTTCAGAAGAGATATAATTTGTTGGAAAATCAACAGAAAGAGATGCTATAGGTACTGTAAACAAAAGAGAAAAGAAAATGTTTCTATAGTTCTCATGATAATTATGATTAAAGCGACAATGAATTTTTACTCTCCCAAATGTGACATAAATGTGACACCCATCATGCCTGCTGAAAGCTCATCCAAATTTGAAATTTATTAGAATGCCAAGGAAATAAAAAATATATCCCTGATACGACTTTCGACACGAATAATAAAGCCAGGAAGAAGTCAAAATGTAAATTAGATTCCAGTTAGAAAGAAAATGAAATAAAAGAAAAAATAAGACAGGGTGCCAATGGAAAAGGCACAACTCTTTCTTGGGTATACTGAGAGAGAGATACAGTTTTATTATAAAACGTTGCTGCCCACATATTTGAAGGTTGCTCAAAAACACAGCATATCAATCAATACATAAGAGTACATCTTTTTTTTTATACATATTTTCTTTTTTTTTCTTAATGAATTTTCTATTTTCTTTCTTCAAGAGTTGGAATAAATGTGAAAATTTACTATTTTAACACTGTCACAAATAATAGTTTGTGACAGTATTATCAGTAAATTCTTGGGGAAGTTGAACTCAAGTCATGTACCAATATTTTCACAGACGAAGATTTTCTTACGAAATCCGTCCTGAAGTGAAGGTGCAGGACTGCAGGATTTTACTATATACAATTATACACAGACCTTATTTTTATCTTAGATGCCGAAAAAAGGATCCCTATGATGAAACTGTACCTATAGTGTTTCATATTTGGTGTAGTATACACTATCCGTTGTAAAATGTATTTTGAAAAGACAGAAAAGTTCATCGAAGACATGTAAGCTGCTCTAAACATTAGTTTTAGGCTTCCAAAGGGGTTAAAAGCTCTTGTAAATCCTGCCGCAGCCGTATAGATGGATCAATTATTTATTTATTATTATGGACAGGAAATATAAATATAAGTAAGTAAGAATCATTTAACGTATACATTTTTATGTAAGCCTGAGACTTGTATAGACTAAAGTTCAATGTTCTCCTTGATCTTTCAGATATAAAGACCGTATTGACAGATATTATCTTCCAAAATGAGAGTGGTGCACATAAAAAATATTCTTAGCTAATTTGGATTCGAAATAGTGCCATATCCTTACTTTTCTACCAAAGAAGGAAGCAATAAAAGAAGACGAGAGAAAGAGAGAGAGAGAGGAATAGAGGGGGAGGGGGAAGGAAAGGGGGGTAGAGGAAAAAAATATATCGTTAAAAAATATGAGGAGGAAGGAAGTGGAGAAATAGAGGAGGGGGGGATATTTCAAATATCAATTGATTTTGGTGGATTAAAGTGAAACACGTGATGTATTCTGGATAACCTGGGTGGATGTGTGGGTGTTGAGTTTGGATGAGACAAACAGAAGAGGGAGAGTGGGAAAGTGGAGAATGCTATAGAGCGGAAGAGATGGATCTACAATGTAGGAGAGAGAGAGAGAGATATGTATATCACGATGGGTGGAGAGAGGAGTGATGGAATGGAGGTGTTTCTGAATGACTTTGAGGAAATTGGGAGGAGGAAAACTGTTCAGGTAGGAGGGAAGTGGCGGTAGTAAAATTGAGGAGAGGTGAAGGAAAATTGAGAGGAAATGAGAAGGAGGAGGAGGTTCTGATGGAGCGAGGTAAGCATGGAGAGGCTTATGCATAAAACATTTGCGTTCGAATTTGGGGTAGACGAGATGATGGAAAAAATTCAGTTTCAGCAAACTAGACGTTGTATCTCGTTATGAAGAGTTACATCAATGTCTATACACAGTAGCTACTGAGTTGTATACCTGTACTATTGTACAGTGTAATATAACTCTCTATGATTTGTATCCCTGTAGAACCAGGGCTTTGGGATTAGGAGGAATAATAATAACCAGCACCAGCTGCAATCAAACGAACTTGACATTGTGAAGAAAGAGAAAATATTAAACATTTTGATGAAAGAAGGGAATTATAATTGGAAAAATATGCATTCTGAGGGGGACTCTTTCTTGAAATGAAAGATTTGAAACTTTAAGAGATAAAATATGTCCTTTATTTTATTTCGTAAAACGTGGGTTTCAGTAAAATGCTCAGACCAAAATTTGATCGTTTCAAAGAAAATATGGGTTTTATTTTAAGCAAGTTTAGAAAGATCCTTGTTAGAAATCAACTAATCACTTTCAATTGAAATTTATATCTGGAATTCTGGACTCATTCATTTAACAGGCACGTGGCCAGAATGATCACTAGTTTACTAGAGAAGAAATAGATAAATACTTGGTTGGAACTATACATTATATAATGGACTAATGAACAAATATAATAAGGAAATGCAATGAATATTGATGGGGTAATGCGACATTCCAGTCTGGCTCCAGGAAATTTCAGTTTTATATTTCCACCCTCGTAGAGTGGGCATCAGAAAGCAATTAAACATAACTTTTTTTACCTATAAACTTTTGGGATGTGGCGTCAAGTGGCGATTACTTGAGCCGCGAGCTCCCAAGATAGAAAACTAATTCACTGTGGAATTTAAAGGGAAAGCTAAAAAGAAAAGCTCTTGGTTAGCTGGGAAAGTTCTTACAAGATCAGAGACGAGAGAGAAGTTGCAAACTTCCGTATATTATTTTCAAAACATTTCAAAAACATACAGTGTGAAGATAGTTAAAGAAGAACGATACATAGAGTAAATATGTCAGGGTTTCACAAAGGATTTTATGCGGTCAGTTCCACCACATCATTCCCCCCCTTCGAGAAAAAAAATGAGGCAGGGAAGACAAGGGTTTGATTCCCTGTGGTGGAAACTGTGGAGAGAACATGATATGAACAAATTATACATGAAAGATAAAGGTTTTATCTAGAAAATGACACAAAATATATAGATATGATTAATGCTGAAATATTGTACCAATACCTGATTATTTTTTTTTTTTTGACAAAAATATATCTGAGTAGTATACAGAGATTATGCTAACAAATTTTCTTATTTGCAATGTTACATAGGTATTTAAGATTTACAAGTTTCCATGATAGGAATAATAAGATTATTCTTGGTGAAGAAAAGCAAAAAAGCTAGGAAAACCAAAGTATGAGGGTTTGAAACTCAAATTTGAATTTGCTACAAGTAAGGACTAAGGTTAAGTGAACATGATGGGTACAATTAAAATAATGCTATACATGATCAGAATGATAAAATTGATTTAAGTTCCTTGTCAATTTAGTATTATGAGAATACTGAGATAAATCTTGCTGAGGAAATATGTAGTTTTAACAATATTATGCAGCAGGAGAAATGAAAAATAATGTAGGTGCTTAAAGAAATTATTTTTACACAGTGGTAAAAATGTGGTAAAAACCAAATTTGATTGTTAATATTGTATCCAGGGGTAGATACTAGATACATGAGATATAGAATTTTAACAGATATATGATAATATGAGATTTTAACCATATAAAAGAGAAATTCTTAGGTAATCAGATAATTGTCTTAAAATAAGTACTAAGAAGGTATTCAAAGGTGAATACTGTGAGGCAATATGCATTTTTTACTAAAAATGTAATTGAACCAAATTTTGTAAGTGAACAAAGTAGAATTAATATTTTCTACAAGAGTTTGAGAGAGTTTTCAAATAGGATGGTATACCTACTTGAGATCAATTTAAATTGTTTAGGAAGCTGAATTTAGACCAAAACAATAAAAAAAAATTCTTAATAATTTTCATGTTGGAAAATGACTGTACAAAGATAATACAACTGTTATTTACAAATTATAGCTGTTGATAATTGATTACAATACATAATTATCTAGGTGTGCCGGGGGTCGAACCTGGCGACCTGACCTAGTAACTATGGGACTACTTGGACAAGATGCGCTTGACCTGGGACTTGAACCAGGGGAAAAAGGCTTAGCTGCAGGGTTCAAGTTCGAATTGGCCAATGTGGCAGTGGAAGTAGAGGTATGATTACTGTTCTGAGACAGTGTCTCAGGACTGGCAAGTGGAATCCTAGGTAAACTGATGGACCTAGCGGTAGACAGAGGTCTATGCTGAGATTTCTGTGAATGTGCCAAGTTCTTCCTGGCCTGGGCAGGACATCTCTTGGAAGAATCAAAGTTGGTACGGGGTCTGAATGAAACATTCTTACCAGTGGGCCTAGGAACAACATGCTGTGGAGTGACAGGCATCTGAGTGGGAAAATCATGAGATGTGGAGGGAACAACCAGGTTGCGTTGAGGAGAGATAGGCACTTCAGTCACCGGTGTGGTAGGTACTGATGGTGTCTGAGCTGGTACTGGAACAGAGTTTTGGACAACAAAGCGTTGTACCAGTGAGTCGCTTGATGGAGGTGGATCTGGAGGAGGTACCAGTACTTGGTCTGAGGTGAAAGCTGGCTTCACCCTGTCACGTGACACAACAGCAAGGCGGTTTCCAATCTTGATAGTGAAGGTCTTACTAGTTCTAGCAATGACTAGGTGGGGGCCTGTGTAGGGACGTTGTAAACTTGACTTTACTCCATCCACGCGCAAGTATACATGGGTACACTTTTCAATGCTGGGATTGGTGTATGTCTTCTCATTCACATGCCAAGAAGTTTGCTTGGGGCGGATAGAAGCAAACACTGTGTGAAGTTTTTGCACATAATCACTTGTGCTCATTTCTGAGTGAGGAGGCTCAAAGAACTCACCAGGGAGGCGGAGGCTGGTTCCATATACCAAGTTGGCAGGGCTGGCACCAAGGTCTTCCTTGAAGGCTGTGCGTAGTCCAAGTAGAACTACGGGTAGTTCCAAGGACCAAGAAGTTGTGGAAGCTTGAAGACGGCACATCAGAGCAGCTTTGAGTGTGCGATGAGCTCTCTCAATAAGACCATTGCATTGAGGGTGGTAGGCTGTGGTGTGTTTGAGCTCTATACCCAATAGTGAAGATACTTCTTTGAAAAGGTGAGAAGTGAAATTTCTTCCTTGGTCTGTCACTAAGTATACAGGAGAACCAAAGCGCACAATCCAACCGTTGAAAAACGCTTTTGCAACAGTTTCTGCAGTTTGATCTGAGATTGGGAGTGCTTCCAACCAGCGAGTGTATCTGTCAATGCAAGTTAGTAAATAAATATTACCTTGTGAAGGTGGCAGTGGCCCGACAATGTCAATATGCACATGAGAGAACCTCTCATCTGGAACTAAGTACTGCACAAGAGGGCTCTTTTCATGTCGGTTGACTTTTGAGATCTGGCACTCATGGCACTGGCGTACCCATGATTTGATACACTTGTTCATTGATGGCCACACAAACTTGTCTGAGATGAGACGGCATGTAGCACGACCACCAGGGTGAGACATGTTATGCAGCTGCTTGAAGAGCGCATAACGTAGATCCTTGGGGACATATGGACGTGTTCCGCCAGTTGAAGTGTCACAGTACAGTTTGACATTGTCAACAGTCATTTGACAAAGGTAGAGGCTGTGTGCTTCTTTGTCCAGTAGTTCCTTGAGCTCAGGATCAGAGTTTTGAGCTTGTAACATTTCAGTAGCAGTTACAGCTTTCTTGATAATTTCTATCCTGGATAGAAAATCAGCTGGAGCATTGTCCTTGCCTTTCACAAATCTGATGTCTGTGGAGAATTGGCTAATGTAAGACAAGTGACGTACCTGTCGAGGAGAACCATTGTCTTTCACTTTGGTGAAGGCATATGTGAGAGGTCGGTGGTCAGTGAAAATGGCAAATTTCCTGCCATCTAGAAGATATGAAAACCTCTGTATGGTGGCGTATATGGCTAGAAGCTCTCGGTCATAAGTAGAGTATTTTTGTTCAGCAGTGTTCAGTTTCCGGGAAAAGAAAGCCAAAGGTTGAGCCTTACCATCGAGACATTGGTGAATGGATTCTCCAATAGCTGTACTGGAAGCATCAGTCATGATACTGATTTCCATGTCTGGATCAGGGAATGCAAGCGTGACCTGAGTGGCAAGCTTCTGTTTGCACTTATCAAATGCTTCCTCCATTGTGGGTGTCCAAGTGAGCTTGGTCTTGGGTGGAGGGTTACCACTGACATGGAGTGGTGCTTGAGTGTCAGCCATGTGGTTGTGAAAGCGGTGGTAGAAGTTTATCATACCCAAAAACCTCTTCATTTCTCCTACGGTCTCCGGCTTGGGATATGACAAGATGGCTGAAACTTTGTCTTGAGAAGGTGAGATACCATCAGCAGAGATGCTGTAGCCCAGGAAATGCACAGATTCCTGTAAGAATACACTCTTACTGACATTGATTGTGAGTCCATACTCAGCTAGTCGAGCAAACAGTTGATCAAGATGAGCAATATGTTCATCCTGAGTTCTTGAGGAGATGAGGAAGTCATCTATGTAGACAAAGACAAAAGGAAGGTCAGCGGTAATTGAATGCAGGAAGCGCTGAAGAGTCTGAGATGCACCGCATAGGCCAAAAGGCATGCGCATGAACTCAAAAAGTCCAAAAGGTGTCACAACAGCAGTTTTGGGAATGTCATCTTCATGCACTGGTATTTGAAGAAAAGCTTTCTTCATGTCAATAGTAGAGAAGATGCGAGAACCATGCAAGCTTGTTGCACAATCTTGAATGTTGGGTATGGGATACCGGTCAGCAACTGTCTGGGCATTGAGATTTCTGTAATCCCCACAGGGTCTCCAATCTCCTGACTTTTTGGGCACCATGTGCAATGGGCTGGCCCAAGGACTCTTGGAGGGTCTACAAATACCTTGTTGAATCATGAACTGAAATTCAGCTTTGGCAGCTTTCAATTTCTCAGGAGGAAGACGGCGAGCTCGAGCAAAACAAGGTTGTCCTTTTGTTTCAATGTGATGAGACACAACAGAATTTTTGATTCCAGGTAGAGAGTTGATCAGTGTCTTGGAAGCAATATTGTGTTTTAATATGAGCTTCTCAACTGATTCATGTAAGCCAGGTTGTACAGCAGTAATACTGCACTGGATTGATGAGATTGATACACCACAAGACTTCTGGTTTGTGAGAGGGTCAATCAAACATGAGTTCTTTAGATCAACATTGAGACCATATTTTAGCAGAAAGTCAGCACCTAGAATAGGACTGGACACATCAGCAATGGTGAAAATGAAGGGAAAGTTCCTTCTGAGGTTCAGGTTGAGAACAAGGAGACGCTCACCATATGTTTTGATACGGGAGTCATTAGCTGCAAACAGTTCAAAGGACTGTACATTGTTACGGTCAGCAGGGCTGGGAGGTAAGAGGCTGATGCAAGCTCCTGTGTCTATTAGGAAACGCAATCCTGTGTTGTGATCAGTTACTTGCAAGCGGGAGGTTTCGTTACCCTTCCCTACAGCCGCTAATCTGTCAGGGAGGGTTAGTAGTTTTCCGACTTCTTGTCTGCCTCAAACTTGCAGGTAGCAGGGGCAGCACAATGACGAGCTTCTGATTTGTATTTGTGATGTATATAGCAGTACCTGTGCTGAGCTGCAGGTGAACGGGTGCGGGACCTTGAGTGGCTGCGGGATGAATGTTCAGATGTGGATCTCCTTAGCAATGTTTCCAGTGATGATGAAAGCTCCTGAACTTTCTTAGACAGCTCATCTAACCGAGTCTCAATAAGAGATGTGTCATGGTTAGAAACTGTGGATATGGTGGAGGTAGGATGACTAACTGCCATAACTTTGTCTGCCACTTCTGCCTGTTGTGCCAGGGGCGTGGTCAAACTCACTGCATGTAATATTTGTTGGGTGTAGGTAGGCAGTTTTTTTAACCAAATACCACGTACAATGGATTCAGGTATCCCTGTGTCAGCAAGGCGCTGAATTTCTCTCAGGATTTGGCTGGGAGTCTTGTCACCCATTTCCATTGTGCCTAGAAGCCTGTTCAATCTTTGTTCTTCTGATTGGCCAAAGCGCATGAGGATGGCTTTCTTGAGAGCAGAATATGTTCTTGTATTTGGGTTACGAACCACATCACTGACTTCTGCCAAGATTTCGGGTTCAAGTTTAGCAGTAAGCTGTACATATCTATCATGATCAGATACAATGCCAGCCAGAGTGAATTGGGATTCCACATTGATAAAATACATGGCTGGGTCTGGCTTGTAAAAGCGAGGGATGCTTACATGAGGCGTGGTGATAATGGGAACATTAGGCGTGGCGCCTAAATTTCCTGAAGTTGAGGTTAGATCCTTCCCTGTGGATCCTTTGTTCTTGGTTTCCTCTTCTCCATCACTCATGGTGAAATAGAGGAGTAATGAAAGACACGAAAAACGGACACGGCGTGGGTTTAGAGACCACGAAAACACGGTAACGGCACGGTCTACCCCGGTGGGCAGAGAAAGAGAACGAAACGGAAAAACGAACACGCGGCGCGGTCGACTACCGGTAACGAAGGTAGGTTCGGATAAAACGGCGAATGGTCACCAATCAATTTGGCACCAATCACGTCGGGGTCACCAATTTGGGATGTGGCGTCAAGTGGCGATTACTTGAGCCGCGAGCTCCCAAGATAGAAAACTAATTCACTGTGGAATTTAAAGGGAAAGCTAAAAAGAAAAGCTCTTGGTTAGCTGGGAAAGTTCTTACAAGATCAGAGACGAGAGAGAAGTTGCAAACTTCCGTATATTATTTTCAAAACATTTCAAAAACATACAGTGTGAAGATAGTTAAAGAAGAACGATACATAGAGTAAATATGTCAGGGTTTCACAAAGGATTTTATGCGGTCAGTTCCACCACAAACTATACAATCTGTAGCAGGAGAAGACTATCTTTATCTTGGTTATTGCACAAATGCCCAAGTTCATCAAAAGTACTAAAAACTATTCATACTGTAGCAGGATAAGACTAACTTAAACTTTATCTTGGTTATTATTTTTTTTTTCTTTCGAATTTACGGAATGCGAATCCATTTTTATAACACGCGGACCTACTTAAACTATAAACTAAATTATCGCTTAACTAAAAATAAACCTATCTATTTCAACAGGAGATATATTGAAAATATCAATTCCTGCATCGCTGGCTCTATTGCCTATAGTTTGTAGCCTTTGCATAGGTGAAAATTCTCCTATATTACAACGGTTTGATTTTAGTTTAAAAATAAGGTGAGAGCTAAAATAAGGTTATTGCACAAATGCCCAAGTTCATCATAAGTACTAAAAACTATTCATACTGTAGCAGGACAAGACTAACTTAAACTTTATCTTGGTTATTGCACAAATGCCCAAGTTCATCATAAGTACTAAAAACTATTCATTCTGTAGCAGGACAAGACTAACTTAAACTTTATCTTGGTTATTGCACAAATGCCCAAGTTCATCATAAGTACTAAAAACTATTCATACTGTAGCAGGACAAGACTAACTTAAAGTTTATCTTTTTTTTTTTTTTTTTTTTTTTTTTTTTTTTTTTCATTTATTATAGTGTGCGAACATTTTATTTTATGTTATATACACTGAAAAAATTAAGGTAAATTACATTTTTTGTTGAGATAAGATGTAACTTTCTTCCTTAGAAATGTAAGGAAGGAGATTATTAAGGTGCCTTATTTTTGGATATTTAGAGCAAGGTAAAATGATGGGTTTTAGGTGTATACAAACTAATAAAGAAAAAAAGCATCCTGCAGAAAAAATCATAAAGTTTACAGCACAAAAAAAATCAATAAACATAATATAGATAAGTATTTTAAGTAGTTATAAAAAAATGGAAAAAATGCTTATAACCATTAATATAGAGGGGTCAGATAGATACATAATTATTATACATAAGTAAATATTTTACATGTACACTTAGAATATCTAAGAAAGGTGAAAAAGAGGGGGAAAAAAAGGATATCATTTTATATACATAATTTGTTAAGCGGAAATATTATCTACATTTTTGAGAAACATTTTGTGATCGGTAAAGACAATCTTCAGAAGACGGGTGATTCGAGCCTTCATATTGGAAGAAGTGTCGGGTGAAGAGTGAACATTTTGGAGAATGTTCTTTAGGTTGACAAGGGGAAGATCGGATTGAGCGACAATCTCCTGTTTCTTCTGGGCATTTCTGAGTTTACCCAAAAGATTGCAGAATTCGTCTGCCGTCACAGAAGTTTCCTTGGTATCAGTTATTATTTTTGATACCAAGGATTTAAAACCCTCAGAGAGTTCTGGATCTGGGGGAGGGGAGGTTGAGGTTTTTATTTTCTTCTCGTGTTGAATTTCTGAACTGAGGAGAGATCTTTTTTTATTTTTTGGGGTCTCTGCATTTTTGAGAGCAGGAAATTCCTCAGTTGCCGATGTGGTAGTTGATACTAGGGAGGAAGTGATGGTCGGCTCTCCCAGGGACTCTAAAGAGGAAGAATGAGAGGAGGAGAATTTAGGGAAGAAATCATTCTTCAAGGTGCTGGACTCTTCACTTATTTCCATCTCCGTGTTTTCATCCCTGAACTCACAAGGTGGGGGAGGAGGGAGAGGGGGAGAAGAAGGGGAGAGATTTTCATTTAAAAGTGAAGGAGATGTAAGTTTGATCTCTTCTAGTCTTTGTTGAGCTGAAAAAGCTTGAGTTGATTCAGGACAGTTTTTCGAAACATGTCCCTCCTTTCCGCAGCTGAAACATCTAGGGGTGTCGAAGGATAGATAGATGGTATGTGGAACATTTTTACATATAACAGTTATATTGGTAGGTATTTTTTCTCTGTCTTCTGTTCGAATCTGTACTTGTCTCTTGTACGCTAAGATGTGCCGCAAGCGATAATCTCGCATACCATAATTTGTCAACTTGATGTCGGACATGAGACGGACACTTTTTTTAAGTTCATCGACTAACAAGTCGTTAGGAAGATGGGGAGCCACATTGTGCAGGTACAAAATAAGTCCTGGGTCGATAAGCTTTCTTACTGGTAATATATGGTCATCAATTGTTACTGACTCATTTTTGGAGGCGAAATCGTCCAAGACACATTGAGAAGAAAGGTGCATCACTATTCTGGAACCATTTCTTCCTCCATAAATTATTTTCTGAAAATCTCCATCAAGAAGGTTTCCGACAGCAATGAAATATTTGTCAATTGAGATGGAATCTATGCATGGGAGAAAGAAAGCACATTCGAGAGGGAGCATTAGGGAATCATTCGCTGGCTTAGATTGAGATTGAAGAGAAAAGGAAGAACTGAAGGACGATGGAGCTGCTGACCTCTTGTGGGAAAAAGTAGAACCTCGGGATAGAACGGAAGAGAATGAAGTCATAACGGAGAGAGAAAAATTTCTTCTGAGTCCACGGAATAAAATGATGTGAGTGGCTAAAATCTGGAAAAATTGAGAACGGGATCAATAAGTAATAATGATAGAAATCATGTTATTATATGAATGGGAACAAAGGTAGAAATAGAAAACACTATTATCACAGGAAAACAAGGGAAAAAGTTCATGGAAAAAAGGTATCTAATAACTGTTTTAACGGAAAAATAGTCAATCAGACATGATAAAGCACTTCTTTAAGATACATAAGCAAAAATTGAACGTTCAAAATTTTAAGTAATAAATTAGAGAAAAAATTAATAACAGGGAGAGAAAAATTTGCGACTGCTCTGGTGAAAAGCAGGAAGAGGAATGAAAGTTTATCTTAGTTATTGCACAAATGCTCAAGTTCATCAAAAGTTACTTTTACTTTATAGAGAGGTCTTTTATAGAGACAAAGTTCCCCAAAGTTTATCCACATACAAAAAATTAAGGTAACTTTCTCTTTCGTCTTTCTATGTCAACCTTGAACATTACCACTATTTTCATTATTGGAAAAGAAAAATAAAATCATCATTGTTATCATAAACATTGTCGTCATAATCTTGTTCCTGATCAATTTCTTTATTTCCTTTGTGCACATTTCAAAGAATGTTCACGAAATGAAACGTTGGTAAAGTTTGACCAAACTCATCCGCCGATGATTTAACCCTTGATTGCTGTAAAGTAAAATACAAATTAGGAATTTGTTCTGACACAAACCTTTATTTCAAATAAACCTTCATTTTTTAACATAAAAGCATACCACAGCTTTAGAATTTTACGAGGCTGAAATAAACGTAAAAGTAAAGTACATACAGTTTGCACAAGTAGCTATCAAAAACTAAATAAATGAAAAACACCAGAGCCCTAAAATGATGAAAGGTTAAGAATCTGCTTCTGCTTCTGAGAAATGATTGAAATGGAAGAGCAAAACTGGAGCTGGGGAAAACTGAAACTTTGAAAGCTTTGCATTTGGTCAATCAGAAAATATTCTATTTTAATCTTGCCCCCTTCCACGTGTACTTATTTTATTCTCTATATCTCCCATTTCCCTTTCCGCTTGTCTTGAAAATTTAATTTCTTACTTCAAACTCCCTGTTTCAATCATTAGCCTTATATTTTCATATTATCTTTAATCTACATGTTCTCTGTCCTTTTATCTTTTAAATTCTTGTCTTTTTAGCCTTTCAGTTCTATTTGTATTTTTCATTATGCGTGATGTTTTATAAAAAATTTGACATTACTTTTCCCAATTTTTTTTGAATTTTTGGTCATCTTTGCCAAATATCTTTTGTTCTTATCCAGCATAGATATATACTATGTCTTCTACGTCTCACAATGGACTATAAATGTGATGAGGGAAATAGTCCATTTGTTTTCATTGTGAGTTTCAATTTCGTGACACCTGTTAATTATTAGCTTCCAATATCAAGAGAAAACGTGTTCTTTCATCTCGGTTATCCGAAAGAACTAATTTCATCACAATCTATCTATATTCATTGCATTTTGTTTCTTTTTTATCGACGATTTAGTAGGTACATCCTTTTCGAAAATGAATCAGCAAATTTATCATTTATTGAATATTGTTAGTGTATGTTGAATGTCTCTTTTTACAGAAACAAAGTCATCAAGGAGAGAAAAAATATTAATCTCTTCTCACATATTAGTTATTAAGAAAGTACAGTCATTATACCTCACAAGTCAAAGTAGCGCAAAATCAGGAGTCGATTGAACATGAATGTGTTTTTTATTCTTATTGTTATTATATAAATTTTGCATTTTACCACCCTTTGTTTTTCTTCTCTCTTCCTCCTATCCTCCTTCCTACGTTTCTCTCTCTCTTTCTCTTCTGAGTCAATAGAAGTTCACTACTTAACCTGCAACAAGCTTTTTGGAACACTGAAATTGAAAAAAAGAAAAATCTGATTTATTAAAAGTTCAATTGTTCTCTTATTAGAAAATGAAAATAAATCGCATTCTCTTTACAACTAATTAGGCAATTAACGGCTTCCTAATTTATCATTTGATGAACTGTTTTTCACTTCTATTACTTATTCCTTGAGTAAAGCCGTAGATAAAGGGACCCATCCGTAGTCTGGGTGGTTTAAAGCATGTGACATGATGTAAGTTCGTTTAATCCCGGCGGACAATGTCGTGTTGAATCGGCCCATTTTCAAATGACAACATGAGATAAATCACGTTTCTTGAATAACTACACAGATTGAAAACATTTTCCTGTCATTACATGAATCAGAAATTGGTATTGTATTAAAAATAAATTTTTTAGCGGGGTATGTGCCCCCAGTTATTAAGCTAGAAAGAAAAAGTATTCTCAATCTGTTGTTTTTGCAAGCAGATTTCCAAGGATGATGTGATGAAATACTTAAATACTTTAAGTGAGACCACTTATCTGTGATTTATATCTAGATGTCAATTGAAAATGATATGGTATAATGTATCTGCACAATGCAGATGTTAATTTTCTATATATTTGTCTCTTTTGGTGCACTATTGAACCCATCTAGCAGAAAAATAGATTCAAAAAAAATCAGCCATTTGCGAAAATTGGTCTGAATGCTTGTCTCGAGCGTGGAACTATGCTAGCGCGCTTCCTATACCGTACTTTTTCTATTAGGTAGGCGACCATTATATAAAATGTAAAAAAGTATTATTCATTAAAATTAAATTCAGTTTTTAAAATGAAGATGATCCAAACGTTTTACTTGAAGGTTGCTAATGTTTTTCCAGGCGCAAAACTTTTGTAAGTTTCTACAACTGACACAGCGCAGTGTGGTTTCTTGATTTTAACAACTGGGGTGCGAGCGCCCCACCTTCTTTGTATTCTTCGTTGGGAACATTTGTTTCTGAGATGTTGGTAAACTCGTGACTACTTTCTCGATATTGGTTTTCGATTCTAAATGCCTCTCTTTTCTCCGTCTTTCTGTTCTGATTAAAAAATTCTCCACTTTGTCTTTCGACCCTTTCGTCTCTTTGACTTTTTTTACTCAGTTTCTCTGACTTCTTCTCTCCACCTTCCATGCAATTTTGTTATAAATTGAAGTCAGTTTTATGTTACGTAATAAATATACTGAGAACGAACTTTTTAGGTCGTCGAGGTATAATTAGTACTAGTAATTTTCACTAATGCTTTTTAACTCTGTCAACACTGGGACTTATAGCGAAAGGCATCAGAAGATTAGTGAAAGAAGCTAACTAAGTAAATGCAGTTTTTCGGAGAACACTTCGAAAATCGTACTTTCCATTATTGACGGTTTTAAGCTACAAATGGTTGATGTTTACTTCATGTGTAATTATATAATGGATTATTTTACCTAATTCTTGCGTAAACGTATAGGACTTACATAATTGATTGCTCATAGTATTGTTTCTACTGGATAATCATAGTTTTGTGTTGTAAATTGTTTATATCTAAGCAATCCAACAATGCAACAACTTGTTGCATGTAGCTGATTGAGAATTGATAAATATATTAAGTCTATTAAGCACTGTATTTCTGGGAGGCGTTCTCCGCGAAACGGGACCGTTTCGCTTGATTTAAGAAAAGATGTGAACTTATTGCTATTTTATTTTCTAGCTTACAAGTTTTTTACTTCGCTCTAGATTTGAATCAAATGATTTGTATTTATGGCAATCTAAATCTTGAATATTCCCAGTCCATAATTTCTTCACAGTGTCTTATCTAAAGTAAATATTTTACTTGTTATGTGTCCCTCACACTGCGGAATAGGGAAACGATGTGAAGGGTGAAGAACGACTTTCTAGTGTAAACTTGCTACCATGCGGTATTTAATTACATTGCCGTAATGACTAGAAATAGATGCATTCTCTATGTGATGGTCTTTTGATTCCCAAAAATTGAAGTCTAACAAAATTGACCATGGCATTCCTATAATGAGGATGTTCGTGCAGAATAAATAGTCTGACTAAATGAGGTAGGACATACTATGCTCAGAACAGTACTAATACTAGTCCAGACTATGAAGTGGTGGAAAATCTATCCGCAACAAGACTTCACGACCTTCAGCACATCGAGTCTCCTCCTCCACACCTCTACTAGAGAAAGTCGGATAACATTCATAGATTTAGCACAATTTCCAATATAACTCAGATACGCGTAACGACAGGTTACTAGTTGGTAAGGTTAACCAGAAAAAAAAAAAGATTAAGAATAGGTACAGCAAACTTTTCTTTTGGTTTTCCTGTTTGGCTATTAAAGGTTTTGTCCAATGATGATCTAGGAATTATAGGTATAATTGTTCCAGGATAAATACAAAATGCGAAGAAAATTATTCTTTGGTAATATAATTAGATCAGTTTAAATATCTAATTTGCTTTGTTTTTATATGTTTCAACTTAGATACTGATTGTTGATCAGCAAATTCGTAATTTGATAACATCATTGTTAATTGACACATTTCTCTGTGTTTTCATCAAAATATGCGAATGAATGTCCTTGAATAAGAAGGTCATACATCTAGTTCATCTATCAGAATTCAGAAAACTCTGCCATTTTAATTTCAATAATAACCATATCAGTTTTTCTAGCAATATTCAAAAGAAATAAATACCAATGGCCTGCGATACAAACTCACTTCTTTACACAACCTAATATTTATAATTAACTAAAACCCACACTCATTCACAACAAAAAATAAACAAGAGTGTTGTAGACTAGCAAGTGAGAAGTTGCTAACAGATGATCCATGCTCTATGAACTTTGAAGCGTTCAATCTCCTATGACAGTTTAATTGTTTTAGAGAGACCATTAACAAATTTATTGACATTGATAAATCGATGCTTCATGGGAAGAATAGAGCGCGTAAAATGGCTTGTAGCTTTATCAGGCTTTGAACATGGATGATGAAAGAATCTATGCTTGGTTGCGCATAAGATTGTTAGATGCTGAGCCATCAAGTGAATATCAGCCGTATAACATGTTGTGCAACATACATAGATAATGTTCAAAATAGAATAATAAGATATAGGATCAGTTTAACTACAAGATGGTTGAAAAGTGATGTTAGACATCAAGTGAATATCAGCGGTTTTAAAATACATAATTGTTGTGTAAACATGGATATATATTCACTCATAGATAAGTTAGATGTTAATGGCCATCAAGTGAATATCGAAACTGGTAGATAGATATGAACATCAATAATTCCTACAGCAAAATAATATTCAATTTTGAAATATGTACTATATATCAGATTAAAAATACATTTTATTGTTTTAACGAGGTCGGCTGACTGTATCCTAAATCCATCCAGGGCTCTGCTTTCTTTAACCATGAATATCTCTAGTACTTTTCCATTGTTCTTGAAAAGAAGAAGTAAAAACTACCTATTTAATTAACTTCTCAGTTTGATATGAGTTTCACAGCTCGTGAATAACAAAGAAGCTCTGAAGAATAGGAATGGGACTGAGAGAAGAATAGACATCTCTTGAAAATTAATTACCAGGGAACAACGGGTTAATGAGCCCTCGTTGCTTGGGGATACTTGAGAGATGTTGTGTTTGTAATGGAACTGGTGCAACACCATTTCTGTGTGTATAAGTACTGTTCAATTAAGTGTAATCAGTATACCTGATAGCCGTAAGAACTGACACAAGTAGCCAAAATACAATTCTCACAAGAGATATCTTCTGGTAAAATGCGTAACTTCACATTTCCACCATTTTCGATAGTTTTTACTATGGATATTTATATTTAGACAAAAGTATGAGATAGTTTGAATAAATTTCTAGAGTACTTAATTTTTTTACCATTTTCTTACATTTTTATTTTAACAGGAACACAGTACAAGTTGGGAACACACAATACATGTTAGTTTCTTCAAGTAGACTGGTCAATCTGTTGATACACTAAATATAACACAGTCATAATATACCCTAATTAAATGCACGATCTATACATACAAAATTATGGTCCAGTTATTGGCGGTCACGCTTTTGTTGTCCCAAATTATAGCAAAACGCCATTGAGAGAAATAATGGAGCACGATAAATTACAAATTCTGCTGCATTTGAGTAGTTTTATTAGAAAAAAAGGCAAATTGAAATGTTCCACCCCGCCAGTCCAGCAGGGAGTTCCAACGACAGTCGAAAATGTCCTGAATTTCACGGAAAATTTATTGAGTGACACAAATGAATCACAGATTACCTGCCGAGTGATGCGTGAATAGAAAGCGAATATAAAGCTTTCTATTCCATGCATTATGAAACACACACCATTGTATCATGAAATCTAGCAGAGTTGACAAATAGGAGGACAGCAGTGAAGAACTACAGGGTGGGACACTTCTGTTTTACTTTTAAGATATTGAAGAAGTTATGAAGTAGGTAAACATAAAAAAATATGAAAATTTGAAATCGGAGCAAAAAAATATTTTTTTTTACAAAAACGAACAGAATATCGTGAAGTTAATTTAAATGCATCTGGTTCCTTTAAAAAAAAAAAAAAAACCTTATACAATATAATTTTATTATAGAAATTATAAAAATATTTTGTTTCTTTTACATTTTTTTTTTAAGTTACCAATTAAACTTGGTAACCAATCTATGGCACAACGAATAGGTTACCAATTTAGTGGGCGCCAATCAGTTGTTGCCCGAACTTCAAACTTTCAAATTGCAGAGACATTTTTATTTCTCATAAATGTAATTATATGTAGTACAAATCTAAGTAAAAAAATAGGAGATCTGAAGTAAAATTTGATTTTCCAGTGCAATGTGTCGCCAACATGTTATTACCACGATTTCACGTAAACTCTTTAGACACAAATAATTCAGGTCAAAAAAATTAATTAAAAATACTCTGTTTGAAAATTGTTGTATAATGTTGAGAGTTTTCTGAAAAAGGCACTATTTTAAGCTACCCTGTAGAAGAGAAACAAATTTCAATATGTGCATTAAGTTCATTAGTTTCTGCCGGACAGAATGCATGATGGGCCGCATGGTGTTTTTATTTAATGAGCTTTCATTAATTTGCTACTTGCACTGTCCAATAATTACTATGAAATGCCTCCGGCGATATTAATTTAAATAATAGAAAGTTTACTGCATTGTTGCCAATAGGATGTCCGTATCTGGACGATGAATTAAATTTATGAACTGCTCAAATGCTCAAGTTCTTTCTTTGCTACTACATAATATATTTACAGCAGAAAATTTACATTATCACGTACACGTAGAGTACATATAATATAATGTAAGTATCTTGCCGCTTATATCATCGGGTGTTATTCCGCTGACCATACAGGAGCCATTCGTGTACTTTCAATTTTATTTATATTTTGAGTGATAAATTACATTAGTGCAGATGTCTTTTTAAGTTTCCAGCAAGATGATTTTTTTTTATTACAAAAGTCCATAGTTTCTTGTCAAGTGCAGGGAAGGTCCTAATTATGTAGTTAAGTGTTGAAACTGTTGAGGTAATTTTAGGTAGTCATAACCAAAGAATATATCTAACTTTTAGGTTAAATTATTTGCATTGCTCAGTCATTTTATATTATTTTGATTATTTCAACAGGTTCAGATATTTCCTCTTCTTCATGTTAGTCATTTTTCATGTTTGCTTGACTTCGGCAATTTGATGGAAAGAACTTTCCACATTACCAAATTGTCCAACAGGAACAAGAAGAACGAATCCTAGATTATACTCGTACGTATCGGCTATACGTTTGTCATTGTAAGAAAAGATTTATACTATTGAAGAAAATTTTGGCAATTTACTAGATTCTCTTCTTCCATTTTTCTCACTTTCTCTCTCTCCTCCTTCTTTTGACGGGGCTGAAATTGTTTGCCATGTGTTAACAATTTGTCAATCCCCCTTGCCTCATTCTCCACCCCCAGCACTTCCTATGAGGTATATTTCTCCCGATGCTCTGATGAAGTTTGTCCCTCGCGTTTGTTGTGTACCTAGTTGTCCAGAGTAAAACTGTTTATCGTATTATTATGTAGATACCTGCTTGTTTTTTCTCAGAGAAATTTTATCTGCTCATATTTAGCCTCTCAGGAATGAGACTGAAATCCAAGGTTTAGTTCGATGTACTATTTCTGATGGAATCTGAAAACAGTTATCTATTGTGAGCTCATCAAACCAAACACAGTGTGACCGAACGTGATACCTACTAAATAAACATTACAACAGTAAATTAAATGTGAAGGCGTGCTTATAGCTTGAGGAGTTATCTTCTACTAAACCCACAAAAATCTTATCTAGATGACACTACCTCCAACATCATCTTTATAATCCTTGCAAAAAATTGGAATTGATGAACATATTAGCAGATCACTTAACCCGTTCCGGTTCGTCAAGTAGAAAAAAACAACGAACTGTTAATTAGTCGGTAACTCACAAACATTTCCAAAGTTCCCACACTCACATCTTATCTTCTCGAACAGCTCGGATTTCAGAATCAATAAAAGAATAATAGTCTAAATAGTATCCAATAAAGAGATAGACTGTTTCAAGTTAGACTGAAGCCAAAGAGGCAAAAAAAAGTTATTGATAGAGATTCCTTCAGATTTTTGACTCAATTTCTGTATAACGTCCTGCGGTAAATATCTTCTTGTTTATGATGTTCACCGGTCAGTCCAGGACTATCTTGACCTCGAATGGTGTCTCTGGTTTGGGTTACAATTCTCCCATGCTAATTTGGGAATAACTTGAAGTTATTGACAGTCAATCATGAGTTGATGGACTGCTGATTTCAAGTCAACTGAAACTGTAAACTGAAAATGCACGACTGAAACTAAAACTTGTCTTCTTTAAATGTTTTTTAATGTACTAGAATTCAATAGAACACTCTAATCTTATATATATTGATTAAAAGAGATAGTTCATATTAATATATTTTGGTATTCACTGAAGCACCAACTATGATTTCCAGGGAATGGAGGGTAAAACCCCCGTCACGAGGGACCTAGAATATCCAGATCTAGTAAAAGACGTTCAGCAACAATAAAAATACACACAAATATTTTTTGGTTTTATTTTTCATTAACTTTATTAATGTTTAAGTACTGAAAAATTATCTGATCAAATATTAAACGTTTTTTATTCATATTCCTAGGACTTATAGCACGTATATTTTTTGTGTTAGCCGCTACAATTATATTTTATGATTTTCCATGTCGTTGCCGAGTTAAATGTTTGAAATAAAATTCTGATTCACGTGGTATTACGATGGAGCAGATAATTCTTTCGAGTTCATTTTTTTTTTTTGTTACTGTTTGTAGTTTTAAATAAATTAAGTATGAGTAGTCAATGCGAAGTAGTTAAACTAGGCATTACACAAGGTGAATGGGTCGATCCAGCGGAGATTTTTTTTTTGTACTTGGTGTTTCGGGTATTATACTGTGAGAAAAATGAGTAGTGCTTTATACCATAGCGACTAGTGTTGCGATTTTTATAGGCAATAAATAAGATTTTGGTAATTAAAGATACGAAAATCTATAATTTGCTAACGCATTATAAATTGTTGTAATAATAATCACAGAGTAAGTACCTTTAATTTTTATTTTAATATAATATATCAATTGTATAGGTTCTTAGCATTTCCCGTGAAAATAATCATGGTATTTTTCTACGCTCAACGTCATATAATTACATACACTGAAAAATCTTTAGAGATCACATTTAAAATTCTTTTTCATGGATAGTTAGTTTTGTTTTTGTAAATATTTAATACTAAAAAAAATCAGTGATTCTTAAATTAATCTCTGGAAATAGGAACTTTACTGTGAATTTGTCGAAGCTTACTGTCACTTGCTATACCTGTAAGTACTAAATTTGTCGAAATCAAAAAAACTTTATCAGAGAATTATCGCAACGAAGTTCATTCTTAAAAAAATAAAATGCGTTAAAATTAATTTAAATATTTTTTGAGAAAACATGTAAGTATTTTTATGTTTTCAAATACGTTCATTTCTTCTTTCACGAATGACCTTACAATTAGAAGAATCTAGGCTACAACCAATGTGGAATTTTTTTCATCCGAAATAATACTAGATTCGTTTATCTTCACATTTAAATTTATTTTATTTCAATGACCTAAAAAATATTTTTTCGATAAATTCAGTTATATAATATATATACAAATCTAACAGTATTTATTGATTAGAAAGCCGCTACTTGAATATTATTCTCAGTTTATTTCAATCCTTGTTCTCCATTTAGCGTAAATGTTATAAAAAAAACTGACACATCCAGGGTTTGAATAGGTTAACTTGATTCAAATTTTTTATTTTATATTAGACTGTTGTATTTTAAATAAATTGTCATGATATTCACATCGAGGAGTTACAATCACGCTGCATAACACGTCCAAATACTGGGACGATTTTCATGCGGGGAGATTATTCTGTTCTGTACTTGGGTGTTTCGCGGCACGACTCATACCTGTAGAGGACAAGTAATGATACTGCTTTTAATATCAGCTAGCGATATGTACGACAGATGATGAATAGATTTTGGGATATTAAAGATACGGAAAAGTCCTATAATTCTGCGCTACGCACTAAAATGGTGATATAATAACACAAAGAAATACATTTATTTTTATTTATAAATAAATTCATATCAATTGTATAGGTTTCTTAGCATTTCCCGTGAAAAATAAATCATGGTCATTTTTTTACGCTCAACGTTCATATTAATTCATATACTACTGAGAAAATCTTTAGAGCTATTCACAATTTTAAAATTCTTTATTCATGGATAGTTAGTTTGTTCTTTTGTAATAATATTAATTAAAAAAAAAAGAATTCAGTGAGTTCTTAAAATTAATCTCTGGAAATAGGAACTTTACTTGATTTTTCGAAGCTTACCTTAACTTACCTATACCTGTAAGTACTAAATTTGTCGAATCAAAAAACTTTTTCAGAAGAATTACTCGCAACGAAGTTTATTCTTACAAATAAAAAAAAGCGTTCACAGAAATTAATATATTTTTTCCCATTAATATATTTATTGAGGAAAAAGCATGGTAATTATTTTTTCCAGTTTTCAAATACGTCTTCTATTTTTTCTTTGCTTTTCACTGTAATTCGACCTTTACAATTAGAAGAATTCATAGGGGACGTTTAGTCAATACTGGTATGTTTTTCTCTCGAAATAATACTAAAGAATTCAGTATATCTTCACTATACTCTCATTTGATAGTCAAGTGACACTCTCATTAAAAAATATTTTTGTTCGGCTCATAATTTAGTACAGTAAAAAAAAAAAAAAACCTACAAGTAGTCTTAATTCGACTTGAAGAAAGTCCTCTAATCCTTCCGATTATTTGATTCTCACCGTGTTTCATCTCATCCTTGTCTCTCTCTCATCTATCCAGCGTAATATTATCCATAGGAATTGGACCACATAGGCCAGAGCGGTTTGTATAGGTTCCACTGACATATCAATAGCTTATTTCCATATTAAAGCGTGTCCTCACAGCTTGCTGGTGTGAAAGCCCCGTACAGATTGTCCTGAATCAATTCACATTAAGAAACAAATCACGCTTGTCATAACATGATACCTATAATAATGGTGACGATTTTCATGTCGATGAGAATGATGGTGAGTATATAAAATATGTTAATGCTGCTGGCACTGACTATTTTACTCATGTTAATAGAGATGAACATAGTAATGTTTACTACGGTATTTGATGATAGTAATATCACTGCATACTGGCGATGATGTACGTACAGATGATGATGACAATATTGACAATAATGTTGATGAAGATGATTATAATGGTGATGAAGCAAAAATAATTATTATTCTTATGGTTTGATGACATTCATGATGCTAATATTACAATACGAACTCGTACATGGTTAAAGTGATAATGTTGTATAACATATGATAGCAATAGTTGCCTCCAATATTGAGTGAGCTGAATTAGAATTCATCGCCAGGGAAAGCTCAATACATGACAGGAATGAGATTTCTGCTTTGCATAGTGCTGTGTTACCTTCCCGTAATGGATTCTACATACTTGTGTACCTACCGAGTTATATGTACTCGTATATCATCATCATAGTCTTTTCATGCTAATGATTTATGATATAACTTGGTTAGCTATGAAAACTTTTATAATCATCATACCATCACACAATTCTTTCTTGTATAGAGAGAAAAAAAATGTAATGTAACGTCACAAAATTTAGATACAAAGTAAGTAACTCCATCATGGGACAGGTAGGGACTTTCATTTGTAAGTTACATTGAAATAACATTATTTTATTTACATATATATGTAGATTGATGATCACTTTTATAATCATAGTCCTTCATTCGAACAGCTGAAGAAGAGAAAACTTAATCCCATGACATCATCATTGCATTGTTTTTTTTTAGAAACGATATTTAATTAGTTAATTTGCGTTTTAATAACACAACATTGAATGCTGTCCAAGCCATGCTCTAACTCCAAAACCTACTACTGACGGGCACCTAGACATTCGTATAATCATGAGCATGGAAGAATTGAAAGACACTGGAACATAGTTGAATAGAACAGGCGCACATGGAAAGAAAGAATAAGTTGAGACGTATGAAGAGAAAACCTCAGACAAGATAGTAGATAAAGAGCTAATTAATGAAAAGAAGAACATAATATTGAAAAGATTATACTCTTCATAATGGTTTCGATAGTAAAAAAAAACTTTGTATTAAAAATATCAGGATAATATAATAGATTCATCATTGTCTGTTGTTCTATTACCAAATAATGTTTGTGTACAATGCTGCTACGTGTACATAAGCAGCAGGTTACTGTCTGTAGAAATGTCCAACCTAATATTTACTTGTAACAAAGTGCAATTAGTTCGAGCAAGTTCAGTTATGCATATGATAAAAAAATTAAATGGAAGAATATTTTAATAAGCCAACACATAAAAATACTGAAAATACTCCTAGTTATAGATATGTATGTCCAAAACACCAATAACCATTTTTCAAAACAGTACTTTTATCATAAGTAAAATTGTATGCAATAACAAAAATAGATACCAGTAGGTAAACATTATAGTGCATGTCCTTTTGTAACAGGCAGCAAACAAAAAAGACTTGAAAGGATCCTGAAACTACTTGTTGAATACATTGGAAAGCAAATTGAATTTTGACCCTTTTGAATGTTTTTTGCATATTTCATTGGGCCACTCTGTTCTTTTAAATGGATGCTTCATGCACTTGTAGTTTCCTGCTATTGTTTTTAAGCATCTTGCATGCAGGTGACATTTTGCCCATGCTTCAAATCTCCAAAGCTCTGTATGTTTGCTAAGTCTTTTTGATAATTTATTCATCAGTAACAAATTGTATTGTATGGTTTTAATACTTTTTTAACAATTCAAAGGGAAACAGTGCATTAGTTTTTTGTAATTACTCTTGTTTTTTCAAGGGTAACTTCAACTATACACTTGGAAAAAGATCGATTTTTTTAAAAATGATTTAGAAAATTTCTTATAAAAGATACTAAATTCTCAAAGGAAATTAGTAGGGTACAGAATAAAAGTGTCCTAGAGAGCACAAGTATGTCTGTTATTTCCCGTTTATATTCTTTTTGAATAGTACAAGGATGGTATGTAAAAGTTTTTTCAAGTACCTCTACAGATTATGGACTCAAAAAATCTTCCATTTCGTCGGCCGGATGATAAACCGAAATCCACAAGCACTAATCCAGTGTGATATAGATATCAGTCGAAATGATTACGACGTATGCTAAAATGTATGTATGTATGTAGCATGACGGATGAGTTTTATTAACAAGGAAGAGAGAAACAAACACGCAACTGAGCGCCTTCCATAATTAAAAAATTGCTATCGGAGCATCTTGAATTCAACCGCAAAGTTTTGCAGTTTCGCAACTTTCAGAGCATCGGCAACTTTGACATTTTCCACTGAGTAAGTTCAAAATTTCTAATCAAAGAGCAGAAGAGACCTCGATGACATTTTTGGTTAAAAGTCGCATCAAGAGTTCATAGCATTCTGTTGCTTGTTATCGTATTTGCAATATTATTGGTTGAAACTTTTTGCACTTTGAAAGTTTTCCCAGGTGTTTATTTTTACTGTGTATGAATATTTTATTGTAGATATGTATTCAATATAGAGTAAACAAGTAGTATAGCTAAGGGGCAAGTATATCGAAATCTGCTTAGTCTTAGGGTTGTTCTCGAGTTTTAGCGTTTTAAACATAGATACACATACAAAAAGATCATTTTATAATATAAGAAGATGTGAACAAAGCTATTCAGCCAATTAGAAAGACTATCAAAGTCTACCGACAACGGGGAAGAGCAAACCGAACAGTGAGAAAATCGGCGAACGTAGAATCAAGATATTTGTGCTGCGATAATGTTGAAAATAATAACCGATGACAAATTAAACTGAAGGTAACTTTGAAACAGTACATGTTGTGAACAACGAAAGTTGAAACACTCAACATTAACCAAAATCTGCCAGAATTCTAAAAAAGATAAGAAACTAATGAGTGTGTGAAACCGACTCGTTAGTCGATAAAGTCAAGATCCTCTCTCACTTGAAATGAACGGTGAATGTGATATTGCTTCTATCACCGTAGAATAACCAACTTAAGTAAGTCCTCTTAATGAAGGAATATGAAGAAAATAAAGAAAGACAAACAATGAGATACTTTTGATCAGTAATTTTTGTTGATGTATTTTTACCGTTTATCAAAAATTCGTGAAACGTGAATGAGTGATCCCGATCACATATTTCACACGCTTCCTAGTGGTTTCGAGAGAACTTCTTAACAAGGAGACATTTTTCCGGCCATCATTAGTTACCTCAAAATTGTTACCGCAAAATAATTCAGCAAATAAGTTAAATTTGTTATTCTTGATGTCTCGATCACAGGTTGATTAATATTTTTTTTTAGATCTAACTCACACGACCAGTAAATCGGACATTGTAAAAAAACGACATCTCAAAATCCAAAATCTTAATAATCATGAACGATACATACATCTAGTCTACAAATGGCAGAATTCGGTGAAGAATTTGGAGATATTCGTCATCGACTAGTTTATGAGAACTTTGCCAATTATAGTCAAAATTGAGATATCAAGAGGAGGAGGAATGCGGGAACTGATTGGTGGGACCTGTGATGTCGCGCGACACCCAGTGTTGTGGGAACGGAGGAGGCCAGTGTTCTGGGGGACGTGACTTCAAGTCTTGTGAGAAATCCAACATTTAGGATAAGGCAAAAGATCCTATTTTTCGTGGGCTGTGCAGAATTTTTGAAATTCTCATGCAATACCTTGTCTTGATTTTTAGTTTTTCATGCCGCCAGCTCAGCACTTCTCCTAGCTGTTTAGTTTTTCTCACAGAGCCTAAACTGTTTAGTTCTTTCGTTCCCTTAATTTTCTCTAAGAATTGTTGCATAGAAAATACTAATACAATCCTAAGCCTCTCAGGCATATCTCTTACAAAAAAAGTCTCCATTTTTTTCATAAAAAATAAAATTGCTAGTTATAATCGTGCTAATATTATCTGTTAAATCACTGCAGTCGCTGTACACACATTTTAGTTCGATTGCTACTATTTACATATTATGAAATAATACATGGTAATAAATTGACAGATATTATGAAGCATCAATAATGCTTAAGTTCTTAAGTTTGTACGACACTGGCACCAAGTAACAAATGGAATCATATTTCAAGACGTTCAACCAATCAACATTCTCAACCGAATCACAACAGTTGACAATTTACTGCTAGAAGGAAGATAAGCGAAATGACTTTGGAAAGAATGTTTCAAAATGGAAAATATCATTTCGAAGGAAATTTTTAAAACAAAAGACACCCTTGACAGTGAGGTAAAATTTAATCCAGAAGAGGAAAGGGACACAATTCAACACATTCTACTGGTAGAAAGAATATTCCCGAACTAATGATGTGAAAATATTGCTCTTTTTTCCCTTGGAGAGATGGGAGAGAATATTATTCTTTTTGAGGAAAAGATGGGAGAGATTAAAGAGAGAGAGGGAGGGATGATTGTTGACACGAGTGAGTTTGGCTCTCACCGAGAAACGCTTTCCCAATATTTTATGAGATCTGTTTTCACCGAATTGTCTCTACTTTATTTTATTAAAACCACTAGCGGGCTGTCGCCCGCTTTGCGGGCCGAGGCATGGCCGTGAAAGCAAAAAATCCTTTTTCGCCAATGGCAGTGTTGTAGTGGGAATTTCGAAAAATCCGTCTTATTGCACATCTAGACTATGAGACAAAGCTACCTACCAAATTTCAGCTTCCTAGGTCTTACCAGTTCGGAGAAACAGTGATGAATCAGTGAGTGAGTGAGTCAGTCAGTCAGTCAGTCAGTGAGTGAAACTCTCTTATATAAGTATAGATTAAAAAAATCTGATCTAAATTGATCACATAGAACAAACAAATTCATTTACTTTTTCTCTTTTTTTTTCTTTTAACTAGAATAATTTCTATTATTGTTATACTATCTTCCTCTATTATTTCCATTTCTTGTTTTTTTATTATCTTTACTCTCTAATTGTTGTTAATTTTTACATTGTATTTATACTCAAATAAAGAAAGAGGTGCTTTGTTAAACTGTTGGCATAATGGGACTACCTGTCTTGCGCTGACAGTCTAAATAAAGCACTTATACTTATACTTTAGTAAAAACAATACTAATATAGGTGATGTTCATTTGAACTAAAAGAAATTGTGCAGAGAAATATATATCAGTCTAGATACTCTTGATATAGCATAATACAATTTTCTTCAATTTTCTACTTAAGCGCTCACCCCAAATGAACCTCACTAAAACAACACAAAGAACTCTTGTCAAAGCTGATCTTCTCAAAACTGTTTCCAAGGCTAGTTTCCAAAAGCTATGACTACTCAAAGCTCCTGCAAAAAGTGGTATCCACTTTTCCAAGGGAAAGCAAACTCAATAATATCATCGTGACTTTGTGATTTATGTCGGGAATTTCACACGATAGAGCGAAAAACAATCAGAATTCAGTCGTCCGGAAAAGAATTTTAAAAGGTCCAAAGCTGGAAGATAGTAAGATACCGTCTGTTGCAATTCTCAGCCCTTCAGAGAATCTTCTTATCTCTTCACAGCGAGTGGTGGAGGGGGTCTCTTATCTCATTGCTATTCCAAGCTGCTCGCTCAAGCTAGAGAATTTATCTCCTGTCCATCTTGCTCCTTCTCTCTGACGACATTCCCAATGATTTTCTGTTCTATTGTGTGCCCTCAAATCTTACTTCTAATAGCTGGGTTGGCCTTTGTTGTGGAACCCTTTGAAAAAAAAACACTTTTCATCATTTTCAAATATCTACATATTGATTTAAAGACATTATTAAAATGCATCATGTCATACTTTCATCGTCTTTTTGTTTCAATATTTCACAACAAAAGCTCTCGGGTAGAATGCTGCTCCATTTTTAAGGGATCAAATTTCACTCGGAGAAATGAAAGCTTCAACACCGTTGAACAAGATCCCAGGGATCAAACATTTCTATGTGCACGGAAAGTTTAGTAAAAGTCCCCTCTGTCCGTGTGGAGGCAGGACGGGTGAGGTAAAGGTTTTCTACCCGACAGAGGCTTAAATTTTAATAATAAATGTCATCCATTAATTTGGAGGTACTTAGCCATAAGAAATCCCTTTATATTAATAAACACTTTGTTCCTCATAAAAAGCCCTATGAGACGCTGGAGGGTTTCCCATGTTTACATGTTTTCCAAGGTGTGTGGGGGAGGGGAAGGGCTTAGTAGTTTGGGGGGGGGGGGGAGATAGTGGGGTAGTAGGGATCCTTTTGAAATAGTTTTTCCTCTGCTCCTATTGTAGGTGCTCCCAAGACTCCCGAGGAACTGAATATTAGGAATTTCTACTCCAGAAAAGTGTGCAAAGTAGTAAACACCGCAATTTTCTGCTCTATGCTACAACAGACAAAGCTTAAAGCTATAATAATTTAATTATTCAACGTTTTAATATCTGAAGAATTAGCTAATGATGAAATTTTCTCATTTTTCCATTAAAGAAACAAATCGTATTTTTGTGACGTGTACGTAGTATTGCCTATCTTGCAAGGAGTTCTTGTGTTGTATACAATTTTAATCATGAACTCTGTAGAATTGGTTTCTGAATAATTCTAAAAGATTTGATTGCTAGACATTGCATTAAGTACGTATTTCATTTAACAATAGTAAATATTGTTGTTGTTGTAGCCAGCTTGGCTACAGCTTGAGGGTGAGTGATGGTCTCCAGCCAACTTTATTTCAAAGTTGGCTTGTCCTGAACGACATATGTCTATGTGCGATCAACCATCATGAGGACTTGGACTTTTCTTTATAAGCCATTAAACCCATAGAAAACTGCAAGCTAGCCTGGCTTGTAAGGGTTGGCTAGTCTGTTCTCTGTTTATAGTCCGCGAGACACTGGTCTTCTCCCTGTTTAACGTCCCCCAGCCAGACTAATAGTAAATATTAAACATTATTTGCTTACTTTTTAATGAATATTAGTAGATACTTACATAAAAGCTAATTTTACAAATTATTTGTGTAAGATCTTTAGGAATCAATACGACAGGAAGAGGGAAATTCTACGATAAAGCTCAACTCCAGAGCTAAGCTTTACTCCGAGATGTAGGTACACGACCTTTGTTTAGTAACATGAACGTATCACAGGAACCCCTGTTATGTCGTACAGCTAGCTTTAATGGGACAAAATTGCCCCTGAAGCTTCATATACGCGACAGATAACATATTACGAGGGAAGCGGGGGGAGGGAGGGTTTAGAGATGTAAAATTAATTTTCCCAAAATGTATATTCTCGCTACGTACTGATACTTTAAAGCTTTTTACAATCCAGACAGGAGGAGGAGGGGGAGAAGGATGGGAAGAGATGGGAGATGACAGAGAGAGAAAGAAGGAAGAGGAGGGTATAAGAATCAAGAGGAGGGGACGATTTGTGAGAGGGGATCGGGGAGTAGCAGGAGGATCAACAGAGGGAGAAAGATTAGGTTATGTGAATCAAAGGAGGGGGGAGGGGAGGATTTGAATAAGTATGTAGTGAGGGGGGGTGGGGCGAATAGGAGGAACTAAGGATAAAGGAAGTAGAAGGAGCAGGAGGATGAACAAAATAAGGAAGAGGAGGGGAATTACTAGGAGAAGTGCGGGGAGTAAGAGACAGAGGAGAACTAGTACGAGGAGAATGATAGACAGTAGGGAGGAGAGTAGAAGGATGGAGAGGGAAAGAAAGAGAGAGAGGGAGGGAGACTAAATTTATTCCCGACAGAGGAAGGATCTTGTTTTCTTTGAAATTTGGGAGGTAGGGGAGTATTGCGGATTATCTTGTAAATCTTACACTAATATACCTGAGCTCTGAGGGATGACACTAATATACCTGTATTTTGAGGGCTATACAATATACATATAGGATTTCAGCCTGTGTTTTGAGGAAATCCTTTAGAAATGTTTTCTAACTACAAGAATTTTCTTACTACCAGGGCGTAATGTAAGTTCGATATTGAGGTTCAACGCCCTTCCTAATACAGGGTGCGGCGCGGTAATGTCCCATTTTGAATCGCCCAGTGTGAAGCCGCACTTCTAATTAGACAAGTTCGAACAAAGTTAGAAGATGCACAAACTACTAATTTTTTCGATTCAATTTAGCTCAGTTGTCAAAATAATTTTATCAAAGCAACAGAAAGCTTTTTGCGTGGAGAGTTATTTTTCGAAAAATAAGTGTATCGTAGCAGTACAGCGGGAGTTTGACATTGCACACCAAACTGTAACTCGATCTGCATGGAGGGGGTTTTCATGAAGTTCCCTAGGGTTGTTGTCACTCCAATAACGCATATTTTGTTTATTAACACAGCCTGTGTCAACCCCCCAAAACATTGAACGAGTACGTGAGGCGATAATGCAGTGACCTAGGCGCTCAGCTCGCAAGCATGCTGCTGCTCTTGGCATATCAGACCGTTCATTGCGGAGGATACTTCATAAAGAACTGCATTTTCATCCCTACAAAATGGTAGTGGTGCAGGAATTGTTCGAGCGAGACTTTATTCAACGACAAAATGCATGTGAAACCGTGATTGACTCCATACTTCCAGATGCGATAGTTTTCTTTAGTGATGAAGCCCATTTTCACATTTCAGGCTGTGTTAATAAACAAAATATGCGTTATTGGAGTGACAACAACCCTAGGAAACTTCATGAAAACCCCCTCCATGCAGATCGAGTTACAGTTTGGTATGCAATGTCAAACTCCCGCTGTACTGCTACGATACATTTGTTTTTCGAAAAATAACTCTCCACGCAATAAGCTTTCTGTTGCTTTGATAAAATGATTTTGACAATAGAGCTAAATTGAATCGAAAAAATTAGTAGTTTCTGCATCTTCTAACTTTGTTTGAACTTGGCTAATTAGAAGTGCGGCTTCACACTGGGCGATTCAAAATGGGACATTACCGCGCCGCACCCTGTATTTATCTTGTGTCTAGGAGAAATAATGCTATATGCAGTTGCGAACGAGACGTGTAATATATTATTTTTTAAATATCTATTACTGCCATTGTAAAACTTTGACTCAAGCCACTCATTTGGAATAATGATCATATTTTTGTTTATTTTTTCTGTTTCAGGTTCAACTCTAATTTAATTGAAACTGGTCAGTTTTTTACTGAGAAAAGAAATCGGTAAGTTTCGATCTCTCTCTTCCTATTTTCATTCTATGAATAAAGGTAATATCATTTGTTGTAATGGGTAGAATTTTCAGAGTTTGCTACAGGAAATTTTCTTCAGATATTTTGAATCCTGTTAATTTTCTTTCTTTCGTGTGTGCATTATTTTGTATAAACATAGATATAGCTTCATACAAACCCATTAAGTTTTAAATAATGAATTGAAATTGATAAATATATCTAGGTATTTACTTGTGTAAAACTAGGGCGGCGAGGTGAGATTTTTTACCAATTTAAAATTGAAGGTTGAAATTCAGTAAATCTGAAAATCTTCCATCACATGACGCAATGCTTTTGATGTAAGATCTCTTCAATTCCTTTGTGTCACTTGAATTGCTACCATAAAGACCAGATTTCGCAAGGGATGTCTCCGAATTAACTGGAAAAAAATCATCCCAGAATATTTTTCTTTAAATAAATTAATGACTGTAAAATTTGATTCAGACAAAAATCTAATGCAAAAATTTAAATCAGGAAGATGACATTATACGTAATAGACTTCACGTATCGCAAAATGCAATAGTTCATTGCTGTCAAGAGACACATAAGAAGTAAATTAGAAGCATTTTGATAAATAGGTGTTAAGGGACACGATTTAGTCTTGAATAAATTTCTAGAAATCACAACACAGGTAGAGATGATCCTGTCAATCAGTCATTAGGGTTAGGAGGTAGAAAACAGAGTCAGGAGGTAGAAAATGGTTTGAGTATCAACTTCACCTGGTGGTTACCTTGCACTAAGGAGTATTACTATATTAGGCAGTTAGTGAACAGATTTTGCTTTAATGGATTAGATCACTATTAGATGGAAAATGTGAACACATGGTTGACCCCTCACCACGACGTTACACTTGAAGAGGTCGCGAGGCGCACTCGACATCACGGCTAATGAATGAATAGGTCGCCGTGAGAACATCAGCTGATTTTGTTGGCAACCGTCCTGGGCAGAGACAATGACTCGGGATGTCTAGCCGGTCTATTTATAGGGACGTCTCTCCCAAGAATGTCGGGATGTAATTGAAGATCAATGAGACATTAGGAGGCAGAGCGCCGGGGGATGCCTCCTCGTGTAAGGCCATGTCTGGATGTTGCAGAGCTCGGTAATGAATGATTAGAGGAGAAATTACAAAGTACATTAATTTGCACTGCCGGGGTGGCGTAAGACAAGTGTCTCCTTTTGCTTAAGTAGAGTACAAAGTACTGACATTGATTAGATACAAATGGTTTCAGAGAAGATACATTTGAATTTCACTGGAAATGATTTCTCTAGGATATGACTCATCAGTCTTATGAATATAGTAGCATGTCCCTTTTATAAAGCTCTTTGAATTTATATTGTGAAAAGTTGCACGAATGTTTAAATAAATAAATTTGTGCATTGTTAAACCATTGGCATTATGGAATTTATTATCTAGCGCTGAAAGTCTAAATAAAGCACTACTTATACCTACTCTTAATTCTAATATGCTCACTTTAAACATGTTTCTTATAATAGCTAGGTATCTTTGAACTTTTTTCGACTATTTTCATATCATCAGAGGTAATGAATGATTTTCGTCAGTTATAAGTTCAAATTATATTTAACAAACTCTGATGAAGCTATTCATCAAGTCAAGATACACCTCAAATATTATCCATTACAGGAGCCACAAGGTATCTCGATCTATGATCTCCATTAATAACCATCTTACTAGAACTGCCGGGGTTTGTCTAATACGTTTAAACCCCATTATCCAACAGATTAAACCGCAATAACTTAACCGCATAATCCTTTGCTAAAATCTTAATTACCAAAGAGAGCGAGCTTTGCCAAAACGAAATTATCAGCTTTGATAATTCGATCTGAAATAAATTAACATTAATCAGGTTGTTCATTTCCGATTTTTTTACTATCGATCTCAAGTAGCGTGTTCTTAACTTTTCATTTTCAAACACGCCTTCACCTCTTGGTTCATGCTGGAAGGGTCTTATGCTAAACTAAACAAACGGATAGATTTGTGTAGCTGATGTTGGTAATAGCAGTGCAAAAGTTTCATATTCTACTCTTTGGTGATTTAAAACTTCAATTGTCATATCAACAATAACTGTAATATTATTGATGATATGTATAATAGGTATTTTTTTTTTTTTTTTTTTTTTTTTTTTTTTCAGTTCTTGTTTTCTTCCTTGGAAAATGTTAAATATATTCGTAGATATTATATGCTTACATTGAACTCTTATTGAATTATTCCCTCCAATGTTTATTAGTGTGGAAGGCATTCTTAACACTTAGACGACCGGGTGTACCACCGGTGGTACACGCGTGTCTGTACGGAATGGACCGGGTGTAACACCGGTGGTACACGCATGTACTACGCCTGTGAATAGCCTAAACATCGCCGGTCCCACGGGAGAATTCACTAAAAACATGCCGGTCGTCTATGTGTTAAAGGTGTTAAGAAACCAAACAATATGACCGTATCTATTAACGTTATTCGCCCCTGTTGGTTGTAACTTTAATAAATTAATATTGATTGAAAGAGGTAGTTCGTACCTGTATAAATAAAAGTTCAATACATTCTGTGTGTTTATGGAGACTTTGACTTGAACCGCGAATACCGCGATCTTGAAATGCATCGAATACACTATCTACATATGCATCAGAGTGAGTGATGCTTTTATAATTAAAGTGCTCCATGCACCGGCAACATATTGCACACGTAGATCGCGGTAATAATCATGTTGAGCAGTTCTCACACCGGTGCAAGTTCTTGAGCTGATGTAAGTTATGTGGAGGTACAAGGAAGATTTAATTGATATAAGCGTAGGTAATTATTTTATGGACTTGGGCATGAAAACGTTGTACGCGCCTTTTTCTTTGGTTTAAAGACATGCAAATATTGTTTATCTACTTTGTAAAGAACATCAGGTTTAAGGGTCTTGTTTAAGTACTAAAGAATTCTTACGATCCGATAGATATGTAGTTGAATTATATGCCACATTTAATAGAATAGTAGCATGTCTAATCTTATTCTAATTCGTTAAACTTGTTGATTAGGTGTATCTACATTAATAAATCCACTTTCATTTAATCTAAATCTAACACCATGTAAGATAATTATTTTGTTGTCAGTGTAAAAGAACATGAGGGAGTCTTGTAATGGAATATTGAACACTTGGTAAATTATCGTAGGTGATCAAAATAGAGAACACTTAAGAGATTGCCAGAAAGTGACACCCCAACACCCGACAACAACGGTGCAAATGCACATTTCCCAAACACAGTCTGAGAGCTCCCCCCTGGCTTGCAACGTGATGTATTCTCTTGGTAGATAAAGCCATAAAGCCTTCTGCTTTCTCTCGCGAAAATCTCACATAACAACGTTACAGTATATGTATATAATGAACTTGTGCACCTACTCACAGCACCAAGTATCTGACAGGAACAGAAGAGCTGCAGTAGTTTTTTGTTCAAACATAAAGAGCATTAAGTTCAGCGTTATCATAAGTCTACTTCAAAAGAAAGCTTGGCAGGGATGCACACAATAACGACTCTTGCAAAATGATGCAATTGTAGCTCTCATTAAAACATACAAAATGGAACTACGAGTATTAGTTATGATGAGCATACGAATGAAATTAAAAATGAATATAATTTCCACCGTCTGCTAAATGTCTGAGTGGCGGGTTGGTGACATCCGTGAATATATTTTTAGAATTGTCTCCCAGTGTATCCCTGAGAAGATCCATATTCTCGCATTATAGTTTTGTTCCAACGATATTGACATGTCAGTTGCCTTCGGTTCGGTTTCGGTATTGTATCTGTTTCGTCTTTCTCCCAGAAGTCGTGCTTGGTTCGTTTGATATTTTTACCTCGTATTTTCGGTGCGTGAAAAAAATAGGACTTCTTTGTCGTATCCCTTAGTGATTTCAGTGTGAGTTTTCCAAGGTGTATTGATAGGACCACGAAGTTTTAGTCAGTTATCTTGGATTGGAAGCCCCTGTTTTAGATTGTAAGTTTGAATTGTGAAATTGTCATTTTATAATTTAATTATTCTTTTAACTTTATCATCGTAACTCTCATAATTTAACTGATTTTCGTTTTCTAGCAATATTTTCTTTGCTTCGGCATGGTTCACTTGTTCAGATATCGCTCCACTAAACTCATGTTTTAAACAATGTGTATATTCAAACTTTTTTATGGTACATATTAAATACAGATTTAATATTCCTTGCGGTTTTCTTCCTCACTAGCTTTTTGTTCTATCAAACATGGATTGTATATTTTTTAGAACATGTGTTTTTCATCGTACAGGTTTTTTTTCCAGCTTATAATTTAAATAATGTTATGTTGTGTCTTTCTCTGTCTATAATTTCTTCTTTTCACATATCTAGTGTAGGTACAGGGTGTGTTAAAAAGAAGTTGGTTATACTTGTTATTATGTTAACTTTATTGATTTTTGTATTCAAATAGCTTTAAGAAGTAATCTTGCTGTCGACGACTTCTGTACTCGGCATGGGAATAGTTACATGTCGATATAGTGGCACAAACATGATCTTATGAACTCAGAACCAAAATTTGGACAACATAGTGAATTACGAGATACAAAATAGAAAACATGACCAGGAAATGTTGAACCAAAGCCCAAGAATCAATCTTGTTAATCAGTCTCTATAAGTTGCTCGTTCATTTTTTCTTGCCACCCTATAATGTGATGGAACCCACATTTCCCCTTCAATTTCAAACATTAGTTACCAAAGTAGAAAACCTCATGTTCTTTCAATGCTGATTCCCATTCCCTTCATCAGCCTCATTTCTAATAACACTTATTTATTCAATGTGTTAGCAAACCACACTGGCAACACATGTGGTGAGATATCTGGATCTTGATCCCTAACATCAGGTGTTTTTACTAAGGCTTCCTTATAATCAATAGATATGTATCCTGATTCCTGTGGTACCTGGGTAGAGGTAATGACATTGATTGCTATAGTTTTGAGTTTATTGACTTGTACAGTAATGATAGTTTTGGTATAGAGATGTAACGGATGTAGTTCATTTCCTTACATTACACCACATTTTATGTGGTGTAATGTAAGGAATAATTCTTCCTCCATTACATAGTGTATAGAATAATTAATTAATTGTTTTATTTTCATTTTCAAAGTAATCATCAAGATGCATCTGTTCATGACTACAGTTAAATTGGTTAAGTGCATGATTTTATTTGAACCCTTTATACTTTCATCGACAAAGCTATTGAATTACCTACTAAGCTGTCATTTCACAAAGCCTTTGGTCTACTGTTCCATTGAATGTTACAAATACCCTGTAGTAATTTTTCACAAAGGCAACTGTTTCTAAAACATTTCTGCTTCAATAGAGTGCCTTATCATGCAACAGGAGAACATGAAAGAGAATAACAAATAGGCAATTTCCATACTATAATTAAGTAGAGGGATAATATTGATTATAGGCATGCATAGTTCAAATTTTATGTTGTGGAATGGAAATTTTTTAAATCAATTTAAATGTTAATAAATAAATAATCAACTAGCATTGATGACACGGTGTTTCTGGTTGTAAGAAATTATCTATCTTTGTGATATGACCATGCACTTGAAAACAAAGTTAAACAAATATCTATCAAATTAATACACGACCATAATCAGTCCCTCTAAAAAAATTACTAGTTCAATTCCTGCACTTTTTCACCCGAAAGGTTTTTGATTTTTGACTGATGTCTTTTTGTAATTTAGATATTATCCTCTATTTTGCCACCATATATTATCATTATGGAGAGATTGACAAGAAAATCATTTTCATTATTCTGGATTAGGTACGTTAAAGAACTAACGAGAATGTTACACAATATTATATGAGTTTAGTAAAGTTTCCTATAACTTGTCTAGTGTTTCGTGAGCTATTATAATAAATTTATAACTCACTAAAATTCATAATTAGGTAATACTAATTACGGATTTCTATTTTGGTATCCCTCCTGCATTTAATGACTGTTCATACTCAATTTTACCTTCTCTGTTATTTTCTCAAAAAGCTTCACAGGAACCGCGGGAAATTGAAATATTTCCGTGAGTCCCTTGTTGTTTTAAGCTATGATAATTATCCATGTTCTGCATTTGTGTGTGTGTTCGTGGTGATTCTTGTGTAGTATGTACTCGCGGGGCATTGCATGTGTGTTCTACAAACATGCCAGGTTTCCTATTGTTGGAGCCTACACACTGCACCACAAACCAGGAAACCTTTAGTTTTAGATCGTCACTAACCGAACACAGTGAGGTTCTGTTTTAACTTGGGTACTTGACAATTTGGCTTTCGTTTGTCTGTTCCGCGATAAGTCTCGACCGGATTCTTAAAAAATGTTGAAATTTAGTATACATGTTCAAATGGGGCCGTTTTAATGAAAATTGAAAAGGATTTTTCTATTTTTATTGAAATAGAAGCAAGGCTCTTGAAATTTTTTAGAGTCGTTGAGAAAATATATTTGAGTTCAGCAGTAAAATTTGGTGATCGTGAAGTCTAAGGGGGTTGTACTGTGATAAAAAATCGAAAAAGGGCCGAAAAAAGGACCGGTTGATACTTTTTAATTAAAATCCATCGAGTGGGGTATGAAGGGTCTCGATGTCCTCATACTTGATTAAAGATTTATAATGCGATAGTTGAATCTGTGTGAGGTTCACAGTTCACAGAACCACTAGTATGATCTGTGTTACATAAATCTATTTTTTAATTTTCTCAAACTGCCTTACTCAAATTCGCCTTTCTTAATTAATTCGAACCACTAACTAACCTTCAGATTGCAAGTCTTATGCCTTAACAGTATGGGTTGTGATGCTGCTTAAAACATGCAATCTTTTACAAACGTTTATGCCTCATTCTCATTTAGCTGAAGTGAGCAGAGAAGTCGACAAACATGAAAATAATGATAACTACCTCACTTGCCGGCTAATTTGTTTACTTCTCGTTGACAGTACATGGGTGAAGAAGTAGCAGGAGAAGTACGCAGGCGATTGGGCAGATGGGCTAGTACATCCTCGTTACACTCATTCAACTCCTCCCCCATCACTTCAGCAACATGGGCCTTTATTTTTAGAGGTTCTTTTACCTAACCTCAGAGATTGGTAGTACTGCGTAAAGTTTCAACTATCAAAAAAGTTCTTGCTTTCGATATAATAGAAGCCTGAGAAAAATGTGTTTATTTTTCAAATACCCTGTCTCTGTAAACGCGATGTCTTGGGTTTTCGATCTGCCTCTGAAATATCAATTATAACAGGGTTCTCAGGATGAAATCTATCAAGTCATCTATCAAGAAACTCTGAACATAGTCATACGTTTTATTTATAATATAAATATATTATGAACATATTAAGATTTATTTTATACTAACTGTGCATGTGGCGATAAACTAAAAATTATTAATTGTATTAGTACATAATTGTATTAGAGTTTTTTCAATTAATAAATAATTATTATATTTCACAGTTTACCCTAGTTTTTTGCATAAGTGTAGTAAAGTGCTCAATACTTCATATTCTAAGTTTTAATTGATAGAAGTGAGACGTAATAAGTGAAATTTTAGTAGATAATACGATTGTTAACATAAAAGATAAGCCTAATTTTTTACAAGTGTTGTAATCATTCTAAAGGCTCTCTCAAGTGCAAACTTAGAACAATATATTTTCTTCTTTCTTAAAATAAGACTTTATCAATAACAAAATAATAATGTACCTACAATAAGACATTATCAATAATAAAAAATAAAAAAAATTACCTTCGTTGAATTTTCATGTTATTTCAAAAAATTCGGAGTTGTTTATTTTTCTCATTCATAATTGCTAGGCAACACTACCAAAAAGAAATAACATATATTATTTATAGTCAAATTTGAATAAATACCATTAAGTTCGACTGCTCTCCGCTAGATTCGGTTAGTGTAGAAATAACAATTACTACATAAATAATATTTACTTATCATTAAAATTACAAAAAATAGACAATATATAAAAAACGGTGATTATAAATAATTAAAATCCAATAGATACCTATAACAATAATTTGACTCACAAATTAAATATAAATTTGAATAGTAAAAATAGAAATGGATTTTGAGAAAATACGAAATATTTTCAAAGAAGAAACCGTAGCATTGGAAGAAAGAATTATGATCAAACTTCAAAATATGATGAAACAGGAGAATGATAGATTCAAAGAAATTTTAAACAAACAGAATGAAATAATTAAAGAATTACAGAGGGAAAATAGAAACATAAAGAAAAAAGTAATGTCCATGGAACAATATTCTAGAAGATCCAACATACAAATAAACAACCTACCGGTGATACCTAACGAAAACATCCAGGATCTACTCTGTGAAATTGGCGAGAAAATTGGAGTTGAACTAAACTATGGAACGGACATACAAGCAGCTCACAGGGTTCCGTCAAAGAAAGATAATAACAAGCCAATTATTGTTAAATTTTCTAACCGAGAAAAACGCACTTCTTTTATTGTAGCTGCAAGAAAGGCTAAACTAAAATGCGGACAATTAGATATGGCAAAAGATTTAATGTTTTCTGCAGAAAATAAAATTTACTTCAACGACCATATGACAGTGGAAGGAATGAAAATCTTCTATGAAGCAAGAAAGGCTGTGAAGGAGAGGAAGGTGGAGTCTGCATGGACAATGAACGGACGCATCTTCGTTAAGAGAGACCAAATGTCGGAGCGGAAGGAAATTGAAGACATGGATGATCTGAAGCCATTTCTTGTCCCATTCAATCAAATTGTTTCCTAAAATATGTACCTTTCTCATTTTCTTTTTTCATTTTGTTTATGTATATATTTCTTTTTGTTATTGTTACTATTGTTATTTAATAATTCATAAATATTTCACATACTACTACTTGAACTACAGAATGCTTTTCTTCTCATATTCTTTTACAGAATATTGTAATGTCACAAAACATAATAATACTATATTAAACATATTTTTTATTATTTTCATAAACATCACATCAAATGGATAGTATAATCGATGTAATAGGTAACAGTGCTTTCAATGAAGAAAATTATTATTCTTGTGAAGATATAGATGAACAAATTAATTTTATTCAAAAGATAGGTTTAACAGTCTTCCATATGAATATATGTTCTTTAAAGAGTAAATTTAACGAACTGGAAGTTTACTTACAAAATTACTTAGAAAATATTGATATTATAATTTTTAGTGAAACTTGGCATGATGCTTCGGCACCTTATACTTTCTCTTTTAGTGGTTTTGAATCATACTTTTCAAATTATAAATTCAATCAAAATGCAGGATTATGTATGTTTGTAAAGAATCACTTAAATGTTCAAATTACTGAATTAAGAATGACAATGACAAACTGCCTTCGTTTAGATATGACATTGAACACAATAAAATTAGCTATACTAGGAATATATAGATCTCCTAAATCTAATATTAATATTTTTATAGATGAATTACACGAACTATTAAATTTACAAAATTTGCCGCCTAAAACTTTAATAATGGGAGATATAAACATTGATATATTACCCCAAAGTACAAGTTTTGCCAAGGAAGATTATTTAAACATGATATCTGAATTAGGTTTTGTTCAGTGCATAAACAAACCAACACGTGTAACACTAGGATCAAAGTCCTGTATACAGGGTGTTTCAGAAAAGTGTGCATTAATTTTAACCACGTATTTTATGTATCATTTTAGGGGGGGTCAACTCTATAACAAAATGGGCGAAAGTGCTTCATAAGGGAGATACACATCTCTAAAGGTTCTTTAAAAAAATCTTAGATTTTGAATTACGCCTTACTTGTTAGAGTTATTGAAACGCCGAAAAAAATTGACTCCCAATACAAGATGACGCCGTTATTTTGATGTGAGAATTGAGGTCATTGCACTTTCAGGGACGGCCACAGGGGGGTTAACTGAAAGAAAATAGGCCATACTTTTTTGGTGGTTAATCGAATTTGAATTTAGTTTTCGCCAAATGAATAACCATGTTATTTTACACGGATAAGGTCGGAATAACTTTTCTCTAAAAACAAGACAAGTGCCTCAAATTTGAAATTGATGATTTTTCATTATGCCTTCGTTGTGAACGGTCCTTTAAGATTGTGTTGATTTTGGGATGATTTCAGCCGGTATTTAGTTGGAAAATAAAGCCCAAGATTTTCTCTTGTGCCTACCACCTACAGTCCTACAACCTGATAAGATTTTTTTAAAGAACCTTTAGAGATGTGTATCTCCCTTATGAAGCACTTTCGCCCATTTTGTTATAGAGTTGACCCCCCCTAAAATGGTACATAAAATACGTGGTTAAAATTAATGCACACTTTTCTGAAACACCCTGTAGATCATGTTATATTCAAAGATCAAAATTTATCTAATATAGACACTGCTATTTTTAACACAAATATTTCTGATCACTACTCTATAGTCTCCAAAATTAAATTGAATTCAAATATTAATAATGAAAAAAGAAAAAAAGGTGAAACAATAATTTATACTGACTATAACAAATTAGATGAAATATTAAAAAATGAAAGTTGGACTGAAATAATTAACAACAATAATATCGACGTTATATGCCCATTATTTATTGAAAAATTGCAATCATATATTAATATATGTAAAAAACTAAAAAAAGTATCAAATAATATAAAAAATATTAAACCATGGATTACTCCTGAATTGGTATTATCTATTCGTAATAGAGATAAATTAGCTACTCAATCAAAAAAAAATCCTGAAAATATACATCTTTCAACATATATATAAAAATGTTAGGAAAAAAGTTTCAAAAGCTGTGCGTAGAGCAAAAGAAACTTACAAAAAAAAATGAAATTTATTCTTGTAATACTCCAAAAAAGAAATGGGAGGCAATAAATGAATTTATTGGAAGAAAATCAAAAACAAAAAACGAAATAAAGATAATAACAATAGATAATGAAAAAATTGATTGTTTAAAAGATAAATATAGAGCTGGAATTACTTTTAATACTTTCTTTAGTGAAACAGGCAGTAAAATAGCTACATCAATACCTACACTTACAGAAATACAAACTCAACAATTACAATTATTACAAAATATACAAACACATAACACTCTAAGTACATTTACACCTGTTCAAATTGGTGAACTGCACAAAATTATTTCTAAACTAAAAAATACTTCACATGGTTATGATAGTATTCAGGCTAAAACAATAAAAAAAATTGCTGGACACATCATTTCACCTTTACTACACATAATTAATTTAAGTTTAAAAAATGGTATTTTCCCAAATATATGTAAAAAAGCTGTAATAGTCCCAATTTTTAAGAAAGGAGATAAGAAAAACATGAATAATTATAGACCTATTTCACTCCTTACAACTTTTAGTAAAATCATTGAAAGTGCAGTGAAGATAAGAATTAATAATTATTTGGAAACAAATAATATATTATCAAGTCACCAATATGGGTTTAGAAAGAGAAAAAGTACTGAAGATGCGACCTTAGACTTGACTTCGTATATTCAAGAAAACATGAATAAGAATAAAAAAGTAATAACAGTGTTTTTAGATATAACCAAAGCGTATGAATCAGTAAAACATAATATTTTAATACAACAACTTGAAAATATCGGTTTAAAAAATATAACATTAGATTGGTTCAAATCATATCTCAGCGAAAGAACTGAACAAGTACGACTTAACGGACAAC
>CM044956.1:18714682-18773291 GCA_024516035.1 Bactericera cockerelli | reverse complement strand
AACGGATGTAGTTCATTTCCTTACATTACACCACATATTATGTGGTGTAATGTAAGGAATAATTCTTCCTCCATTACATAGTGTATAGAATAATTAATTAATTGTTTTATTTTTATTTTCAAAGTAATCATTAAGATGCATCTGTTCATGACTACAGTTAAATTGGTTAAGTGCATGATTTTATTTGAACCCTTTATACTTTCATCGACAAAGCTATTGAATTACCTACTAAGCTGTCATTTCACAAAGCCTTTGGTCTACTGTTCCATTGAATGTTACAAATACCCTGTAGTAATTTTTCACAAAGGCAACTGTTTCTAAAACATTTCTGCTTCAATAGAGTGCCTTATCATGCAACAGGAGAACATGAAAGAGAATAACAAATAGGCAATTTCCATACTATAATTAAGTAGAGGGATAATATTGATTATAGGCATGCATAGGGCAAATTTTATGTTGTGGAATGGAAATTTTTTAAATCAATTTAAATGTTAATAAATAAATAATCAACTAGCATTGATGACACGGTGTTTCTGGTTGTAAGAAATTATCTATCTTTGTGATATGACCATGCACTTGAAAACAAAATTAAACAAATATCTATCAAAAACAAATATCTATCAAATTAATACACGACCATAATCAGTCAGTCCCTCTAAAAAAATTACTAGTTCAATTCCTGAACTTTGCACCCGAAAGGTTTTGATTTTTGACTGATGTCTTTTTGTAATTTAGATATTATCCTCTATTTTGCCACCATATATTATCATTATGGAGAGATTGACAAGAAAATCATTTTCATTACGAGTATTCTGGATTAGGTATGTTTAGTTAAAGAACCAACGAGAATGTTACACAATATTATATGAGTTTAGTAAAGTTTCCTATAACTTGTCTAGTGTTTCGTGAGCTATTATAATCTCTATACAGTATGTCTCAGAAGTCCTAGCGGAGGCCCTGTAACTTTTGAACGGCTGGGAATTTTGAAATTCTGTTTTTTTCTACACATAGGAAAACCCCCATGGCAAATCTGATGGTGATGTTAAAATTCATGTTTGATCCCCGGAAGTGACATTTTTTGATAAAAAATGGCCATTTCTCTCGAAATTTAAATGAGAAGGTATACTTTGGGTTTCATATTATTAATCTACTGGCCATAACAGGTAATTATACAAAGTTTCATTTTTCTGCCATAACCAGGGGCAGAAAGTTGGAGGCTGAAAGTTGAAAATTCAGATATCACATTGATTGGCAATGTGGGATCTATTGCTCACAAAATGGGTTTAAAAGGATAGAAGAAGTGTCTTTGAAGTAACAAAACAATGAAAACACCAATATCTGTATCACCATTCAATCAGTGGCGAAGTAAAAAAATAACCAGATTGTGATTTTTTTCCAACTTGAAGGTTCGGTCTCCAAGTTGGAAGTCGACAACACTACATTGCACTTACCTTTCATCAGCGATGGGAATTAATATTTTTTTGTTTTTTTTTTTAAATTTATTTTTTTGGCTATCATATTCATGATTTCTTATGATAATAATAATGAAGCTCTTATTCACATTTAGCGTAGTTTTTCTTCTCAACATGACAATTCTTAAGAGTCGAACCGGATTCATACGGAAACATGCATTATTATTAAATTATTGAAATAGTACATATTGATATTTTTTCATCAAGCCAATGAACTCAGAAGCTTGTAAACTCAAAAACTGAAAACTTACCTACCTACATGGTAAATATTTTTAATAATAATAATAATAATAATACCGTTAGGTATTGTATATTTTACGGTACATAACCAATTTACAATATTAACAAAATATAAGATAAGATTTTTTTTCTTTGTTCTACAGACACAAACACAAACGAAATACATAATTTGTCAAGATTAAAATAGGAGGAAAAAATAATAATTAAAAAGTGACTAGATAATAATAAATTAATAATAATAATAAGTTATAGAATATCACAGTTACATATCACAGTTACATTGATGTGAGTACTGAAACTGATTGTCAGAACCTAATTAGAAATCAAGAAAGGATTTACATGGAATAAAATCCATGGTAAATAAATATGTCAAAAATCAAATTCAGGGTTTGCATTCGCATTTCTAGTCATTCTATTAAGAGGTAGATAAAATGAATAATTTGTGTTACAGTTCGTAACAAAAAAGGTTTTTTCATTACGAAGTCGGCGATGGCCGTCCAGTCCCACCAGTCCCAGAAGCCTAGAACAGTCCACGCCACCAGCCAGCAGCTTACTTAAAAAGACCATATCAGCAGTTGACCTGCGATCTTTTAAAGTGGGCAGCTCAAAAGCATTGTTAGGGTAGCGGAAGCGAACATACCAAAGAAACTTCTTTTGGACACGCTCCAAGAGGTGAATGTGTGACTCATAATATGGTGACCAAACCGGGCCAGCATATTCGAGAATAGATCTGACTAGGGCTTTATACAAAAGCATGAAGGCTTCAAAAGATAAACCTCTTGAATTCCTGCAAACATACCCCAGTATGCGGTGGCATCTCATGGACAGGTGAGTAATATGAGGAACAAAAGTAAGTTTACGATCCAAGGTAATACCTAAATCGCGAATCTCTTCAACTTTGACGATTGGGGTGCCAGCAATGGTATACGTGAAGTCAATAACCCTGCTTCGAGAAAACTCAACAAGAAAGCATTTATTGAGTGACAGAGACATTCCATTCAAAGATAGCCAATGATTGAATGAATTGATATCACTCTGCAAAAGATTACAATCATAAAGCATCGAGATACTCTTGTAAAGTTTTACATCGTCTGCAAATAATAAAACTGAAGAGTGTTTAATGACATCAGGGAGATCATTAAAGAATAAGCTGAAGAGCAGCGGGCCCATATGGCTTCCCTGTCCAACACCTGAAGACACCTGGATAGGCTCAGAAAAAGACTCATTTACACGGACGGACTGGGTCCTACCAGAAAAAGATGAAGACAGCCAATTTAAGAAAAAGTCGCCTATGCCATATGAGCGCAATTTGGCCACAAGGAATCCAACATCCACCCTATCAAAGGCTTTGGCCACGTCTGTATAAACAGAGTGAACAGGGGTACCATCTTGAAAGGACTGAACGATATCCTGTTGATAGAGAAGGAGGTTGGTCACTGTTGACCTCTTTGCGACAAAGCCATGTTGCTCATCAGCAATAAAATGCTTGCAAGCAGAAGCCAATCTCTCGGTAACCAGTTTATCAAGCAATTTTGGAATCGCTGATTGTATGCAAACGCCTCTATAGTTGCGCACATTGCAGCGGTCCCCAGATTTAAAAATGGGTACAACAAAACTGGACTTCCACATAGTTGGAAACACACCCTTAGATAAAGAAATATTAAAGATCTTACACAAAGGAGTCGAGAGCAAAGAGGCGCAAGACTTCAAAATGAATGATGGTATATTATCAGGACCACTAGAGAATTTGGGTGGAAGACGAGACAATGCTTTAAAGACCTCTAAAACATTAAACTGACAACAATTGAAATCAATTACATCATGAAGTCCATAGGGAGGAATTCTATTCTTAGGTTCCTGATTAACAGAGGAAAAACATTCCGCCAGAAGGTTGGCAGTCTCCTGAGGGGTTGAACTGATGGTTTCATCAAGGAACATATTCTTGGGAAGTCCCTTGATCTTCCGGGTTTCTTCGGAATACTTCCAGAAAAAGCGCGGGTTGGACTTAATGCTATCACTAACCTCTTCCAAGTGAAGCTTGTGCAGGTCACTACTCAAGATCTTGCACCTTGAACGTAAATTGGAAAAACGGGAGTAATCGGACTCAGAACCAGATTTCTTATAGGCAAGATGAGCCTTCTTTTTCTCAAAAGTAAGTTTTCTTAGTGTATTGGAAAACCAACGCGGAAATGAGCTGGAAAAAATGCGTTTACGAGGAGTAGTCAGTTCAATACCAGTGAGAAGTACATTGTAGAATGAGTCCACTACAACTTCCAAATCTGTGTGACCGAAGACAGAGTTCCAATCAGCTTTCTTCAAATAGAGCTTAAGATCATCAATTTTACATTTTTTGTAATCTAAAACGTTCAGGTTAGATGTTAGAAACTCGACATGAGGTTTAACAACTACATTAAAAAAGAAAGCAACGTGGTGAAAATTATTGGGTAAAAGGAGGTCATGGGCTCTTTCAGTAGATATAGAGCTGTCATTGGAGAAAAGCAAGTCAAGATAAACATTGTGGTCATTTGGAAGAGTATTCACTTGATGAAGAGATAAGCTGTTGTAGGTTTCGCTCACATGGATCGCAGGAGAAGATAGTGGACAAGACACAATAAGACTGCATTCCTCATCAGACGACCACGAAGCAGTATTGAGATTGTAGTCTCCTAGAAGAAAAGCTCTAGAATGAGGAACTGTAACACAAACATGTTCAACAACATTACAATGTTCCACATACACATCCAGCGGAGAAGACGGAGGAATGTAACTGCAAGCAAACAGCAACGCTTCCCCCTGTAGTTGCACCTTGACAAACAGAAGCTCATACGACTTGGATGGTGACGCAACCGGGACTAGCTGAGACTGGAGAGACTTGTGCACTAGAACAATCACACCCCCTCCCCGGGACTTACTGGAGACTTCAGAATTCCTGTCAGAACGATACACATAATAATTAATAAAATTTACTTCACTTGTACTAAAATTATCATTCAGCCAAGATTCAGTTAAAATAATAATATCATAAAAACACAATTCAACATTTCGTTGTAACTCATCGAGCCGGGTTCGAATCCCGCCTACGTTTTGGTAATAGCAAATTAGGGAACTTTTGTTGCAGTCTTGGATCTCAAGTTTTTTTTCGGCGAGATTTTGGGTGAAGTCACTGGTTTCCCGATCTCAGTGGAAACACGAGCTTGAGATGACCTGGCAGGGGGCTTCTTACTACCGGCATCAGGAGCTGCTTTGGTGGAGATCGGAGCATCCTTTTTCTTCTTCTCACCAGTAGCAGAGGCAGATATATCTTTGGTGAACGTTTTATGTTCACCAGACTGGGAATCAAATGACTCCAGGATGTATGATTGTAGGAGTTTGCCTGTGAACCACTTGATAAAAGAACCCTCAGGCCATACATCACCACTGGACAAGAGCTGGCCCTGCTCCTCTGGCACTGCAACGTGGAACGAAGAGTAGCCCGGGTGACGGGTCTTCAGTTTGCAACATTTGATAGAAGACAACTCAACAACATCTTTTTGGAGATCCTTACTCAACTCCATGGCAGACAAGGTAGGGTTCAGCCGAGACACGAAGAATTGTGAAACTCTCATAGTATTAACAGTTGTAATGTCCGACCTCTTGGACCCAACGAAAGATGAGCCCGCGTCATTGGATGAGGTTCTGATTTGTCCCCTTTCCACACCACTGGCTCCTGATCGGACAGCAGAAGAGAAGGACGGCGCCCCTGAATATGAAGATGATGGGCAGGGAGCAGACTCGAGTCTGACAATCTTCTCATTCAGCAACGTGATGAGCTGTTCCTGCTCCAGAAGTCGCCGCTCCAGTTGTGCTACGTACTTGGAAACATCAATAGTACATCCACTCTCTGCATTAACTGTAACGACATCAGCTGTTTGAGAAGTCATGTTAGACACCCACAATAGTATCTGTACGATAGTAGTAATATGTACGTACTATAACGCCACGAACGTATCTATAATATGTAGTTGTTAGCTGCTGGTAAGTGGTAATCACTGAGATGTATGTAATGAAGTATACTTGTAGGTAGGTAAAATAGATAAAATAGATAAAGCCACTACAGAGTTCAGCGATGAACACAAATTGTCAATTAAACCATTAAAAACATGAAAAAATTACGATTATTTTAATGTCAAACAAAAAATTTCTAAAAACAATACTAAGCACAAAAAATTTTATGAAAAAAAAAAAAAAAAAAAAAAAAAAAAAAAAAAAAAAAAATTAGTTGTGATATTTGTGCAGTAGGTAAACTTGAAATCATAATCTTCAACATAATGATTTTTTACTCCGACACTGATTGAAGGATGATACATATTGGCGTTTTCATTGTTTTGGTGCTTAAAAGAACGATTTTAAAAAACATTTTGTGAGCAATACATCCCACATTGCCAATCAATGTGGTATCTGAATTTTCAACTTTCAGCCTCCATTACTCTGCCCCTGGTTATGGCAGAAAAATGAAACTTTGTATAATTACCTGTTATGGCCAGTAGATTAATAATATGAAACCCAAAGTATACCTTCTCATTTAAATTTCGAGAGAAATGGCCATTTTTTATCAAAAAATGTCACTTCCGGGGGTCGAACCTGAATTTTAACATCACCATCAGATTTGCCATGGGCTTTTTCCTATGTCTAGAAAAAAACAGAATTTCAAAATTCCCAGCCGTTCAAAAGTTACAGGGCCTCCGCTAGGACTTCTGAGACATACTGTATATAAATGTCAAAGTAGTCACTGACCACTGACTGATCATCGCTCTACAGCCCAAACCGTAAGTCCTAGGAAGCTGAAATTTGGTAGGTAGCTTTGTCTTATAGTCTAGATGTGCAATAAGACGGGATTTTTTGAAACTCCCACTACAACACCTGCCATTGACGAAAAAGGATTTTTTGCTTTCACGGCCATGCCTCGGCCCGCAAAGCGGGTGACAGCCCGCTAGTAAATTATAACTCACCAAAATTCATAATTTGGTAATACTAATTACGGATTTCTATTGTGGTATCCCTCCTGCATTTAATGACTGTTCATACTCAATTTTACCTTCTCTGTTATTTTCTCAAAAAGCTTCACAGGAACCGAGGGAAATTGAAATATTTCCGTGAGTCCCTTGTTGTTTTAAGCTATGATAATTATCCATGTTCTGCATTTGTGTGTGTGTGTTCGTGGTGATTCTTGTGTAGTATGTACTCGCGGGGCATTGCATGTGTGTTCTACAAACATGCCAGGTTTCCTATTGTTGGAGCCTACACACTGCGCCACAAAGCAGGAAACCTTTAGTTTTAGATCATCACTAACCGAACACAGGAGGTTCGTTTTAACTTGGGTACTTGACAATTTGGCTTTCGTTTGTCTGTTCCGCGATAAGTCTCGACCGGATTCTTAAAAATTGTTGAAATTTAGTATACATGTTCAAATGAGGCCTGTTTTAATGAAAATTGAAAACGATTTTTCTATTTTTATTGAAAAAAGCAAGGCTCTTGAATTTTTCAGATGGGCTCGTACATCCTCGTTACACTCATTCAACACCTTCCCCATCACTTCAGCAACATGGACCTTATTTTTATAGCTCCTTTTACCTAACCTAAGAGATTGGTAGAACTGCGCAAAGTTTCAACCATGTAAAAGTGCTTGCCTTCGATATAATAGAAGGCTGAGAAATATCATCTTGAAAAAAAAATGTGTTTATTTTTCAAATACCCTGTCTCTGTAAACGCGATGTCTTGGGTTTTCGATCTGCCTCTGAAATATCAATTATAACTGGGTTCTCAGATGAAATCTATCAAGTCATCAAATCAAGAAACTCTGAACATAGTCTTAAGTTTTATTTAAAATATAAATATATTATGAACTCATTGAGATTTATTTTATACTAACTGTGCATGTGGCGATAAACTAAAAATTATTAATTGTATTAGTACATAATTGAAATTCATACACAGATAAATGTACATAATATTAAGTACACATTTTTAAGTACATAATACAAACGTACATAATATTAAGTAAGATTAGTAGTCTTACTCGTATTACGCACTTCCGGGAACTCTGTCCTGTTAAACTGAAATTAGAGCACTTAAATTTCCCTGGATAAAAAAGTCTTCTTTAAAAAAGCATCGGTTACATTAATCTCTCATCCCCAAGAAAAATTTAATGGCCAAGTTTTGAAGGTAAAGCACTACCTACGTACTTAGAGAGTTTAAAATTTACAACATTGGGTACACTCAAACTTTTTCTACCTTTTTTTAAGGCGACGTGCTGGATTCGTTTTAATTGAATTCCTCGTGTAAGTTTAGGTTTGGCTAAACTTTATTAATATGGAGCGGGGAATTGCGAAAGAGAAGCTGATTTATGAGGTGACATGTCAGAATGTTGTGACGTCAAACATACAGGAGCGGTGTGGTGTTACCTGAAAGTTTGAGCGCGGAATTCTTAGAAACTCACTTGAGAAAAATAAACTCTCAAGGACGACCTTGAAAAAGTACAAAAATGCTTTCAGTAGAAAACATTATCACGAAAAGAGTTCTTTTGTTTAGTTCAGATCCAATTTTAATTTAATAATTTATTTGCTTAAAAGTATATGGACCAAAGATACCATAAAGAAACTCCGAAAACACCACCTCTATACGACTATACTTGTATATTTGTACCTAGATGGGTATTATACACTGTATAGTGTATAGTACAGTGTACAGGATCAATCGTAAGAAAAATTGTCGGTATGTACCTACTTTTTATGTTAATTGCAACAAAAAATCAGCTATACTATTTGCCATTTACTTTTTGAAATAATTCTAGAGTAAATTGAGCATTTCGTAAGTATAAGTACTCCCCTCTTCCTCCCCCTCCCTCCACCCCTTCCTGTCTGATGTCTCATTCCATGAGAACAAAATTTCAGAGAAAATCGCTTACGAGTAACTAGCTCCACCACCGGAAATGACGAGACGTTCTATGTAAATTAATATAATATCATAATAATTACATAGATATCTATATTGTTTTTTAAGCTGTATAGCGTAAATTGTTATGATCGCTCCCATTAATAAATTCATTCATGAAACAGAAGAGGAGCTGAAGAGAAGAAATATTAGAAATTAAAATTTTAAATGAAGCAAATAGGATGGTGGGCTAGATGTAGGACATAGCCTGGATAGACGAGGAGGAATGGAACTACCTGCATATGTAGGCATATTCTATTTTTTCAAGTAGGTATATCGAGAAAAAAAACTAGCAAGTTTGGAATTGTCCCAATAGTAAGCTAGGTTATAGTTTCCTAATAAACGAAGAAAAATGTAATACAAAAATTAACATTCAGATACAGCTGGATGTAAATGGTGGTGAGTTACCACATAATTCGAGAAAATTCAATAACTTAGAATGAAGATTTATTTTCTTCGTTACAGCGTTTTCGGCGCTGCGCTGTCAGTAAATAAGTATACTTAAACCTAGTGTTTTACTGCCGAATAATCTCTAGTATTTTTTTAATTAACAGACGAGATCTTATGATATAATGGTCCTCTATTTGGACAGTCTTCCTTTGCCTCTGTTTGCAATAAACATAATTAATTAACATAAGTGCGTACTCATTCATTAGATTATGTTTATTAGTCCTGTGAGAATTTTATGGGAACTGACCTATCATCACGGCCTTCTGTAATTTATTGCCTGGCGCTGAATTGTCGCGCACACTGAGGGTGACTCATCAGGATGCGAAGAGCAGGGACTTCTCAAGGGATTCTACAATAACTGTGTATTTCCTGAAAGTAAAGAAAGCTCTTATTATATGGGAATTATAAAAAAAATCAATTTTTTTATAGCCCAAGTTTACTGTCACGACAAAAGAAAGAGAAAGAAGAGAGAGAAAGAGAGAGAGAGAGAGAGAGAGAGAGAGAGAGAGAGAGAGAGAGAGAGAGAGAGAGAGGAGAGAGAAAAAAAAACTACCAATATCTACGCGAAAAAAATCCTCGAGCAGTGAAATAAAATTGAATCTTCATTAGAGATTCAAAGGTAATTTTATTGGGCTTTTCTGTGATTTTTTTTCGAACCATCCAATCTAATTTTATATTCTTGATTAGTTTTAAAAGTATCCAGAGAAATATGTCACGAGTTGGTCGCACTTTGTGTATAATGAGCAAAGGAAAGTCTGTGCCTATATTTCTAGAACGTCTATAGAAAGAATATATCACTGTCTGCGCCTAGCTATTTGAATTTTAAATTTCTCTTATTTTTTCTTCCTTTCAATTTTTGCATATCAAAGGCTGAAAAGGAAAAGTTGTTGCTGAATTTATTATTATCACCGCCAATATTTATTGCTTTCTAATTAAGTAAGAGAGAACGGCAGATTTCAGGGCTATAGCATCGTAGAATCTTCAGATATAAACGGGTAAAAAAGTAAATTAGCACTGATCCTTAATATCTCAAGATAGCCACATACATAATAGGTATATATATAATTTTATTCTCCTCGAGTGAGACCTAAACTAAATAATTAGCTCATTATAAACAGGATTAAATATAAGATAAGCAAGACTGTCCCTCAACTCGGGCTTTAGTGCACTGTGATTGGTTTAAACTCCGAACTAAGGGCGGTTCTTGCTTATCTTAAAGATTCTGTTTTAGAATTCAGCCCTAAGGGGTAACGTTTTGTACAGCCATGACATTATGGTGGTTGATAATAAAATCATCACAGGTATTAGATACCTATGATCAATTTTTATATTTATCTTAGAAGAAAGGGAAGACGGGTGGCTTTGTATATTTTCTGGCTCTTTTTTCTACCGTTTGATCCGGGTGACCAATATCAGACAGTTACGTTTCAGATTTTTCAAATAATGAGAGAATTCTGGTTCAAAGGTAAACTGACTCCACCGCAATATATTTACTTTCTTATTTTAGTTTCACATGACCTTTACCTTCCTAAAGTCCCTTGCTAAGAAACTAATAAAAATTCCAGCATCTTCATCTTATCATTCGACCCTGGCATCACTTGTTTGCATTCCTCTCTATGCATCGCAGTTTCAAAAGAAAATTTACATTCTTAAAAAACTTGCGAAGAAAAGAAACTGCAGAAAAGTACCTTTACTTTCGAAAAAAATCATGAGATTCCTTTGAAATGCCTGTGTATTTTCTCAGTAGCTTTCTTGAGAAAGTTTTCCCAGGTTGATTTTGCTGAGAGCTCACAAATAATTTTGTGGGACAAAAATACTTTTCTTTTGAAATCTTTCAAGTAGCCGACCTCGTTAGCTAAAAGGACAGTGTGTCTGTCTCTGATCATCCTGATTTTGTGTTCGATTCCAGCCTAGGGAAAAATGGAAAATGTGTTTGTACAATATTAATGTACATATTATGTTCATTCGTTCCCAGATAACCAATTCTATTCTAATGTGATTTTTGTCTCTTTCTTCGACATAGTATACATCTTTAAATTGGGATAGTTTGCCATTTCCTTAAGTTCTTCTATTCATCTTAAGTTTTAATTGTCCTTTTGAAAATTAGAGTTTTGTAATGCTGAGCTACCCACTAAAGTTGTGCAATAATAAAACAATGAAACCACATCCACATTTTTCAATAAACCAGAAATTCTTGTCCTAAATAGTTGTTGTAAGCAATGTGCATACAAGCATCAATTCCAGAAGAAGGACATGAAGGCCATTCTATTCTTCCTTTGAATCTTTTCTTTTCCATTGCCTTCCGGAGTTGAGTGCGGGAGGAGTAGGAACAAAATATCAAAGCCTTCACTCATCCTTGTCCCATATACCCATTGAAATGTTTATGCTAAGCTAAGTATTGTGTCTGAAAAGAAAGAGAAAAGAAAAGGAAAATTTTGAAAATATCCTCTAAGAAAAATTTTCCTTTGTGGCTAGTGCACAAAAAAAATCATGCTAGTTCTGTCGTTTTTTCTTTTTTCAAATTAGTTGCCTTTTAGGGATTATCGTCGTATCATTATGTTATCAGACTGTCTATGCTTTATGTCACATTAAAAACACAGAATGCATTTATAGTAGTGCTTTATTTAGACTGTCGGCTCGAGACAGGGAGTCCCATTACGCTAACAGTTTCTACTTTTACACTACTATAGTTAAACTCACCCTGCCGAAATGGGGACAAGGATAGCATTTTTGGGGACTGCAAGAGAAATATGCTCTACTTCTCTTATTAGTCCTTTGGAAACAAGAAACTACCAAAAAAACAGTAATGAAAGTGTGAAAAGAAAATAAATAAAATATGAAAAGAAAGTAAGGAATGTATAGAAAAAAGAAAGTATCAAAATAACAGATATAAAAGTATCAATATTAGAATAAAGAAAGTTTGGTAATGGAAGTAAAAAAGTACGATATCAAAACAAAGTAAAGGAAGTATCAAAAGAAAATTAAGAAAATATCAAAAGGAACATCAACAATAATTTTCCTCACCACCAGACATCAGCCGAAGAGAAGAACTTGTAGAGAGATAATAATGATCGTTGGTTGTTTTTCTTGCCATCATAAAAACGCTTCACATAAGGTTCAATCAAAAGCACACCAAACAGAAAGTAAACAGACAGACAATGGAGGAAAATGTTGCACCACTAGTGCGAGGTGCTCACACTCATTGAAATCATATACAATCCCTGCAAACATCCTGAGATACTGGGTGTCTCAGAGAATGTATTAAATTCAGAAGACTGGTATTCTATGTATTTCAATGGAATTAGATTTGAACTAATAATAAATAAAATAAATGAATATCCAGTAAGATGAGGCAACTTACTAAGAATATTCGGCAGAACACATAATAACCATAGCACACTTGTTTCTACATATTATATTTAAATAATATCAAATACTAAACTTGTCTTGGATTTAATATCAGATAAAATTTGACACTTCCTTTTTGGGCAAAATAGATATCTTAAACTCAAATAATTCTATTAGTCTACTTAAAACCCATCCAATAAGGCTAAAAGAAATCTTTCAAATGGTTTTTCTTGTATCGGGTATGAGTGATAAACATACTTTTTGGACTCTCTTTAGACCCAGATTTGGTACACCTATTACCCCTTGTATGAAGTTGATCTCCCCAGACACCCTGGTGTATTTCTATTATACTCACCTACTTACCTAGACGAAGCTGAAAAGGAATAAAAGAACTTCAAACATATAACTAGCAGGTAATAGAGAAACACATTTCAGACATAATAGATTGTATCTATTACACTATTCATATTGTGGCCATTGCAGAACTAGAAACATTATGTATGAAAACTTTTTGAACTGTCTCTGTTCTTTAAACCGACCTCAGTTATTCAATCACCAACCACCAAAGGTTGGTGGTTCGAGTCTCAAGTATGAATAATTTTTAGTAAACTGGGTCTGAGTACATAATCAAATTGTAACCTTGTGATTAACAGATATGTAATATATGTATACAAACTCCGAACTTCAACATGTTTGGAAGATGCACTCTTGCAAGATATCAGATGTGACCTACTAAAGGCTATTAATGAAACAATCAGGAAAATCTTCGTCCATGAGGACGACAGAGGTACAGGGAAGTAAGGTGGGTGGGAGGAGGGAAGAACATGATGGAAAGTAAATTGAACATTGCTCATCTGAAAGAATAAGACAATAAAAATTAAAAGAAGAAAAGAACAAGGATCATAGAAGAAAAAGTAGAGAGGAAGGAAACGTTAGAGGAGGGGTAGAGGAAGAGTTATTGGAGAAGAAGAATGGAGGGAAGGAAATAGATAAGAGAGCTTTGCTTCTGTTTACTGTGGGTGGTAACTGTGTTTTTCTCTCGTCAGACCATGCTTGATTAAACAGATAAATAAATAAATAAATAAATAAAATAAAATAGCCTTTATTGAAGAGTTAATCATTTAAAGAAATTTACAAACATAAGGGTTTCAAAATACACTAAAGTTATCTCTTTTCAGCCTAGGTGGCAAAATAGGTAGTAACAAAATAATAATCTAAGTTTATATAATTATCAAAATATTATAAACTACCTATTTTTCACTATACTCATATTTACAGTTTTAAATTCTGCTAGGCTGAAGGCCTCTAATGGGGCAGTGCCCATTAGGATTTGGACTTACATAACTTTAGAAGTCTTCTAAAGTTATACATGGCCAATTCTAATAAAAATATACATATGATGCAATAAGATTAATAATCTCACTTTTCTGTTTATACTGATTATACTGATCTAATTAACATTACAATTAATTAACATTACATCAATCTTTTACCTTTTTCCCTAACCTTCTTCCACAAATCTCTATTTTTTGCCACTTCTTTCCAGTTATCACCTTCTATTGTTTGAAACTCGGCTTCCCACTTTTTCTTGGGTCTTCCTCTTCTTCTTTTCCTATTTATTTTCCAAAATTGTATTTCCTTTGACCATCTCCCATCTTCTCTCCTAAGTACATGCCCTGTCCAATTACATTTTAGGGACCATATTCTGTGACCTATGTTTTCTAATCTTGTTTTTCCCCTCACCCAACTGTTTCTTTTCCTGTCTCTCAAAGTAATTCCTAACATTGACCTCTCCATTCTTCTTATTACTAAATTTAGTTTTGTTAAATATTCTTTTTTCAGCACCCATGTGATTAAACAGATACAATACAATAATAAATTATTTTCATTGTTGTACTGGGTTGTTCTCTGTATCAGGTTAAAACTTTTCCAGTAATGTGGATAATTGAGTTAATATTTCTTCGGTGGAAGCACTAATTAGACCAGTCCCGTCGGCAAAATGGTAGCGATAATTTCATGAATTTCTAGGACATGGGTTTGATCTCCGCCGACGAAAACTACTTTCATAATATCTTCTCAAATCATTCACTGATACTGTAATGATCAAGATAAAAGGTTATTCGTATTGGTGTTCATCACGTGAGTTATGCTTTCACAATTTTTATTACTCAATCCCGTGTAATTTTATTAAACTTATCTATGCTTTGCACTTGAATTATGAGACATCCGGGTCAGAAGTCCATTCAATTTACGAACTATTGAATCGGATAATGATTACTTTATACCTAATTCAAATATACATATAAAGAATAAATGCTTTATACCTGGGTGTAATAAACTAAGGACTTTTATTCTTGAAATCAGCAGATCAGCACACATACAATTTCTTCAGTCTATTTGTCTGTTATCTGATTCATGATGATGAAGATTTGATGCTCTCTCGTATTTGTCCAAGTCAACGTCAAGTCCACAATGTGAGCCCCCTGAGATATCCTTCTTCACCACTACTAGAACCTCTTCTCTCTTGAGAGAGTTCTATGTCTGTTCTATGTCTGTTTGCAGTCTACCTTCTTAACAAGTTGGTATAAATGTGTACAGTCTGTTGATAGTGACTGCTCAGCTTTTAAACTACCAAGACGATCACTTTCAGCCAAGATAAGGCATGCTTCTCGGGTGGGATGTTTACAGTGCTTTCCACTCTTGTTTGTTTTCTCGTCGCATTTACGATGAGAAGTTTAGTACATTATTATGCTTTGTGCAGTTTATGCTCTCTTTGTGAAACTGTTCTAGTTTGCGATATGTTTTACTTCCCCAATGATAGGTTACACAAAATGTAAAATCGTTTCTCAATATTACAGTTTTTGGAGATAAAAAACGACAGATCTTCGAAAAATGTTTCAAAATTAAATTCCCGCCCACGCCATAGTACCGAGTCATCGCGAAATTCCAGTGTGACTCATTTGAGATTCCCCGGATGTAAATGGAATTTGGGTACATTTTTATTATTAAAATTTCTTGTTCGATACGATTTATATTGTTTTTGTCTCTTTAGTATTATATTATGCTATTTGGCATTAATTTAGGTACATAAAAGTATAATAATCAAGACAAACAACAAACAAGTATTATAAGAACTTCAAGCACAATAGTGAACTCACATATACACACTTCTTATGATATTATACTTATAATCTTGAAACAAACAAAGCTTTGAAGTTCACAAGTCTGAATCTGAAACGGATGTATATGACATAAATACATTGTATCTATTTACAACCCCCAATACGATTCCTCAGATCTCGGTTAGCAATATTAGAACCGCAACATGCCTTGTTTTGAATTCGAAATGAAACTCAATTTAAATTTCCAGATAACTAACAAGTTGGATCCCACATTTACATATTTTAGTCCTAAAGTCCTCATTAACCATAATTCTGCCAGCAGTAACCTTAAGCATTTCTAAGAATTTATAAATAAGTTCATCAGACATACGGGCTTAATTAACAAAATACTGTAGATTTACACTTTAGTCAAGTGTAAGTTTCTTTCCTATGATTTTTTCCTGTTGTATGTGATGTTCTATGACTGATTTTGACACGTGTGAAAAATTAGGTCAAGGGATCAGTATTATTTTCATTTTCTATTACTTCCGATAAATTTCTGATATTAAAAATCGGAAGTGTTTTTTTTACGAATGATTTTTCATTTCTCTTTGTAATCAGAATTGGCAAGTATTTTATTTTCGGTGACATAACTTGTACATAACATAAGCGTGAAAGTTCCTTTTAATTATTAGGATGTAATACCTACTGGCTGGGGGTCAGGCTGGGGGACTATAAACAGGGAGTAGACCAGCATTTTGGCTTGGTTCTGGGGGCCCTTGTCAATTATTAGCCTCTTTTGTAAAGACATTAGTAGAAGTGCTGAGTCATTCCTCCACTGTCTGTCTACCATCGTTCACGATGACGTCACCCTATGATGAATGCCTACTTTTCTTTCTTCAATGGGTTTATATCAGTTTTTCATTACGTTTGTCATTGCCATCCGGTTACAATGAGTTGATATAACTTGTTTACTTTAACAACAAAAATCACAATAAAGGTTTTCAACTTACAATGAGGATGGTGATTTGGTTTCCAATATTTTTATATGATGTTGATTCGGTATTTCCTACCTTAATAATTACTAAGGACGCTGGGAAATTAAGGGCAGCTTATTGTGATTAAGTGATCATACTATCTGAAGAACCATTACACTCATCGGTGGAATAACATAAAAATCGGACTTTTGTTTTTAGGTCTTCATTAAATTTCGACGTGAAAACCAGTTGCACATACCTACTTGGAATATTCTTCTCGACCAAAGTATTAAACTTGAACTCCTACAGGAAGGACTGACGGAAAACTAATAAAATAAACCCAAAACACAGGGCAATCAATTAACGAAAAAAATCAGCTCGTAAAAAGGGGTTTAAGTAATTTAAAAGCGAAGCACATCCATGAAAAATGGAGTTAATTAGTGGAGACGAGAAAAAACTCGAAGTAAACGAAGTAATTCATTGATTAGGAATTTGAAAAATGTTCTCTATAGGATCTAGATGTACTATAGGTATACCTGTGCACGAGGAATGATTTTGGTTTCCAGAAAACTTGACGGCTTAATGTTGTGTAATGAGAAGCCCTATAGCATGTTCACTTTGGAGATTAACACGTATGAGACGGCGTGCTCACCGGTGGGTCACGTTTTTTTTTCAATTTCCCTTGTAACGTGACCCACCGGTGGGCACAGATAATGCAATTTTTCATATATTTTTGTACTCGCCCGTCCCAATTTTTTTTTGTTGTTTTCATATTTGGAACACATACCCTAATTTGAAGCCGTCCCTGCGTACAAACTATAGAAAATAGGACCCGTCTCATATGTTTTAAATTACTCTGTCAAACATTATTATGTACTTTAAAGAATTGTTCTTGAAAATACTAAACAAAAAACTAAGTACCAACACGAAGTTTATCCTAAAACTTTTGAGATTGGATACTTTTTGGTGTATGTTTTAAAATTTAAAACGGTATTGCGCTAGGTATTTCAGAAGTATTTCTATTCTGGTAAGTTCTCGTGACATGAAAGTCACGAGATCAGAAATTTAATGATTTCGTATTCTACTTCCTCCATTAGTTTCTTTGCCCTTGGTTTCATATTTCGTTAATCCAATACATAAAAATAAAATAAATGAATCGGAGATACCAATAATTGAAATGGAAAAAAGAAGAGAATTTCACCGTATCACTTCCTTTATGAAGTTTTCAAACATGTCCCTGAGGTGGGTAAAACTGTCATGAATTTAGTCTAAAATCTCTTTAAGAGTGTTTCCTATTTTCCTTGTAGTTACGTAGGTATTTCTGTGAATATTCTTTTTTATTTCCATACATAAATATATTATTCACTCTCCACTCAGACCTCGATTACATTAGGAGCTGTTCTCCTTTCTGGCAATGTCATTTGGAAATGATTGGATCTTTTCAGTGTTCTCATCTCATAGGCATCTCGAATATCTTCCTAATGACATTTAAATGACACTGTGATGTCAGTAGATTCCTTGCTCCTGACATTCTCTCGTTCATGTAGCATTCCGCGGATTGGATTTATTTTAGGGTCTTCCTTTGACTCTGATGATGTGCTGCGTCAATGACCCATGAATTGATCTTGCCTATCTTTCAAATACACTTCCAATTTGTAACTAATGAAATACCGAGCTTCTTTGAAAGTATTGTGATTTGTTTCTAATAATGGTTTCTGAGGTATCTCCAAATTTTAAATCCTTTTTAATTAAACCGACCTCAGTATAGCTTGATTGATAAGGCAGCGGAGTTGTAACCTGGAGGTCGGTGGTTCAAGCCCCGGTTTCAGCGTGGATTTAGTATAGCGAGTTTGTGTAATTGTGATATCACGAAAGTAATAACGAAAATATGATAACTTTTAACTTGAATTAAAATATTTCGTGACATCGGAAATTCACTCATGTTATACACATTAGTACGAAGTATTCATTTATATCTTCTTTTACCTGTAGTTTCAGAGTAATGTTGTTACATAATATATTGTCTATCCGCTTTGACTAGGCACGAAATCTCAGAATTTACTCTTAGCCTCGTACATAATATTATGTATGGCCACTTTTCACTTCGGCTCTACCTTCGTCTTCGGCCGCCCAGCCTTAGAAATATATTTTTTATTTTAATACCTACGTGAGGTTTATGAATTCTTCTTAATGTAACCTTAGATTATGACGTAGATAGAATATATCTAGTTCATGGATATATTCTATCTACGTCATAATAGTAATACAAAGAGCTTTTTTGTACGTTTTTTTTGTGTCAATTCCACAATTTTATTAACAGTATCTTCCAATACCAAACCTTTCAATAATCTCGACATATTCGACATACTTGGTTCCTCGAATCGCGTCGATACCAAAAATTATTGAAGCGAAAATCTTATCAAAAGTTATCATCAGAGATTCTTCCACCTCTAAATGTTCAAAAACACCGTCTTTAATAATGTCTTTTATTTTATGATTCCTTGTAATTCGTCTGATTAGGTCATTGGGTATCTGATGTTTCTGACAGTTCCAAATTGTTTGATAAATACCTTTCTTCTGACTAGCCATCGGTATCTACTTTCTGATGTTCTAGTCCACCTTGGGAAACAAATGGTTCTCAGAAGACAGAATTAGCCAACTCAAAACTCCAAATTGTTCTTGGAATCTTTTTATTTGAAATTGACAAAGTCCTACCTAGGTACAGTTTAAATTATCTCCCTGATACGTCGGTCTCTATTCTAAGAACCGTCCTAGAGTTTTCCAAGATTTTTACTTTATTAAACTTACAGGGTGCTCTGATGCGTAGAAATTAATAATATACAATACGTCATTCTATTTAATCCTTTGGGTTATTCTCATTACAATTACAATCAGTCATCTAGATTATTTATAGAACAAAATTCTACTCAAAGTTCTTTAATAATTTTCGTCTTACAAGAGTTAAGCTGGCGCGTGATAAGTTATTCTAAGATAGGTATTTAAAATGGTAATAATGTTATGTTAAGATGTCGCGCTCTTCCCTCTCTCCCTCTAGTTATTAGAGAATTCTTTCATTTTTACCATCTAATTCGTTCAAAACGAAAATATTTATACTTTGAGCCCTCCGAACATTTTCTTTTCATCTTTGCATATTCTTTCTCATTTTTGTTCGTTAAAATGATAGATATCAGAATGAGAGAAAATATTTTGACAGAGGGAAGTAGGCTAATGAAGAGATTGGGGGAGGAAGAGAGAGAGAACGGAAGAGATTAAGAGAGAGATGAAAGTATATAAGAATTAAAGTCAAAAGAGAAAGAATGTTTCGCGACTCTGTGCTTTATTAATTTACTAAAATTAGGAGAGAAATTCAAGAAAAACATGGCTTGTTAAAAATGAACGCCATATTAACCTTGATATTTTTTTTTTTAAAGTGAGGTTTAACGTCGCTTTCAACTGCCATGGTCATATCACGACGGGGGTTTTACCCTGCATTCGCAGGAAACTCACAAACCTGCTACTCACATTGACCTCACCCAGCCTGAGTGGGGCCGGGAAAAGCTAGCGTCACGAGAATTAGAATTTGAATGGTCACCCATCCAAGTCTTAACCTCGCTGGATGTCGCGAGGTTAAGCGAGGTTAAGACTTGGATATTTAGGACCATATTATAAAACAGTATTAAAATTAAGTCAAGCCAGTAGTGGCACTGTGATTGGTTGAAACTTTGACTAGGATTAAATTTAATCTTGTATTGTATTTTGTCAATTTTGATTTGAGTAAATTGTTTTTGTTGTTGTTGTTGTGAAAACCATTATGGACGGCGTTGTTCTTGAAAATATTAATATAGCAGGTAGTTACTAAAAATAAAATTATGTACCTGCTAAATAACTTCTATAAATTTTAATAATTAGAAAATTCGACCGTTACGTGAACAACACTCTGGTTCCGTGTAACTTTAGGTCTGATCTCAATAAAAATAATTACCTCATGCTCACCTTGTACCTCATGAGATAAGAGTCATAATTCCAAGATGGACGAAACAGATTTCACGTTTCTCATCAAGTTTTTTGAAGTTGTTGTAAATAATTAAGTATCCCAAATTGCATATTCGGCTCCATTCAACCTTATAAAACCAACACAGCTGTACTTCAACACGCTTTTTATAGCTATACCTTTGTAAATTGGAAGATATATCTATTATTTTAGTCCAATATAATATGTTTAAAAGCCGTCTATGTTTTTGATACTGAAAGAAATTAAGCCATAAAATTAATTCTGATGTTCTTCATTAATTTCGTATTAATCTTCATTGAGAATATCAGATCGATCAAATTCTTCCCACTTGTCTTGTTTGTTCACTCGTGTTGTTTAACCAACTTTGGTAAAGTGGTCCAGGCACTCCTTCAGTGTCTAACTTTTGGATACCTTTCTGAAAAGTCAGTGAAAAAATAAACAGATTTTTTTTTTTGACGGTTTTAAAATTGAAAGCTTGCCTTTTTTTTTTTCCTTTTAGGCGCTTTAACTCTGCTGGAGCAGGTCGTTCGCGCCGATATCCTGTTTCTAAATCATGGTGTACATTTCTAGTTTTTTCAGATATTTAAAAAGTGAATCAACGCTTTCATTGTCATCAAATAGTGCTGGAGGAACAGGTAATGCAGATCTAATATTGGACTTTAGGGGACATGACAAGATGTGAGGAACAGTGAGTAGCTCACCACAAGTACAAGAAGGAGGGGGAGTTTTCTTGAAAAGGAAAGCGTGGGTGGCGCGTGTATGGCCAATCCTCATACGCGTAAACACAACCTCCTCATACCTGTTGTTCCTATCAGAGGTAGACCACTTTTCTATAGAGGGTTTGATTCTCTTTAGCTTGTTTGAGTTGGGAGTTTCATTCCATTGGTTTTGCCAGGCTTCTCTCACAATTTGTGAGGCGTATGGCTTCATGTCCTGGGCTGAGGTAAGTTTGTAAGTATACCCAGGTCGGGGGTTCCTAGTAGCGTTGTCTACAATCTCATTTCCGGGTATGCCTGAATGAGAAGGACACCACAAGAAAGAGATGGACTTTCCCCTATTTAGAAGTTTAAGCCAAATTTCAATGATTCTAGCAACAATGGGGTTATCGGAGGCTGGATTAGAGATGGAACTAAGGGCACTTTTTGAATCAGAGATTATGAGGAAATGACTATTAGGGAGGAAACTTAAATGTTCGAGGCACAACAAGATAGCAATCAGTTCACATGAATAGATGGAGTTAACATGGAGCAATGAAACGGAGAGAACTAGGGCATTGTTGATGCTGTAAGCACAACTTGTCCCGTTGATGGATTTGGATCCGTCAGTATAGCAATGAGTAAAGTTGGTATACTTATTATTCACTAGGTTTGAGAACTGCTGCTTGAATACTGATGGGGGAACATTTTCTTTTTTTTTCAAAACATAAGGAATCATCAAACTTGGGTACTCCTATCTTCCATGGAGGCATAAGTTTCTTGTAAGGAGCAAACTCACTGTCTAGGATAACCTCAGAGAATTGTGCCATGCTTTTAAACCTTACGCACAGGGGTTTAGGTTTGTTAACTGGATATCGGGTAACATTAAGGTTAGGAGATAGGAGTAAATCTCGAACAGGATTGAATGGGCATGAGACTACTTTAGAGATGTAGCTCATAATGAGCTTATCTCTCCTCAGGGACAGTGGCATAACACCAGACTCGACGTGTAGGCTAGGTACCGGACTTGAGCGCAATGCCCCAGTTGCAATCCTAATGCCCAAATTGTGTACAGGGTTAATTTTACACAACACATTGTCTTTGGCTGAATTATAGACAATGGAGCCATAGTCGATAATGGGAAGAATATATGCTTTATAGAGACGGAGCAAGAGCGATCTACGCACGCCAAATTTCTTACAAGAAACCATTTTGAGAACATTTAGAGCTTTGAGTGCATGGTCCTTGATATAAGCAATATGTGGTAATCAAGTCATTTTGGCGTCCCATACCAGGCCTAAGAATTTGGTTTTATTTACATAGGATAGGGGGCAACCATCATACACTAAAAGGGGTGTGGCTTGGTTACTGGATCTCGAGAAGTTCATACACATGGATTTACTTGGGTCAGAAGAAAAAATTAGACCATTACTTCTCGACCATTCTAGTAGGTCGTTCAAAGTATCTTGAAGACGACGGACCGCTATATCTGGCGATCTGTGTCTAGCAACAATAATTAAAGCTTGCCTTTCTATGGCGAATATGACATTGATTATACAGTTCTTCCATTCTTTAGAATCTTTGTATGGCTAAGTAGATGGCGTTTTTCTATCTAACAAGCTGATGGTTCGATTTCCACTAAAGGTATTTTTACTTTCCTTATCCTATAATAAGGAAAGTATTGTATTCGTCGAAAATTTGACCTACCCAGCTTTTCACATTTCTGGACGAATCATAGCCTCAGGATACCAAAAAAGTGGTTTTCAGCCATTGGTCCGTGCGTCTGTCTGTGTGTCTGTGTGTGTGTGAACAGGATATCTCAAGAACGGTAAGAGCTAGAGACTTGAAATTTGGTATGATAATTAATTTTATACACCAGACGAACCATGAAACTTTTGGTTGAAATCGGACGCATTCTGCGGACGCATTCTGCGGCCGCAGGGCCGCAAATATTGGCCGCAAGCACCGCTTCTTTGAATTGGTTAAAGATACAAAAAAGTTCGAGAACAACATTTTCTCAGATTAAAAAAATAATAGGGGTTCACTCTGATCATTTTTTTGATATCTTTAACTTTTTGGAAACCGGCCCCAATTTACCGGTATTGTAGGGGGACCCGATTGGACTAACTTTTTACTTTCCTTATCCTATAATAAGGAAAGTATTGTATTCGTCGAAAATTTGACCTACCCAGGTTTTCACATTTCTGGACGAATCATAGCCTCAGGATACCAAAAAAGTTGTTTTCAGCCATTGGTCCGTGCGTCTGTCTGTGTGTGTGTGTGTGTGTCTGTGTGTGTGTCTGTGTGTCTGTGTGTGAACAGGATATCTCGAGAACGGTAAGGGATAGAGACTTGAAATTTGGTATGGAAATTAATTTTATACACCAGACGAACCACGAAACTTTTGGTTGAAATCGGCCGCATTCCACGGCCGCAGGGCCGCAAATATTAGCCGCAAGCGCCGCTTCTTTGAATTGGTTAAAGATACAAAAAAAGTTGTAGAACAACATTTTCTTAGAATGCAAAAATAATAGGGGTCTATTCTGATCATTTTTTTGATATCTTGAACTTTTTGGACCTCGGCTTAAATTTACCGGTATTTTGGAGGTACCTGCTTTGACTAACTTTTTTATTATTCATCCTAGTTGGGGGTTGTGACATATCAAATTCAATCATTTTGAAGTGCTGATTACGAATTCGGCATTTATTTTTAGTTATCTGTTACTGTTGAGTCACCAGTGGCGGAATTCGAGTCCTTTTTGGGGGATAAGGAAAGTCGTGTGATGTTTACACCAGATTTTTTATTATTCATCCTAGATGGGGGTTGTGACATACCAAATGAAATGATTTTGAAGTGCTGATCACGAATTTGGCATTGATTTTTAGTTATCTGTTACCGTTCAGTCACCAGTGGCGGAATTCGACTCCTTTTTGGGAGATAAGGAAAGTCGTGTGATGTTTACACCAGATTTTTTTATATCAATATATTTGTCACCAGAAAGATAAAGAGTCTCGTACATATTGTCAGGATTTCTATGCATCCAAAAGTAACATTATTTTGTAGATATGTATTTGAGATAATTCTACTTTTGAAGTGACGTGAAAAAGTGGAAGAGCTATTTGAATCTGACGTATTTTCATCACAGTTTCGACATTCGCGTCTCACATTATACAGACGTTTTGCCAGTACAGAAATTTTGGCAAACTTTTCTCCTATCTTCACTGTGGCAACCTTCAGTTTCTTACTCAAGTTTTTTGCTACAACTTTTCTTCAGGAGTTTGTTGTTTTTCACCTGATTATTTGTGGTAACCAGATATACAGAGAATTATCCAACTCTCGTTTTACGGGGGGGCTCGTGCAAGGAATTGCATTGCACCCTTTGTAGCAAAGAAAATTTATTATTAGTTTAAAAAAAAAAAGAATTATTAGGTTTAGTAGTATAATATGTAGGATGTAGGTCGTAGGATATATTCTGTGAACTGTGGTCTAGCATGTAGGTTGTAGGTAATGTATTTATGAGTTTCCTATGCAGCTAGTTCTTTCTATACCTAAATATTTGTACTGTTGTTGTATTTAGGTTTTTATTTATATTTTTCAACAATAGCAATAATTATTCAACAGTCATATATTAACTCTGTACCCTCCTTTTCAGGAATACCTTTTCCTACTGACGGTTTCATGTTAATATTTTAAGCCTAGAGCCGCCGCAATGAAAGCAAGCTTAGAGCTACGATTTACCAGTATAATAATCATGATATATACTTTATGTAATAGAGGATTTTATACAGTTGTTACTAGTTCTCACTTTTTGCTAGACCGCAGTTTGACCTATTTAGTCTGACAGTTTTCGAAAGAAAACGGTTGAAAAAACACACAGACAGTTATTATCAAAGTTCGGAGAAGTATGTAGATGTAGCGGAGGAAAATGTTTGCTTTCTAAAGTTCAAATAACACTTTGAAAAAGTTCTGGGATCATCATCTTTTATTTTAGTTGCTGATATTCTTATAGAACCGCAGGTTAGGCCAAGAAGTCAAGAACGCGAAGGCTGAAATGGAAAGTTATGATGGGTTGTTGAAAAGAATAAAAGTAAATGTTCTGAGTGCTGAATCTCCAATTTCTTCTTATTTTTCATTCATTTTGTCCTTTTATGTATTCGTTTCTATGAAAAACTTCAAAAAAATTACTCATCGAGTCTTTTACCGTGTTCTTCATGTCAATATCAAACCAAGTTATCATAAATTGGCACTCTTTGCCCCACATCTTGACTACATCCGATTCGTATCTTGTTGGAGCAGTATCTCAGAATCTTGACGCCATTCCAATAAGCACTCCTCAAATTGTATTCTTAACGAAGGTGAGATTTGATGGCTCAACAGAATTCCAACAACTTTTTCACGCTATTCTTCTCTGAGTAAATTAAAAATTCAGATTCAAAACTATCAGCCAATTAGTTCTGCCATGGATATCCATACCATGATACCACAACAATCTCCTAATGCTTCATCTGTTTGTAGGACTATCAGAATGCTTTATTGCTTATCTGAATACATTAGAGCGAAGTTAACGTGTCGTACGGTATATCTAGGTTTAAATATACATAATATATACGTAATGACCTTTTTTATTTTAAACAGAAACCAACAAAAAAATCAATGATTAGTGGAAATGGTTCTGATGAATAAGAATCAGCAGGGAATAAAAAAAACCTTGTCGAAAGTTGGAAATAAATAACATTTTTAAATAGATCCAGTAATATTTAAAAAGTCATTAGGTTTATTTTCCTTTTTTTCAAAATGAGATTTACTTACGGCTTAGTTGCATACGTATGATTTGGCAGACTATGTCAGTCTGATGTTGATAGTTTTTTTTACAAGACAAACAAAAAACTTTCATAAATTGAAATAGAGATTTTCACTTGATAGACCCTGTATGGTTCCAATATGGTATATTATTTTATGGTCACAAATGGAATGAAATATAATTTGCGACGTCCATCAAGCAAGATACATTCATTCATACTATTCTATGATACGGGATGGATGTTACCAATGATGTTGCAAATATGGCAGCTATCACCAAGGATAAGAATTTTCAATAAAAAAATATTTGATCTCTATTGTCAATGGATGAAACTTTTTGGAAATAATTAAGAAGTAGGTATTTTTCTGAAGGCATTCCATCAATGCACTATATACCAAAAACTGGTCTGGCACTAAGTGGACTTCTTTTTGAATAAATGCATAACAAAATATATAAACCTCTGAAGTGCAAGGTTGATGGTCAGGTTGATACATAGATTATTTTCTGAAAACTGAAATTAAGATACTGTTAGTCGTGCATTCTCAAATAAAATCATATTACCCTTGTCAATCGTTAGTTAATTATTTAAATATTATCAATGCATTTTTTTGTTGTTGTTGATAATAGTTAATGTAATGAGAAAAAAAAAATGCATTCCACCCTGTAATATAAGACGTCTCAGTGAATGTCCAGAAGATAACTGTTCTCTACTCCTACGTTGCGAATCTCCTGCCAATTTGCCTGCACATTGCACATTTATCACCAGAAAACTGCACTGAACTTATCAGGTAACATATGCATATTATTGCACAATAATTATCCTTTCTAAACATTACGTCAATATGAATCTCATATGAAGGAATAGCTCTGGAATTTTTTGCACTGTGTGATCGTAATGAATTCATGGCTCAGAGAACCATTCACTATTATTGATTAAATAAAATATTGATATTTAGATAAAAATGATCTTCGATTTGCAATTTTATTCGTGAATCCCCATGCAATAAATAATAATATTGATGTACCTAGATACATAAAATATAAAATAAATATTTTTTATACAATTTCTACGTACCTATTTATTTATGCACTACGTATAAATATTATGTTATAACTTTATTAGTTTACCTATAGAAGAAAGAACATATATTATTATTTAAAAAATTCTCGAATTACTTGAATTCAGTACTTATACTCGTATTTATCAAAAAGGATTATCAAGTGGTTCTATTTTTTGGGTTTAACTTCGCTTTCAACTACATGATCATATCACGACGGCGCGGCGGTTTTACCCTCCATTCCCTAGAAACTCACAAACCAGCTACACTAATTAACCTCACTCAGCCTGAGTAGGGCCTGAGTCCTAGCCTCGTTGGACTTGGTAGAAAATGCTTTGAGCATTAACCTCGCCTGGTAGTTTACCTTCCACTAAAGAGTATTATTACCTGTAAAAGTTGTATAGGATAGACAATAATATAGGTCTTGTCCTTTTCGTTGGATTTCTTATAGGGTATAAATAATTAATTATAACTTCGGGCTGGGGACTATAAACAGGGAGTCGACCAGCATTGGCTTGGTTCTGGGGGCCCATGTCAATTATTAGTCTCCTTGTAAAAACAGTGGTAGAAGTGCTGAGTCATTCCTCCACCTCCACTGTCTGGCTACCATTGTTCACGATGACGCCACCCTATGATGATGATAGAGTAAAATAACAACTGACGGACAAGAAGAAAAAAGAAAGAAAAAATGAGGAGACTTCCCCTAGCACATAGTGTTAGCCGAAATAAATATTTCCCTTCTTGTTATTTTTCATATTTTCTCAAGTTTGAACCAAAACAAGGAAATGATAACGGAAGTGGGAGCAGCATGTCGAAGTTAAATGAGCGGAAGACTGAGGAGGAGACAGAGGGAGGGAATTAAAAAAGAAGAAAAAGGATTCAAAAGTTTTCTATGTCCCTCCCTTACTCTCTCTTTCTGTCTGTCTGTCTCTCTCTATTCTTTCCTTCCACCCCCTATCTCTCTCATCTCTTTACTGCCTCCCTCCCTTTTCTCTCTCACTCTTTCTATATTTATCTCTCTCTCCCAATTTATCCCAAATATTTCTCCCTTACCTCTTTTTGCTATCCCTTGCCGCCATTTCTTTTGTTTTTCTTTCCTTCCATATATTTCTCTCTTTTTCTCTCATATCCCTCACCCCAAAGCTTTGTCATCTTTTTTTCTGCCTCCTTCCCCCTATAGCTCTCATTATACTCTCTCTCTCTCTCTCTCTCTTCCTTTTCTTTCCATAGCTCGTCCAAAACTTCGCTCGTTGGTTCATAAAGAGTAAAAGCAGGGAAATACTTCAACTTTCTTCTAAGCCCCTTCTTTGCCTGTAGTTCTTAGAGTCCTCCCCTGCTTTCATCTATGCCATGCATTATAATATGCAACGGAACATGCATAATACACTCCTACATTATGGAACATGCCATGCATACGTCCTTATATGATTTTTTCGAATCCTGAAAATTCCGTGTTTCTAATCAATTCCTATGAACTTATTTCTATCAAGCCCAACTGTCACTAAAGTTAGGACTTAAAATTAAAATGCAGTCAGGTATTATAAAAAAAAAAAAACATAAAGTAGTCTTGGTGGACGCAGGTTTTGCAACACACAGAAAACAAAACGAGAATGCTGTACTTTCTTGGCGCTTAACATGGAATTTAGATTCCATTTTCGGAAATCTGATTAATAATTGCATCGAAAACAATACACAACTTTCATTTGTGCATGACATTCACTCAGAGATCTCTTCTTAAAAGTGGGCCAATCAACTCTGAGGCAATGAAATTGATTAGGTCCAAACCGTACGTCTCATTCCCAGATAACAATACTCAATGGACCAGCGGGGGGTGGAGAATGCGATTTTTTAGTTAGTATATATAATATCTATATCTCTAACCATAGAAAATACTTATACATATGTATATTTTCTCAATGCTTTGAAATAACCATAGCAGATATCTTACATAAAAGTATTCAAAATGTTCAATTAACCATAGAAAATATCTTATTTCTCTTCAATACTTAGAATTAGCCATAACAGATATCTTACATATATCTTCATTACTTTGAATTAACCATAACAGAAGATGAGTTACCTAATCTACTGGGTTGATTATCAGGATAGTAATCAAATAATGTTAAAATGAGAAAGATGTATCCTGAATGATAACGGTTTTGAATCTGTGCAGCTCTGCAAAAACAGATACATAACCAATATTATATTATAGAGATCTCTGCCTGATATGTTGCTAATGTAAAAGAGAGAGAGAGAGAGAGAAAGGGAAAGAGAGAAATAAAGAGAGTTGGGCACTCCTTAAGTTAGAGCTTTATAATTAATCCTTAAGGCAACAAATGTAGAGCACCTTAGAAAACAACCATCTCTCTACAGGGTGGTCTAATTGAATTCATCAATGACAATATGAAACTTATATACATTTGAAATCTCAAGTTTTTAGCTTGTCACTGGGAACACATGAACACTAGACGATTGGGGTTCGGTGGAAGAGAAAGCCACAGGCTTTAACCTCGCCCCTTGGTTCACTACATATTCTATTGTGTTCTTTTTTTCATGTTATATTTTGTTGAATGTATCATGTAGTTGACCAATAAAGTGTTCAAGAGAGTGATAATTATCTTCGTGATTCTGGCTATTCCCGGTAAAGCCAATGTTTTAGACTGACGTTGAAATCAAGAAAATATAAATTTAATCTTGTTCACCCTGTATTGTGTATGCAAATAAATCAGGCGCCCTGGAACCAACCATCTCTGACCGCGTTTCAGGTGGCTCCAAAAAAGAGAAAAATTGTCACTATCAGCTGCCTGGATCTTTTCTAACATTGGCCATTCCATTATTTATTCCCTGTTATTGAAATTAGAGTCACATGTGTCAATTTTTTTATGCCTTTCTTCCATGGGGTCCTTTCAGGAGTATTGGAAATTTTAATTTATTATGACTTTTGTGGAATAATTAACCACTTTTTGTCTGAGCTGACGTCTCAAATTGAGCTCTACCCAACCTGTCTGGACTGACAAAACTAATTCAATTTTTTTTGTACGTTCGACCCACGCCTTTTGTGTAACCTTCCTTTAATGAGTTGAATATTATATTTTTTCCAGGATTCAAGGATGTCTTCTAACATGGTTGTGTGATTCACAAGAATGGTAAGTTACTTATTTATTTAGTTATTGAGGATTGCAAGACTTTTTTGTATCTTATGAGCAATAAATTGCTAGAATCATAAACAGAAGCTTAAGGTTGAACTTATAATTTATGTCCAGTAATACAAAACAATTTCCATTGCATATAAATAGGTGTTTATTATGACTCGTTTATAAAAAGCCTTTTGGAAATCAATGTTTAAATATTGTGCAAACAAATAAATACCCCAAGTCTAGATCCCAAATGAGAGGCTAACCTGTCATATCCCGGCTGGGTTTCAAACCAGCGAGCTCTGAATTACCAGACGCCTTGACCACTGACCTACCGGCACCGACTAGTTCCTCTTTATTTCTCAGAACTAAAAATAAACGCGGTGAACCACCACGGGTAGTAACCACCATCATCGCTTGCATTGATCCATTCCGAACAGTGAGCTGTTGTTGTACTCGTAGATCTGGAACATCTACGCCATTCCGTAACATCCTTGGAAACATTAAAACTTGGTAGTGTGTTTGTTTAAGTTTGATATCAACCGTTTAGTCACTGTTAGCATTCCAAGGAAAACAAACAGAATAGAAAATGCTGAAAGGACTAGCGGGGGAGATGCAAATGACAATAAAAATGAAGATAACATCTCCAAGAAGAAAAGAAAGAAGAGCTAAATGAAGTGAAGAAAAGAAAATTCCAAATACGAGAGAGAGCAAAGACGAGGAGAAGTAATGAATTCGTAATATTTTACGTTTAATGCAAATGAATAATGACATTAGCAACAATGAAGTGAATGAAACTTTGACGCCTTCGTCCAGGCGAGCTCTCTGCTTGCTCGAAATTAGAAGAAATTTCAAGAAATTGAAGATCCTTGTATTTGTGTTAATAACAACTGTAATGTCACAATTAATCAACATAGTTCTTATTAAAATACCGTATGCTTAGGGAGTAGAACCACCGACCTATAAGATAGGAGTTTGCTGCCATATTGATCATTAATCAAGCTACCAAGTTAGCTAAAATGTCAAGAAATCAAAGAAATAGCAATACCTTCATCGTTTTTGTTGCAATAGGTATGAAGAATACCTGTAGTAGTCTCACATAAATTGTTAGTGTGTATTTTATAGTACTTACATTTTTCTAGCGTTTCTCTGGTTTCTTTTGAACATTGTGGCTACCTGGTAAACACGTTCAGTTCTAATTTGGGTATTAGCATATTGACGTGAACAATTCTAACCTTAAATACATCAGCACTACGTAGACGACAACCAGCTCTTATGATATTATCCAGATTCTCATCTAAATATCTTCATCCGAGAATGTTTGGCAATTTGGTTTGATTGATTGCTGTCCTCCTATCTGGTTTACAGTTGTTTAGCCTGGAGAGAAATCTTGTAGGTTATGTTTGTATGTATTTTAAAGCGGAATAGATTATTTATTTTCTCCTGATATCTTCTTTACATCTACCTCAAGCCTTAAAACATTGAATATAAACAAAGTAGAGAGATCGTAAAGAACAAAATCTCTGTGGTCGTGCAAGCTGATTTTTTTATATTTTTATTTATAGGTACATTATCATGTGCGTCATCAAAATGTGTTATAATTATGCTAAAGTCCAGCTGAGTTACGTCCTGTGTCAAGAATACTCAATTTATTTGATCAGAACCTTCTGTTTTTAGTTGATCAGGTTATTGCTTGCGTGGGTACTATCAGCAAAGTTACTATACGTACTTATCAAGAATTTGTATCTGCTAAGTGATTACGTTGTAAACTTCAAATCAAGCGATTAGAGCATAGATCATTGTGACAAATACTCATCCATTCCCGTCAAACACAGAAAATCATTGTTCTATTTTCAAATTTAACCCAAGGCGAGGTGACCTAACTCCTCTGTCATGGAGGGGGAAGGGGAAGCAGGAATAAATGAGCGTGGAAAGTATAAATGATGATTTATGTAAAGCATTTGATACAAGAGTGCAAAACAAATGAACAATATTCCAATGATTAATGGACCAGTCAGTCCGGCATGGAAAATTTGTTTTGTACACATTTTGCCTGCCGCCCGCTCCTTTCTCAATTTTTCGATACTTTATCAAAGGCTCTGCAGATTGGAATAATATATCTCGAGTTATTTTTTATCCACGACGGACTTTAGGTATGTACCTACTGTTGCTGTCCAGCATTTGTTGTCACAAGTTTTTTTGGTATAAGTACTTTGAGATATTTTTAATTGTGATAATAGGATGGTACCTAGTATTTTACATTATTTCCAAGACAGTTTAAAAATATCATGTATGTTCCAAGACGAGCCAAAAAATACAACATGGATCTTGTTCCTTAATTATTCTAGCAAAGTATAACTGGTAGACTGAATAATTCCGATAAGCACGTTATATTTTTCAATACTACTGTGTAATACTGAAGGTATAATATTTATTCCAAGAAAGCTTCGGAAATCATAATTATTTCGTAAGATCGTAGGCAGGTAATCCATCATTCTTTTCTACCTGCAATTCCCAGCAGGAGAAGTCCGACCTAACTTTCTTTGAAGTTTTCTCGAATTTTTCAGGAGCATTGTCAAAACTAATTCCTTAAAACACAAACTGAAAACGACGTGCATAATCTTTTCTTTCTTTTGAAGATTAAGTTGTGAAAGAATCTACGCAGGAGGTTTCTCTGAGAGATATCTTTGAAAGTACTTTTAAGAAGCCTTTTCTAAATCCCATTACCACAGCCGAGGAGGTTTAGAATAATACTCGGGACGCCTCTGATATTCCAGTGTAGAGTGCATGCTTTATTAATGTTTCGCCAGGAAGAAGAAGCATTCGAATGCTAGTAAAGTAGCTTTGCTGCATATTAAGTATAGAGAGTAAGCTAGGAACATCATAGAGTTATTTCAACATGCATGTACCATGTACGTGTAATCCTAGGTTATTTGTGTGTTTTCTTCTTAATCCACATCTTAATAGAGCTTAATGTTGATTTTCTCTTCCTTATTCTAGTGTCTTAATTTGTATGGGTGTCACTGTTTGACTTTAAATTTCTAATTTCGTTCTCTACTTGAGAAAACACTTCATCAACTCATTACCATTTACCATGTACTCTGAGGCTGAACTCAAATGCAAAATTTATGTGCTTGTTTCCGTACCAAATCTTTTTTATAAACATTCAAAAAGCTTCTGGGTGCTGGGTGTAAATTTGCATTAAGTTTGTCTTTCCTATGTGGTGAGTAACCTTTGCATATTTTATAGGTTAGACTCTCATACCATAAATACAGTATACGTATGTTGTTTTCAAACAAAAAATGAACTGTGCGCCAGTTTTTCTTATAATCTGAAGAACTCGATTTCAATTAAATTCTGTAATTTTGTTATTAACTGTTTTTAAGTACTTTTTATTTTATTTATTTTTAAACACCTTCCTGGTAACTTAATTTACCTAGTTACTGCTGCTTCTTCGTTCAGAGTAGAAACATGTTCAAATTTATCCCTTTGTTAATTTTATTATTTTTCACTCTTCATCATCATAATCACTGCAACAATCTACTGTCACTGCAAAATCAACTGTATCTACATCTACATTCATATCTTGGTATCTTTCTATTCAGTTTTACTCTAGAATATCAAAATCTAGACATCTCTACTTTACGCCTAGCTTGTTCGTTTGATAGGCAATGTGCTCATCTTGAAAGTAGGCATGAATAAAAAATTAAGTTATCTTTAATTCATTCTACTTTACATTCATTTTTCTCAATTTCAAGTGTAATTGAATAACAATACCTGTCATGTTTCATGTTATTGTTCCAGAGGCATATCATCCAATTTAGACTGTAATGATGAGCGATTTGCTCCACTACTCAAATTGTAGGACAGTTTATGATTTTTGCCCCAGCATTCAAATGAACGAACTCTACATTCAATTTGAAGAAGTTTGCTCCAATAATCATAATCAAATTGTAGGACAGTATAATAATTTTTGCCCCAGCATTCAAATTGAAGTAGAGTTTATGAATTTTGCTCCAATATTCAAATTGAAGGAGAATTGTGAATATTGCCCCAGCATCATACAGACCACACTGTACCTACTTTGCACGGAAAACTGTACTCATAATGTATAGGTACAATGTTTGCTTGTATGTTTAATTCAGTGACTAAGCCTAAGCTGTTTAACATAAGCTCTTGTAAAACATCTGCCAAGGAAAAATCTCGCTCCTCCCGTACGGTAATGTTGAACAAGACACAGAGTGCGGTATCTCATACGGTTCCGTGTTTTCCGTACGGTGTACCCCAAGTGCTTCAGGTTCGAGTGATGTGGTTATTTTTAGCCTTTTATGTTGAACAAAGTGTTTCCCACTGTACCATAAGAGTTTAAGTTCTCTTCTGTAGTCGAAGTACTTGGTAATATCAAAGAAAAAGAATATCGAAAGAAATTGCACAGTTGTACCTAAATAATTCTCATCGTAAACCATCAGAAATAATATAAATAAACGAATAATAGTAATAATAAAAAATAAATTAATGTGTTTCTTTGTGTTATTTCAGTGGGTAGCGCAGAATTATAAGAATTTTGCCTTCTCTTTAAATATCTTAATATTTTTTTGCCCATAATTCATGCACTGATCGATCGCTGCTTGAATTAAAGCAACTACTCATTTGTCCTCAATAGGTAAGAGTGGACCCCGGACATCCGAGTACTCGGCCACGGTGACAATTATAATAGTTAAAATAATTAATTCTAGAGAACGGTTTCGTCTAAGATAGAATGTAGGTTTGTAACTTCCTACATACATAATTATTTACATACTAGTTAGTAGATAGGAGAAGGGTTTTATTTAGAATCCACATTCTCCCCGTAGCGGATACTAGAAAATGAATTGAGCAGGAGAATGTAAACTTTTACATAGGTGTAGATAGAAGCTGAGGGTTGAGGGTGGGTGCTGTGAGAAAATTCAAATAGAACGAGATAAAACAACAAGCAAATAGACGCAAAAACTAACAGGAGGAAAAAAATCCTATTTCCTTAACGGAAAGGATTATGTTTGAAGATTATTATTTAGATAAGGACGGAGAGAAAGGATATTAAGGATACAGTTTAACTAAACACACTCCGGGAGTGTATGGAAAATCTTGGCAGTTTCCTGGTTCCTGGTGTAGCAGGAAGAAATGAATCATATATTACCTGTTCCTGGCTCTGGTAATTGTAGTAAGGTGGTATTTATACGTCAGGGCTTTGTTCACAGGGTTGTTGAAAACTTTTCTCCTGATAATTTGAATTTGTGACAGTCTGTTAATTCCTATTAACATAGAAAACCTGTGAAAAACTCATTAAAGACTAAAATCTAAGAGAATCAATCTTCTATTCAAAAAGTGTAATCACGCTAGGATTTATTAAAGAAGCACTCTATAATACCTTATGTTTGAACTGGTAGTCAAGTGGTTAACGCGCTAGTCTGGTGATTCAGATAGTGTAGGGATCCGTTGATTCGAATTCCACCCAGCGCATATATTTTCCTCATTATTTGAGTTAGTGACCACATAATAATAAGACTCTGAAGGTTAGGTGGTAGAAAATGCTTTGAGCATTAACCTCGCCTGGTGGATTATTGTTCCATGTTCTAGACATCTTCAAATTTCACCCGCATATTCTAAATTCAAGGAGAGTTGAAGTAGGTTAAAATTTGAGCATTAACCTCGCTGGTGATACCCATACTTAAAGTGGTTTATTATAATCCATGTTTCTAGACCTTTAATTCCCACCCCCAGCAATATCTCCTTAAAATTCAAAGGAGAGGAATTCCAGCCGACCAAAACTTATACACTATAGTCAAAAATATCTTTTACTAAATTTTCTAAATAATCCTCAACAATAGACGGAAAATTTAACAGTTGAAACTTTTGCTTGAAATTTCGAATATCCATATCAAATCTGAACCTCTAATGGCGTCCATAGATAAATAAACACAAAAGATTTGGCCCGAAAGTTTTTGCTCCTTTTACCTGGCTTGTCTGTTCAGTCCCGTTCCTTCGTTGATGTTTTGGAATTCCTGTGAAAATGCGTAATGAAATTTACATTTTAGAATTTTTTCAATCGTTTTACTTAATTATAAAGAATAAACTTCACTCATTTCATGACCTTCTGGTATCGACTCAAGGAAGCATGCAGCATTACCCTTCTCAATGGACAGACCAATTCCCAGTGCAAGAAATTTTTTAGATCGGGGTTCACCCGTACATCTAAACAATTTCTCACTCATCAGTTGGCTCAGTCATTCCTTTGAGGAAACACTCCACGCACCCTTTAGAATCTAGATCCAAAAATGTACCAATCATTATAAACCATGTCTCCTATAGATGGATTTCTACCATGATATACATAATATTAATGAGAACAAGATTTTGAAGTATAACTAAGAAAAACCATTGGTCTGTTATTCATAATTATCTGGTTTCAGAAAGAACTATCTTTTTTTTAAAGAAATTAAAGAAAACTTGTTAGTAAATAACCAACACCTTGTCCTGCAACAGGTGTGAAATCTCCAACCTTAATGAAATTTTTATCTTTTAGTGAGTTACCGGTTACCAAGTTAGGAATTCATTCATAGGTTTATTGGTCTCTCAGCTCCTTTTCCTTTTCTTCTTCTTCTAGTGCTGTTCTTGTTTGTTATGGCACTCTGAATAGTTCTTCGGATGACAATTTGTACCACTTTCAAAGATCTCCCATCCATGATAACCTTCTTCTTCTCTGGGTCTTCTTCCATACGAAATTGTCTAAATTCAGTTTATTTTCCACCTTCCTCCTCATCAAAACAAAATAGGTCATATCTCTGAGATCTCCCCTTAACACTGAAGTTCTCCCCTCAACACTGAAGACGCAGGAGTGACGATGGTGTGATGGGTTTCCGAAAATTTCTTCTCCATAAAAGGCCAAAAACTTTTCCCGGGCATAATATATTTATGCGTGCCTTTTCGTTCCGGCTTCCTGTGCCGAACTTTCCGGCGAAATCGGGCAGATGAGATTACCGAAGGGAACGAGATTTAGGAAACTTTTTTCCTAAACCCGTAAACGGGAGGGGGTTAATTCAGTAGCTTTTAGCTTCATGCAGATACCTGTGGGCTTCTTATTAGACGCTCCTCTGCGTTAGGCAGAATTTCTTAGCCAAAATGTGGTAAATTTAGCTGAGGTTTCCAGGTAACAATAGCATCATCATCATAGGGTGGCGTCGAAACCACATGAGTAAGCTTTCATCTCCTCAGCTCTACTGAAGACCAGGGGTCATTTTCCGTCCATGCTCTTCCATCCAACCCTTTGCGTTTCTATTTACGAAGTGCTAAACTTGAGAACGGTAGCTCTTCGCAGGGCACACAGTGGACTGTGTATTTCCAAACTATCTCTTAATTTAAATTATTAGCAAAATGCAACTTGCTCGTGAAAATAGACTTTAATTTTGACAAGTCGACAAGCGTGTTCTCGTCAAAAAAACAACATGCGAGTATGAAGGAGACTATACAATTTCCATCTCCAGGAAGGCAGGTACATGTAGGAAAGATTTATAGTTACTAATGTCTTACTTACAGAAAACAGCGCTTCAAAAACGAAAGAAGTCTCTGAAAAATTCCAGAATTTGAGTCGGTCTCTCATAATTTATGACCAGTGTAATGAATTATTACGCATGTTATTCCTTTACCTCTTTCTGCACCTCCTCGTTTTCCTCCTTCTCTTCCATACCATTCTCCCTATCTACATTATTCTCTTCTCCTTTCCTCGTCCACAACTCTATCTACCTCCTCCTCTTCCCTACCACTCTCCCTGTCTTCACTCTTCTTTTTTCTACTTCTCTTCCACAACTCTCTCTAATACCTCCTTCTCTTCTCTCCTACTCATCCATATTTATCCTCCACACATCTCTTTCTCTATTTCTCTTCTTCCTTCTACTCTGTCTTACAACTCCCTCTTCTTCTTCCTCCTCCTGTGTTCTACTTCTCATATTTCTTCCTCCTTATACTCTACTCTCCTATTCTCTCTTTCTCCTTTACACAACTCTATCTCTCAAACTTACTTATCCTCCTCCTTCCTCCTATCCCTCATTCCTCCTCCACAATATTTTCATTGTCTCTTCCTCCTTCTCTTCTCTTTTACTCTTTTCTCCTACCTCTCTCCCTTCCTCCTCAACTCTCCTACCCCTCTCCCTCCCTCCTCTCACCTACCCCTCTCCCTTCCTCCACTCTGTTCTTTCACTTTCTCCTCCACAACTCTCCCCTCTCTTTCTCCGGTTCATATACTGCCTCCTGCCTCTTCTACTTCCTCCAACATATCACTCCTACTCAATGATTTATACCCGATGCGTGCTACCATTCCCATGCCAGGTGAAGAACTTGCTATAATCATGACATGCAGCATGCAGGACTACTGTATTGCAATAGCATGTCCCTAGCAGGACTAAACTGATGTAATGCCATAGCTGCTCTAGCATACCACTGGTAAGCCACTTATATTAGGTCGGAGGATTATCTTCATAAATCTTGCCAGGTCCGCCACTATAATTCCATATGCCCAACTATATCAGAACAAAACACCGACATAATTCGAGAAAGCTGGATTGTATGAATTTAGTGATCTATTAAAAGAATAAAATTAGTGAATTGTAAATACAGTGTAACATAGTGTAACATTCCGTGTTTTTCTTGTGTTCGGTATCTGTCCTTTTATTAATAATATTTTTAGAAGGATTTAGGAATCCAGCTTAAAAATCTGATGTTTTTTGTTAAATAAGTTATATTGGGTTGAACTACTATGCAGGTCAGATAGTATTAGTATGAAATACGGTTTCATTGCTATTCAAACAAAACGAAAGCGCATTAGTACATCAACATAGTAGTAAATTTTCCGTTGCTTTGTGGATACTTTTGGGAAATTCTAATTATTCACCTTATTAAATTATTATATATTATTTTTCTAACTACACTTGAGAGCAACAAAAGCGAATCAAACTTTTTCCTCCACCAAATCTGCGATATCTTCGAAATTACTATTTCTATCGAGTCGTAAGATACCTCAAAATGCTGTAAATTTTGTTTCTACAATTTAATAATTTGATTCTTAAAAAAACACCAACCAGAAGCCGTAAAATTCAAATTTTCCTACAGGGTGTCAAAAAAAGAAGAAAAACATGATTTTTTTATGTTTATCAAAAGAAGTTATAACATGGGAAATCAACAAGATTCATTCGTAACAATTATGAATCAGTATTTTGTGTTGTCTCCCCGAGCTCTAATCACAGCATTCATTCGATTTGGCATTGACTGGATCAAAATAACCACAATACTTTGGGGCAACCTCTACCATTCTTCGGTGAGGGTGATCTTGAGCTCTGCTACAGTCTGGGGAGCCGGTATTCTGCCTCAAACACTTCGTTTGAGTCGGTCTCAAAGATCCTCGATCGGGTTGAGGTCGGGACTAAGAGAGGGCCAGTCCAAAGTGTCAATATTCTCCTCATCCAGGAACTCCCGAACACAATTAGCCGCATGTGGGCGGGCATTGTCGTTCCTGAGGAGGAACTGGTCGCCCATACTTTGAGCGAGAGGAACCACATGGGTCTGCAGGACTTCGAGAAGCTGGAATTCAACCAAAGAGAGCTTCAAATGGACCCAAACTCTCCAGAGAGCACAGGGAAAGGAGACTCAGATTCGCCATAGAACACGTGGATTGGATACCCCAGCAATGGCGCTCTGTTCTCTTCACTGATGAATGCCGGGTGTGTTTGTTTGGTAATGACAGAAGGAAAAGAGTCTATAAAAGAGCGGGAGAAAGGTATGCTGAGTGATGCATCACAGAAACTGTCAGTTTCGGCGGTGGTTCCTGTATGGTGCGGGGTAGGATTTCAACTGAAAGAAAGACTGAATTGGTTTTCACCACATGCGGTGCGGGAGGTGACCTGAACAGTCAGAGATACATTGATAACATCCTGCAGACCCATGTTGTTCCTCTCGCTCAAGTATGGGCGACCAGTTCCTCCTCATGCACGACAATGCCCGCCCACATGCGGCTAACTGTATTCGGGAGTTCTTGGGTGAGGAGAATATTGACACTTTGGACTGGCCCTCTCTTAGTCCCGACCTCAACCCGATCGAGGATCTTTGAGACCGACTCAAACGAAGTGTTTGAGGCAGAATACCGGGTCCCCAGACTGTAGCAGAGCTCAAGATCACCCTCACCGAAGAATGGTAGAGGTTGCCCCAAAGTATTGTGGTTATTTTGATCCAGTCAATGCCAAATCGAATTAATGCTGTGATTAGAGCTCGGGGAGACAACACAAAATACTGATTCATCATTGTTACGAATGAATCTTTTTGATTTCCCATGTTATAACTTCTTTTGTTAAACATAAAAAAATCATGTTTTTCTTCTTTTTTGACACCCTGTAAGAAAATTTGAATTTTACGGCTTCTGGTAGGTGTTTTTTTAAGAATCAAATTATGAAATTGTAGAAAACAAAATTTACAGCATTTTGAGGTATCTTACGACTCGATAGAAATAGTAATTTCGAAGATATCGCAGATTTGGTGGAGGAAAAAGTTTGATTCGCTTTTGTTGCTCTCAAGTGTAGTTACTCTGGGTAATTTTATGACTACATCATGAACTTGTTATGGTAATATCTACTGAAGTAGTTACTCAATGACTTACGTATCAAATGTTGTAAGTTCGACTCTCTGTCAACTCTAATAAATTTTCTCTCTCTGCCCGTCTCTTCTTTCTACTTCCATCTCTTCTGTCGGTTCTCTCTCTTTCACCACTATTGCTCTCTCCTTTTCATAAACACTGAGATCTGATGACAAATTTAAACTGTGATCATAATCGTAAACTGAGGAATTTCGACCATTGCCATCACGCTGTGCGAGGTTTTGAACAAGAGTTATAGCCTTATAGCCTTGTGACGATGAAAACAGAAGATGGAATTAAAAATAAATTAATATTCTGGCCGTGCTCTTCCGCCAGGTAAGATATAAAATCTATTTTTTCTTTAAACCAAAAAAATTTGGCTATCGCAAGTACATTATAATTCATTCAACGTAATTGGTCTTTCCATATTTAGTAGACACTAATCCAACCATATACATTGTAGAATTTAGATATGAATAAAAAAAAATTTAGTTTAAGATGTTAACATTTAAAGGAATACTTTACGCGAATTCAGTTTGCCTAGCACATGCCCACAAAGAATCAATGTTATTCGGACCAAATCGTAAATAAACATTGGTATTTTACTATAACTGTCCAAGAGTCCATCTAGGTATATGTTTACACAAAAATTGGCTATTCTCTTATCTAGATTATCAGAAAATTCCCTTATTTCTTCCTGGTTAAATCCAGTGCTCAGAGATCAGATGGACTTCCATTGCCGGCATCCAAATCCCAGCAGAGTGCGAACACTTTTCTTAATCCAGATTATCCATCTCTTTATCTAAAATTACTCCACATATTTCTGCTAGTCGCTATTTCGCTCTTCACCTGTGAAATATTTGCCGCTTCACATGACTTGATCATAGTGCGGCTAGGAATGCGGGAACATAGCACATTAAATTCAATATTGACATGGGAAAATGTTTGCACTTGATTAGGGCTTTCTTGCTGATTAATCAAGAAATAGTTCGCCTCTCAGCATATTATTCTATGGAATACTTGAGCTTGGCGTATTATCACGCTTGCTTCCTCATTCTGCTATTAGCTGTGGTGTATCCGCCAATGTCGTGGGGAAAATTTCACTAGAAAGTATGCTCTTGTGAAGAATTGTTTATATTTATGTAGATATTTATGTAACCGACCTCAATAACTTGATCGATAAGGCGGCGGACTTGTAACCTGGAGGTCGCTGGTTCAAGCCCCGGTTTCAGCGTAGATTTAGTAAAGCGAGTTTGAGTAGTTGTGATATCACGAAAGTGATTTACACAAATATGATAACTTTTTAAACTTTTTTTGATACTTATGTAGCTCCAACAGGTATTCATTATCATCAACATTATTAAAATTTTGAACTTTGAATCTGTGATGTGTAACAGTGACTTCTGAGTTGTGATTGTCTCGTGGTATTATGATATGCAGACATGAAGAGGATCGGCTTTAATACCAAGGACAAAACATATTAGGTACCTACTTAGGTAGTACGTGTTAAAATTGAACAAAAAAAAAAATCATTTATCTTCCCAATGAAAAATTATAGGATAAGGAAAGTAAAAAGAATAGCCAAAATAAGACGACAGTCGCGTCTATCAGATTAGCCCCAAATCTGTCACGTGTGAGTGAGGGTTGTGCGAGATGCGTCCTCTCTTCTGACAACATTGTGTTTTGATTTTTCTCATACGGGCAAAAATTCTACCTTTTCTGCCCTTCTTCCTCTGATAATATTGATAATAATTGATCTGGCTCGGAACCAGTTTGGGTTGAGATTTATTGATGGTCGAATTCATTATCTTGGCCAGGTCGCAGGATGTTGAATCCTTGTTATGCTATAAACATATCCTTGCTTTTTGTCAATCATTCGGAATCAAAGAGGTGTATAATGGGAGTTGTATCATATTGTTTCTAAAATTTGCACAAAATAAAGTTTAAAGTAAACAACTTATGTCGAGATTCCTAAATATATTTTGGTTTTACTCAAAAAGAGTTTACTTTTTTCGAGAGGTGCAATATACCTAAGTAGCCAATATAATAAAATGAATAAATATCAAATCAAGTTCAATTTTCAACTTAGAATATTTTCAAATACCTTTAAGTAAATCCCAGCTTGTTAGGTTTATGACAAGATTCCAATCCCTGACGACACAGAAAAAAGAAACATTGATTTCTGATTGAAATGCATCAATACAATACTGTTAGATATCTTTGGACAATTATGAAATACTTTAGCTTTAACTTGGAGGACATTGACTTACGGAATATCCTGTAGAGCAGCCGAAGCAACAGGTGTATTGCCTGTGAACTCTAGAACCAGATGCAAGTGCCATTGAGCGGACTTGGGCCAGGTATATACTGAACCGATTGTTCCTATATCTATATTGAACCAATAGTCAATAACAACGGTCTAATGAAACACACATACCAGAACATGGAACACTAGAATATCGAACATAAAGAACTATAAAATCATTGTAACAACGAGTATAAAGCCAATAAAACAACAAGTATTTATATTTATGTATGAATAAAGCCAATATAGGTACGAGTACATAAGAAGTTGTATAAGTATTATGAAGCCAATCTATTTTATGTATAGAAAACACACAAGAATATAACATAAATCTACTAGCATTATTAACATCTAGAACAAGTGCTGAGCTTTGTCGATACCTGTTTTATGATTTCAGATTTACAGAACAAACCTGGATATAATTATTACAATAAAACTTATCACTAAGGTACTCCATTATTTAAATAGCTTCATGTGGTGAGCTTGCAAAAAGAAGATACCTGTTTGCAATTCTGCTTAATAGAGTCAGCAAAATTATAATTACTTGTGTCCATACTAACCCAAACTTTTATTCCTTCCTTCACTATTCCTTCATTTTTCCAACCTGTTCGGCTGAGAGGTAAATGTGCAAAACGGGTGCAATTCCCAGTATGCAAGGGTAAAATACATTGATTTAAAGACTATTTGGGAAAACAATGAGGTTGCCCATTCGATCTGGGCGTTCAAGCTATCCAAGCGGTCCAAGCGTCCATGAACTTGTTCAACTCCTTTTTCTGCCATCATGAGATATAGAAATCTGTTCCTCTTCTGCACGGATACGGAATTATATCTGTTCCATTTTACTATTCATAAATAAGTATCTACTTCGGATTCAAAAGAATTCAATAAGAAAATGAAATGAGTTCTTGTTTGAATCGAGGGGCCCCTTAAGGACATAAAAGCATTTCAGCCGAGTGTTGCAAGTTCAATATTTACCTTAGACACAGAACCTATTGAAACATCTTTTCATCTTAACGTGCTCTGCTCGTTGTAATTAAATCTCTGAACATCAGGTCCAAATAATTAATATTCAAGATCTTGAAGATTTTACTATCAAAAATTTTAATTAGAGGGCCTGGACTGAACCAAAACAGATCATAAATTTGAGCCAAAATTTATGTCTTACTTATAAAATATTTGGCCTTTGGGCAGAATAAATAAAAATCGAAAGATAGGTTACTTCTTCGAAAATAATAGTAATAATAGCATTATGTAAAACTAATAATCATCCTCTTCAGAACTATCCTCCTACGTTGGAATAAACTTGGTCTCATAAAATGTTCTAGATTGTAGAATGATCTTATTGCTGCACGAAAATTAGACGGATAAAACAGGTATCTGTTCTATCAACTCCACAGGGATGAAGTAACAGACATCTATTCTATCAGTTTCAGAAATGAAATAAGAACCACTTTTTCCTAGTGTATCAATTAAAAGATAACAACTGAAGAACATGGACGAACTTAATTTACCCAGATTTTCGATCAATCCTATGACCTTTTCAATGACTAGACTGACCAAACAATGTACCTACGAGTACATTGTCTTTTTTGAAAAGCTTTCTTCAAAAAAGAGCTTACCAAAACAAAAATACCTTTCCACAGCACCCCCCCCCCCTAGGCTCTATATTAGAAGAGTGCAAAGTGTTGTAATTTTTAATGAGATACTCACCATATAAATGAATTCCTTGAGAATGAAATTTCATGGATCAGACAAAGTTTTCAAAGTAGTTTGTACCATTTACAATTTGAGCGTCTTGTACAACTACACCACCAGCATAGGTCGCTCCCTCTGAAGCCAGAACATCACCCACCTGAAGAGGTCTGCACAAGATTCAAATTAAACAACTTTGGACTCATCGGTGTGCTCAGCTGACCTAACGCAACTTCGATACCACTCCTTCGGCATAATCAATTATGGAATTAAAGTTGGGGTTTTCTACAGGTTGCTATGCTTTCACGCCCATCGTGAAGGGGTGGTGTAAGCCATCCATCCTAATTCTCCAAGACAATAGCACCGCTAGAGATCCCTAGGTGGCAGGAAGTAAATTTGAGTTGTACTTTTTAAAACCCCCTCTAAACCAGCTAAAACCCTCGTGTAAGTTCCAGTAAAAATATTGTATACCTCTGATGGCATATCTTTCAACTGTGGCATTTTTCATATTCCAGGAAATTGATTTTTTAAATTCAAACTTTTTCCACATAATAATAATATGTACAATTGTGCACGTTTCACTATGAATGCATTTTGATAATGGATAATCTTGTTCTGAAAAAATAGTTTGCTATAACAGTGCTTTAACTGTTATAGCAAACTATTTTTATTAAGGAGAAACTACCCCACTTGAAGTCTGAAATTGTTGATTGAGAGTAGTTGAATAATTACTTTTTATTTTTTTTCATAAGGCTTGGAGACAATAGCAAAATATAGGAACATGGCCCAAGGCAAGGCGATTTAGTGTATTGGCCCAAATGTCCCCTACACCTAACAAGTATTTAAAATGCTCAACGAGTCCATATTCCATTATAATAGGATAAAACATTCAGCACCACTTTTTTTTTTATTATTATCTGACCTGGTTGCAGGGTTTTCAGTGAAACCCTTACAATTAACACTGCGACCTAATTAGATCTATTGTGACCAGTTGATTCTATTTTGGTTTTAACGTCCTGACTGAGATAGATAGTCAGGACGGGGGTTTTACCCTCCATTCGCTGGGAATCGTACCAGCTACCCACATTAACCTCACCCAGCCTGGGTAGGGCCGGAAATGCCAGCCTCACGTGTTTGGATGGAACAGAATTTTCGTCGAAAAGTCTGCCCCAACCGGGAGTTGAACTCGGGAACTCTGGACTACGGGGTAGTCACAACCATTACGCCACGGAGGCTGTTCAGCACCACTTACCTATTTTTTTTTTTTTTTTTTTTTTTTTTCCTGGTAAAGCACTTTAACAAGGAATTACACCTGTCGTTCGTGCTGATCCCGTGCTGTTTTAGATTTTGTCAAAAATATTCGCCTCTTTTAGGAGGCGAATTAAAGACTCGGTATCGGAAGGGTCATCCGATAGAGAGGAATGCAAGGCAGACCTCTTCTAATGTTATCTAGTAGTTGGCAGTGAATGACTATATGACGGACGGTCAGTGGCTCTCCACATTCACATATTGGGGGTGGAGATTTATTAAAGATGAAATTATGTGTCATTCTAGTATGGCCAATTCTTATCCTGGTGAGAACCACCTCCTCGGCTCTACAACAGCGGTTGCTGGAGGTCCAAGGTTTAATTAGGGGTTTAATCATTTTCAGTTTGTTCTGATTTGGAACCTACCTATCTTTCATCGCTAAGTTTTGCTCTGTATTCCTCCACATTATAATCGTTCATTAATTATGCTGCTGGCGAAATAGTTTCCATTTTGTAAACATTACGTTCATAATTTATGAAAATTCCTGAGCACTCTAATTATGAGAAATATCGGCACAGATTGTGCGAGAGATATTGCGAACAAATTGTAGATGTTTAAAATATACCTAATTATAATAATAACACCTCGAGACCAGCCCATGTTCATAGTTAAAACTAACATCCAACATTCTGTAATTAGATGTTTAATGAAACCCGTAGTCTTACAATGAGGCTCGAAGGTAGCAATTATGGGTCGGAGGAAGGCGCGATTTTTCTAGGTTTAGGTGTGAAAAGATATACCTCATTCCTGACAGGATAAATCAAGACTTACTAAAGTGAATAATTTATGTTCTCTATGGATTTAAGTGATGCTAGTTCTATTCAGAACTTTTGGATTGAATAATAGAATAGGACCAAATTTGCCTGCTAGTTTGATCCTTGGATGGGGCCTAGTAATTTTATTTTTTTACCATAGGTACATTTCATAACTATACTTGATAACATTAAAGTGGAGCATGTCAACATCCAAGGTTGCACAAACATCACGAAGACTAATTGCAACATAAAAGTCTTTCCATAATCCCAAGGAGACAATAATCAGGACATTTACATAATATGTGTTTCATTGTCGAAATATTGAACTGCACCATAGTCAAATATTGTGCTATACGAGCTCTCTTGTGGTTTAGCTAATTAAAAATGACCATGAAGTCTAGTCATTTTGCCTGAAATAGAACAGCCTAGTTTGTTATAAAACCCACACAGTTTTATAATTGAACCGTCAGCCTTTGCACTCTGAACATTACAATCCCCTGAGTTTTGCATACAGTCGTGTAGGAAACCCCAACATAGCCCACCCTTTGTCTGTCTACTGCTATCTCTGCTTTCGGCTTTTGGCCTACTTTATCCGGCAGGCATCTAGATAAAATCTGACGCCCGCTATCTCTTCTCCATGATAAATAGTCCTCTTCGCTTCCTTCTCAGCCAGAGGATGCGTCCGGAGTCCTGACGTATTAATTATGTGCCCGCTCTTCCATTATCATAAATAATTAGGTGCTTACGTTGGGATCTGGATGACACATTTCGAATGATATATACCCTGTTGGCCGTGGCGGCGCGGGGGTTTGTTTTCGGTCTCGGGTGATGATTTAGTGTTATCATTGTTATTTTAAGACTCTTGTTCAGAGGGGTATGTGTCGTGTTGAATTTGCATCGTACGGCAGCTCCGCATTTCTGTGGGATTTCTGGTCGGGATTTAACATTAATGACATAGCTTGAGCTGCGTTGGTGTCAAGTTGCCGTATGTTTTATTTAGTGGGTTATTCCTTGTAGAACACACACTTTAGGAGCATGATAGAGTATGCAGGCTGAATGGAGGTTGTTACTTCATATTGCTCTTGAGCCCCATGAGTTGATGTCGTTTATACAATTTTACTAATTTTCAGCTCATCAAAATATTAATATCCCCAAATTCTACAAATTTATTTGTTCACAATGAAAAAATCTTAAGTTAAAAGATTTTTCATCCTCTAAACTATTTCTGAGAAGGATTTATTAGTTCCCTGTCTGAAGTAGATTCTCTGCAACCATCAGGAGCAGGACTACCGGTTGTCACTCTGGAACTTTAATATTCTGAAAGTTATCTCTCCACACATCTCCTCTATCTCTGGTTCATATTCACCATCTGCAACCTCAGCCATTGTGCTTACATGATGTTGCCTAATGGAAAATACTAATTCCAAGACCCACCTCGGTTGGAACTATGAATTCCTATTTCCTGACAGCCTACAACTACTTATTTATTTAAATTGATCTCTGCTTTATTTATTTAATTTACCAAACCTTCCATTGCTTTTCTAACAAGTGGTTCAGCAAGTTCTGAAACCTCGGATGAGTATTTTGTAAGTTGTTATATCTTTGATTTTCTTTCAGGAATTTATTTCTTCTGTTGAAGGTACCTATTCATTCGTATGTACAAGGTACGTACGAGTACTTTTTATGTAGGTAAATGTTAAATGTAATTGAATTAGTCAATACAATAAATTGTACGGTTCATTGCTTCTGTGAATAACAATTTTATATTTTAATATTATAATTCAATAAATAATTCTTGTTGCAGATAATTTCCTTAGTGATTTAACGCTGCAATGTCACTTGTATGCTTGGGACAATACCACATGTCTTTGGTATGGACCCAGTACGTATTCATATATATAGATCATTATAGATGTGTTGTATTAAACAATAAAGTCATGTAAATAAATTACTCTTATTTATCCTCTTAATAATCCCCATGATAGGATATTCCCTACAGTATGTTGCACAACTATTATTCCTCTAATACTTCAATCCAAAATGGTTGTGACCTCTTAGCGTGTGCATTACTTTGTGGTCCCCCAGCTCATTCCACTGCCACCAAGATGCCTAGGTATTGCCTTCAACTGTTTCGTTTCCATTATTGCTCCAGTTGCTCGCTTTTCAATTCCAAAATGCTCCAAGCTATATGATCATTGGATGTATAATGAGGAGCCACTGCCACCAGAATGTGTCTGATCATATCTGGCTAATGTAAACTTTAGTGTTCACTTGAAAAGATAATAATGTGTTGCTATGGAACTGTGAAAACAAGTTGCCTCACAGAAGCAAATTAAATGATGTGTTGCTTGTCCTTCTTGTTGTTTTTGAAATTATCAGTAACAGTAATGAAAAATGTTTTTGTAATAGACTAGGTGAATTTCCTGAAACAAGAGGTGGAAATATTATGGGGCGCCTCGTGGTTCCCTGGTTAACTCTAATGAAGCAATAAATTCATTTAGGTATCATAAATATTATTTTCTCAATTATTTTTACCAGTACTTTGTTATAAAATGTGTTGCTTCAATTAGACATCTAATGTTTTATTGCGTTTTCAACTCAATTAAGTTTGATGTGTAGGTAATTTGTATCACTGTAAGATCAATGAATTCTATCATTGTTCATAATTATAAATTATATACAAGTACTAGACTTCATAAGTATACATTATAGACAGAACATGATCGGTAATTCATAAAATAAGATACTATCGATATTAAAGATACCACCGACACTACGACTTTCCAAGAGCGAGGAACGACTAGAAAAAAAAAAAACTTTGGTTTAAACCAGATGTACATATACCTACAAACCTACAATATCCATGTCCAATAAAACTAGTTTTTTCGGTTTTAAAAGATTTCAGGTATGAGTGACTTGTTTTACTTTTAATAAAAAATAGGTTAAGTAATTAAAATTGGCCAAAGAAGATGAAATACATTAGTTTTATCTTATGATATAAATGGATCCTAATTTATAATCATTAATTCACATCGATATTTTTTTTATCTTTTTTAAATTGATGAAAACAGATTACCTAAATTTACAGTTTATTGGCTATATCTTTGGCTGTTGTAAATTTAATGCTTAACCCTTGGTAGCAAATAAATTCTGAAACGAAATGATGGCATGAAGAGCAATGTGTTTTACAATTTTTAAGTTTCATGAAAATTTAACATGATTGATTTCTACAAAAATGAAAAGCATTTCAACAAACAATAATACTATTGAATACGTTAAATGTAGATAGAATTTCAGGGGCTGAAAATGTAATAAAGAAGAAAGACAGAAAATATTGGAACTCAGGATCCTCAGGTTCAGAACTAAGAGCTTGCGGTAGCCATGTTGACTATTAATATTCAACAAGCGATCGGATCGATACCTAAAAATTGTTTTTTTTGCTAATTGATTGTTAGGTACTTTCCCTTCAGGGTTAATTTCATTCGGTTTTTTACATGCATAATTACGTGAATTCTTAGATTCTCTTACCTTGCTGATCGTTCATCAGAAATCAGTTTTTTTTTTAAAATCAAAATCTATGGCTTCTAAGTGATATTAATGATAGACCATTAATCTTGCCAGAGATATGGGGGCCTCATCGTGCGATTTGAACATTCTAATATTATTTAAAACTAAAGAGTGGTAAAAGCCGTTCGGATTAGCTTTTAATTCGATGGTGATTTTGTTTAATTAAGTTAGTGGATGCGTAGAATTCTCTCTTTAGCAATTTAGTATCTTGTGAAGTTTCCAATTTCCATCCATTTGGATGTAATTGATGAAAAAATTTCACAAGATACTAAATTTGCTAATTTTACTGATCCAACTAATTTTAGTGTCATGTTTCTAATTGTTTCAGGCCTCTTTATGAATCCTCTTGCCGTCAGTCCAATTTCACCTAATTTGGTAAGTTCTCTTTTCAGTAATGTTGGTAGGCTTCGTTAAGTTTAAGGCTCAATTATTGTTTTTTATTATCATTGATTTTTAATTTGTATTATCTTTCTGTTGTTAAAAATGTTTGCTCGAATATAAATAAAAAGAAGACCTCAAAAATCTTCATTGGCGAAAAATTTTATTTAAGCTTTTGAAATCGTCAGAATATGGTGTGTTGAATTAACTCTCTAATCATTTAAAAAAATACATACAAAAGGATCCTATTTTCTTATCTTAACTTATTAGAAAAGAAGGTCATGGAATCACCCAAAAATGTTGATAGTCAGTTTTTGATACCTAAATTGCCTTTACTCCTTCCTCTGATACCGTAAAATATCTCAGAACTTGTGACCCAGGAGCCAGGACGATGTTCCATGTGTGTCTTTGTATTGTTTACATCCCTTTCCCTCATGAGGGTTCCCTAACTCCTTTAGTCTTATCTCTGAGGAGGTCTAGTTCCCAGGGTTCCAGCTACTGCGGATATTGTTATGATGGTGCTCTCATATTCATCATGTTCCACTCCATCGGAATGACATGTGGTGATGAAATATTTTATTACCAGTAAAAAAAACTCACTCATAAACATCACATGTTAAATCTTCTTTGTTGATGTCATACATCTTTCTTATTTAATATGTATTTCTTGTTTTGTCATAACATGTGAAATGTAGATATACCTAAAACTACATACGCCTTCACTATCGTAGGTATTATCTTTTCACGAAGTAAATTTGTAAACTTATACTGACGTGTTAAACTTTAAGTGAAGTACGAGGGAGTCTCAAATCCTACGCTATATGAAAATTCCCCAATTTTTTTTTTTTCAACATGTTTTTTTGTATTGTGTCAGTAACATCCTATCATTTTTCTATAAATTCCATGGATCAATGCACTTTGAACGGGGGAGCAATTAATGTACCTATACCCCTTGACAAATGCGCGTCAACTAGAGGTCCCAGCATGGACAGCGGTCTTAAGCTCGTCGCCGTTTCGAAGCTTTCCTCCAATGAACTTTCAGATAGAACCCAGTGAAAGTCACTTGTGTCAGATAAGTGAATATGGTGGTGGCCTGTACTCTGACGAAACAATTTTTCTTGTTCACAATGACGCTTGCCCTACTCGGCTCGAAGACTCAAGATCTCCTTAATTCATTCAGATGGGAAGTTTTTGGCCACCCACCTATTCACATGATCTGACATCAAGAGATTTTCACTTGTTTCCCATCGAATTCGGCAGGAAAAACTTCAAACGACGACAAGTCAAGACCGCTGTCCATGCTGGGACCTCTACTTTGAAAAGCATTTGTCAAGGAGGGTATACATAAATTGCTGCACCGGTTCCAAAAGTGAATTATTGATCAAGCTGGAAATCATGTAGAAAAATGATAGGATGTTACTAAACACAATGCAATAAAAATATCTTGAAAAATTCTTTGGGGAATTTCATCGCGTAGGAACTTACTTGAGACGCCCTCGTTCAATAGTGATATTTTTATGGATTTTAGTTGAAAGTATTATGTACCCACGTAGATTTGAAATTTCAATAAAAATTCAACTTTGTAGAAATATTCTAGAAGAAAAAAGAATGTTTCATCTCATTTAGCTGCAAAATTCTTAAGAAGTATTTCGTCTAATACAAATACTGAAGTAGGATATCAATAAGAATATTGAAATTTCTTACACATAACGGAATGCGGAAATTTAAATGTTTAGAGAATTGATAAAGTACAAGCACGAGAGAAAAATATATAATAATAATAATAAGGGAATTTTGTTAGTTCTTGTGGAAATAATTTGATTAATTTTGTTTATTATATTTTTGCAATACATAAAAAATTGTCGTCAACCATGCAGAAATATTGCAAACTTTTGAAAGAACTTTTAAGAAAAATTAATTAATATCAGTATTTTTTTTCATTGAGGCATGTTCTCATGGTAAAAAATTGTTTTGAAAATGAGATATAAATACATTGAAACTATACATAATAAAATATTAATCAATTTATTCTTTCGAAACATATTTTTATCTGTCTGTTCCTGAACATCCTAGGGACTTTAAATTTTAGTGAACTGCTACCATGCTCTTGAGTCTTGAACTGCAATAATGACTACAATTTGAAGATATGTTGGCAGGTACTTTCCTATGTAGGCTTGTACCTTGAGTGCTCACTTCAGTGATGTTACAACAATTGAAATTATTACTTCTACCAATTTTCTAAAGAGGGTCCATTCTGGGGACTCGAAACACCGACCTCCGAATCCGCTATCAAGTAATTTTTTTAAAAGTTAAAGTTATCATATTTGTGTTAATCACTTTCGTGATATCACAACTACTCAAACTCACTTTACTAAATCTACGCTGAAACCGGGACTTGAACCACCGACCTCCAGGTTTCAAGTCCGCCGCCTTATCGATCAAGCTACTGAGGTCGGTTGATTATCAAGTAAATAGCATTAAAACATACGAACCATATAAATCGTCTAGAATAATTAATTCGATTGCAATAAGCCAATATTGTTATTGAAAAAAAAAAAAAAAAAAAAAAAAAAAAAACTAGAATGTAAAGTGTAAAGGAATTAAAGAATTCTCTATAATTATAATAATTATTATCTCCTCCTCCTCTGTGACAAATGAACTAATGAGTGTGAAATAGAAAGATTAAGGACTGAGGATGACGTATTTCTTAATGAGTCGTACTTCCAATAATGTACCAGAATCAGGATGTTTCTATCAATATACCTAGATGTGACGTCATGATACCACACACTCTGATGATAGATGCTGTTATAATTAAATAAATATTCTTATACATGATATAAATATCCTCCTAGAAGAAAAACAATCATAGGCAGATATTATAGTAATAATAATAATTATTGAAGTTTCTCATATTCCTTGAAAGAGGGAGGCTTTGTCCAATTTCTATATATTTTTGTTGACCAAAAATGCCATTAGAAAGTCAACACTATGTCAACTTATATAATTTTAACAGTGGGGAATATGCATAAATTAATGATCTGAATAACATATTGCTTTTCTGTGACCTTCTCATCTGCTCTTTAAGTTTGCAATATAAAGTGAAAACATTAGATGAATCTCTTTCCTACTTTCTTCTTCTTGCTCGAGTTCAAAGAGAGTTGAGATAATTACAAAATGAAGAACATTTTAGAATAATGACAATATGATGGAAATAATAATGAAAAAGAACCCAAAGCGATGACATAGTTTAATGATTATCATGAAACTAGTAATAATGCTCAGTGCATAAGTAATATGTCATAACAAATTGTATCAATATAAACATGAAAACTCTGACTCACTGACTTACACTTTAGAATTCTAGAATGGTATAGCATCAATCACAAAAGAGTAAACGCTGCATGAGGCTTTCTCTGGTGGTCTAGATGTATAACAAGAAAGAACTTTTTGTAACTCTTGGCCCAAATTATAAAATAGAATATAAAAATTAAGTTCAGATTTCGCACCAATCACAGTGCTGTATGGTCCAACTAGAGGTAGGTTCTGCCATTATCTTAGCTGTAATTCCATTTTATATTTTAGCCCCAAATAGGACACCACGGACGAGTCACCTTTGGGTGGAGAAAGTGCAGGGAATGAGCTAGTTATTTCAAATGAAATGACAGGTAGGGCTGATAAATATAATCGTGCTTACTTTGAGGGGGATCATAACCTATTAACCTCCTAAGAAGCTACAGACACGCTACGTAATCTGGGACGCACGTACTTATGAAATGACTTTTCTAAAGTTGCAATAAAGCGGAGTTGAAAGTTTAGCAGTGTGCAGGAGGGGTTGATGTATCGGGATGACAGTTTCTTATTTGCTTCTAACTTGAGGAAGTAATTAATTGGAGAAACTTGGCGGAAAGTTTAACCCTTGTGCATTGATTATGTCTAAGGAAAGACGAAAGTATATTGTTTTTAAAGACTAAGAGATATTGAGGGATTTCGCACGAGAGGAAGATCTGGACCAATGTGTAAAGAGAATATGAAGAAGATTGTAGAGATACATGATGGATGATGGATGATACTTATCATAGATTCGGGGACTGGGAAGACAAAGTCATGGACAAATGGAAATTGCTGGTAGCTATTGAACAGATGAACAGGCATGTTGATGTTGGTGTAATAGGCTGCAGTACTAGGTGTAAAATCCGGAAAAATGTAAAAAAAATTTTTATTAAATTATTTATTATTATGAATATTTAAAATAATGATGGTCCTTCTAATTTTGTAAACATATACAATTATACATAATTATATCGAAATAATCAATACCATATTAATTATGACGACCACGGATTTCTATTTACAAAATATTTTATATGAGTTTTTGAAAGGTAAAACCCCCCTCGCGTTGACCATATACGAGTAACCGACGTTTTGCCCAAAAAAGTAATATCAGTCTTTTTATGGCAGAAGACCTTTTTCTTGTGTTAATCACACTAAAATGAGAAGAAACAAGTTAAAGGGCTAACTCATAAAAGAATCAACTGGAAATTAAAGCAAAAGTAATGAAAAACTTCCAAGTTCTCAAATTCTCAATTCTGATTTACTAACTTTTCTCTTCCCGTGAACTACGCCCGAAGAATATTCAATCATGGTCCTTGGTGGTCACAGCTGCAATGAAAATAAAGGTTCAGGCTAGGAGTTTAGCTAGAAGAAAAAGTTAACTGAATTTACCTTTGTAGATGCTGTTGTTTACTGAAGTATAGCAACTGTTGGGCAAGTCAGCGTGTTTGAGGAGCTATTCTTTGTTTTATGGGTTTAAACTACCTAACTGAAGTGTGATTTTAGTTGTGATTTTAAGTAAAACGGTTTGCAGGCTCATTAATATAGGAATTGTAGGATGTAGAATTGTAGATTTTAGAACTGTTGGTACTTTTTATTATTTCATGTTAATCATAATATTAATGATAATCATAGCTTGATCGATGTTAGTCATAGCTCGACCTGGAGGTCGGTGTGTAACCTGGAGGTTGGTGGTTCAAGTCCCGGATTCAGCGTAAATGTCTAGATATGTATTGTAAATTGAGTTTGAGTAATTGTGATTTCACGAAAGTGATTTACACAAATATGAAGAAGAAAACAGTTTTCAGTAAAAGGATTTTACAAGATCAGTCTTCCACTGCCTTCTTGTTACCAGAAGCAGCTATATAAGATATTATATTATATAAGATACATTGGCTCATTTGGGGTCTGTAATCTGTGATATTTATATCTACATATTTATGTACTTAAAAAAATTAATATTACGTACATACCTTACACAATATATTTATGTACTTATTCCTCATCAGGTGAGCTTAATACTCCTAGGCTAGGGTTAATCCGAAATCCTTAGAAACAACTGTGCCTTGCAAATTTCTTTCTTAACTATACCATTTACATTATAATCCTAGAATAATTACCTACTTGTAATTATTATAACCAACCTCATTTATTTCTACCTCTGAAGAAAAATCAGTTTCAACGTTTATACTAGGTCGGATTAGAGGATTTTTGGTTCTGTTTTCCTACCATTTTTACTCAGAAAAACACAGAGTGTGCTTTAGTGTACGTTCTACAGGGTGTACCAGTTGAAATAGGTGGAATATAAATATATTTTCCTTCCATTGAGTACACCTACCCTAAATATTTATATTTTTTCATAACATTATAAAAAGTACTTATTTTAAAGTTAATAAAAGTTGGGTATTTTAGAACAGCCTATCATGATACATCAGCTTTTTAAAACGAAAAAAAAAACGATACCCAACAAAATACTTTCCATCTCTGCTTTATGTAAATTGAAGCTTTGTTTTATATTTTTGACATTATACAATGAATTCACTCTGATACTCCCTGTATGTCTTTATCTAATGTTTACCTTGAACTATTCCTGCATTATGTAGATTTTTTATCTACTTGCCTACCGGGGGTTTTCCGAGGAAAATTAAGTTTTACTATTATTATTATCTTAAACTTTATAACATCTGTGTGGGATTTTTCTTTTATGTTGTTTTCCTTACCAAGAAAATCGAATATACAGCAGGAACAAGATTTTGCGTGCTATAATGATTTTTTTTTTAAAGAAAACTTTAGTTAAATTGAGAATCTTTTTCTTCTTCTCCTTTCACTCTACCTCTGCCAAATTGTTTTGATCAAGTCTTGTTCTTCCTTGTATGGGTCAATCGGTCTAGAGTCGAGAGTATTCTAGTCTAGAGTGTCCTTCCTATCCCATCAATGACCATGCGACTGAGATCTGTTCAAACTAATTAATGGATAGTAAGTTAACCATATGTATTCATAATAATTATTATGAGTATGCAATTCAGTTACCCTTTGTACTTCAGTATGGAGCTCTAATTTGTCTATGAGTTCGATTAAAGTCTTTGTAAAGGTTTGTAATTTAAATCCGGACATCCCCCCACCCCCAGTTACCTTTCTCTCAACTAAAATATTTATTGAATGCCATTACTCACTGTATCTCCTATTTGTCTTTCCAACATGATAAAGCTGTGGAAAATAAAAGATGGCCGCTCGAACCACGGAAGGCCATTAATAATTTTAGAATAACTTTTCCAACACAAAAGTTTTCAGAAAACAATGCCGAAGTCATCAATTTTGAAAACTAGTTGCCCCTTTGGTCAGGTAATAAATGTTTTCAAGTAGGATCAAGTTATATATAGCTATACATATTTTACATTATATCAATATAGAGTGATATACAGTCAGGAAGTCTTATTGTGAAATGTAGATTGTTTAGATTACCCAACAAGAACACAATCAAATCAAGAATTCCGTTTGGGAGAGGAATATGCGACCTATATGTATAGCATATTAATTTTCTATTAAGTTAAGAAGGAGGTTAAAAGGAGATTTCAATGAAAGAGATAAGTAAGAAAGAAGAGAAATATAGAGTCACTTCAAAACAAAGGTACAATATAGGTACCGAAACCGAAGAGATATTTAAAAGGTTAGACATCAAAAAGAGAGATGATAGAAAAATATACGTGTTGTAATAAGAAGGATAGATAGTTTAGTATCCTGGAATTCCTGAATGCAATTAGATGCCTCTATTTTTACAAGAAAAAGAAATGCGGGTGCAGCCTTTAATTGAGTGCAGCCTACCATATTCAGCATGAAGCTCTTTACACTCTAAATTATATTCTGCAACTTTGATTAGAAGATTTTCCACCAGGAGAGCAATTTATATTTCAATCGTGATTTTGTATATCACAAGTTTTAACGCTTGTTTGAGAGAAGTTTGTTTGCATAGAGATCAGATATTAAAGTTTTACTTTTCTTTTCCTTTGAAAATGTAGTAAGTACATTTACTGTACTTTTGCTGCAAACTGAAAAAATAATATTTAGATATTTAAAAAAATATTCAATAAATTTTCTTCATTTTAAATTCGTAGGTAAATAATAAAAATAAATAAATATCCTAAATAATTTGGTCAATTGTGGGGTTAACGCCTTCTAGTGTTGTAGTTATACTCGTAGCTCTCTGGTCTAGCTCTATTCCACCATTCGGCTTTTAAAGGTTCGAAACTCCGAGTGCAGATTTATCTACATAAGTAAGTATTTGGTTACAAAATATATTTGGAAGTCTCGAGACACGAGACTTCCAAATGACACGAGACGCCTTCTGGGGTTTTTTTTCTC
>CM044956.1:18675155-18714582 GCA_024516035.1 Bactericera cockerelli | reverse complement strand
GAATGAAACTTTGACGCCTTCGTCCAGGCGAGCTCTCTGCTTGCTCGAAATTAGAAGAAATTTCAAGAACTTTGTATTTGTGTTAATTACAACTGTAATGTCACATTAATCAAAATAGTTCTTATTAAAACACCGTATGCTTAGGGACTAGAACCACCGACCTATAGGATAGGAGTTTGCTGCAATATTGATCATAAATCAAGCTACCAAGTTAGCTAAAATGTCAAGAAATCAAAGAAATAACAATACCTTCTTCGTTTTTGTTGGTATGAAGAATACCTGTAGTAGTCTCACATAAATTGATAGTGTGTATTTTATAGCATATTTTTCTAGCGTTTCTCTGGTTTCTTCTGAACATTGTGGCTATCTGGTAAACACGTTTAGTTCTAATTTGGGTATTAATATATTGACGTAAACAATTCTAACCTTAAATACATCAGCACTACGTAGAAGACAACCAGCTCTTATAATATTATCCAGATTCTCATCTAAATATCTTCATCCGAGAATGTTTGGCAATTTGGTTTGATTGATTGCTGTCCTTCTATCTGGTTTACAGTTGTTTAGCCTGGAGAGAAATCTTGTAGGTTATGTTTGTATGTAGTTTGAAGGAATAGATTATTTATTTTCGCCTGATATCTTCTTTACATCTACCTCAAGCCTTAAAACATTGAATATAAACAAAGTAGAGAGATCGTAAAGAACAAAATCTCTGTGGTCGTGCAAGCTGATTTTTTATATTTTTATTTATAGGTACATTATCATGTGCGTCATCAAATGTGTTATAATTATGCTAAAGTTCTGCTGAGTTACGTCCTGTGTCAAGAATACTCAATTTATTTGATCAGAACCTTCTGTTTTTAGTTGATCAGGTTATTGCTTGCGTGGGTACTATCAGCAAAGTTACTATACGTACTTATCTAGAATTTGTATCTGCTAAGTGATTAGCGTTGTAAACTTCAAATCAAGCGATTAGAGCATAGATCATTGTGACAAATATTCATCCATTCCCGTCAAACACAGAAAATCATTGTTCTATTTTCAAATTTACCCCAAGGCGAGGTGACCTAACTCCTCTGTCACGGAGGGGGAAGGGGAAGCAGGAATAAATGAGCGTGGAAAGTATAAATGATGATTTATGTAAAGCATTTGATACAAGAGTGCAAAACAAATGAACAATATTCCAATGATTAATGGACCAGTCAGTCCGGCATGGAAAATTTGTTTTGTACACATTTCGCCTGCCGCCCGCTCCTTTCTCAATTTTTCGATACTTTATCAAAGGCTCTGCAGAATTGGAATAATATATCTCGAGTTATTTTTTATCCACGACGGACTTTAGGTATGTACCTTCTGTTGCTGCCCAGCATTTGTTGTCACAAGTTTTTTTGGTATAAGTACTTTGAGATATTCTTTAATTGTGTTAATAGGATGGTAGTAGCTTTACATTACTTCCAAGTCAGTTTAAAAATATCATGTATTACTTTTAGTTATAGGTACTCGTACATAGTTGAGATGTTCCGAGACGAGCCACCAATAATACAACATGGATCTTGTTCCTTAATTATTCTAGCAAAGTATAACTGGTAGACTGAATAATTCCAATAGGCACGTTATATTTTTCAATACTACTGTGTAATACTGAGGGTATATATATTTATTCCGAGAAAGCTTCGGAAATCATAATTATTTCGTAAGATCGTAGGCAGGTAATCCATCATTCTTTTCCACCTGCAATTCCCAGCAGGAGAAGTCCGACCTAACTTTCTTTGAAGTTTTCTCGAATTTTTCAGGAGCATTGTCAAAACTAATTCCTTAAAACACAAACTGAAAACGACGTGCATAATCTTTTCTTTCTTTTGAAGATTAAGTTGTGAAAGAATCTACGCAGGAGGTTTCTCTGAGAGATATCTTTGAAAGTACTTTTAAGAAGCCTTTTCTAAATCCCATTACCACAGCCGAGGAGGTTTAGAATAATACTCGGGACGCCTCTGATATTCCAGTGTAGAGTGCATGCTTTATTAATGTTTCGCCAGGAAGAAGAAGAATTCGAATGTTAGTAAAGTAGCTTTGCTGCATATTAAGTATAGAGAGTAAGCTAGGAACATCATAGAGTTATTTCAACATGCATGTACCATGTACGTGTAATCCTAGGTTATTTGTGTGTTTTCTTCTTAATCCACATCTTAATAGAGCTTAATGTTGATTTGCTCTTCCTATATTCTAGTGTCTTAATTTGTATGGGTGTCACTGTTTGACTTTAAATTTCTAATTTCGTTCTCTACTTGAGAAAACACTTCATCAACTCATTACCATTTACCATGTACTCTGAGGCTGAACTCAAATGCAAAATTTATGTGCTTGTTTCCGTACCAAATCTTTTTTATAAACATTCAAAAAGCTTCTGGGTGTAAATTTGCATTAAGTTTGTCTTTCCTATGTGGTGAGTAACCTTTGCATATTTCATAGGTTAGACTCTCATACCATAAATACAGTATACGTATCTTGTTTTCAAAACAAAAAATGAACTGTGCGCCAGTTTTTCTTGTTATCTGAAGAACTTGATTTCAATTAAATTCTGTAATTTTGTTATTAACTGTTTTTATGTACCTTTAATTTTATTTATTTATAAACACCTTCCTGGTAACTTAATTTACCTAGTTACTGCTGCTTCTTCGTTCAGAGTAGAAACATGTTCAAATTTATCCCTTTCTTAGTTTTATTTTGTTTCACTCTTCATCATCATAATAACTGCAACATTATCTACTGTCACTGCAAAATCAACCGTATCTACATCTACGTTCATATCTTGGTATCTTTCTATTCAGTTTTACTCTAGAATATCAAAATCTAGACATCTCTACTTTACGCCTAGCTTGTTCGTTTGATAGGCAATGTGCTCATCTTGAAAGTAGGCATGAATAAAAAATTAAGTTATCTTTAATTCATTCTACTTTACATTTATTTTTCTCAATTTCAAGTGTAATTGAATAACAATACCTGTCATGTTTCATGTTATTGTGGCAGAGGCATATCATCCAATTTAGACTGTAATGATGAGCGATTTGCTCCACTACTCAAATTGTAGGACAGTTTATGATTTTTGCCCCAGCATTCAAATGAACGAACTCTACATTCAATTTGAAGAAGTTAGCTCCAATAATCATAATCAAATTGTAGGACAGTATAATAATTTTTGCCCCAGCATTCAAATTGAAGTAGAGTTTATGAATTTTGCACCAATATTCAAATTGAAGGAGAATTTATGAATATTGCCCCAGCATCACACAGACCACACTGTACCTACTTTGCACGGAAAACTGTACTCATAACGTATAGGTACAATGTTTGCTTGTATGTTTAATTCAGTGACTAAGCCTAAGCTGTTTAACATAAGCTCTTGTAAAACATCTGCCAAGGAAAAATCTCGCTCCTCCCGTACGGTAATGTTGAACAAGACACAGAGTGCGGTATCTCATACGGTTCCGTGTTTCGTACGGTATACCCCAAGTGCTTCAGGTTCGAGTGATGTGGTTATTTTTAGCCTTTTATGTTGAACAAAGTGTTTCCCACTGTACCGTAAGAGTTTAAGTTCTCTTCTGTAGTCGAAGTACTAGGTAATATCAAAGAAAAAGAATATTGAAAGAAATTGCACAGTTGTACCTAAATAATTTTAAACGTAAACCATCAGAAATAATAATAAATAAACGTAATAATAATAAATGAATGTGTTTCTTTGTGTTATTTCAGTGGGTAGCGCAGAATTATAAGACTTTTTCCTTCTCTTAAAATATCTTAATATTTTTTTGCACATAATTCATGCACTGATCGCTGCTTGAATTAAAGCAACTACTCATTTGTCCTCAATAAGTAAGAGTGGACCCCGAATATCCAAGTACTCGACCACGGTGACTATTAAAGTTAAAACAAATAATTCTAGAGAAAGGTTTCGTCTAAGCTAGTAATGTAGGTTTGTAACTACCTACATACATATACATAATTATTTACACACTATATAGTTAGTAGATAGGAGAAGGGTTTTATTTAGAATCCACATTCTCCCCGTAGCGGATACTAGAAAATGAATTGAGCAGGAGAATGTAAACTTTTGCATAGGTGTAGATAGAAGCTGAGGGTTGAGGGTGGGTGCTGTGAGAAAATTCAAATAGAACGAGATAAAACAACAAGCAAATAGAAGCAAAAACTAACAGGAGGAAAAAATCCTATTTCCTTAACGGAAAGGATTATGTTTGAAGATTATTATTTAGATAAGGACGAAGAGAAAGGATATTAAGGATACAGTTTAACTAAACACACTCCGGGAGTGTATGGAAAATCTTGGCAGTTTCCTGGATTTCCTGGTCAGGTAGCAGGAAGAAATTAATCATATATTACCTGTTCCTGGCTCCTGGTAATTGTAGTAAGGTGGTATTTATACGTCAGAGGCTTTGTTTTTAGGGTTCTTGAAATCTTTGCTCGAAAGTCTGTTTCTCCTTTTATAATTTCTATTAACAAATTAACATACAAAACCTGTGAAAAACTCATTAATGACTAAAATGTACATCATCTGTCTAATTAAGAGAGCCAATCTTCTATTCAAAAAGTGTAATCACGATATGACGATAGGATTAATTAAAGAAGCACTCAATAATACCTTATGTTTGAACTGGTAGTCAAGTGGTTAACACGCTAGTCTGGTGATCCAGGTAGCGTAGGGATCCGTTGGTTCGAATCTCACCTACTGCATGAATTTTTCCTCATTAATTTGAGTTAGTGACCACAAAATAAGACTCTGAGGGTTGGGTGGTAGAAAATGCTTTGAGCATTAACCTCGCCTGGTGGTTACCTTCCATACTAAAAAGTGTTATTATTATATATTCACATGGTTTTTAGACCTCTTTCAAATTTGCCACCCCCAGCAATATCTCCTTAAAATTCAAAGGAGAGGAATTCCAGCCGACCAAAACTTATACACTATAGTCAAAAATATCTTCTGCTAAATTTTCTAAATAATCCTCAACAACACTGAAAAAAATTTATTGTAGGGCTTACTAAAACTTTAGTAAATTTCACAAGGCTTAGGGTTGATTGAGTGACAGCAAAATGTTTTGTTAAGATTACAAATCAAATTTCGTAAACTCTATTTAGTAAAGATAATGATATCTTTCGTTCATCCAACAAATTTATGTTTAGTTACTTTTACTAAACTCATTATTGTATTTTTGACAAGAAAAAATTCTATTGTCTTTACTAAAGTATTTAGTAAGATCTCAAGCATGCATTCATAATGCTTACGAATCATTTTGTTATGCTTATTAAGGTTGTTTCTTTCAATTTGTTGAATTTACAATACTGTTTAGTAAAGTTTACAAAATACTTCATTAGTCCATTCAATCGACTCCGTATGGCTTATGATAGTGTTTTGTAATTTTAAACATAGTAATAGTTGATTTAACAACCATTCTTGTTATTGCTTACGCCAGAGATTGGTTAAATCTACTGAACTGTTTAGTAAGTTTAAGCAACGCATTTCGTTCACACTATTGACTCGTTTAGTTAACCTCACGAACAATATTAGTAAATTTTACTGATAGTTTCAGTATAAACTTTACTGATAGTTTCAATAAACTTCACTGATAACCTCAGTAAACTTCACTGCCAGCGTCGATGGCATGTTGAATACACCGGTTCCCTTCAGAACACCGAAGTTAAGCGACATCCAGCGAGGTTAAGACTTGGATGGGTGACCATTCAAATTCTAATTCTCGTGACGCTGGCTTTTCCCGGCCCCACTCAGGCTGGGTGAGGTCAATGTGAGTAGCAGGTTTGTGAGTTTCCTGCGAATGGAGGGTAAAACCCCCGTCGTGATATGACCATGGCAGTTGAAAGCGACGTTGAACCCCACTTAAAAAAAAAACTTCACTGATAATCATAGTGAACTTCAGAAACGCCTGTAGTAAACTTTTACAACAATGTCAGTTACTAAGTCATTATGAGAAAATAATTCAAAATATAATTGCAATAATTTAAAAATAGGCGTGTATGTAACACTTTTATTGAGAAACACAGATTCATTTGTTTAAAATGCAATAAGAGACATTTAAAATACATACAATTAAAGTTTTAAATGATGAAATAACTATGCAAAATAGAGTTTTAAAAATTTAAACCTCTTAAACACAAAAATCATTTTTTATTATATAAATAAAAAAGAATCACCAAATTCACACGACTCACTTACACAACACACTAAGTACACATCAACCACATTAACATAACCAACAAACACAGACTTAGACAACACATCAAACAACCAAAATCTCACACCACCTATCAACCAAATCCAGACTTACACAAAACACCCAATAACTAAACTTTCACAATACCTATCAACCCAAACCACACAAAACATCTACGAATAAACCCAAGCATGACATTATTAATATTAACTATGTAAATATTAAAATTAACTGTGTATTTAGATATTAACGTTCTCCAGTGGACGTTAATATTTAAATAAATAAATCAATTTGATTTAAAAAAAAAACAACAATACCATTTTAAAAAGATATTACGTAATAATCACAGGGCCATCAATCAACATAAAACAACTTAATATGAAATTGATTTCGGTATCTATTAATTGTTGTAGATCTTTTGTCTCTCTCGTCTCTCGACACACGTGTTTTAGCAAGAATTTTGTTCAATTTACAATTCTGTTTAGTAAATCTAATCGAAGAGTCTTGTAACCGTCATTGACTAGGGGTGATTAACAAAACTTTCGTTGGGACTACAAATGGTTTTCATAACGACCGAGTTTTACAAAAAAGTTTAGTAAACTTAGCTAAACAAATCTGTCAGAAATCTGAAACCGTATAGTTCATTTAACAAACATGTTTTGTAATTTTAGATAAAATCTTGTTAAACCAACGAATACTGTTTTGTGTATTTTATCATATATAAATCTGGTAAGAGTAACGATTTTTGTTTGTTAATTATCAGACATGTACTAATCAGGTGGTATTTTTAACAGAATAATTTTATTAGATTTAACCAAACTTTTTGTAAATCTTACCAATATATTGGTAATAGATCCAGCAAAACAGAACTTGGTAAGCATAACTAATGTTCTGATTGCGGTAATTAACACGTTAGTTGGTTTTACGATCAGACGATTTACAAGAATTGATTGATTATTCTTACGAATGCCCAAGTAAAATCTCAAATGACTATTAGTGGGATTTATCAATTTCTTGTTATTTTAACGAAATTTTTGATTAAAAATCCTTTACAAAACTGTTTAGTAAAAACGAACCTAAAATTTTTTTCAGTGAATAGACGGAAAATTTAACAGTTGAAACTTTTGCTTGAAATTTCGAATATCCATATCAAATCTGAACCTCTAATGGCGTCCATAGATAAATAAACACAAAAGATTTGGCCCGAAAGTTTTTGCTCCTTTTACCTGGCAAGTCTGTTCAGTCCCGTTCCTTCGTTGATGTTCTGGAATTTCTGTGAAAAATCGTGATGAAATTTGTACATTAGAATTTTTCAATCGTTTTATTGATTTATAAATAATAAACTTTATTTATTTCATGACCTCCTGGTATCGACCCAAGGAAGTATGCAGCATTACCCCTCTGAATGGCCAGACCAATTCCCAAGGCAAGAAATTGTTTAGATCGGGGCTCACCCGTACATCTTTTTTTTTCACCCAGTTGGCCCAGCCATTCCAGAAAAAAAAAAAAAAAAAAAAAAAAAATCCCCTCAACACTGAACTCTGAGATCTCCCCTCAACACTGAAGATCTCCCCTCAACAAAGAACTCTGAGATCTCCCCTCAACACTGAACTCTGAGATCTCCCCTCAACACTGAACTCTGAGATCTCCCCTCAACACTGAACTCTGAGATCTCCCCTCAACACTGAACTCTGAGATCTCCCCTTAACACTGAACTCTGAGATCTCCCTTCAACACTGAACTCTGAGATCTCCCCTCAACACTGAACTCTGAGATCTCCCCTCAACACTGAACTTTGAGATCTCCCCTCAACACTGAAGACGCAGGAGTGACGATGGTGTGATGGGTTTCCGAAAATTTCTTCTCCATAAAAGGCCAAAAACTTTTCCCGGGCATAATATATTTATGCGTGCCTTTTCGTTCCGGCTTCCTGTGCACAACTTTCCGGCGAAATCGGGCAGATGAGATTACCGAAGGGAACGAGATTTAGGAAACTTTTTTCCTAAACCCGTAAATGGGAGGGAGAGGGAGTTAATTCAGTAGCTTTTAGCTTCATGCAGATACCTGTGGGCTTCTTAACTAGACGCTTCTCTGCGTTAGGCAGAATTTCTTAGCCAAAATGTGGTAAATTTAGCTGAGGTTTCCAGGTAACAATAGCATCATCATCATAGGGTGGCGTCGAAACCACATGAGTAAGCTTTCATCTCCTCAGCTCTACTGAAGACCAGGGGTCATTTTCCGTCTATGCTCTTCCATCCAACCTTTGCGTTTCTATTTACGAAGTGCTAAACTTGAGAACGGTAGCTCTTCGCAGGGCACACAGTGGACTGTGTATTTCCAAACTATCTCTTAATTTAAATTATTAGCAAAATGCAACTTGCTCGTGAAAATAGACTTTAATTTTGACAAGTCGACAAGCGTGTTCTCGTCAAAAAAACAACATGCGAGTATGAAGGAGACTATACATTTTCCATCTCCAGGAAGACAGGTAGATACATGTAGGAAAGATTTATAGTTACTAATGTCTTACTTACAGAAAACAGCGCTTCAAAAAACGAAAGAAGTCTCTGAAAAATTCCAGAATTTGAGTCGGTCTCTCATAATTTATGACCAGTGTAATGAATTATTACGCATGTTATTCCTTTACCTCTTTCTGCACCTCCTCGTTTTCCTCCTTCTCTTCCATACCACTCTCCCTGTCTGCACTCTTCTCTTCTCCCTTCCTCCTCCACAACTCTTTCTCACTCTATCTACCTTTTTCTCTTCTTTTCACTCATTCAAATTTATCCTCCACACATCTCTTTCTCTCTCTCTTCCTCCTTCTATTCTGTCTTACACCTCCTTCTTCTTCCTCCTCCTCTGTTCTACTTCTCATATTTCTTCCTCCTTATCCTGTACACTCCTATTCTCTCTTCCTCTTGTAAACAACTCTATCTCTCAAACTTACTTGTCTTATCCTCCTCCTTCCTCCTATCGCTCATTCCTTCTCCACAATATTTTCATTATCTCTTCCTCCTTCTCTTCTCTTTTACTCCTCTCTCCTACCCCTATCCCTTCCTCCACTCTGTTTTTTTCACTTTCTCCTCCACACCGCTCTTCTCTCTTCCTTCTCTTTTCCTCATTATCCTCCTAAACTCTCCTCTCTCTTTTCTCTCTTCCTTCTCCTCTCTCCTACCCCTATCCCTTCCTCCACTCTGTTTTTTTCACTTTCTCCTCCACACCGCTCTTCTCTCTTCCTTCTCTTTTCCTCATTATCCTCCTAAACTCTCCTCTCTCTTTCTCTCTTCCTTCTCCTCTCTCCTACCCCTATCCCTTCCTCCACTCTGTTTTTTTCACTTTCTCCTCCACACCGCTCTTCTCTCTTCCTTCTCTTTTCCTCATTATCCTCCTAAACTCTCCTCTCTCTTTCTCTCTTCCTTCTCCTCTCTCCTACCCCTATACCTACCTCCACTCTGTTTTTTCACTTTCTCCTCCACAACTCTCCTCTCTCCTTCTCTTTTCCTCATCATCCACCTAAACTCTCCTCTCTCTTTCTCTCTTCCTCCTCTCTCCTACCCCTCTCCCTTCCTCCACTCTGTTCTTTCACTTTCTCCTCCACAAATCTCCCCTCTCTTTCTCCGGCTCATATAATTCCTCCTGCCTCTTCTACTTCCTCCAACATATCACTCCTACTCAATGATTTATACCCGATGCGTGCTACCATTCCCATGCCACGTGAAGAACTTGCTATAATCATGACATGCAGCATGCAGGACTACTGTATTGCAATAGCATGTCCCTGGCAGGACTAAACTGATGTAATGCCATAGCTGCTCTAGCATACCACTAGTAAGCCACTTATAGGTCGGAGGATTATCTTCATAAATCTTGCCAGGTCCGCCACTATAATTCCATATGCCCAACTATATCAGAACAAAACACCGACATAATTCGAGAAAGCTGGATTGTATGACTTTAGTGATCTATTAAAAGAATAAAATTAGTGAATTGTAAATACAGTGTAACATAGTGTAACATTCCGTGTTTTTCTTGTGCTCGGTATCTGTCCTTTTATTAATAATATTTTTAGATGGATTTAGTAATCCAGCTTAATAATCTGATGTTTTTTGTTAAATAAGTTATATTGGGTTGAACTACTATGCAGGTCAGATAGTATTATTAGTATGAAATACGGTTTCATTGCTATTCAAACAAAACGAAAGCGCATTAGTACATCAACATAGTAGTACATTTTCCGTTGCTTTGTGGATACTTTTGGGAAATTCTAATTATTCACCTTATTAAATTATTATATATTATTTTTCTAACTAGTTACTCTGGGTAATTTTATGACTACATCATGAACTTGTTATGGTAATATCTACTGAAGTAGTTACTCAATGACTTACGTATCAAATGTTGTAAGTTCGACTCTCTGTCAACTCTAATAAATTTTCTCTCTCTGCCCGTCTCTTCTTTCTACTTCCATCTCTTCTGTCGGTTCTCTCTCTTTCACCACTATTGCTCTCTCTCTTTTCATAAACACTGAGATCTGATGACAAATTTAAACTGTGATCATAATCGTAAACTGAGGAATTTCGACCATTGCCATCACGCTGTGCGAGGTTTTGAACAAGAGTTATAGCCTTATAGCCTTGTGACGATGAAAACAGAAGATGGAATTAAAAATAAATTAATATTCTGGCCGTGCTCTTCCGCCAGGTAAGATATAAAATCTATTTTTTCTTTAAACCAAAAAAATTTGGCTATCGCAAGTACATTATAATTCATTCAACGTAATTGGTCTTTCCATATTTAGTAGACACTAATCCAACCATATACATTGTAGAATTTAGATATGAATAAAAAAAAAATTAGTTTAAGATGTTAACATTTAAAGGAATACTTTACGCGAATTCAGTTTGCCTAGCACATGCCCACAAAGAATCAATGTTATTCGGACCAAATCGTAAATAAACATTGATATTTTACTTTAACTTTCCAAGAGTCCATCTAGGTATATGTTTACACAAAAATTGGCTATTCTCTCATCTAGATTATCAGAAAATTCCTCTCATTTCTTCCTGGTGAAATCCAGTGCTCAGAGATCAGATGGATTTCCATTGCCGACATCCAAATCCCAGCAGAGTGCGAACACTTTTCTTAATCCAGATTATCCATCTCTTTATCTAAAATTACTCCACATATTTCTGCTAGTCGCTATTTCGCTCTTCACCTGTGAAATATTTGCCGCTTCACATGACTTGATCATAGTGCGGCTAGGAATGCGGGAACATAGCACATTAAATTCAATATTGACATGGGAAAATGTTTGCACTTGATTAGGGCTTTCTTGCTGATTAATCAAGAAATAGTTCGCCTCTCAGCAGATTATTCTATGGAATACTTGAGCTTGGCGTATTATCACGCTTGCTTCCTCACTCTGCTATTAGCGGTGGTGTATCCGCCAATGTCGTGGGCAAAATTTCATTAGAAAGTATGCTCTTGCGAAGAATTGTTTATATTTATATAGATACTTATGTAGCTCCAACAGCTATTCATTATCATCAACATTATAATAAAATTTTGATCATAAAAGATCCTAAAAAAGATTTTGAACTTTGAATCTGTGATGTGTAACAGTTAACTTTAACTAAAAGTGACGTCTGAGATGTGATTGTCTCGTGGTATTATGACATGCAGACATGAAGAGGATCGGCTTTAATACCAAGGACCTATACAAATTCACAAAAAAAAAAATCATCTATGTTCCCCATGAAAAATTATAGGATAAGGAAAGTAAAAAGAATAGGCAAAATAAGACAAAAGTCGCGTTATATACAAAATGTCTGTCAGATTAGCCCCAAATCTGTCACGTGTGAGCGAGGGTTGTGCGAGATGCGTCCTCTCTTCTGACAACATTGTGTTTTGATTTTTCTCATACGGGCAAAAATTCTACCTTTTCTGCCCTTCTTCCTCTGATAATATTGATAATAATTGATCTGGCTCGGAACCAGTTTGGGTTGAGATTTATTGATGGTCGAATTCATTATCTTGGCCAGGTCGCAGGATGTTGAATCCTTGTTATGTTAGAAACATATCCTTGCTTTTTGTCAATCATTCGGAATCAAAGAGGTGTATAATGGGAGTTGTATCATATTGTTTCTAAAATTTGCACAAAATAAAGTTTAAAGTAAACAACTTATGTGGAGATTCCTAAATATATTTTGGTTTTACTCAAAAAGAGTTTACTTTTTTCGAGAGGTGCAATATACCTAAGTAGCCAATATAATAAAATGAATAAAATATCAAATCAAGTTCAATTTTCAACTTAGAATATTTTCAAATACCTTTAAGTAAATCCCAGCTTGTTAGGTTTATGACAAGATTCCAATCCCTGACGACACAGAAAAAAGAAACGAATGGGTGAGTAGAAGAACCAGGAATGTCAAAAATCGACTTTTCAGGAAAGCAAAAATAAGATTTGTCTTATTTTTGCTTTCCTGATGCTAATGAGTATAATAAAATTAAATTTTACATTCCTTGTTATTTGACAAGATTCTCACCACTAGGTACTAATACCGCTAGCAAAAATGGTCAGTGATTTTGTTACATTCCATGTTTTACATCCGATTTTTTTTCCGCTTCCCCCACTTTAAAATAAAAAAAAATATACTTTTAAGGGGTATTTCTCCTTCATATTCACAGAGATGATAGAAAAGAGTACATTTCTTCTTATTCTACGAAGAAAAAAAAATTGATTTTTGACATTCCTGGTTCTTCTACTCACCCATTCAAACATTGATTTCTGATTGAAATGCATCAATACAATACTGTTAGATATCTATGGACAATTATGAAATACTTTAGCTTTAACATGGAGGACATTGACTTACGGAATATCCTGTAGAGCAGCCGAAGCAACAGGTGTATTGCCTGTGAACTCTAGAACCAGATGTAAGTGCCATTCAGCGGACTTGGGCCAGGTATATACTGAACCGATTGTCCTTATATCTATATTGAACCAATAGTCAATAACAGCGTTCTAATGAAACACACATACCAGAACATGGAACACTAGAATATCGAACATAAAGAACTATAAAATCATTGTAACAACGAGTATAAAGGCAATAAAACAACAAGTATATCTCTATTTATGTATTATAAAGCCAATAGAGGTACGACTACATAAGAAGTTGTATAAGTATTATGAAGCCAATCTATGTTGGGTATAGAAAACACACAAGAATATAACATAAATCTACTAGCATTATTAACATCTAGAACAAGTGCTGAGCTTGGTCGATACCTGTTTTATGAATGCAGATTTACAGAACAAACCTGGATATAATTATTACAATAAAACTTATCACTCAGGTACTCAAATATTTAAATAGCTACATGTGGTGAGCTTGCAAAAAATGATGTCTGTTTGCAATTCTGGTCAATAGAGTCAGCAAAATTATAATTACTTATGTCCATCCATACTAACCGAAACTCTTATAGCTACATGTGGTGAGCTTGTAAAAATAAGATACCTGTTTGCAATTCTGCTCAATAGAGTCAGCAAAATTATAATTACTTTTGTCCATCCATACTATTATAGCTACATGTGGTGAGCTTGCAAAACAAGATGTCTGTTTGCAATTCTTCTTAATAGAGTCAGCAAATTATAATTACTTGTGTCCATACTAACCCAAACTCTTATTCCTTCCTTCACTATTCCTTCATTTTTCCAACCTGTTCGGCTGAGAGGTAAATGTGCAAAACCGGTGCAATTCTCAGCATGTAAAGGGTAAAACACCCGTTCTAAAATTCTACATTGATGTAAAGACTATTATTTTGGAAATACAATGAAGTCGCCCATTGGATCTGGGCGTCCAAGCTGTCCATGAACTTGTTCAACTCCTTTTTTTTGCTATCATGAGATATAGAAATCTGTTCCTCTCCTACACGGATACGGAATTATATTTGTTCCATTTTACTATTCATAAATAAGTATCTACTTCAGATTCAAAAGAATTCAATAAGAAAATGAAATGAGTTCTTGTTTGAATCGAGGGGCCCCTTAAGGACATAAAAGCTTTTCAGCCGAGTGTTGCAAGTTCAATATTTACCTTAGACACAGAACCTATTGAAACATCTTTTCATCTTAACGTGCTCTGCTCGTTGTAATTAAATCTCTGAACATCAGGTCCAAATAATTAATATTCAAGATCTTGAAGATTTTACTATCAAAAATTTTAATTAGAGGGCCTGAACTGAACCAAAACAGATCATAAATTTGAGCCAAAATTTATGTCTTACTTATAAAATATTTGGCCTTTGGGCAGAATAAATAAAAATCGAAAGATAGGTTACTTCTTCGAAAATAATAGTAATAATAGCATTATGTAAAACTAATAATCATCCTCTTCAGACCTATCCTCCTACGGTGGACTAAACTTGATCTCATAAAATGTTCTACATTGTAGAATAATCTTGTTGCTGCACGAAAAGAAGACGGATAAAATAGGTATCTGTTCCATCAACTCCACAGGGATGAAGTAACAGACATCTATTCTATCAGTTCCAGAAATGAAATAAGAACCACTTTTGCCTAGTGCCTCAATTAAAAGATAACAACTGAATAACATGGACGAACTTAATTTACCCGGATTTTCGATCAATCCTATGACTTTTTTAATGACTGGCTGGCCAAATAATGTATCTACATTGTCTTTTTTCAAGAGCTTTCTTCAAGTACCAAAAATACCTTTCGACTGTATTTTTCCCCCCTATCTCTATATTTTTTTATTTTTTTATTTTTTTTAACACAGAATGGGCTTCAGGCCTGTGGACAGGAATAAGGAAAAATCTCTTTAATAGAGATACCAGGCCCAAGACGGCAGCATACTTATGTATACTGCCGCCATGTCGGAAGCCTGGTTATGTGAAAATGGAAGGCCATTCCATGAGAACCGGGTCTGTCCCCTGTAAGAGAGGAGAGCCCCGGATCCCATGGTTCCCTAGCCTTCAATACAACCGACCCCTATGCTCTATTGGAAAGAGTGTGTTGTAGTTTGTTTGTATTAATGAGATACTCGTCACACAAATGAATTCCTTGAGAATCAAATTTCATGGATCAGACAAAGTTTTCAAAGTAGTTTGTTCCATTTACAATTTGAGCGTCTTGTACAACTACACCACCAGCATAGGTCGCTCCCTCTGAAGCCAGAACATAACCCACCTGAAGAGGTCTGCACAAGATTCAAATTAAACAACTTTGGACTCATCGGTGTGCTCAGCCGACCTAACGCAACTTCGATACCACTCCTTCGGCATAATCAATTATGGAACTAAAGTTGGGGTTTTCTACAGGTTACTATGCTTTCACGCCCATCGTGAAGGGGTGGTGTAAGCCATCCATCCTAATTCTCCAAGACAATAGCACCGCTAGAGATCCCTAGGAGGCAGGAAGTAAAGTTTAGCTGTACTTTTGTAAGATAGGTTTTTAACTTTGGTAAGACCAGCTAACCCCCCCCCCCCCCTGATGGCATATTTTTCAACAATGGAATTTTTATAGGAAATTAATTTTTTCAATTCAATTTTTTTTCACATAGTATGTGCAATCGTACACGTATCACTTTTAATACAAATTAATAATGGATAATCTTGTTAGGACTGCTAAACTAAAGTACTCTTCTAGCAAACTTTTTACTTCGGAGAAGCTACCCCAATTGAAGTCTTAAATTAGGAATTGAGAGTAGTTGAGTAATTACTTTTTATTTTTTGTATTAAGGCTTGGGGACAATAGCAAAATATAGGAACATGGCCCAAGGTAAGGCGATTTAGTGTATTGGCCCAACTGTCCCCTACACCTAACAAGTACTTAAAATTCTCAATGAGTCCATATTCCATAATAAAAGGATAAAACATTCAGCACCACTTACCTATCTTTCATCGCTAAGCTTTGCTCTTTATTCCTCCTAATATAATCGTTCATTAATTATGCTGCTGGCGAAATAGTTTCCATTTTGTAAACATTACGTTCATAATTTATGAAAATTCCTGAGCACTCTAATTATGAGAAATATCGGCACAGATTGTGCGAGAGATATTGCGAACAAATTGTAGATGTTTAAAATATACCTAATTATAATAATAACACCTCGAGACCAGCCCATGTTCATAGTTAAAACTAACATCCAACATTCTGTAATTAGATGTTTAATGAAACCCGGAGTCTTACAATGAGGCTCGAAGGTAGCAATTATGGGATGGAGGAAGGCGCGATTTTTCTAGGTTTAGGTGTGAAAAGATATACCTCATTCCTGACAGGATAAATCAAGACTTACTAAAGTGAATAATTTATGTTCTCTATGGATTTAAGTGATGCTAGTTCTATTCAGAACTTTTGTATTGAATAATAGAATAGGACCAAATTTGCCTGCTAGTTTGATCCTTGGATGGGGCCTAGTAATTTTATTTTTTACCATAGGTACATTTCATAACTATGCTTGATAACATTAAAGTGGAGCATGCCAAGATCCAAGGTTGCACAAACATCACTTATTGAACATAAAAGTCTTTCCATAGTCCCAAGGAGACAATAATCAGGACATTTACATAATATGTGTTTCATTGTCGAAATATTGAACTGCACCATAGTCAAATATTGTGCTATACGAGCTCTCTTGTGGTTTAGCTAATTAAAAATGACCATGAAGTCTAGTCATTTTGCCTGAAATAGAACAGCCTAGTTTGTTATAAAACCCACACAGTTTTATAATTGAACCGTCAGACTTCAGCCTTTGCACTCTGAACATTACAATCCCCTGAGTTTTGCATACAGTCGTGTAGGAAACCCCAACATAGCCCACCCTTTGTCTGTCTACTGCTATCTCTGCTTTCGGCTTTTGGCCTACTTTATCCGGCAGGCATCTAGATAAAATCTGACGCCCGCTATCTCTCCTCCATGATAAATAGTCCTCTTCGCTTCCTTCTCAGCCAGGGGATGCGTCCGGAGTCCTGACGTATTAATTATGTGCCCGCTCTTCCATTATCATAAATAATTAGGTGCTTACGTTGGGACCTGGATGACACATTTCGAATGATATATACCCTGTTGGCCGTGGCGGCGCGGGGGTTTGTTTTCGGTCTCGGGTGATGATTTAGTGTTATCATTGTTATTTTAAGACTCTTGTTCAGAGGGGTATGTGTCGTGTTGAATTTGCATCGTACGGCAGCTCTGCATTTCTGTGGGATTTCTGGTCGGGATTTAACATTAATGACATAGCTTGAGCTGCGTTGGTGTCAAGTTGCCGTATGTTTTATTTAGTGGGTTATTCCTTGTAGAACACACACTTTAGGAGCATGATAGAGTATGCAGGCTAAATTGAGGTTGTTACTTCATATTGCTCTTGAGCCCCATGTGTTGATGTCATTCCATCAATTTTACTAATTTTCAGCTCATCAAAATATCAATATCCCCAAATTTATTTGTTCGTACTATGAAAAAGTCTAAAGTTTAAAGAAATTTCCATCCTCTAAAGTCTAAACTCTCTCTGAGAAGGATTAATTTATTAGTTCCCTGTCTGAAGTAGATCCTCTGCAACCATCAGGAGCAGGACTACCGGTTGTCACTCTGGAACTTTAATATTCTGAAAGTTATCTCTCCACACATCTCCTCTATCTCTGGTTCATATTCACCATCTGCAACCTCAGCCATTGTGCTTACATGATGTTGTCTAATGGAAAATACTAATTCCAAGACCCACCTCGGTTGGAACTATGAATTCCTATTTCCTGACAGCCTACAACTACTTATTTATTTAAATTGATCTCTGCTTTATTTATTTAATTTACCAAACCATCCATTGCTTTTCGAACATGTGGTTCAGCAAGTTCTGAAACCTCGGATGAGTATTTTGTAAGTTGTTACATCTATGATTTTCTTTCAGGAATTTATTTTTTCTTTTAAAGGTACCTATTCGTTCGTTTGTACAAGGTACATACGAGTTTTTTTTATGTAGGTAAATTTTAAATCTAATTGAATTAGTCAATACAATAAATTGTACGGTTCATTGCTTCTGTGCATAACAATATTTTATATTTTAATATTGTAATTCAATAAAAAATTCTTGTTGCAGATAATTTCCTTAGTGATTTAACGCTGCAATGTCGCTTGTATGCTTGAGACAATACCACATGTCATTGATATGGACCTAGTACGTATTCATAAATAGATCATTATAGATGTGTTGTATTAAACAATAAGGTCATGTAAATAAATTACTCTTATTTATCCTCTTAATAATCCCCATGATGGGATATTCCCTACAGTATGTTCCACAACTATTTTTCCTCTAAGACTTCGTTCCAAAATGGTTGTGACCTCTTAGCGTGTGCATTACTTTGTGGTCCCCCAGCTCATTCCACTGCCACCATAAGATGCCTAGGTATTGCCTTCAACTGTTTCGTTTCCATTATTGCTCCAGTTGCTCGCTTTTCAATTCCAAAATGCTCCAAGCTATATGATCATTGGATGTATAATGAGGAGCCACTGCCACCAGGATGTGTCTGATCATATCTGGCTAATGTAAACTTTAGTGTTCACTTGAAAAGATAATAATGTGTTGCTATGGAACTGTGAAAACAAGTTGCCTCACAGAAGCAAATTAAATGATGTGTTGCTTGTCCTTGTTGTTGTTTTTGAAATTATCAGTAACAGTAATGAAAAATGTTTTTGTAATAGACTAGGTGAATTTCCTGAAACAAGAGGTGGAAATATTATGGGGCGCCTCGTGGTTCCCTGGTTAACTCTAATGAAGCAATAAATTCATTTAGGTATCATAAATATTATTTTCTCAATTATTTTTACCAGTAATCTTGCTATAAAATGTTTTGCTTCAATTAGACATCTAATGTTTTATTGCGTTTTTCAACTTCATTTATGTTTGATATGTAGGTAATTTGTATCACTGTAAGATCAATGAATTCTATAGCCATCGATTATTGTTCATGTTCATATTATAAATTATGTATAAGTACATGGACTTCATATACATATAAACAGAACATGATCAGTAATTCATAAAATAAGGTACTATCGATATTAAAGATACCACCGAGACTACGACTTTCCAGAGAGCGAGATGACTACCTGTACGTAGGACATTTATTGAGAAAAAAAACTTTGGTTTAAACCAGATATACATATACCTAAAAAACCTACAGTATCCATGTCCAATAAAACTAATTCTTTTTTCGGTTTTAAAAAGATTTCAGGTATTAAGTAAGAGTGACTTGTTTTACTTTTAATAAAAAATAGGTTAAGTAATTAAAATTGGCCAAAGAAGATGAAATACATTAGTTTTATCTTATGATATAAATGGATCCTAATTTATAATCATTAATTCACATCGATATTTTTTTATCTTGTTTTAAATTGATGAAAACAGATTACCCGAATTCAGTTTATTGGCTATATCTTTGGGTGTTGTAAATTTAATGCTTAACCCTTGGTAGCAAATAAATTCTGAAACGAAAAGATGGCATGAAGAGCAATGTGTTTTACAATTTTTAAGTTTCATGAAAATTTAACATGATTGATTTCTATAAAAATGAATAGCATTTCAAAAAACAATAATACTATTCAATACGTTAAATGTAGATAGAATTTCAGGGGCTGAAAATGTAATAAAGAAGAAAGACAGAAAATATTGGAACTCAGGATCCGCAGGTTCAGAACTAAAAGCTTGCGGTAGCCATGTTGACTATTAATATTCAACAACGATCAGATCGATACCTAGAAAAAATTTTTTTTTGCTAATTGATTGTTAGGTACTTCCTCCCTTCAGGGTTAATTTCATTCGGTTTTTTACATGCATAATTACGTGAATTCTTAGATTCTCTTACCTGGCTGATCGTTCATCAGAAATCAGTTTTTTATAAATCAAAATCTATGGCTTTTAAGTGATATTAATGATAGACCATTAATCTTGCCAGAGATATGGGGGCCTCATCGTGCGATTTGAACATTCTAATAACATTAAAACTAAAGAGTGGTAAAAGCCGTTCGGATTAGCTTTTAATTCGATAGTGATTTTGTTTAATTACGTTAGTGGATGAGTAGAATTCTCTCTTTAGCAATTTAGTATCTTGTGAAGTTTTCCATCCATATGGATGTAATTGATGAAAAATTTCACAAGATACTAAATTGCTAATTTTACTGATCCAACTAATTTTAGTGTCTTGTTTCTAAATGTTTCAGGCCTCTTTATGAATCCTTTTGCCGTCAGTCCAATTTCACCTAATATTGGTAAGTTCTCTTTTCAGTAATATTGGTGGGCTTCGTTACGTTTAAGTCTCAATTATTGTTTTGTTTGTTATCATTTATTTTTAATTTCTTATTGTTTTTCTGTTGTTGAAATTTTTTCTTACCTTATTAAATTTAAAAGAAGGTCTCAAATTTTCATTGGAGAAAAGTTTAGAAAAGTTTTTATTTAAGCTTTTGAAATCATCAGAAAATGCTGTGTTGAATTAACTCTCCTAATCATTTGAAAAAATACATAGAAAATGATCCTATTTTCTTATCTTATAGAAAGGAAAGTAATGGAATCACCCAAAAATGTTGACAGTCAGTTTTTGATACTTAAATTGCCTTTACTCCTTCCTCTGATACTGTAAAATATCTCAGAACTTATGACCCAGGACGATGTTCCATGTGTGTCTTTGTATTGTTTACATCCCTTTCCCCATGAGGCATGAGGGTTCCCTAACTCTTTCAATCTTATCTCTGAGGAGGTCTAGTTCCCAGGGTTCCAGCTACTGCGGATATTGTTATGATGGTGCTCTCATATTCATCTTGTTCCACTCCATCGGAATGACATGTGGTGATGAAATATTTTATTACCAGTAAAAAAACTCACTCATAAACATCACATGATTAAAATTCTTCTTTTGTTGATGTTCATACATCTTTCTTATTTTTTAATATGTACTTTCATTTGTTTTGACATAACATGTAGATACACCTACAATTATGTACATACGCCCTTGCACTATGGAAGGTATTATCTTTTCACCAAAGTAATATTTTGTAAATCTTTACTCTGACGTGTTAAACTTTAAGTGAAGTACGAGGGGAGTCTCAAATATGTTGAACATTTTCTTTGGGGAATTTTTCATAGCGTAGGGAACCTTACTTTTCAGACGCCCCTCGTACAATAGTGATATTTTTATGGATTTTAATTGAAAGTATTATGTACCCACGTAGATTTGAAATTTCAATATAAAATCAACTTTGTAGAAACATTCTAGAAGAAAAAAGAATGTTTCATCTTATTTAGCTGCAAATTCTTAAGAAGTATTTCGTCTAATACAAATACTGAAGTATATCAATAAGAATATTGAATTTTCTTACACATAACGGAATGCGGAAATTTAAATGTTTAGAGAATTGATAAAGTACAAGCACGAGAAAAAAATATATAATAATAATAAGGGAATTTTGTTAGTTCTTGTGGAAATAATTTGATTAATTTTGTTTATTATATTTTTGCAATACATAAAAAATTGTCGTCAACCATGCAGAAATATTGCAAACTTTTGAAAGAACTTTAAAGAAAAATTAATTAATATCAGTATTTTTTTCATTGAGGCATGTTCTCATGGTAAAAAATTGTTTTGAAAATGATGTATAAATACATTCAAACTATACATAATAAAATATTAATCAATTTATTCTTTCGAAACATATTTTTATCTGTCTGTTCCTGAACTTCCTAGGGACTTGAAATTTTAGTGAACTGCTACCATGCTCTTCAGTCTTGAACTACAATAATTACTACAATTTGAAGATATGTTGGTAGTTATACCTTCCTATGTAGTCTTGTACCTTGAGTGCTCACTTGAGTGATGTTACAATAGTTGTAATTATCATTTCAACCAATTTTCTAAAGACCGACCTCAGAATCCGCTATCAAGTAATTTTTTTAAAAAGTTAAAGTTATCACATTTGTGTTGATCACTTTCGTGATATCACAACTACTCTAACTCACTTTACTAAATCTACCCTGAAACCGGGACTTGAACCACCGACCTCCAGGTTACAAGTCCGCCGCCTTATCGATCAAGCTACTGAGGTCGGTTGATTATCAAGTAAATAGCATTAAAACATACGAACCATATAAATCGTCTAGAATAATTAACTCAATTACAATAAGCCAATATTGTTTTTGAAAAAAAAAAAAACTAGAATGTAAAGTGTAAAGGAATTAAAGAATTCTCTATAATTATAATAATTATTATCTCCTTCTCCTCTGTGACAAATGAACTAATGAGTGTGAAACAGAAAGATTAAGGGCCGAGGATGACGTATTGCTTAATGAGTCGTACTTCCAACAATGTACCGGAATTAGGATGTTTCTATCAATAAACCTAGTTGTGACGTCATGATACCACACACTCTGATGATAGATGCTGTTATAATTAAATAAATATTCTTATACAAGATAAAAATACCCTCCGAGAAGAAAAACAAGAATAGGCAGATTTCTTATATTCCTCGAAAGATGAAGAATTTGTCCAATTTCTATATATTTTTGTTGTCCAAAAATGCTAGTAGTAGACAACACTATGTTAGCTTATAATTTTAACATTGGGGAGTATGCATAAATTAATGATCTGAATAACATATTGCTTTTCTGTGACCTTCTCATCTGCTCGTAAGTTTGCAATGTCTGCATATAAAGTGAAAACATTAGATGAATCTCTTTCCTACTTTCTTCTTCTTGCTCGAGTTCAAAGAGAGTTGAGATAATTACAAAATGAAGAACATTTTAGAACAATGACAATATGATGGAAATAATAATGAAAAAGAACCCAAAGCGATGACATAGTTTAATGATTATCATGAAACTAGTAATAATGCTCAGTGCATAAGTAATATGTCATAACAAATTGTATCAATATAAACATGAAAACTCTGACTCACTGACTTACACTTTAGAATTCTAGAATGGTATAGCATCAATCACAAAAGAGTAAACGCTGCATGAGGCTTTCTCTGGTGGTCTAGATCTCTAGATGTATAACAAGAAAGAACTTTTTGTAACTCTTGGCCCAAATTATAAAATAGAATATAAAAATTAAGTTCAGATTTCGCACCAATCACAGTGCTGTATGGTCCAACTAGAGGTAGGTTCTGCCATTATCTTAGCTGTAATTCCATTCTATATTTTGGCCCCAAATAGGACGCCGCGGACGAGAAACCTTTGGGTCTACAAGGTGCAGGGAATGAGCTAGTTATTTAAAATGAAATGACAGCTGGGGCTGATGAATAGTGCAGGGAATGAGCTAGTTATTTAAAATGAAATGACAGGTAGGGCTGATAAATATAATCGTGCTTACTTTGAGTCTTTGAGGGGGATCATAACCTATTAACCTCCTAAGAAGCTACAGACACGCTACGTAATCTGGGACGCACGTACTTATGAAATGACTTTTCTAAAGTTGCAATAAAGCGGAGTTGAAAGTTTAGCAGTGTGCAGGAGGGGTTGATGTATCGGGATGACAGTTTCTTATTTGCTTCTAACTTGAGGAAGTAATTAATTGGAGAAACTTGGCGGAAAGTTTAACCCTTGTGCATTGATTATGTCTAAGAAAAGACGCAAGTATATTGTTTTTTAAGACCAAGAGATATTGAGGGAGTTCGCACATGAAGAAGAATGTAGAGATACATGCTGGTCATAGATTGGGAGGAGTGGGAAGACAAAGTCATGGACAAATGGAAATTGATGGTAGCTTTTGAAGAGGCATGTTGGTGGAATAGCCTGCAGTACTAGGTGTATTATCCGGAAAAATGATCAATTTTTTTTTATTTATTATTATTGTGAATATTTAAAATAATGATGGTCCTGCTAATTTTGTAAACAAATATACATATATATCGAAATAATCAATACCATGTTAATATTATGACTACCACGGATTTCTATTTAAAGTTATTTTATATCGAGTTTTTGGAAGGTAAAACCCCCCTCTTGTTGACAATTTAACGACGTTGAGCCCAAAAAAGTACCTACTACTAACCTCTTTTTATTACAGAAGACCTTTTTCGTGTATAAATCGCACTAAAATGAGGAACAAGTTAAGGGCTAACTCATAAAAGAATCAACTGGAAATTAAAGCAAAAGTAATGAAAAACTTCCAAGTTCTCAAATTCTCAATTCTGATTTACTAACTTTTCTCTTCCCGTGAACTACGCCCGAAGAATATTCAATCATAGTCCTGGTGGTCACAGCTGCAATGAAAAAAAAGGTTCAGGCTAGCAGTTTAGCTAGGAAGAAAAAGTTAACTGAATTTACCTTTGTAGATGCTGTTGTTTACAGAAGTATAGCAACTGTTGGGCAAGTCAGCGTGTTTGAGGAACTAATTTATGTTTTATGGGTTTAAACTTACCGGAGTGTGATTTTAGTTGTGATTTTTTAAGTAAAACGATTTGCAGACTCATTAATATATTAATTGTAGGATGTAGAATTGTAGATTGTTAGTACTGTTGGTACCTTTCATTGTTAATCATAATATTACTGATAATCATAGCTTGATCGATGTTAATCATAGGTCGGTTAATGAGGCGGCGGATGTGTAACCTGGACGTTTGTGGTTAGATATCTAGATATAGTAAATTGAGTTTGAGTAGTTGTGGTTTCACGAAAGTGAATAACACAAATATGAAGAAAAAAAGTTTTTCAGTAAAAGGGGTTTTAATACAAGATCAGTCTTCCACTGCCTTCTTGTACCAGAAACAGCTATATTTGATACATTTGGCTCATTTGAGCTGTGTATTTGTGTAATCTGTGATATGTATACCTACATATTAAATAATACGAGTATTATATACAGACCTTGCACCGTATATTTATGGTTATGTACTTATTCCTCATCAGGTGAGCTAGGCTAGGGTTAATCCGAAATCCTTAGAAACAACTGTGCCTTGCAAATTTCTTTCTTAACTATACCATTTACATTATAATCCTAGAATAATTACCTACTTGTAATTATTATGGCCAACCTCATTTATTTCTACCTCTGAAGAAAAATCAGTTTCAACGTTTATACTAGGTCGGATTAGAGGATTTTTGGTTCTGTTTTCCTACCATTTTTACTCAGGAAAACACAGAGTGTGCTTTAGTGTACGTTCTACAGGGTGTACCAGTTGAAATAGGTAGAATATTTTCCTTCCATTGAGTACACCTACACTAAATATGTATTTATATTTTTTCATAACATTACAAAAAGTACACATTTTATAGTTTAATAAAAGTTGGGTATTTTAAAACAGCCTATCCTGATACATCAGCTTTTTAAAACGAAAAAAAAACGATACTCAACAATGCTTTTGATCAAAAAAAAACTTCAATGTTTTGTTTTATATTTTTGACATTATACAATGAATTCACTCTGATACTCCCTGTATGTCTTTATCTAATGTTTACCTTGAACTATTCCTGCATTATGTAGATTTTTTATCTACTTGCCTACCGGGGGTTTTCCGAGGAAAATTAAGTTTTACTATTATTATTATCTTAAACTTTATAACATCTGTGTGGGATTTTTCTTTTATGTTGTTTTCCTTACCAAGAAAATCGAATATACAGCAAGAACAAGATTTTGCGTGCCATAATGATTTTTTTTTCAAAGAAAACTTTAGTTAAATTGAGAAATTTGATAATCTTTTTCTTCTTCTCCTTTCATTCTACCTTAGGCAAACCTTCTTGGGGACGGCATTGTTTTGATCAAGTCTTGTTCTTCCTTGTTTGGGCCAATCGGTCTAGACTCAAGAGTATTCTAGTCTAGAGTGTCCATACTATCCCACCGATGACCATATATATTTTGCAAATCTTGCCGGCTGAACAGTTTCCCCTGTTTGACCTCGCGGATCCAGCTTTCTCATCAACACTCGACCGTGCATTTAAAAAGATACATTTTTTTTTTTTTTTTTTTTTTTTATGTTGATATTTTGTGGTACAGTATTCACACATATTTGTTATTTGTTTTTTTTTTATCAACTACGGAAGAGATGACAGTTTAGAATTTTGATGGAGTCTTTGATAATTTGTATGGAGATGTCAGTAAGTAAATTCGTATTTAATCCATGTTTTCTGAAGAAATCACTGACAGTGTTTGGAATGGCTCCTCTTGCTCCAAATAGTAATCCATCTGTTTCAAAATTAGTTTCAGGTATTCTATATTTTTTTGAGAGGTCTGGGATACATGGATCGTAAATTTGTTTTTTCTCAAGATGAACTGAGTTAGGTTGGTCTTCACCTTGCTCGAAGCGAACAGTTGGATCAACTATTAGTACTTTATTTGTAGTAGGATGAATTGCTATGATGTCACATCGTCTTGTAGAAGAATCGGTAGAGATGCATGATACCTCTTCAAATGTGTTCCAACCAACTCTCTTCAATTCATTTGCTATTGCAGATCTTACTGTGTGGTGTCTTTTGTTACGTAGCAGTTCGCCATGTCTGCAGGATCCCAGCACGTGTCCAAGGGTTTCAATCTCCTCACATCCAGTTATCCGGCAGAGGGAAGATGTGCTGCGTCCTGGAACAGCTCTAACAGCCGCAACATTACAAGACATTTTTATAGCATTTGTCCATTCACTTGAGCTCATCCCAGTTTTTGTATAAATCCATTTGTTTTATCTTATGATTGTGTTTATATAGGGTGATACCTTTGCCTTTCTGAATTAGAGAACTCCATTGATCAAATGATTTTTCTCTCATTTCTTCTCGAATTTGTTTTCCTGATTTTGATGGATCAGTTTGAAGTTTAGATGCAGCATTTACAATTTCATCTGAGATATCTCTTGATCATTTCAAACTAATTAATGGACAGTTAACTATATGTATTCATAATAATTATTATGAGTATGCAATTCAGTTACCCTTTGTACTTCAGTATGGAGCTCTAATTTGTCTATGAGTTCTATCAAAGTCTTTGTAAAGGTTTGTAATTTAAATCCGGACATCCCCCCACCCCCAGTTAGCTTTCTCTCAACTAAAATATTTATTGAATGCCATTACTCACTGTATCTCCTATTTGTCTTTCCAACATGATAAAGCTGTGGAAAATAAAAGATGGCCGCCCGAACCACGGAAGGCCATTAATAATTTTAGAATAACTTTTCCAACACAAAAGTTTTCAGAAAACAATGCCGAAGTCATCAATTTTGAAAACTAGTTGCCCCTTTGGTCAGGTAATAAATGTTTTCAAGTAGGATCAAGTTATATGTATAGCTATACATATTTTACAGTATATCAATATAGAGTGATGTACAGTCAGGAAGTCTTATTGTGAAATGTAGCGTAGCTTGCTTAGATTACTCAACAAGTACACAATGAAATTAAAAAATCCGTTTGGGAGAGATATATGCAACATATAAGTATAGCATATTAATTTTCTGTAAAGTTAAGAAGGAGGTTAAAAGGAGAACTTCAGTGAAAGAGATATAAGTAAGGAAGAAGAGAAATATAGAGTCACTTCAAAACAAAGGTACAATATAGGTACCGAAACCGAAGAGATAGTTAAACGGTTAGAAATTAAAAAGAGAGAGGATAGAAAAATATACGTGTTGTAATGAGAAGGATAGATAGTTTAGTATCCTGGAATTCCTGGATGCAATTAGATGCCTCTATTTTTACAAGAAAAAGAAATGCGGGTGCAGCCTTTAATTGAGTGCAGCCTACCATATTCAGCATGGAGCTCTTTACACTCTAAATTACATTCTGCAACTTTGATTAGAAGATTTTCCACCAGGAGAGCAATTTATATTTCAATCGTGATTTTGTATATCACAAGTTTTAACGCTTGTTTGAGAGAAGTTTGTTTGCATAGAGATCAGATATTAAAGTTGTACTTTTCTTTTCCTTTGAAAATGTAGTAAGTACATTTACTGTATTTTTGCTGCAAACTGAAAAAATAATATTTAGATATTTAAAAAAATATTCAATAAATTTTCTTCATTTTAAAATCGTAGGTAAATAATAAAAATAAGTTAATATATACATATATATGCAAATAATTTGGTCAGTTGTGGGGTTAACGCCTTCTAGTATAGTAGGTATACTCGGAGCTCTGTGTTGTAGTTTTATTCCACCATACGACTATTAAAGTTTCAAAACACCGAGTGCAGATTTACCTACATAAGTAAGTATTTGGTTACAAAATATATTTGGAAGTCTCGAGACACGAGACCTCCAAATGACACGAGACGCCTTCTGGGGGTTTTCTTTTTTCTCTGAAAGAAAAAACAAGGAAGTTAAACGGGTAGAAAAAGAAGTAGGAAATGTTTATTAGTTCTTTTCATTAGGAAGAGGAACAAGGTGAAAGCACATCCAAGTTGAAAATTGCTATGAGTCCCTGAAGATTTGGAGAGAGAAGAAGGTAGGGGAAGTGGCGTAGGAGTGTAGGAGGGAGAAGTAGCGGGAGAATGGGAGTGGAGGAAGGAGAAGTGGCAGGAAAATGGGAGTGGAGGAAGGAGAAGTGACGGGAGAATGAGAGTGGAGGAAGGAGTTGAAGCGTGGGAGTGTAAGTGGAGGTGAGAGAAGTGGTAGGAGAATGGGAGTGGAGGACGGAGAAGTGGCAGGAGAATGGGATTGGAGGAGCTAGAAGTGGCAGGAGGAGGGAGAAGTAGCAGGAGAATGGAAGTGGAGGAGGGAGAAGTGGCAGGAAAATGGAAGTGGAGGAGGCAGAAGTGGAGAACGGGAGTAGAGGAGAGACAAGTGGCAAGAGAACGGGAGTGTAGGAGGGTGAAGTGGCAGGTAACTTGAGGAGGAAGACAGTGACAGTGAAAACATGTGGAGTGAGATCCCAAGGTATAGGGGTGGATGCATCAGATGCCTGAAAAAGAGGTTAAATTTATGTGTTGTTGGTGCATTGAAAAGTGGAATTTCTACTATTCTGAAATGGGAAAAAGCTGAAAAAGAAAAACAAAGATGGGATAGAATGAAACTATCCGATTATGCAATTTTTGGCTAAATATTTGTTCCCCAAAAAAAATTATCTGATAGCGTCTGAGGAACGCAGTCCGAAAAGGCTTATGAGCTTCCTAAAATATTAACGCAAAGTCAAAAAGAAAGACTCATCATTAAAGCCAACAATTACAAAACATTAAACCCGTCCATTCCGTGCAAACCGAAAATTATAAGCTGAGTGAGTTTGAAATTCATCAATCAGAAACAACTTAGACCCTTTTCCCTCCCTAAGGGATGACCTAGATGCAATAAATTCTACTTTCATATACCTGAAGAACCTAAACATATACCACAGAATATAATACTATCCAAAAATACGCGAATGACTCAATAGTTAAAGCGGTATTAAAATAAATAAAAAAATCCGGGACCACACTTTCCTAATAAAGTGCTAACTCTACATGTGCTGTCGATATTCTGATGCACTTTGCGAGTTATAAAATGCCAAAGTAGAGTATTTCTTGAACTTACAAAGTGAGCTTTCATATACTCATGATGTCAGCAACTCCTTACGGAATTCTTGACGCTAATGCTCATGTGGTGGATTTCACCTGAAAGCTTTCTGTCCTCCCTTTCCATCCTCTCCCACTAACACATGCAAATACATATTTCCTCTGACCTTACAATATCTTAAGCTTTATGTTATGTGTCACCCGGAATCAGAGTATGTAATATCAGGCCATGGCGCTATAGAACGTTGGTTCAATCCCTGCAAAATAATGCATTTTCGTATCCATAAAATGGATATTTATGTATATTAAATCTTAATAAAACCTAAAATCTGTCTTGAAGTATTTCTTACCCCAATGAGTTCCCCCCAACGTTTTTACCCCTTTTAATCAGAATGCTCTGAAAATTTGTAACCTAATATTATCATTATTATGTATTTGGAAAAGGTTTTTTTTTTTTTGCTTTTGATATATTCAAAATGTGATGATTTTCAGGAAAAAACCAATTTACCTTTCTTATTCTAAATTTGAACTTTGAGATCTACACGATGTTTCTCCTGATTGTTCGTGGTACGGATGAATCATAATGCTAAATATGGCTGTCCAAATTCTCGTTTCTTTGAAACATACTCGAAATTCGTGTTCTTATCTCCTTCATTTTCATTCCACTTTTCTGTATTTTTCCCTCATCCATTCTTTCATTATCCGAGATTTTCTTTGTTCTCAACACTGAATATATTCTCAACACTTCTTCTGAATGTGGGAACCTTCTGAAAAAGTTCATTATTCATTTATGTTCTACAAAAAGATTCCCGCCTCTGCCTTGTGGTATCTTCATTCGTGCTGAGGAACCATGGAGAAATCCTATCTTAAGAACTTCCTTTCTGAATGTGTTTGAAATGGAGGCTTTCTTTTTGATTTGTGGGGCAAGGAATATTCCCTGAAATATTTTAATTTTTCGTGTGTGGTATCAGAGTACAATTTTAAAACTTTCCATGCATTTGAATATACGCTTGTCTCGGTTTCTGTCATTTTATTTATATATATAATAATCGTCATGACGATTTTATTTTTAGGTAGTGTTTCTTATCGATACCAGACTGAAGTTTTACTCGTGTTAAGTAAATGAAAGCAATATTTATATCCTGAATCATATTTCAATATCATGACGAGATAAAAACGTGACACGTCCAATATTTACTATAAACCGTTCTGAAATGATTTTTTTAAAAACTTCCCAGCCCTCTCACATGGAGAACAATAATAATTATTTATATTCCAAAACACATCTACAATGTTCAGATAAGTACATTCATGCAACATAATTTTCGAATAGCGTGCATTGAGTGCTGTTTTTCAGTAACTCTTCAAGTAGAAGGTTCTCAGAAGCTAGAGGCACTGACAAGAAAGCCATGTTTCAATCATAGCTAGAAACGAGTGGGTAATTACACGAGGCTAAAATAATACAAAATTCCGGCAAAAACAAACAATAACTGCTTTCTCTCCTTGAACACTGGACGGGTAATTAGCCGAAAAGTAGATGTTATTATTATCTGTACTACCTATGTTCTACACAATTTTAAGCTTTAGCCCACATGTATGAGTAAAATAATCAATTTCACAGTTCTATGTTTGGAAATTCAAATACTTTACTTTTGTCTTTCTGCCAAATAAATGCCTCTTTGAAAAAATCAATTACCTCTGTACATAAAATGTACCCTTGTAAACACATACAGATCTGTTTTTAAAATAAATTCTGAACTTCTGATTTTATCAGTGGTTCCTTATCAATGCTCTGAGGGACATGGAATGTCATTTCTTCGATATTTGTTTATTGCAGGAATATGATTTCTTTTCCTCAATTTGTATAGGCATAACTATACAACTCTTTTTATTTCGCAAAAATAAGATAAAATAGCTTTCACAGGCAAATATAAATCCTCTAAAGTCAATTGAAAAATATAATTCTTCACCATTCGTAAAGGGTTAAAGTAGTAATAACTCACTAAACATTGAGTTCCAGGTATGCTAACAACGCGTGATTAGTAAACATTGACTGAACATGAACAGTCAGAACACAGACAAATTAGAAATTCTCATTACGAGCTTTGTTCGGATGAAAGAAGAAGATCTCAATGTACAGATGTGTTTTTACGCTTCTGTATCTAGCTTCTTCTCATCATTATCTACGTAACTGTTAGGACTGGACCAAAATATAGAAAATCAATCAATCATAGAACTTTTACCAATTATGAAATTAATAAATAGTTTCATATTTCTTACTGGGTCATCTGTTGATGACCCCTTGAAGTTACCCGGGGTGAAATTGATACTTACACTGTCTTGTTGAAATTTACAAGACCTTTGTTTAATTTCGTATCTAGCTTCGTTTGACGTTTCCGACTTATAATAATGATGGAGAATCTGGAGATGATATACTTGGAAAAGGCCTCAATTGAGATATGTAAGATGCAACCTGTCAGTTGCAACAGTCGAAAACCTTGTGCTGATTGAAAGCTCTCTACTCCCTCTGGATGTTCACCTTGTCATTCCAATGTGCATCCACCCTGCACGTAGCTGTCTGCTCTCTATGACACCGGAGCAAGGGTGAAAGTACATATTATGATAATATTTTCCGAGTATACTATTTTCGCATTTTCCCATTTCGTATTCAAATCAACAATTTTTTTCTCTTTGTTCCCTCGAAGAAAACACATCTGAGAGCTAGCGAAACCCAAAGGGAAGCTGAGCGGGGATACCTATGATAAGAGACTTACAGGTTGTTGCCGCACAGGAAATAGGAAACATAATTCCTTGCTGCTCTGTCCCACTCTTGTTTCCTGGTGGCCTCCGTGAGGTGTACAGGAACATGGAACGAGCTTTCTTACACTAAAGTTGAGGTTTTGAACTGTAAAGAAAGTTGAATATTTTGTTCAAAGTGAATATTAACTCTGATTATGACTTTGTGTCCTGAACTATACCTAAATTGGACTCCAACTTCTATAACTCAAATCCGACTTGAACAATAGAAATAAATAATATTTTGAATGAATTTATTCCATTACACTGGTCAACTATCTGATGCTGATGTTCAGTTAAGTCCATTATCATTTAAAAAAAAGAGATGAGTGTTTCACAGCCATTCTTATGAGTTTCACGTAGTCATATGAGATCGCTTACTTTACACTCTTTTTTTCTGTGTTGTAGCTCTTTATATTCACGGTAACATTTCACGATGAATTGACACTTTCACCACCGCGCCGGACTAATTTCCAAACGTCTTACGTGTGTCGCTGCTTCATTCATCATACGGCATGGCATGCTTTTACGTTTCCCATATTTGGAGGTGTGGAGGAGAAGAAATGGGGAATGGTTTTGAGGAAGAGAAACACATTAGGAGAGAGGGTATTGAGCTATTGATGGAAGTGACAGGTTGAGGAACAGAAGAAATGGTAGAATAGTATGGATGAGGCGATAGAATCGGAAGTGGTAATGGAAGACTTTGGAATGGCGGGAGGAGATGATGTGAGGACCAGAAATATTTTAGTCATACGAACGACGTGAGTGGAATTCTGTTACTCATGAGTTGTGAGGACGCGTAGGAATCCGGAGACTATTGTACTTGTTCAATTGTTCTTCTATGTGATGGTGGGGTTACTTGATGTTTTGAGAATTGGGCGAACTCTAGATCAATTCCAAAGTAATTATCATTATATTTATACTTTTGTAAAGTGTTTTATGAATTAAAATCAATTTTCTTCTTTAATTATTAATAGTTTAGAGCTCTTGGAAATAAATATTTAAGCTATTATTATTATTTTGTGTTCTAACCACAAAATAATGTGATCTCGCATTATTAGGTACTCTTCATATTACTAAACATTTCTATACTACTACAGATAGTACCATTGCGACAACTTCGAATGAAGTCTATTTGATGATATTGATTTAATTTCGAACATCTTATTAGCAGTGAATATCCTTTTGCCTTTTGTTGTCAAAGTACCTTCAGCAACAACAAAAAAATTGTAGAAACAAAAGACAATATGGCGAACCTTTTCTTTTGTTTTCATCTTTACAAACACATTAGGCTCCGGTAAACTGCTAATAAGCCACTCTAATCCCTGCTACGTTTCTAATTACCGCTTCTCCCTAAATCACCCTCCGGGATTTTCCCGAAGCATTTGATAAGAAAGGAAACAAATATCCTCATTTTCTTCGGGGCGTTCGAAGGCACTCGCTTTCTAATTATAAGAAAACTAGGCGAAGATATTAGAGTCGGATAATCACAATTGTAGAATTTTTTAATTAAAAAAATCTCATTATCACATTTCTGAATTTAGTTTTCAGGGTAGTGTGGTTTGTACCCCACACCTTTATTTTTTTCCTCTCTGCAGTATGTATGTACTTATTTAGTATGTATGTAGAAGTTATACGTACGATTTTAATTTGTACTCTAGCTTACAGCCAGGAACTTACAAGACATTGCAAATATTACATGCGCTTTAATATTCAGTAGGTCTGTATTTCTTCCAGATTTCAGTCCAAGCCTTTTCGATTCTTGAAGTTGGATTCCCTAGATATCTTACAAAAAGAACGCTTCTTTACATAAGTTTTGTTTCAAGTTTCAAAAATAAATTTTAAATTTAATGATTTTGAAACCGTATCTCGTTTTGTTTCAAAAATGAATTTTAAATTTAATGATTTTGAAAACAGATCCCCTACATAATATATTACACCAATGAGGTCTTGATCCTTCCTTGTATTACAAAGCATACCACGAGTTCCATGAATGAATCATTTTATTTCAAAGGTTATTGCTTCTATTTCATACCCAATTCGTGTGCTCCAATTTTCAACCGTACTCCTACTCTGTTCTCTTCTCTTATTCTTGCACTATTTATCTCCTTTTGTGTTGTATTCTGGAACATAAATATTTATATTATTTATTATGTCTACATTATTCTCTTTACCCAGGAAATATTCTTCATTCTTCTCACGCAATTCGAGCAACATAAATTCTTTTTCTCTTTCTCATTTTCTTTCTGATTCTCGCTCCATCTCTTCCCACTCCTCCTCTCCTTCTCATCAGATCTTCTTCATATTTTTTTCTCTCTACTTTCCTTCCTTTATCTCTCTCTCTCTCTCTCTCTCTCTCTCTCCCTCTCTACTTTCTAGTTGAGATTTAGATGTTAATCTTATCTCTGTTTATAATTTCCGATAATTGTATTGATCTTCATATTTTTTCCTATTCCGCGAATAATCAGGTAAGTACACAAAACGAAACACATGATCAAAGAACCTGATGAATTCTGTTGCTAACATTGAAAAAAAAAATGTATAAAAAGTTTCGCGGTTACATGAAACAGTACATTCTTTTTGTACCTACCTCTCTCTACTCTTATAGTACCCTAGTACCTTCTAAGAAAAGATTAAAAATTGTTACAAATTGAAAGTGCGTAGTAAATTGAAGAAGTTTATAGGAAAAGAGAGAAAAGTAAGGATGAAAGTGAAAGGTTCGGTGAGAGAAGAGAGGAGAAGGAGAAATAAATGGCGGTGAGTAATGTTTAGAGAATGAAAAATAAAATGAAGAAACATCAAATTGGAAAGCTTGAATAGGAAAAATAACACGATAAAAGTAGTAGCAAAAGAGATATACATAGGTCATATACATGCATACTTGCATACTCATAGGTATGCAGAAATAGAAACACGTGTGGTTTCGCCCATTTCAGGAGAATCAGCAATGAGTGATGTACTTCATGCATAACTTAGCGAATCTGGTGCCAAAGTCCAAGTATATGAACGATTCATAACTTTCAAAACGTAAAAATACTTCACTTGAACCCCATGTTTCATCAGATAAGAGTCGAAGATGAATTACACCTTTCTGTCTCAAATTTCAGAAGCGTCCCCGGGGCGTTAGCACAAAGAAGTTTGCCATTTTGTATTTACTTTTCCGCAATCTGTATGCATGTGAACTGCATCTTGGGTGGCAACACATGGCCAGACGTATGCAAATGTAAGAAGCTCCTCATTAGACTCAAATAGTTCGCAGTGTCTTTATTGCCAATGCCAATGGGGCGAAGCTCACTCACTATTCTTGTACCAGTTGCAACACTCTTCAAACAAAGTGCATGCATATTCCCTTTGAATATTTTTTGTGAGGTATTATGTTCTGCAGAGATACTCAGAAGTGGGCAAGGCTGAAGTATTAATACTCTGATGAAAAGTTTAGCCACACGTTTCGAAATAAAGAGACCACTTCAATTAATTTGTGAATTTTAATTAAAGGTGATTTCATATATTTTTTAAAAAATAAATTTTGATATCTAAAGTGGGTTCAAACTTCAATTAGATGTTATTCATGCTATTATGTTGAAAACGTAGATTTCTTAGACTGACGGTGAAAATAAGGAAGCAAGTATTGATTGACAATTTCTTATTATTCTCGGGATAATTGAACTCTCAATCAAATGTTATAAAAAAGAAGCTCTATCCTAGAAATGAAGCGGTAGGAAAGACGATCAATGAATGTATTTTCTATATATATATATTATAAAAAATGTTCATAATAAGTGGTAAAAATGCACTGATTGATTTAATATTAATACCATTGAACTGCTATACACATTCACAAAAAGTTTGAAAAAAACAAAACATAATGCAATTATTATTGGCACGATGCAAAAAGAACAAGAGACAATAAACATTATTGAACAATTGAGAGAGGGAATGTTATGATCCAATTATTGCAATTATCAACACTCATAAAGTTTTACTGCCATGTTTACAACACAATGGTATTTAACGCCCATTTTTAATGAACGGATTAATGAAAAATTTGTTTTTATTTGACTTTTTAATACCTAGTTAGTCGTTATTGTCTATTCTATTTTTTTTATTAATATCAACTGGATTGCACTATCTACTCCAGTTGGGTTTCAGTATAGGAAATTAAAAGTCGGTTTTAAATCTATTTTAATTGTATTTTACAAATAGAACTCAAGTTTGATCATGATCACAGAGCTCACTGACTAATTAGTCGCATTATAAAAAGAGAAAAGTATCAATTGATATTTTGATGTACGTTTCACGTGCTGACTACTCTCTCCTGTATTCATTATTGATAAAAAATATCTTCAATTGATAGTTTCTCTATTAGAAATTCTTGGCAAAGTAAGCTGCATTCAACTATTGATGTGAAAAGTTGTTGAATTTGAACCCGCTACCTATCAGATTTCATTTTCCAGATTTTATAAGTCTCGTAACAAGACTTGGAACACCAAACTTCTTCTTAATTTCAAAATCACTAACCGCCGAATTCCAACAGGATCTTGATTTGCAATATTCTCACATCTCAAGAAGTTCACTCCAGTGCGTTTTGGAACTTTCCAATTTCGTGTGCAGCTAGGTGAGCGGAGACACTGTGGTGGGGTAGCGGAGGCACCGTGGCGGGGTATGTGGCGACGGGGGTGGTGTGGAAAACAGTCGAAACGTCTTTATGACTTCTAGAGGAAGTCAGCTCGAGTGCGCTCCTTTGTTCAAAGTGGCTTTTGAAGCGGAGGAAAGAATTAATTATTTCGAGTTCTTTTGAGCCCCACCCGCGCCACCTCTCTATGCCTCGTCAGATGTTTTCCTCAGAGACATATTTATACCTACCACTACTAACTGTTCTGAGAGAAAGAAAGAAACAAACTGGTTATGTCGTTTTTAGCCCTTTAGAGCAAAACCATAATATATTGCAAAGGTTAGTGTCTAATTCGAGTAAGCTTGCTGTAATATTTGATGTAGTAAACATGATTATATGAATGAACTATGAAAATTCTACATCCATATTTAAATATACCTATATTGTAAGGTATTTATTGCTTAGACTGGTATAACCTTGTATCATACATTTTGTATTATTAATAAATAAAAAAAATCCGTGTCATCTGTTTTCGTGAAGATGGCATTGAGTTCTGTATAAAAACGTATTCACGTGATTCGATATCTGCCAGTAAAATTACTTGCTCTTTGAAATGTTTTAAAATGCCCACCGTTTAGCAAAATAGAAGCTAGAAAAGACAAATTTAATTAATACCTACTAAAATATTACACTGATTGTTTTATTTATTTTACAAATTCGTGTACCTAATTTAAAATAAATGAATTTTGTATCCAAGGGAAATTAATAATGTAGTAGCAATTAACAGAAGATTTTTGACCTGTAGCACGAACAAGGCAGTTTTCCTTTTGTAATAGGTCATAGATTTCGCTCAATAAGAGTGTACTCTGAAAATAATAAAGGATGATAAAAATATTTATTCGGAAAATCTAAATTAAGGAAAGGAAGTAGCAAAGACAGAGAGATAAAAATGAAAAGAAAATAAGAAAAGAGAGGACGAGAAAGAGGAAAACAGAGAGAGAGAAAAAAAAGAAAGAGAAAAAGAGAGAGAGACAAAGAGAGTGAGACAAAGACACAAATAACCGAAAGAAGGATAGAAAAACTTAAAGAAGGAAAAGAGAGGATAATGTCGAAGGGAAAGTAGAGAAAGATTGGAAAGATAGAGAGAAGAGGAAGAGAGAGGATACGAGAGAAAATGGGAAAAAGAGAGAGAGAGAAATAGATAGAGGTAATGAAAAGAGCCGTAGAAGAGAAAGATTAGAAAGAGAGAATACAGGATTGAGATAAGGAGAAGAGAGATAAGATAGAAAGGTGGAACAGGAGGGAGAGAGAAAGGGACAGAGTGTAATAAAATAAGACTTGAAATTTCACAGTATGCTTATTAAGCTTGAAATAGCCCCAAGATTCAGGATCCCATTTGAATTTTGAGCGCAGCACGATGTACTTATCCCCCTCCTTCTCTCTCTCTCTCTCTCTCTCTCTCTCTCTTTTCTGTTATAATTTCTGACTTTCTTGAATTTTTACAGAAATAAGTAGCTACCTTCGTGTGTCTGTAAAAGGACAAAAAATTTGCATCCTCTTTTCATTTAGGATTGTGGCAACATGTGCTGGGATTAGAATGTCCTTGTTGGTCAAACAGAAGAAAATTGCTAAGGGAAAGTTTTCTTGTTCAAAAATTATTTCTCCTTCGTAGATTTTATGCTTTTTGCTTGCTTTTGGAGACATGAATATTGATAAAATGAACCAATGAATATTTTTATTTTATGTCGCTAGTTGTACTAACAGCGACTCCTTTGATACAACTAGTTTTCACATGAGCTGTAAATAATCGCTCGTATTAAAAGTTACTGTCTAAGACTCTAAGTAGATGTTGACGTCATATGGGTTGGGTTCTAGTCGCTTTGGTTTAAAACCGTCTATAGATAAAGTTATACGAATAAAGTAATTCTTTATATTACTGTTGTGTTTGGACGGCGCCCTCGTGAATTGTGAAGGAATAAAAACATGAGGATAGAGAATAAAAATATTATGCCCTTCAAATTTTTCCCTTCAAGTATATACCATTTTGAATTTTTCAGTCGCTTCCATTTATCACAAACGCTGCAAAGAGGAGAGAGATAAAAAAGACAAAAGGCTCTGGAAAGACTTTATTAACTTAGATTAATTACTGAGTAAAAAAATGTGCATGAATACGAAGTGACGCTTCAAGTGTGTGGACCTTTTTAAAAATCTAAATGCCTGACATGTAGGCAAGTTTATCTCGTATTCAGAGTGAAACTTGGCTTTCGTTTATTCTGGAATGACTTCATTCTCCGGAGACTTTCTAGAGGCAACTCTCAA
>CM044956.1:18414760-18675055 GCA_024516035.1 Bactericera cockerelli | reverse complement strand
AAGGAGACTATACATTTTCCATCTCCAGGAAGACAGGTAGATACATGTAGGAAAGATTTATAGTTACTAATGTCTTACTTACAGAAAACAGCGCTTCAAAAAACGAAAGAAGTCTCTGAAAAATCCAGAATTTGAGTCGGTCTCTCATAATTTATGACCAGTGTAATGAATTATTACGCATGTTATTCCTTTACCTCTTTCTGCACCTCCACATAAACCAAAAAAATTTGGCTATCGCAAGTACATTATAATTCATTCAACGTAATTGGTCTTTCCATATTTAGTAGACACTAATCCAACCATATACATTGTAGAATTTAGATATGAATAAAAAAAAATTTAGTTTAAGATGTTAACATTTAAAGGAATACTTTACGCGAATTCAGTTTGCCTAGCACATGCCCACAAAGAATCAATGTTATTTGGACCAAATCGTAAATAAACATTGGTATTTTACTATAACTGTCCAAGAGTCCATCTAGGTATATGTTTACACAAAAATTGGCTATTCTCTTATCTAGATTATCAGAAAATTCCCTTATTTCTTCCTGGTGAAATCCAGTGCTCAGAGATCAGATGGACTTCCATTGCCGGCATCCAAATCCCAGCAGAGTGCGAACACTTTTCTTAATCCAGATTATCCATCTCTTTATCTAAAATTACTCCACATATTTCTGCTAGTCGCTATTTCGCTCTTCACCTGTGAAATATTTGCCGCTTCACATGACTTGATCATAGTGCGGCTAGGAATGCGGGAACATAGCACATTAAATTCAATATTGACATGGGAAAATGTTTGCACTTGATTAGGGCTTTCTTGCTGATTAATCAAGAAATAGTTCGCCTCTCAGCATATTATTCTATGGAATACTTGAGCTTGGCGTATTATCACGCTTGCTTCCTCATTCTGCTATTAGCTGTGGTGTATCCGCCAATGTCGTGGGGAAAATTTCCCTAGAAAGTATGCTCTTGTGAAGAATTGTTTATATTTATGTAGATATTTATGTAACCGACCTCAATAACTTGATCGATAAGGCGGCGGACTTGTAACCTGGAGGTCGCTGGTTCAAGCCCCGGTTTCAGCGTAGATTTAGTAAAGCGAGTTTGAGTAGTTGTGATATCACGAAAGTGATTTACACAAATATGATAACTTTTTAAACTTTTTTTGATACTTATGTAGCTCCAACAGGTATTCATTATCATCAACATTATTAAATTTTTGAACTTTGAATCTGTGATGTGTAACAGTGACTTCTGAGTTGTGATTGTCTCGTGGTATTATGATATGCAGACATGAAGAGGATCGGCTTTAATACCAAGGACAAAACATATTAGGTACCTACTTAGGTAGTACTTGTTAAAATTGAACAAAAAAAATCATTTATCTTCCCAATGAAAAATTATAGGATAAGGAAAGTAAAAAGAATAGCGGAAATAAGACGACAGTCGCGTCTATCAGATTAGTCCCAAATCTGTCACGTGTGAGCGAGGGTTGTGCGAGATGCGTCCTCTCTTCTGACAACATTGTGTTTTGATTTTTCTCATACGGGCAAAAATTCTACCTTTTCTGCCCTTCTTCCTCTGATAATATTGATAATAATTGATCTGGCTCGGAACCAGTTTGGGTTGAGATTATTTATTGATGGTCGAATTCATTATCTTGGCCAGGTCGCAGGATTCTGAATCCTTGTTATGTTATAAATATATCCTTGCTTTTTGTCAATCATTCGGTATCAAAGAGGTGTATAATGGGAGTTGTATCATATTGTTTCTGAAATTTGCACAGAATAAAGTTTAATTAAACAACTTTTGTGGAGATTCTTAATATATACTCTTTGATTATACTCCAAACATTTTGGGTTACATTTTGGTTATACTCCAAAAGAGTTTACTTTTTTCGAGAGGTGCAATATACCTAAGAGGCCAATATAATAAAATGAATAAATATCAAATCAAGTTTAACTTTCAACTTAGAATATTTTCAAATACCTTTTATAAAATCCCAGCTTGTCAGGTTTGTGACAAGATTCCAATCCCTTACGACACAGAAAAAAACTTCCGAAACCTGAACTAGGAAAAAGAAACATTGATTTCTGATTGAAATGCATCAATACAATACTGTTAGGCAGGTCGTACACTGAAGAAACGCGTTTCACGAAACGCATTTCTTGAAACGTGAAATTTGGATTTCACGAAACCGATAGATTGAAATACACAGAGGCGCGTACATTGAGTCACAAGAAACTACAGTTTCTAGAAATGCATGAAACGCGTTTCGTTGAAACTGAAATATTTGGTTTCGTGTGATCCAGTTTCGTGTGATCTCTCGGTGATAATTAATTAATTAGTATTTAATAGACCGTAGAGGTTATTATTATTATTTTTGCCAGCCTTGTGGCATAACGGTTGTGACTACTGCCCTTAGTCCAGAGATCCTGAGTTCGATCCCCGGTCGGAGCAGATTTTTCACACAGAAAATTCTGTTCCCTCCGTACATGTAAGGGTGGCATTTCCGGCTCTACCCAGCCTGGGTGAGGTTAGTGTGGGTAGCTGGTACGCTTCCCAGCGAATGGAGGGTAAAACCCCCGTCCTAATCCAGGACGTTAAATAAAATAGAATCGTTGGTGTTAGGAAGGGCATCCAGCCGTAAAAAATGTGCTAAAACCAACCAACCTCAACCATGAGGTTGAACAATGTCGACCCTGCTCAAGCGGGATAAGACGGAGTAAAAGAAGAGAAGAAGAAGAGGTTATTATTATTTTATTGTTTTTTTTTTTTTTCTACTCACAAAAAAATGGACTTTCAAGTGAATCTGATAGAGGCGTTAGAAAAGTATCCCTGCCTATACATATAATTAGAAGTTGAAAGAATATTCTAACAGGGACATTGTCCAAAGTAAATGGGAGATGGTGGCGCTAGAAGTGAACAGTACAGGTTAGTATTTTTCAAAGGTTTCTTATTTATTTATTTTTCATGTAGGTAGACAATATCTCATCTTCATCGGATGACATGAAGAACGAAACTGAACTAAAAAAGTTTCACCAATGTGCGCGGTCTAGTGAAATGCGTTTCGTGAAATCCGTTGCATGAAATATGTTTCACGAAACGCGTTTCTTCAGTGTACGACCTGCCCTAGGCAGGTCGTACACTGAAGAAACGCGTTTCACGAAACGCATTTCTTGAAACGTGAAATTTGGATTTCACGAAACCGATAGATTGAAATACACAGAGGCGCGTACATTGAGTCACAAGAAACTACAGTTTCTAGAAATGCATGAAACGCGTTTCGTTGAAACTGAAATATTTGGTTTCGTGTGATCCAGTTTCGTGTGATCTCTCGGTGATAATTAATTAATTAGTATTTAATAGACCGTAGAGGTTATTATTATTATTTTTGCCAGCCTTTGTGGCATAACGGTTGTGACTACTGCCCTTAGTCCAGAGATCCTGAGTTCGATCCCCGGTCGGAGCAGATTTTTCACACAGAAAATTCTGTTCCCTCCGTACATGTAAGGGTGGCATTTCCGGCTCTACCCAGCCTGGGTGAGGTTAGTGTGGGTAGCTGGTACGCTTCCCAGCGAATGGAGGGTAAAACCCCCGTCCTAATCCAGGACGTTAAATAAAATAGAATCGTTGGTGTTAGGAAGGGCATCCAGCCGTAAAAAATGTGCTAAAACCAACCAACCTCAACCATGAGGTTGAACAATGTCGACCCTGCTCAAGCGGGATAAGACGGAGTAAAAGAAGAGAAGAAGAAGAGGTTATTATTATTTTATTGTTTTTTTTTTTTTTCTACTCACAAAAAAATGGACTTTCAAGTGAATCTGATAGAGGCGTTAGAAAAGTATCCCTGCCTATACATATAATTAGAAGTTGAAAGAATATTCTAACAGGGACATTGTCCAAAGTAAATGGGAGATGGTGGCGCTAGAAGTGAACAGTACAGGTTAGGGTAAGATTGCCATATTTGGGGAGGTAACTTTTGAACGCCTATAAAATGAAAACGGTAAAGTCTTTTTTAATGAAATAAAGTCCAAATTACAAGGAATTATGATTTTTATTATTCCTCAGAGTTACAGAACAATAAAAAAGAAAAAAGTAATTAAAAAATTAACATAAACAAAACACTTCAAAAATGGCAGTCAAAAATTTGTGATCCTAATTTGGGGAGGTTCTAATTTTTTGAAAATTTAGGATTTTTTCATTGATTTTTTAATACTTTTGGCCAACATTCCTTTACTGCAATATTCACAAATGAATTTCTCATCTTTTCCTGCACATAGTGAGTGTGCCCACTGCCCACCTTTCACAAATGAGACACATGATCCAGCGCTCACCATTTCTTGCAGGACAGTCTTCAGAATACAGTGTTTTTAAGGTCATCCCCAAATTGGGCAAAGTGATATGCAAGTACAAAAATAATTTTCTATTTTTACACAGAATTAAAAGAAAACTTTAGAGCTGAGATATGAAAGAAGAAACTATTTTTATATGCATTATTAAAGAATAAATATAATTTTCTTACCTTTTTGTTGACCAAACTTCACTAGTTTTAACTTTTTAAAAAAAGTTTTAAAGAGCCCTGAATCACATTTTTGTAAATATTTTCTCTCGAGCAATTAATTTAAACTAGATTATGATCGGGAATCACATGGAAGTTGTTTACATTTATAATTCTGACATTAACCGCAGGCAGCAGGCTCTCCTTGAGGAGAAACACCGCCTCCCCAAATTAGGAAACCTCCCCAAATATAGCAACCTTACCCTAGTATTTTTCAAAGGTTTCTTATTTATTTATTTTTCATGTAGGTAGACAATATCTCATCTTCATCGGATGACATGAAGAACGAAACTGAACTAAAAAAGTTTCACCAATGTGCGCGGTCTAGTGAAATGCGTTTCGTGAAATCCGTTGCATGAAATATGTTTCACGAAACGCGTTTCTTCAGTGTACGACCTGCCTAGATATCTATGGACAATTATGAAATACTTTAGCTTTAACTTGGAGGACATTGACTTACGGAATATCCTGTAGAGCAGCCGAAGCAACAGGTGTATTGCCTGTGAACTCTAGAACCAGATGTAAGTGCCATTCAGCGGACTTGGGCCAGGTAGGTATATACTGAACCGATTGTTCCTATATCTATATTGAACCAATAGTCAATAACAGCGTTCTAATGAAACACACATACCAGAACATGGAACACTACAATATCGAACATAAAGAACTATAAAATCATTGTAACAACGAGTATAAAGCCAATAAAACAACAAGTATCTCTATTTACGTATAATAAAGCCATAGGTACGAACGAGTACATAAGAAGTTGTATAAGTATTATGAAACCAATCTATGTTGGGTATAGAAAACACACAAGAATATAACATAAATCTACTAGCATTATTAACATCTAGTACAAGTGCTGAGCTTGGTCGATACCTGTTTTATGATTGCAGATTTACAGAACAAACCTGGATATAATTATTACAATAAAACTTATCACTCAGGTACTCAAATATTTAAATAGCTACATGTGGTGAGCTTGCAAAACAAGATACCTGTTTGCAATTCTGTTTATACAGTCAGCAAAATTATAATTACTTACTCGTATGTCCATCCATACTATTATAGCTACATGTGGTGAGCTTGCAAAAAATGATGTCTGTTTGCAATTCTGCTCAATAGAGTCAGCAAAATTATAATTACTTATGTCCATCCATACTAACCGAAACTCTTATAACTACATGTGGTGAGCTTGTAAAAATAAGATACCTGTTTGCAATTCTGCTCAATAGAGTCAGCAAAATTATAATTACTTATGTCCATCCATACTATTATAGCTACATGTGGTGAGCTTGCATAACAAGATGTCTGTTTGCAATTCTTCTTAATAGAGTCAGCAAATTATAATTACTTGTGTCCATACTAACCCAAACTCTTATTCCTTCCTTCACTATTCCTTCATTTTTCCAACCTGTTCGGCTGAGAGGTAAATGTGCAAAACCGGTGCAATTCTCAGTATGTAAAGGCTAAAATACATTGATATAAAGACTATTTGGAAATACAATGTCGCCCATTGGATCTGGGCGTCCAATCTGTCCAAGCGTCCATGAACTTGTACAACTCCTTTTTTTGCTATCATGAGATATAGAAATCTGTTCCTATCCTGCACGGATACGGAATTATATTTGCTGCATTTTACTATTCATAAATAAGTATCTACTTCAGATTCAAAAGAATTCAATAAGAAAATGAAATGAGTTCTTGTTTGAATCGAGGGGCCCCTTAAGGACATAAAAGCTTTTCAGCCGAGTGTTGCAAGTTCAATATTTACCTTAGACACAGAACCTATTGAAACATCTTTTCATCTCAACGTGCTCTGCTCGTTGTAATTAAATCTCTGAACATCAGGTCCAAATAATTAATATTCAAGATCTTGAAGATTTTACTATCAAAAATTTTAATTAGAGGGCCTGAACTGAACCAAACAGATCATAAATTTGAGCCAAAATTTATGTCTTACTTATAAAATATTTGGCCTTTGGGCAGAATAAATAAAAATCGAAAGATAGGTTACTTCTTCGAAAATAATAGTAATAATAGCATTATGTAAAACTAATAATCATCCTCTTCAGACCTATCCTCCTACGATGGACTATACTTGGTCTCATAAAATGTTCTAGATTGTAGAATGATCTTGTTGCTGCACGAAAAGAAGACGGATAAAATAGGTATCTGTTCTACCAACTCTACAGGGATGAAGTAACAGACATCTATTCTATCAGTTCCAGGAATGAAATAAGAACCACTTTTGCCTACTGCCTCAATTAAAAGATAACAACTGAATAACATGGACGAACTTAATTTACCCGGATTTTCGATCAATCCTATGACTTTTTTAATGACTGGCTGGCCAAATAATGTATCTACATTGTCTTTTTTCAAAAGCTTTCTTCAAGTACCAAAAATACCTTTCCACAACATTTTCCCTCCTCTAGGCTCTATACTAGAAGAGTGTGTTGTATTTTTTTTGTATTAATGAGGTACTCGAAATGAATTCCTTGAGAATCAAATTTCATGGATCAGACAAAGTTTTGAAAGTAGTTGTCTTGTACAATTTGAGCGTCTTGTACAACTACACCACCTCCCTCTGAAGCCAGAACATAACCCACCTGAAGAGGTCTGCACAAGATTCAAATTAAACAACTTTGGACTCATCGGTGTGCTCAGCCGACCTAACGCAACTTCGATACCACTCCTTCGGCGTAATCAATTATGGAACTAAAGTTGGGGTTTTCTACAGGTTGCTATGCTTTCACGCCCATCGTGAAGGGGTGGTGTAAGCCATCCATCCTAATTCTCCAAGACAATAGCGCCGCTAGAGATTCCTAGGAGGCAGGAAGTAAAGTTGAGTTGTACCTTTTAAGATGTGGTTTTAACTTTGGTAAGACCAGCTAAACCCCCCCCCCCCCCCCCCCTGATGGCATATCTTTCAACAATGGAATTTTTATAGGAAATTAATTTTTACAATTCAATTTTTTTTCACATAGTATGTACAATCGTACACGTATCACTATTAATACAAATTAATAATGGATAATCTTGTTAGGACTGCTTAACTAAAGTACTCTTCTAGCAAACTTTTTACTTCGGAGAGGCTACCCCAATTGAAATCTTAAAATAGGAATTAAGAGTAGTTGGGTAGTTACTTTTTATTTTTTGTATTAAGGCTTGGGACAATAGCAAAATATAGGAACATGGCCCAAGGCAAGGCGATTTAGTGTATTGGACCAACTGTCCCCTACACCTAACAAGTACTTAAAATTCTCAATGAGTCCATATTCCATAATAAAAGGATAAAACATTCAGCACCACTTACCTATCTTTCATCGCTAAGCTTTGCTCTATATTCCTCCACAGTATAATCGTTCATTAATTATGCTGCTGGCGAAATAGTTTCCATTTTGTAAACATTACGTTCATAATTTATGAAAATTCCTGAGCACTCTAATTATGAGAAATATCGGCACAGATTGTGCGAGAGATATTGCGAACAAATTGTAGATGTTTAAAATATACCTAATTATAATAATAACACCTCGAGACCAGCCCATGTTCATAGTTAAAACTAACATCCAACATTCTGTAATTAGATGTTTAATGAAACCCGGAGTCTTACAATGAGGCTCGAAGGTAGCAATTATGGGTTGGAGGAAGGCGCGATTTTTCTAGGTTTAGGTGTGAAAAGATATACCTCATTCCTGACAGGATAAATCAAGACTTACTAAAGTGAATAATTTATGTTCTCTATGGATTTAAGTGATGCTAGTTCTATTCAGAACTTTTGGATTGAATAGTAGAATAGGACCAAATTTGCCTGCTAGTTTGATCCTTGGATGGGGCCTAGTAATTTTATTTTTTACCATAGGTACATTTCATAACTATACTTGATAACATTAAAGTGGAGCATGTCAACATCCAAGGTTGCACAAACATCACTCATTGCAACATAAAAGTCTTTCTATAGTCCCAAGGAGACAATAATCAGGACATTTACATAATATGTGTTTCATTGTCGACATATTGAACTGCACCATAGTCAAATATTGTGCTATACGAGCTCTCTTGTGGTTTAGCTAATTAAAAATGACCATGAAGTCTAGTCATTTTGCCTGAAATAGAACAGCCTAGTTTGTTATAAAACCCACACAGTTTTATAATTGAACCGTCAGACTTCAGCCTTTGCACTCTGAACATTACAATCCCCTGAGTTTTGCATACAGTCGTGTAGAAAACCCCAACATAGCCCACCCTTTGTCTGTCTACTGCTATCTCTGCTTTCGGCTTTTGGCCTACTTTATCCGGCAGGCATCTAGATAAAATCTGACGCCCGCTATCTCTCCTCCATGATAAATAGTCCTCTTCGCTTCCTTCTCAGCCAGGGGATGCGTCCGGAGTCCTGACGTATTAATTATGTGCCCGCTCTTCCATTATCATAAATAATTAGGTGCTTACGTTGGGACCTGGATGACACATTTCGAATGATATATACCCTGTTGGCCGTGGCGGCGCGGGGGTTTGTTTTCGGTCTCGGGTGATGATTTAGTGTTATCATTGTTATTTTAAGACTCTTGTTCAGAGGGGTATGTGTCGTGTTGAATTTGCATCGTACGGCAGCTCCGCATTTCTGTGGGATTTCTAGTCGGGATTTAACATTAATGACATAGCTTGAGCTGCGTTGGTGTCAAGTTGCCGTATGTTTTATTTAGTGGGTTATTCCTTGTAGAACACACACTTTAGGAGCATGATAGAGTATGCAGGCTGAATTGAGGTTGTTACTTCATATTGCTCTTCTACAAATTTATTTGTTCGCATTATGAAAAAATCTCAAGTTTAAAGACATTTCCATCCTCTAAACTATTTCTGAGAAGGATTTATTAGTTCCCTGTCTGAAGTAGATCCTCTGCAGCCATCAGGAGCAGGACTACCGGTTGTCACTCTGGAACTTTAATATTCTGAAAGTTATCTCTCCACACATCTCCTCTATCTCTGGTTCATATTCACCATCTGCAACCTCAGCATTGTGCTTACATGATGTTGCCTAATGGAAAATACTAATTCCAAGACCCACCTCGGTTGGAACTATGAATTCCTATTTCCTGACAGCCTACAACTACTTATTTATTTAAATTGATCTCTGCTTTATTTATTTAATTTACCAAACCTTCCATTGCTTTTCGAATAAGTGGTTCAGCAAGTTCTGAAACCTCGGATGAGTATTTTGTAAGTTGTTACATCTATGATTTTCTTTCAGGAATTTATTTTTTCTTTTAAAGTTACCTATTTGTTCGTTTGTACAAGGTACATACGAGTACTTTTTCTCTTGATAAATTTTAAATGTAATTGAGTTAGTCGATACAATAAATTTGCTTGTACGGTTCATTGCTTCTGTGAATATTTTATACTTTAATATTATAATTTAATGAATTGATCCGTCCCACTGGCACCAGAAGCGCCAAAGAATTCTTTTTGCAGATAATTTCCATAGGGATTCAACGCGGCAATGTCGCTCGTATGTTTGGGACATTACCACATGTCAGTGGTATGGACCAAGTATATAACCTACAATAGATATGTTTTACTAAACAATAAAAGTCAAGTAGATAAATTACTCGTATTCATCCTCTTAATAATCCCCATGATGGAATATTGCCTACAGTATGTTCCACAACTATTTTTCCTCTAAGACTTCGTTCCAAAATGGTTGTGACCTCTTAGCGTGTGCACTACTTTGTGGTCCCCCAGCTCATTCCACTGCCACCATAAGATGCCTAGGTATTGCCTTCAACTGTTTCGTTTCCATTATTGCTCCAGTTGCTCGCTTTTCAATTCCAAAATGCTCCAAGCTATATGATCATTGGATGTATAATGAGGAGCCACTGCCACCAGGATGTGTCTGATCATATCTGGCTAATGTAAACTTTAGTGTTCACTTGAAAAGATAATAATGTGTTGCTATGGAACTGTGAAAACAAGTTGCCTCACAGAAGCAAATTAAATGATGTGTTGCTTGTCCTTGTTGTTGTTTTTGAAATTATCAGTAACAGTAATGAAAAATGTTTTTGTAATAGACTAGGTGAATTTCCTGAAACAAGAGGTGGAAATATTATGGGGCGCCTCGTGGCTCCCTGGATAACTCTAATGAGGCAATAAATTCATGTATCATAAATATTATTTTCTCAATTATTATTACCCGTACTCTTGCTATAAAATGTGTTGCTTCAATTAGACATCTAATGTTTTATTGCGTTTTTCAACTTCAATTAAGTTTGATGTGTAGGTAATTTGTATCACTGTAAGATCAATGAATTCTATCATTGTTCATATTATAAATTATGTACAAGTACATAGATTTCATAAGAAGTATACACATACATATAGACAGAACATGATCGGTAATTCATAAAATAAGATACTATCGATATTAAAGATACCACCGAGACTACGACTTTCCAAATAGCGAGATGACTGCCTGTACGTAGGACATTTCTTGAGAGAAAAAAACATTGGTTTTATACCAGATACTAGCGGGTTACACCCGCCGCTTCGCCAGCCCATCAAACACACACAACGCACACACACACCCCACACACCACCCACCCACCCACACAACCCACACACACACATCCACACACACACCCACACACACATCCACACACACCCACACACACGCACACACCACACACACCACACACACCCACACACACACACACCACACACACACACACACCACACAAACACCACACACACACCACACACACACCACACACACACACACACACACACACACACACACACACAAACACACACACACACACTCACCACACACACACACACACACCACCACACACACCACATACACACACACCACACACACCACACACACACACACACACACACCATACACACAGCACACACACACACCAAATGTCATTTAGGTTTGAAAAAAAACCTGAATATTTTTTGTCGCCCATTTATTTTCTGGTCTTCCCCGGCGTAGCTCAAGAACGGCTCATCAGAATTTCGCGATCAATATGTCAAATGAAAGCCTAAACCCTTGCCTAAAACTTTCTCGCTCTGAGTTGATAGGTCGTCACTTCAAATTTCGAGAAAAAATGTCATTTAGGTCAAAAAACGTGAATATTTTACATGTTACCCATCCATTTTTTTACCTTACCCGGCGTAGCTCAAGAACGGCTCAACAGAAATTCGCGATCGATATGTCAATGGAAAGCTCTAACCCTTGCCTAAAACTTTCTCGCTTTGAGTTGATAGGTCGTCGCGACAAATTTCGAGAAAAAATATCATTTATGTCAAAAAACGTGAATTTTTTTTTGCGTCACCCATCCATTTTTATCCTTACTCATTGTAGCTTAACCTCAGGGAGATATAATCTAGCCTAGAAGAATTTCCTGATCCAAGCGGACCTATGTGCAAAATTTCAGGTTTCTCGGTCAAACGGTGTGGATTTGTATAAAGAACATACATACACACATACATACACACATACATACATACACACATACAGACAGCTTTCTTTTATAGATATAGATATGTACATATACCTACAAACCTACAGTGTCCATGTCCAATAAAACTAATTCTATTTTTCGGTTTTAAAAAGATTTCAGGTATTAAGTTAGAGTGACTTGTTTTACTTTTAATAAAAAATAGGTTAAGTAATTAAAATTGGCCAAAGAAGATGAAATACATTAGTTTTATCTTATGATATAAATGGATCCTAATTTATAATCATTAATTCACATCGATATTTTTTATCTTGTTTTAAATTGATGAAAACAGATTACCCGAATTGAGTTTATTGGCTTTATCTTTGGTTGTTGTAAATTTAATGCTTAACCCTTGGTAGCAAATTAATTCTGAAACGAAAAGATGGCATAAAGAGCAATTTTATTTTACTATTTTTAAGGTTCATGATATTTTAAAATGATTGATTTCTACAAAAATGAATAGCATTTAAACAAACAATAATGCTTTTCTCAATACGTTAAATGTAGATAGACTTTCAGGGGCTGAAATAATATCTCACACAAATGTAATAAAGAAGAAACACAGAAAATATTGGAACTCAAGATTCGCAGGTTCAGCTTGAGTAGCCATGTTGACTATTAATATTCAACAGCGATCGGATCGATACATAAAAATTGTTTTTTTGCTAATTGATTGTTAGGTACTTCCCTTCAGGGTTAATTTCATTCGGTTTTTTACATGCATAATTACGTGAATTCTTAGATTCTCTTACCTTGCTGATCGTTCATCAGAAATCAGTTTTTTATAAATATAAATCTATGGCTTCTAAGTGATATTAATGATAGACCATTAATCTTGCCAGAGGTATGGGGGCCTCATCGTGCGATTTGAACATTCTAATATTTCTAATAACATTAAAACTAAAGAGTGGTAAAAGCCGTTTGGATTAGCTTTTAATTCGATGGTGATTTTGTTTAATTAAGTTAGTGGATACTCAGAATTCTCTCTTTAGCAATTTAGTATCTTGTGAAGTTTTCCATCAATTTGGACGTAATTGATAAAAAAAAATCACAAGGTACTAAATTTCTAATTTTCCTTTTTCAACTAATTTTAGTGTCATATTTCTAAATGTTTCAGGCCTCTTTATGAATCCTTTTGCCGTCAGTCCAATTTCACCTAATTTTGGTAAGTTCTCTTTTCAGTAATGTTGGTAGGCTTCGTTAAGTTTAAGGCTCAATTATTGTTTTGTTTATTATCATTGATTTTTAATTTGTTATCATCTTTCTGTTGTTAAAAATGTTTGCTCGAATTCTTCTTCTTAGGGTGCCTATCCGTGACGAATGTTGGCGATCATCATAGCAATTCTCACTTTGTCTCCAGCAATTTATTGAGCATTGCCATGGGTGAAAAGACTAGGACAATCCCAGTGGATCTTTAATGAGGTGCACGTCCTTTTTTTCTTCCTCATCTCTATGCCGTTCTCTGCATTCTGCAGTACATCCGCCTTTAGGGCCAGTTTCCCAACCCAAGGACAAAGGGGTGCCCTTCTCTGTTAGCTCATCCGCCCGGAGCCGTTGGCCTTCAGAGTTGGATTGCTTATTCCGGCAATCATTCGGTCGTCAGAGCCTCGTCAGTAAAAACAGGGAGCGCCAGCAGGCAGAGAGGGTTGACGTTAATACGGAGAGGCTGTGTAATCGCAATCACGTATCTTACTCCCGTTTGCTCGAATTAATAAATTAAAAAGAAGACCTCAAAAATCTTCATTGGCGAAAAAATTTATTTAAGCTTTTGAAATCGTCAGAATATGGTGTGTTGAATTAACTCTCCTAATCATTTAAAAAAATACATACAAAAGGATCCTATTTTCTTATCTTATACTTATTAGAAAAGAAGGTCATGGAATCACCCAAAAATTTTGATAGTCAGTTTTTGATACCTAAATTGCCTTTACTCCTTCCTCTGATACCGTAAAATATCTCAGAACTTGTGACCCAGGAGGCCAGGACGATGTTCCATGTGTGTCTTTGTATTGTTTACATCCCTTTCCCCATGAGGCATGAGGGTTCCCTAACTCCTTCAGTCTTATCTCTGAGGAGGTCTAGTTCCCAGGGTTCCAGCTACTGCGGATATTGTTATGATGGTGCTCTCATATTCATCTTGTTCCACTCCATCGGAATGACATGTGGTGATGAAATATTTTATTACCAGTAAAAAAACTCACTCATAAACATCACATGATTAAAATTCTTCTTTTGTTGATGTTCATACATCTTTCTTATTTTTTAATATGTATTTTCATTTGTTTTGTCTTAACATGTAGATATACCTACAATTATGTACATACGCCCATACACTATGGTAGGTATTATCTTTTCACCAAAGTAATATTTTGTAAATCTTTACTCTGACGTGTTAAACTTAAAGTGAAGTACGAGGGGAGTCTCAAATCCCTACGCTATGAAAATTCCCCAATTTTTTTTTCAACATGTTTTTATTGCATTGGGTTCAGTAACATCCTATCATTTTTCTATAAAATTCCCAGCTGGATCAATGTTCTTTTGGAACCGGGGGAGCAATTTATGTACCTATACCCTCCTTAACAAAATGCGAGTCCAAACTAGAGGTCCAAGTACGGACAGCGGTCTTAAGCTCGTCGCCGTTTCGGAAGCTTTTCACTCCCGAATGAACTTTCAGATAGGAACACAAGTGAAAGTCACTTGGTGTCAGATCAGGTGAATATGGTGGGTGGCCTGGACTTCTGACGAAACAATTTTTCTTGTTCCACGATGAAGCTTGCCCTCACTCGGCTAGAAAGACTCAAGATCTCCTTAACTCATTCAGATGGGAAGTTTTTGGCCACCCACCATATTCACATGATCTGACACCAAGAGATTTTCACTTGTTTCCCCATCTGAAAGGGGAAAAATTCCAGAACGACGACAAGGTCAAGACCGCTGTCCGTGCTTGGACCTCTAGTTTGGACACGCAGCTTTTCAAGGAGGGTATACATAAATTGCTCCCCCGGTTCCAAAAGTGAGTTATTGATCAAGCTGGAAATCATGTAGAAAAATGATAGGATGTTACTGAACACAATGCAATAAAAATATGTTGAAAATTTTCCATGGGGAATTTTTCATAGCGTATGGAACCTTACTTTTGAGACGCCCCTCGTTCAATAGTGATATTTTTATGGATTTTAGTTGAAAGTATTATGTACCCACGTAGATTTGAAATTTCAATAAAAATTCAACTTTATAGAAATATTCTAGAAGAAAAAAGAATTTTTCATTTCATTTAGCTGCAAATTCTTAAGAAGTATTTCGTCTAATACAAATACTGAAGTATATCAATAAGAATATTGAAATTTCTTACACATAACGGAATGCGGAAATTTAAATGTTTAGAGAATTGATAAAGTACAAGCACGAGAGAAAAATATATAATAATAATAATAATAATAAGGGAATTTTGTTAGTTCTTGTGGAAATAATTTGATTAATTTTGTTTATTATATTTTTGCAATACATAAAAAATTGTCGTCAACCATGCAGAAATATTGCAAACTTTTGAAAGAACTTTAAAGAAAAATTAATTAATATCAGTATTTTTTTTCATTGAGGCATGTTCTCATGGTAAAAAAATTGTTTTGAAAATGATATATAAATACATTGAAACTATACATAATAAAATATTAATCAATTTATTCTTTCGAAACATATTTTTATCTGTCTGTTCCTGAACTTCCTAGGGACTTGAAATTTTAGTGAACTGCTATTGCATGCTCTTGAGTCTTAAACTACATACAATAATTACCACAGTTTGAAGATATGTTGGTAGGTACCTTCCTATGTAGGCTTGTACCTTGAGTGCTCACTTGAGTGATGTTACAATAGTTGTAATTATTACTTCAATCACTTTTCTAAAGAAGGTCCATTCTGGGGACTCGAAACACCGACCTCCGAATCAGCTATCAAGTATTTTTTTAAAAAAGTTAAAGTTATCATATTTGTGTTAATCACTTTCGTGATATCACAACTACTCTAACTCACTTTACTAAATCTACGCTGAAACCAGGACTTGAACCACCGACCTCCAGGTTACAAGTCCGCCGCCTTATCGATCAAGCTACTGAGGTCGGTTGATTATCAAGTAAATAGCATTAAAACATACGAACCATATAAATCGTCTAGAATAATAAATTAACTCGATTACAATAAGCCAATATTGTTTTTGAAAAAAAAAAAAAAAAAAAAAAAAAAACTAGAATGTAAAGTGTAAAGGAATTAAAGAATTCTCTATAATTATAATAATTATTATCTCCTCCTCCTCTGTGACAAATGAACTAATGAGTGTGAAACAGAAAGATTAAGGGCTGAGGATGACGTATTGCTTAATGAGTCGTACTTCCAATAATGTACCGGAATTAGGATGTTTCTATCAATAAACCTAGTTGTGACGTCATGATACCACACACTCTGATGATAGATGCTGTTATAATTAAATAAATATTCTTATACATGATATAAATATCCTCCTAGAAGAAAAACAATTATAGGCAGATACTATAGTAATAATAATAATGATTAAATAACTTTCTTATATTCCTTGAAAGATGAAGACTTTGTCCAATTTCTATATATTTTTCTTGTCCAAAAATGCTAGTAGTAAGTCAACACTATGTTAGCTTATAATTTTAACATTGGGGAGTATGCATAATTTAATGATCTGAATAACATATTGCTTTTCTGTGACCTTCTCATCTGCTCTTAAGTTTGCAATGTCTGCATATAAAGTGAAAACATTAGATGAATCTTTTTCCTACTTTCTTCTTCTTGCTCGAGTTCAAAGAGAGTTGAGATAATTACAAAATGAAGAACATTTTAGAACAATGACAATATGATGGAAATAATAATGAAAAAGAACCCAAAGCGATGACATAGTTTAATGATTATCATGAAACTAGTAATAATGCTCAGTGCATAAGTAATATGTCATAACAAATTGTATCAATATAAACATGAAAACTCTGACTCACTGACTTACACTTTAGAATTCTAGAATGGTATAGCATCAATCACAAAAGAGTAAACGCTGCATGAGGCTTTCTCTGGTGGTCTAGATGCACAACAAGAAAGAACTTTTTGTAACTCTTTGCCCAAATTATAAAATAGAATATAAAAAATAAGTTCAGAATTCCCACCAATCACAGTGCTCGAAGGTCCAACTTGAGGTAGGTTCTGCCATTATCTTAGCTGTAATTCCATTTTATATTTTAGCCCCAAATAGGACGCCGCGGACGAGAAACCTTTGGGTCTACAAGGTGCAGGGAATGAGCTAGTTATTTAAAATGAAATGACAGCTGGGGCTGATGAATAGTGCAGGGAATGAGCTAGTTATTTAAAATGAAATGACAGCTAGGGTAGATGAATATAATCGTGCTTACTTTGAGTCTTTGAGGGGGATCATAACCTATTAACCTCCTAAGAAGCTACAGACACGCTACGTAATCTGGGACGCACGTACTTATGAAATGACTTTTCTAAAGTTGCAATAAAGCGGAGTTGAAAGTTTAGCAGTGTGCAGGAGGGGTTGATGTATCGGGATGACAGTTTCTTATTTGCTTCTAACTTGAGGAAGTAATTAATTGGAGAAACTTGGCGGAAAGTTTAACCCTTGTGCATTGATTATGTCTAAGAAAAGACGCAAGTATATTGTTTTTTAAGACCAAGAGATATTGAGGGAGTTCTCACGAGAGGAAGACCTGGACCAAGGTGTAAAGAGAACATGAAGAAGATTGTAGAGATACATGCTGATCATAGATTCGGAGGAGTGGGAAGACAAAGTCATGGACAAATAATGGAAATTGCTGGTGGCTATTGAACAGGCATGTTGGTGAAATAGGCTGCAGTACTAGGTGTATTATCCGGAAAAATGATTTAAAAAAAAAATATTTATTATTATGAATATTAAAAATAATGATGGGTCCTGCTAATTTTGTAAACCAATATACAATTATACATATATATCGAAATAATCAATACCATTTTAATTATGACTGGACTTCCACGGATTTCTATCGAAAATATATTATATCGAGTTTTTGGAAGGTAAAACCCCCCTTCGTGTTTACTATAATATATATGAGTAACGACGTTTTGGCCAAAAAAGTAATATCAGTCTTTTTATGGCAGAAGACCTTTTTCGTGTGTCAATCGCACTAAAATGAGAAACAAGTTAAGGGCTAACTCATAAAAGAATCAACTGGAAATTAAAGCAAAAGTAATGAAAAACTTCCAAGTTCTCAAATTCTCAATTCTGATTTACTAACTTTTCTCTTCCCGTGAACTACGCCCGAAGAATATTCAATCATACTCCTTGGTGGTCACAGCTGCAATGAAAATAAAGGTTCAGGCTAGGAGTTTAGCTAGTAAGAAAAAGTTAACTGAATTTACCTTTGTAGATGCTGTTGTTTACAGAAGTATAACAACTATTGGTCAAGTCAGCGTGTTTGAGGAGCTATTCTATGTTTTATGGGTTTAAACTTACCGGAGTGTGATTTTAGTTGTGATTTTAAGTAAAACGGTTTGCAGACTCATTATTCTCATTAATATAGGAATTGTAGGATAGGAATTGTAGCATTGTAGATTTTAGTACTGTTGGTACCTTTCATTGTTAATCATAATATTACTGATAATCATAGCTTGATCGATGTTAATCATAGGTCGGTTAATGAGGCGGCGGATGTGTAACCTGGACGTTTGTGGTTCAAGTCCCGGATTCAGCCTAGATATCTAGATATAGTAAATTGAGTTTGAGTAGTTGTGGTTTCACGAAAGTGAATAACACAAATATGAAGAAAAAAAGTTTTTCAGTAAAAGGGATTTTACAAGATCAGTCTTCCACTGCCTTCTTGTTACCAGAAATAGCTTCTTAGATACATTTGGGTTCTGTAATCTGTGATATTTATACCTACATATTTATATACTTGAAAAAAAATATTTCTAGTATATTTATGTAGGTACTTATTCCTCATCAGGTGAGCTTAATACTCCTAGGCTAGGGTTAATCCAAAATCCTTAGAAACAACTGTGCCTTGCAAATTTCTTTCTTAACTATACCATTTACATTATAATCCTAGAATAATTACCTACTTGTAATTATTATGACCAACCTCATTTATTTCTACCTCTGAAGAAAAATCAGTTTCAACGTTTTTACTAGGTCGGATTAGAGGATTTTTGGTTCTGTTTTCCTACCATTTTTACTCAGGAAAACACAGAGTGTGCTTTAGCGTACGTTTACAGGGTGTACCAGTTGAAATAGGTATTATATAATCATATTATATATTTTTCCTACCATTGAGTAGGTACACATACCCTAAATATTTATATGTATCTTTATATTTTCATAACATTACAAAAAGTACTCATTTTAATGTTTAATAAAAGTTGGGTATTTTGAAACAGCCACATTAAACCTATCCTGATACATCAGCTTTTAAAAAAAAAAAAAAAAAAAAAAAAAAAAAAAAAACGATACCCAACAAAATACTTTCCATCTCTGCTTTATGTAAATTGAAGCTTTGTTTTATATTTTTGACATTATACAATGAATTCACTCTGATACTCCCTGTATGTCTTTATCTAATGTTTACCTTGAACTATTCCTGCATTATGTAGATTTTTTATCTACTTGCCTACCGGGGTTTTCCGAGGAAAATTAAGTTTTACTATTATTATTATCTTAAACTTTATAACATCTGTGTGGGATTTTTCTTTTATGTTGTTTTCCTTACCAAGAAAATCGAATATACAGCAGGAACAAGATTTTGCGTGCTATAATGATTTTTTTTTAAAAGAAAACATTAGTTAAATTGAGAATCTTTTTCTTCTTCTCCTTTCACTCTACCTCTGCCAAATTGTTTTGATCAAGTCTTGTTCTTCCTTGTTTGGGTCAATCGGTCTAGATTCGAGAGTATTCTAGTCTAGAGTGTTCTTCCTATCCCATCAATGACCATGCCACTGAGATCTGTTCAAACTAATTAATGGATAGTTAACCATATGTATTCATAATAATTATTATGAGTATGCAATTCAGTTACCCTTTGTACTTCAGTATGGAGCTCTAATTTGTCTATGAGTTCGATTAAAGTCTTTGTAAAGGTTTGTAATTTAAATCCGGACATCCCCCCCACCCCCAGTTACCTTTCTCTCAACTAAAATATTTATTGAATGCCATTACTCACTGTATCTCCTATTTGTCTTTCCAACATGATAAAGCTGTGGAAAATAAAAGATGGCCGCTCGAACCACGGAAGGCCATTAATAATTTTAGAATAACTTTTCCAACACAAAAGTTTTCAGAAAACAATGCCGAAGTCATCAATTTTGAAAACTAGTTGCCCCTTTGGTCAGGTAATAAATGTTTTCAAGTAGGATCAAGTTATATAGCTATACATATTTTACATTATATCAATATAGAGTGATATACAGTCAGGAAGTCTTATTGTGAAATGTAGATTGTTTAGATTACCCAACAAGAACACAATCAAATCAAGAATTCCGTTTGGGAGAGAAATATGCGACCTATATGTATAGCATATTAATTTTCTATAAAGTTAGGAAGGAGGTTAAAAGGAGATTTCAATGAAAGAGATAAGTAAGAAAGAAGAGAAATATAGAGTCACTTCAAAACAAAGGTACAATGTAGGTACCGAAACCGAAGAGATATTTAAAAGGTTAGAAATCAAAAAGAGAGATGATAGAAAAATATACGTGTTGTAATAAGATGGATAGATAGTTTAGTATCCTGGAATTCCTGAATGCAATTAGATGCCTCTATTTTTACAAGAAAAAGAAATGCGGGTGCAGCCTTTAATTGAGTGCAGCCTACCATATTCAGCATGAAGCTCTTTACACTTTAAATTATATTCTGCAACTTTGATTAGAAGATTTTCCACCAGGTGAGCAATTTATATTTCAATCGTGATTTTGTATATCACAAGTTTTAACGCTTGTTTGAGAGAAGTTTGTTTGCATAGATATCAGATATTAAAGTTGTACTTTTCTTTTCCTTTGAAAATGTAGTAAGTACATTTACTGTATTTTTACTGCAAACTGAAAAATAATATTTAGATATTGAAAAAAAATTCAATCATTTTTCTTCATTTTAAAATCGTAGGTAAATAATAAAAATAAAGAAATATCCTAAATAATTTGGTCAATTGTGGGGTTAACGCCTTCTAGTATAGTAGTTATACTCGTAGCTTTCTGGTCTAGCTCTATTCCACCATACGGCTTTTAAAGGTTCGAAACTCCGAGTGCAGATTTATCTACATAAGTAAGTATTTGGTTACAAATATTTGGAAGTTTCGAGACACGAGACTACCCAATGACACGAGACGCCTTCTGGGGTTTTCTTTTTTCTCTGAAAGAAAAAACAAGGAAGTTAAACGGGTAGAAAAAGAAGTAGGAAATGTTTATTAGTTCTTTTCATTAGGAAGAGGAACAAGGTGAAAGCACATCCAAGTTGAAAATTGCTATGAGTCCCTGAAGATTTGGAGAGAGAAGAAGGTAGGGGAAGTGGCGTAGGAGTGTAGGAGGGAGAAGTGGCAGGAGAATGGGAGTGGAGGAAGGAGATGTGGCAGGAAAATGGGAGTGGAGGAAGGAGAAGTGACGGAAAAATGAGAGTGGAGGAAGGAGTTGAAGCGTGGGAGTGTAAGTGGAGGTGAGAGAAGTGATAGGAAAATGGGAGTGGAGGAGGGAGAAGTGGCAGGAGAATGGGATTGGAGGAGCCAGAAGTGGCAGGAGGAGGGAGAAGTAGCAGGAGAATGGGAGTGGAAGAGGGAGAAGTGGCAGGAGAATGGGAGTGGAGGAAGGAGAATAAGCGTAGGAGTGTAAGTGGAGGTGAGAGAAGTGGCAGGAGAATGGGAGTGGAGGACGGAGAAGTGACGGGAGAATGGGATTGGAGGAGGCAGAAGTGGAGAACGGGAGTGGAGGAGGGAGAAGTGGCAGGAGAATGGGAGTGGAAGAGGGAGAAGTGGCAGGAGAATGGGAGTGGAGGAAGGAGAATAAGCGTAGGAGTGTAAGTGGAGGTGAGAGAAGTGGCAGGAGAATGGGAGTGGAGGACGGAGAAGTGACGGGAGAATGGGATTGGAGGAGGCAGAAGTGGAGAACGGGAGTGGAGGAGGGAGAAGTGGCAGGAGAATGGGAGTGGAAGAGGGAGAAGTGGCAGGATAATGAGAATGGAGGTGAGAGAAGTAGCAGGAGAACGGGAGTGGAGGTGAGAGAAGTAGCAGGAAAACGGGAGTGGAGGAGGGTGAAGTGGCAGGAGAATGGAGGTAGCTTGAGGACGAAGACAGTGGAAGTGAAAACGCATGGAGTTAGATCCCAAGGTATAGGGTCGGATGCATCATAATGCATGAAAAAGAGGTTAAATTTATGTGTTGTTGGTGCATTGAAAAGTGGGATTTCTACTATTCTGAAATGAGAAAAAGCTGAAAAAGAAAAACAAAGATGAGATAGAATGAAACTATCCTATTATGCAATTTTTAGGCTAAATATTTGTTCCCAAATAAATTATCTGAAAGCGTCTGAGGAACGCAGTCCGAAAAGGCTTATGAGTTCCCTAAAATATTAACGCAAAGTCAAAAAAAAATCCTCATCATTAAAGCCAACTATTACAAAACATAAAACCCGTCCATTCCGTGCAAACCGAAAATTTTATTTTAAGCTGAGTGAGTTGGAATCCGGGACCACACTTTCCTAATAAAGTGCTAACTGTACATGACTGTGCTGTCGATATTCTGATGCACTTAGCGAGATATAAAATGCCAAAGTAGAGTATTTCTTGAACTTACAAAGTGAGCTTTCATATACTCATGATGTCAGCAACTCCTTACGGAATTCTTGACGCTAATGCTCATGTGGTGGATTTCACCTGAAAGCTTTCTGTCCTCCCTTTCCATCCTCTCCCACTTACACATGCAAATACATATTTCCTCTGACCTTACAATATCTTAAGCTCTATGTTATGTGTCACCCGGAATCAGAGTATGTAATATCAGGCCATGGCGCTACAGAACGTTGGTTCAATCCCTCCAAAATAATGCATTTTTGTATCCATGAAATGGATATATTAAATCTTAATAAAACCTTAAATCTGTCTCGAAGACTTTTCTTACGCCAATGGAATACCCACAACGTTTTACCCCTTTTAACCAGAATGCTCTGAAAATTGGTAACTTATTTATTTCGAAAAAGTTTTTTTTTTGTTACTTTTGATATATTCAAAATGTGATGATTTTCTGGAAAAATCCAATTTACCTTTCTTATTCTAAATTTGAACTTTGAGATCCACATGATATTTCTCCTGATTGTTCGTTGTATATATGGATGAATCATAATGCTAAATGTGGCTGTCCAAATTCTCGTTTCTTTGAAACATGCTCGAAATTCTTGTTCTTATCAAGAATTATCATTTTCATTCCACTTTTCTGTATCTTTTCCTCATCCATTCTTTCATTATTCGAGATTTCCTTTGTTCTCAACACTGAATATATTCTCAACACTTCTTCTGAATGTGGGAACCTTCTGAAAAAGTTCATTATTCATTTATGTTCTACAAAAAGATTCCCGCCTTCACCTTGTGGTATCTTCATTCGTGCGGAGGAACCATGGAGAAATCCTATCTTAAGAACTTCCTTTCTGAATGTGTTTGAAATGGAGGCTTTCTTTTTGATTTGTGGGGCAAGAAATATTCCCTGAAATATTTTAATTTTTCGTGTGTGGTATCAGAGTACAATTTTAAAACTTTCCATGAATTTGAATATACACTTGTCTTGGTTTACAAAGCAATATTTATATCCGGAATCATATTTCAATATCATGATGAGATAAAAACGTGACACGTCAAATATTTACTATAAACCGTGCTGAAATGATTAAAAATAATAATAATAACGTCCCAGTCCTTTCACATGGAGAACAATAATAATTATTTATATTCCACATCTAAAATGTTCAGATCAGTACATTCATGCAACATAATTTTCGAATAGCGTGCATTGAGTGCTGTTTTTCAGTAACTCGTCAAGTAGAAGGTTCTCAGAAGCTAGAGGCACTGACAAGAAAGCCATGTTTCAATCATAGCTAGAAACGAGTGGGTAATTACACGAGGCTAAAATAATACAAAATTCCGGCAAAAACAAACAATAACTGCTTTCTCTCCTTGAACACTGGACGGGTAATTAGCCGAAAAGTAGATGTTATTATTATCTGTACTACCTATGTTCTACACAATTTTAAGCTTTAGCCCACATGTATGAGTAAAATAATCAATTTCACAGTTCCATGTTTGGAAATTTAAATACTTTACTTTTGTCTTTCTGCCAAATAAATGCCTCTTTGAAAAAAAAAAACAATTAACTCTATACGTAAAATGTACCCTTGTAAACACATACAGATCTGTTTTTAAAATAGATTGTGAACTTCTGATTTTATCAGTGGTTCCACTGGTTCCCTATCATCAATGTTCTGAAGGACATGGAATAGTTCATTTCTTCGATATTTGTTTATTGGAGGAATATGATATCTTTTTCTCAATTCGTATAGGCATAACAATACAACTCTTTTTATCTCGCCAAAATAAGATAAAAGACATTCACAGACAAATATAAATCCTCTAAAGTCAATTGAAAAATATAATTCTTCAACATTAGTAAAGGGTTAAAGTAGTAATAACTCACTAAACATTGAGTTCCAGGTATGCTAACAACGCGTGATTAGTAAACATTGACTGAACATGAACACAGACAAATTAGAAATTCTCATTATGAGCTTTGTTCGGTTGGAAGAAGATCTCAATGCACAGATGTGTTTTTACGCTTCTGTATCCAGCTTCTTCTCATCATTATCTAGGTAACTGTTAGGACTGGACCAAAATATAGAAAATCAATCAATCATAGAACTTTTACGAATTATTAATTAATAAATAGTTTCATATTTCTTACTGGGTCATCTGTTGATGATCCCTTGAAGTTACCCGGGGTGAAATTGATACTTACACTGTGTCTTGTTGAAATTTACAAGACCTTTGTTTAATTTCGTATCTAGCTTCGTTTGACGTTTCCGACTTATAATAATGATGGAGAATCTGGAGATGATATACTTGGAAAAGGCCTCAATTGAGATATGTAAGATGCAACCTGTCAGTTGCAACAGTCGAAAACCTTGTGCTGATTGAAAGCTCTACTCCCTCTGGATGTTCACCTTGTCATTCCAATGTGCATCCACCCTGCACGTAGCTGTCTGCTCTCTATGACACCGGAGCAAGGGTGAAAGTACATATTATGATAATATTTTCCGAGTATACTATTTTCGCATTTTCCCATTTCGTATTCAAATCAACAATTTTCTCTCTTTGTTCCCTCGAAGAAAACACATCTGAGAGCTAGCGAAACCCAAAGGGAAGCTGAGCGGGGATACCTATGATAAGAGACTTACAGCTTGTTGCCGCACAGGAAATAGGAAACATAATTCCTGTCCCGTTCTTGTTTCCTGGTGCCTCCTTGAGGTGTACAGGAACATGGAACGAGCTTTCTTACACTAAAGATCAGGTTTTGAACTGTAAAGAAAGTTTTGAACTGAATATTTTGATGTTCAAAGTGAATATTAACTCTGATTATGACTTTGTGTCCTGAACTATACCTAAATTGGACTCCAACTTCTATAACTCAAATCCGACTTGAACAATAGAAATAAAGTTCAGAAAAATCATACTCCGACCGCCATTTTTTATTGCCGTTCAACAAGTAAATTTAAAGAGAAATCAAGTTTGGGATAACCCCTAGAAAGGATAAAGAAAGATAAACATAAGAGGAATAAATTCAGAGAGGAGTGCAGAGAAATAGAAAGAGAGGGGGTAAAGGTGTTCTCAATTTGATATCATTTATTTTTAGCTAATTATAATCATTCTATTGAGTGGGGCGTTCTTCTTTTTTTAACCACGAAGTGGTGTTTTTGGGGGGATATCAGTTCTTTTTGTACGAAAATATAGGTTCATACACTACTGAAACTTTATATAAAACAAAAGTAAATAAGCTGGGAAAATGTGAATGTACCAAGTTGTCTTATATTCCAATTTTTTTAAAGATATAATTTTAGCAGTAGGTATTTAATTTTTCTAAGGTCAATATATATATTTGGATCCCCGATTCGGCCCCCTGAGTCCCCAAAGTGAGTAAATAATATATAAATTTGCAATCAGCCTATCAAGACCTTTTGATTCTATACTCCACATGATTAGGTTTATCTTAGGAGGGACACTAAAACACCTGGATTTACAAATGCAATGCCTATGAATATAGTAGGGTTAGGGATAATACATAGAAGGCAATGCCTCGGGTTTATAGTAGGGTTAGGGAAATACATAGAAGGCCATGCCTTAAGTCTATATCAATGATGCCTATTAGGTGTTTTTATTATAAAATTTATGCAAGGCCTAAACTATGTAGGCTGTATAAACTCAGGTAAAAATGCAAGCGACAGGAGACAATTCGGTGTTGATAAAACCATGAGCGGGAGAGAGCTCGCGGTACCTACCGGACCAAAAGGAGAGAACTCGTTGGTGACGTCCCTTATCAATACCTCACGAGGTATGAGTGTACCCCGGGCATAATGGACCTAGATAAAAAAAAACTGGCCTCATGGGGATCGAACCCAAGTCATCGTGCGTGCAAGCCTAGTCTGCTACCCACTTGGCCAAGGTCACTACTTTGTCACAACTTTTAGCGACTTGCATCGACATTAGGAGAGCTAATTCATCATATTTTATCTCCATCCAACCATGATTGTCCAAAATCAATCTCGTAATGCCGCCACAGGTCACAGCCCGATTCTACAACTACTACAATTTTCCTCGTGAGGGTAGTCATCAACATGAAATATACAGAGCGGAAAAACAAAACAACGTCAAGCCCAAATTGAAATGAAAAAAAGCTAAAAATTTCGTCCCCGCCAGTATTCGATCCCGTGCTGACTGAGTGGCAGGTCGGGCACGCTACCAATAGACAAAGTTGTCTTTTTAAGAGTTGGACAGAAAATGAACTAACTAATACTTGGAAACTTAAACATTAAAATTTTGCAGAGAGAGAGCGAGGTCTTCTCGAAAAATACATACTGGCCAAAATCTGACCACTAAGCTAAGGATTCGAAGGTACCTACCCGCCAAAGAAAATTAAAAGGCCACCAGGTGCCACCCAGTGGACCGGTTGAAGGAATAAAATCAATAAATTTGGTATCTGCTCATCAAGATCTTTCATTTGATACCACTTAAGATTAGTATTATCCTTCAATTCCCGATTTGGGCTCCCAAAACCCGAGGCCGCCCAAATGGGCCGCCCGCTTATAATTTAGAATATTTTTTTGGTCCGGGCTCATCTCCATTTTATCTTGATCACTTTAGACACCTCACTTAATCTTCAGTGCCATGTTAAAGACACGAAGTCGGGTCTCAAAGGATCCGTATGAAGAAAAAAAAAACAGAAAAAAAAAAAAACAAAATTATGAATCTTTTCATGTCTTTCACGATTGTTGGGGGGTCTCGAAAATAGGGTTCCCGTTGGGCTAGGAAGTCAAACAAAAAGTCAAATCAATTTATTTTTCAGCGTAGAGTCCATTTCCGCAATAAAAATTGCAATTTTTGAAATTCATGTTGCACTTTTCGCTGGCTGAAAGTACATGAAATGCATGGGAACTATGTTTTCCGTAACCTTACACTCTGCCGGGCTGTCTCTTTCTTTGTATAGGCGTTCTTCACACCTCGGCCGAGGTGTTTGATAATATTTTGAATGAATTTATTCCATTACACTGGTCAACTATCTGATGCTGATGTTCAGTTAAGTCCATTATCATTTTAAAAAAAAGAGATGAGTGTTTCACAGCCATTCTTATGAGTTTCACGTAGTCATATGAGATCGCTTACTTTACACTCTTTTTTTCTGTGTTGTAGCTCTTTATATTCACGGTAACATTTCACGATGAATTGACACTTTCACCACCGCGCCGGACTAATTTCCAAACGTCTTACGTGTGTCGCTGCTTCATTCATCATACGGCATGCTTTTACGTTTCCCATATTTGGAGGTGTGGAGGAGAAGAAATGGGGAATGGTTTTGAGGAAGAGAAACACATTAGGAGAGAGGGTATTGAGCTATTGATGGAGGTGACAGGTTGAGGAATAGAAGAAATGGTAGAAGGGTATGGATGAGGCGATAGAATCGGAAGTGGTAATGGAAGACTTTGGAATGGCGGGAGGAGATGATGTGAGGACCAGAAATATTTTAGTCATACGCTCGACGTGAGTGGAATTCTGTTACTCATGAGTTGTGAGGACGCGTAGGAATCCGGAGACTATTGTACTTGTTCAATTGTTCTTCTATGTGATGGTGGGGTTACTTGATGTTTTGAGAATTGGGCGAACTCTAGATCATTCCAAAGTAATTATCACTATTTTTATACTTTTGTAAAGTGTTTTACCAATTAATTTTCTTCTTTAATTTTTAATAGTTTAGCTCTTGGAAATAAATATTTAAGATACTATTATTATTATTTTGTGTTCTAACCACAAAATAATGTGATCTCGCATTATTAGGTACTCTTCATATTACTAAAAAAATTCTATACTGCTACAGATAGTTCCATTGCGACAACTTCTAATGAAGTCTAATTGATGATATTGATTTAATTTCGAACATCTTATTAGCAGTGAATATTCTTTTGCCTTTTGTTGTCAAAGTACCTTCAGCAACAACAAAAAAATTGTAGAAACAAAAGACAATATGGCGAACCTTTTCTTTTGTTTTCATCTTTACAAACACATTAGGCTCCGGTAAACTGCTAATAAGCCACTCTAATCCCTGCTACGTTTCTAATTACCGCTTCTCCCCAGATCACCCTCCGGGATTTTCCCGAAGCATTTGATAAGAAAGGAAACAAATATCCTCATTTTCTTCGGGGCGTTCGAAGGCACTCGCTTTCTCATTATAAGAAAACTAGGCGAAGATATTAGAGTCGGATAATCACAATTGTAGAATTTTTTAATTAAAAAAATCTCATTATCACATTTCTGAATTTAGTTTTCAGGGTAGTGTGGTTTGTACCCCACACCTTTATTTTTCCTCTCTGCATTATGTATGTAGAAGTATGTATGTACTTATTTAGTTTGTATGTAGAAGTTATACGTACAATTTTAATTTGTACTCTAGCTTACAGCCAGGAACTTACAAGACATTGCAAATATTACATGCGCTTTAATATTCAGTAGGTCTGTATTTCTTCCAGAATTCAGTCCAAGCCTTTTCGATTCTTGAAGTTGGATTCCCTAGATATCTTACAAAAAGAACGTTTCTTTACATAAGTTTTGTTTCAAAAATAAATTTTAAATTTAATGATTTTGAAACCGTATCTCGTTTTGTTTCAAAAATAAATTTTAAATTTAATGATTTTGAAAACAGATCCCCTACATAATATATTACACCAATGAGGTCTTGATCCTTCCTTGTATTACAAAGCATACCACGAGTTCCATGAATGAATCATTTTATTTCAAAGGTTATTGCTTCTATTTCATACCCAATTCGTGTGCTCCAATTTTCAACTGTACTCCTACTCTGTTCTCTTCTCTTATTCTTGCACTATTTATCTCCTTTTGTGTTGTATTCTGGAACATAAATATTTATATTATTTATTATGTCTACATTATTCTCTTTACCCAGGAAATATTCTTCATTCTTCTCACGCAATTCGAGCAACATAAATTCTTTTTCTCTTTCTCATTTTCTTTCTGATTCTCTCTCCATCTCTTCCCACTCCTCCTCTCCTTCTCATCAGATCTTCTTCATATTTTTTTCTCTCTACTTTCCTTCCTTTATCTCTCTCTCTCTCTCTCTCTCTCTCTCTCTCTCTTTCTCTCTCCCTCTCCTCTCTACTTTCTAGTTGAGATTTAGATGTTAATCTTATCTCTGTTTATAATTTCCGATAATTGTATTGATCTTCATATTTTTTTCCTATTCCGCGAATAATCAGGTAAGTACACAAAACGAAATACATGATCAAAGAACCTGATGAATTCTGTTGCTAACATTGAAAAAAGAAAATGTATTAAAAGTTTCGCGGTTACATGAAACAGTACATTATTTCTGTACCTACCTCTCTCTACTCTTATAGTACCCTAGTACCTTCTGAGAAAAGATTAAAAAATGTTACAAATTGAAAGTGCGTAGTAAATTGAAGAAGTTTATAGGAAAAGAGAGAAAAGTAAGGATGAAAGTGAAAGGTTTGGTGAGAGAAGGGAGGAGAAGGAGAAATAAATGGCGGTGAGTAATGTTTAGAGAATGAAAAATAAAATGAAGAAACATCAAATTGGAAAGCTTGAATAGGAAAAATAACACGATAAAAGTAGTAGCAAAAAGAGATTATTATTAAACAAGTTGGATCAAGTTTTATTTGCAAAATAATGACATAGAATATATACAATATATACATACATAGATATTAAAATTAAGAAACAAAACTTGATCAAGGGCGGTGCTAATGCCAACGGCATTCTCTTCCAAGATATACATAGGTCATGTACATGCATACTCATAGGTATGCAGAAATAGAAACCCGGTGTGGTTTCGCCCATTTCAGGAGAATCAGCAATGAGTGATGTACTTCATGCATAACTTAGCGAGGCTGGTGCCAAAGTCCAAGTATATGAACGATTCGTAACTTTCAAAACGTAAAAATACTTCACTTGAACTCCAAGTTTCATCAGATAAGAGTCGAAGATGAATTACACCTTTCTGTCTCAAATTTCAGAAGCGTCCCCGGGGCGTTAGCACATAGACGTTTGCCATTTTGTATTTACTTTTCCGCAATCCGTATGCATGTGAACTGCATCTTGGGTGGCAACACATGGCCAGACGTATGCAAATGTAAGAAGCTCCTCATTAGACTCAAATAGTTCGCAGTGTCTTTATTGCCAATGCCAATGGGGCGAAGCTCACTCACTATTCTTGTACCAGTTGCAACACTCTTCAAACAAAGTGCATGCATATTCCCTTTAAAAATGTTTGTGAGGTATTATGTTCTGCAGAGATACACAGAAGTGGGCAAGGCTGAAGTATTAATACTCTGATGAAAAGTTTAGCCACACGTTTCGAAATAAAGAGACCACTTCAATTAATTTGTGGATTTTAATTGAAGGTGATTTCATATATTTTTATAAAAAAATAAATTTTGATATCTAAAGTGGGTTCAAACTTCAATTAGATGCTATTCATGCTATTATGTTGAAAACGTAGATTTCTTAGACTGACGGTGAAAATAAGGAAGCAAGTATTGATTGACAATTTCTTATTATTCTCGGGATAATTGAACTCTCAATCAAATGTTATAAAAAAGAAGCTCTATCCTAGAAATGAAGCGGTAGGAAAGACGATCAATGAATGTATTTTCTATATATATATTATAAAAAATGTTCATAATAAGTGGTAAAAATGCACTGATTGATTTAATATTAATACCATTGAACTGCTATACACATTCACAAAAAGTTTGAAAAAAAAACAAAACATAATGCAATTATTATTGGCACGATGCAAAAAGAACAAGAGACAATAAACATTATTGAACAATTGAGAGAGGGAATGTTATGATCCAATTATTGCAATTATCAACACTCATAAAGTTTTACTGCCATGTTTACAACACAATGGTATTTAACGCCCATTTTTAATGAACGGATTAATGAAAAATCTGTTATTATTTGACTTTTTAATACCTAGTTAGTCGTTATTGTCTATTCTATTTTTTTATTAATATCAACTGGATTGCACTATCTACTCGAGTTGGGTTTCAGTATAGGAAATTAAAAGTCGGTTTTAAATCTATTTTAATTGTATTTTACAAATAGAACTCAAGTTTGATCATGATCACAGAGCTCACTAATTAGTCGCATTATAAAAAGAAAAAAGTATCAATAGATATTTTGTTGTACGTTTCACCTGCTTACAACTCTCTCCTGTATCCATGATTGATAACAATATCTTCAATTGAGAGTTTCTCTATTAGAAATTCTTGGTAAAGTAAGCTGCATTCAACTATTGATGTGAAAAGTTGTTGAATTTGAACCCGCTACCTATCAGATTTCATTTTCCAGATTTTATAAGTCTCGTAACAAGACTTGAACTCTAAACTTCTTCTTAATTTCAAAATCACTAACCGCCGAATTCCAACACGATCTTGATTTGCAATATTCTCACATCTCATGGAGTTCACTCCAGTGCGTTTTGGAACTTTCCAATTTCGTGTGCAGCTAGGTGAGCGGAGACACCGTGGCGGGGTAGCGGAGGCATCGTGGCGGGTTATGTGGCGACGGGGGTGGTGTGGAAAACAGTCGAAACGTCTTTATGACTTCTAGAGGAAGTCAGCTCGAGTGCGCTCCTTTGTTCAAAGTGGCTTTTGAAGCGGAGGAAGAGAATTAATTATTTCGAGTTCTTTTGAGCCCCGCCCGCGCCACCTCTCTATGCCTCGTCAGATGTTCTCCTCAAAGACATGTTTATACCTACCACTACTAACTGTTCTGAGAGAAAGAAAGAAACAAACTGGTTATGTCGTTTTTAGCCCTTTGGAGCAAAACCATAATATATTGCAAAGGTTAGTGTCTAATTTCGAGTAAGCTTGCTGTATTGATGTAGTAAACATGATTATTTGAAATGAACTATGAAAATTTACATCCATATTTAAATATACCTATATTGTAAGGTATTTATTGCTTAGACTGGTATCACCTGTATCATACATTTTGTATTATTAATAAATAAAAAAATCCGTGTCATAATAGTATCATCTGTTTTCGTGAAGATGGCATTGATTTGTTAAAAAATGTATTCACGTGATTCGATATCTGCTAGTAAAATTACTTGCTTCTTTGAAATGTTTTAAAATGCCCACCGTTTAGCAAAATAGAAGCTAGAAAAGACAAATTTAATTAATACCTACTAAAATATTACATTGATTGTTTTATTTATTTTACAAATTCGTGTACCTAATTTAAAATAAATGAATTTTGTATCCAAGGGAAATTAATAATGTAGTAGCAATTAACAGAAGATTTTTGACCTGTAGCACGAACAAGGCAGTTTTCCTTTTGTAATAGGTCATAGATTTCGCTCGAATAAGAGTGTACTCTGAAAATAATAAAGGATGATAAAATATTTATTCGGAAAATCTAAATTAAGGAAAGGAAGTAGCAAAGACAGAGAGATAAAAATGAAAAGAAAATAAGAAAAGAGAGGACGAGAAAGAGGAAAACAGAGAGAGAGAGAGAGAAAAGATAGAGAAAAGAGAGAGAGACAAAGAGAAGTGAGACAAAGACACAAATAACCGAAAGAAGGATAAAAACTTAAAGAAGGAAAAGGAGAGGATAATGTCGAAGGGAAAGTAGAGAAAGATTGGAAAGCTAGAGAGAGAGAGAATAGAGAGATACGAGAGAAAATGGGAAAAAGAGAGAGAGGGGAAATAGATAGAGGTAATGAAAAGAGCCGTAGAAGAGAAAGATTAGAAAGAGAGAATACAGGATTGAGATAAGGAGAAAGAGAGATAAGATAGAAAGGTGGAACAGGAGGGAGAGAGAAAGGACAGAGTGTAATAAAATAAGACTTGAAATTTCACAGTATGCTTATTAAGCTTGAAATAGCCCCAAGATTCAGGATCCCATTTGAATTTTGAGCGCAGCACGATGTACTTATCCCCCTCCTTCTCTCTCTCTCTCTCTCTCTCTCTCTCTCTCTTTTCTGTTATAATTTCTGACTTTCTTGAATTTTTTACAGAAATAAGTAGCTACCTTCGTGTGTCTGTAAAAGGACAAAAAATTTGCATCCTCTTTTCATTTAGGATTGTGGCAACATGTGCTGGGATTAGAATGTCCTTGTTGGTCAAACAGAAGAAAATTGCTAAGGGAAAGTTTTCTTGTTCAAAAAGTATTTCTCCTTGGTAGATTTTATGCTTTTTTGCTTGCTTTTGGAGACATGAATATTGATAAAATGAACAATGAATATTTTTATTTTATGTCGCTAGTTGTACTAACAGCGACTCCTTTGATACAACTAGTTTTCACATGAGCTGTAAATAATCGCTACGTATTAAAAGTTACTGTCTAAGACTCTATGTAGATGTTGAACGTCATATGGGTTGGTTCTAGTCGCTTTGGTTTAAAACCGTCTATAGATAAAGTATACGAATAAAGTAATGTCTTTATATTACTTTGTGTTTGGACGGCGCCCTCGTGAATTGTGAAGGAATAAAAACATGAGGATAGAGAATAAAAATATTATGCCCTTCAAATTTTTCCCTTCAAGTATATACCATTTTGAATTTTTCAGTCGCTTCCATTTATCACAAACGCTGCAAAGAGGAGAGAGATAAAAAAGACAAAAGGCTCTGGAAAGACTTTATTAACTTAGATTAATTACTGAGTAAAAAAATGTGCATGAATACGAAGTGACGCTTCAAGTGTGTGGACCTTTTTAAAAATCTAAATGCCTGACATGTAGGCAAGTTTATCTCGTATTCAGAGTGAAACTTGGCTTTCGTTTATTCTGGAATGATTCATTCTCCGGAGACTTTCTGGAGGCAACTCTCAAGATGTGAAACTCCATGGTATACTCATGGTAGACTTTCTGGAGGCAACTCTCAAGATGTGAAACTCCATTGGTATACTCATGGTAGACTTTCTGGAGGAAACTCTCAAGATGTGAAACTCCATGGTATACTCATGGTAGACTTTCTGGAGGCAACTCTCAAGATGTGAAACTCCATGGTATACTCATGGTAGACTTTCTGGAGGCAACTCTCAAGATGTGAAACTCCATGGTATACTCATGGTAGACTTTCTGGAGGCAACTCTCAAGATGTGAAACTCCATGGTATACTCATGGTAGACTTTCTGGAGGCAACTCTCAAGATTGAAACTCCATGGTATACTCATGGTAGATTTTCTGGAGGCAACTCTCAAGATGTGAAACTCCATGGTATACTCATGGTAGACTTTCTGGAGGCAACTCTCAAGATGTGAAATCATGGTATACTCATGGTAACTTTGGGAACTCTCAGATATGAACTCAGGTTACTCCCATCATTTACTAGTGGATGTGTCCTCGTTCACCAATTCAAGTACTTCTCGTGTCTTCTATCTTGAACCACCAATGTCAGACTAGGATCTTAGTATGTACATGGTACACGAGGGCATCGTTCCAGCGCTAGCGCTCTCTCAACTCTAAATATCCCCAATTTTTTTCAATTTCAACTGTCAAATTTCGTCCAAACAGTTTTTTTGAATGAGTTTTGACGGTAAAAGGAATTTTGAAAGTAAGAGTGCTTCTAGAATGAGGTCAGGCGCCCAGGTACATCGACTAATAAAAGCGATGTTATCAGTGTATCCTAACTTATTTGTACGAGAATCTGACTCGTACATCAATATCGCTTACCTCCCATTACCGCATTTTCCTATTAAAACCTAACAATCCCCCTGACACACGGCTCAATAGCGTTGAAGCATGCATAGAGGTAAATATCCAAGAGTAAACATCCGATGTGAGGAAATCCTGAAAAAAAAAACTCTGGAAAATTTCTTTTCACAAGTTTTCTCGATGGAAAATCCATTATAACCTTCCGGGATTTCGGGATAGCCTCAACCTTCTTCGGGAGTGGTCCTGGTTTCCTGGGGAAGATGAATGGAGGACGGCCCCTTGTGAGAGGAATTCGGCGACACACAAATCCTTGTGATTGCTTTTTCCCTCCCCCGCCGCCCCTGGTGCGAGAGGTAACGTATTTACGTGAAGAAACAGGAGAGGGGTGGGGGTCTGTAGGTAAGGGAAACCATACTGGGTGTACCCGAAGGAAAAAGCTTTCCCATATTTTGAACATTCCATACCTGCTTATTGTTTCTCTTCTTGTTATGTTTTGTTTATATTCTGATCCAGCTGTATTTGTTGATAGACAGGGTAAAGCTTTAAGATTGTCTGGCTATTGGGTCGGTTGCGTCTTTCAATGTAGTTTAAGGTATTTAACCACACTTATAGGTACGACGTTTGCTGCGGATATTTTCAATTTTTCCATTCTACATGATTATAACAATGTTTTCCCTCTCAGTAATATGTTCATCAGTTCCACGTCTATGTAAGGACAAAAATGTACTGTTTTTTCTTTCTTCTCAAAGTGTCAATCCGCTCAGAATGTTGGCTATCATTCTGGCTGTGATTATTCTTCTTGTGGCTATTCGAAATAGTTCTGCGGAAGACATTTTGAACCATAATCTTATGTTTCCTCGCCAAGCTATTCTTCTTCCTTTGTTTTAAGGGACCAAATATGTTTGTTACGTAGATCTGTTAGACTTCTTGTGTTTATAAGAAGGGCCTGCTCGCCTGGACTTATGAGTCACCCAGACCAGTCTTGTCCGTGCCGACATTTTCGCCTTCTTTGCAAAAGTTTCTCCGAGATGTCATCGTGAAAAGAAAGACGGGCAAAGTTTTTCTATTATCGGGAAATAGAATTTTCTAATATGTGTTTCTCTGAGGACGCTTTCCTCAGGCTTCATCTTGTCCGCCAGAGTTTTCTCCGCTTAGTTCCTGTCTTGTTTCCTACTCCGCAGTTACCTGCACATGGGATCCTCGTAAATTTCAATCTTACATTTGGTCCCTTGTGGTGTTTATATTTTATTTATACATATTTCCAAATTTAATAAAACTATGGGTGTGAAATTATGCTTTATGAATGCCATAGAATATTGCTGCATAGTACAAGCATAGATTCTATCTATCCATAGTACATATATAATTATAATCAATTATGTAATTCCGATTGATTTCAAAATATTTTTTATTTTTTTTTATTGCCACACTTCTTATTATTCTAACTATAATCTACTACTCAATTTGAATTACTTCCGCAAATACTTATTTCATATGCACCAATAATTAATTGCAATTTTATCTGGATTTGTGTCTAGTACATCTAATTTTAATCTATTGCAATAGTATTTTTTTATCATTTTTAATTATTTTACAGCTGTAGCCTAAAGAATTTTTTTTATACCTAGATAACAGAACAATAATTCACAGCGGATGAGTAGACCACTGTCACATAGATAGATACTCATGATGGGTGTCCTTTAACAACAAACTTATCTGCACTGCATACATTGTAGTTGAAATCAAAGCTTTGGCCCGTGACATCCCCAGTATACAAAGCCCTGTCATCCATGCAATTGTTTTCAAGTTTATATCAAAATTGTAACACTGAACTTTAACCCCTCCCTGCTTTCTTGCCTCTCTCTCTCTATCCTCCCTCCCTCTCTCCCTGTTACACTGTTTCCTTCCTTCATCATCTCTTCCTCTTTGTCCCGTTTTTTTTTCTCTCTCTCTGGAAAAATCTCAAATGTCTTCTTCACACTTTCTGCGAAGTAGTCTGAGAAGGAGAAAGAAATGTCATCAATCACGCATTCTCTCTCCTCCCCTCTCTTCCTCCTTATTTTCTTCGCCTAATCCTACGCTCCTCAGCCCCCCCCCCCCCCCCCTTATGTTTTGCTTATTATAATTGTGGTGCGCAAAAAAAAAAACCAAAAAACCAAGATAAGAGAGCAAAAGAGAAAGAAAGACGAGAGAGGGAAGGAGAGAGAAAGAGAGAGAGAGAGAGAGTGAGTGAGTGAGTGAGTGAGTGAGTGAGTGAGTGAGTGAGTGAGGAGAGAGAGAGGAGGAGTGAGTGAGGTGATAGAGGGGAAAGAGAGAAACAGAAGAAACATTGCGTTGATGTTGGCTGGGTGGAAAAGCACGAATGGAGGTGATGTGGAATATACTTTCTTTCTCTTTCTCACTCATCAGGATATCAAGGGTGTGAATAATGCTGCCTTCTCGGAGATAGAGCTGATTGGTGTTACATTTGTATGTAAAAAATTTACTGATGCGAGAGTGTAAAAATATTTCAAACAAGACGAATAAAAATACGATACCTGCATATCATCGATCAATCAACATAGAAGCTTTCAAGTTATTGTTCTTATCCATTGAAAAAGCATCATCGGGGCAGTGTACGCAAAGTATTTACATTTAGGTACTAGGTATATTTACCAAAGTTTTTGAATGTCCTTGGAACCTATAAGAGTTCCTTTATTTATGAAGAATCAATAGGTAGGTAGATTTAAGAAAAAATATATCTTGTGATTAATGCAAACATTTTTCATCTATGTAATACCTGTTAGAAATTTCTCACTTTTCAAAACACTTTTTCTACCTCTCTGTACTGTATCATGTTCATATAATTATCCTCAGAATGTAGATTATAAATTATTATTCTAGTTCATATTTTCATATAAAGTCATTACATGAACTTTTATGATTATTCTTAGAAATGCTAATAGCATAATAGTATATCATAATAATGCTTTTAATTCTAATGATTATAACTTCTTGACTGTATAAGATAATATCAATTTTAATACCGCCAATATTGACGGCTCCTGCTAATACCTATCTACTATCTACTCCTATTTACGTATTTACCTGTAAGACTGCTTGATAGGGGACTGTCATCTAATGACTCCCGTCTACATGTTGCTGATAGTTGGTCTATTATATGCTGATAGTGTAAATGCATTAATATAACGGTGCTTGGGATTACCAGGGCAACAGCTTGATCTGTATACCTCAGGACTGGAGACTAGAGTTATGCTGGAACAGCTGAATCAGCTCGATACTCATTAAAATATTATATTACTTCCGAGTCTACCTATATATTCTTCTTTCACATTGCCTTTTCCAACCTACTGAGGGACAGCATTGCATATAGGTTTTACTTCATGGTCGGTTCCGGCACTCCTAGTTAGGACATATGTATATATTTTATTTATTTTTTTCTTGTTTATATTATTAATACTGTCAATTTTATATTTAATTTTTACCATTGTTTGTCTGTATATATGTTCTGCTAATAAAGAGTTTCTAAATAAATAAATAAAATAAAATATTTTAGCTTCCACGTCCGTCCCGGTAGCTCAGTGGTAAAGGCGGCACTCTGCGAATCTAAAGATTCCAGGGGTCATGGGTTCGAAACCCAGTTGGGACATGACATGTTATCCTCCCATTTGGGATTTTTACCACATAATAATATGTCTTTGTCTTACTGCTGGAATAATGGGACTTTAATAGTCCTAATCGGACAGTACCTATAAATAAGGCGTTATTATTATTATAAATATTATTATTATTTTACGACTGGATGTCCTTCCTAACGCCATCCCTGTTTAAGGGCGCCAACAATTTATTTTATTGTCTTCTGATGTCTGATCAAACAATGATCTATCCTGTAATTTATGTTATCCAATATACTTTTTCTAACCAAAGCAAAAATGTTTAGGACAAAAATATGAAACCTGGGACTCCACTCCATTGTTGTATTCTAAACTCTCCTCCCATCATTCTAGCCTGTAACTTTTTTTCTACGGCTTGTTCTACCAGCTCCTAATTTACATGATAAATTAAGTTTTCTCAATTAATTATGAATTTTCTTTTGCATGGAAAACAAACTTTTCTAATTAGCAATGACGAAGAAAAAACAAAGAATTATGCCTTCAAAAAAGTTATAGAAAAACTTTTCCGCCATTTGCTACTCAAAGGTAAACCTACGTACCTAAAGTGCTATGCTAAAAAAATGTTATGCACCTATGTATTTATGAGTGAAGTTTTTGATGCAGTCGTTTTCCAACAGAGATACCTTGGTTTCTTCATCGATAAAAATGTGTTTTTTTGTTTGAACAATTCCAGCCTGGTTTCTTACATTTCTCATTTTTCCACAACAACAAAGAATACCCCAGTTTCCTTAAAGAGATTTGGTTGAGGCTGTGCCGTTAGAGAAGACGATCATCCCTGTATTAACTTGATACACCTTGATGAAAATAGCCTGCAACCCTCCTCTCTGTATTGTTTCGCGTTCGGAACTAGCCGTAATTTCGAGTTCGTTCGGGAAATAAGCTACGTGGAGGAGGGGTAAATATAGAATGATACAAAGTAAAGGTAATTGGATTTTTGTATGTATATAGCAACATGAAGAAAGATAAAGAAAAGAACGCTTTAATACCCTTAACGAAGTATTATTGTGGCTTAAATTTTCAGTTTTTTTTTTCATCTAATTTCAAGGAGGCTCTCGTTAGATTTTTTCTCTGTTGAAATGAACACAAACCATTATATTTCTGTAATATTTCCGGAAAATAATACGATTTTCAATATTATGAATTACCTATCTATAGTAGGTATAAAATAATCGAAAAAATTGTAGAAGCCCAGCAAATATTTGTGAAAAAATTGTAACAAAAGTTGATAAGTAATTTTTCATTTGTATTGCAACTAATACGCAGACAATAGGTATCTATGGAACTCACAATTCCTTTTCGTAATGGAGACACAAGCCGCTCATCATTCACCTTATTTTCGTCTTAATCAAAAAGCTTCATTTCTCTGTCTTTGTTTCCTTCCTTTTCTCTCTCACTCCTCCGTACCTTCCAGTTTTCCTTGCAAAGGTTTATAATTACCATCATGAGGTAAACTCTCGTTATCTACTTATCTCAAAATAGAGTTCAATTCTGCACGGAACTGCATTATTAGTTCTTTCGATTTGAAAATTCGAACTTAATGTCAGATATTGTAGCAAGATAATGTATTATTGTGATAATTGAACATTTTAGCCGATCTCAGAAGCTTGATCGATAAGGCGGCAGACATGTTATCTGGAGGCCGGTGGTTCAAGTCCCGGTTTCAGAGTAGATTTAGTTAATACAAATATGATAACTTTTTTTGCTGACCTTTTTATTACAGAAACAAATTATATCTCGGTACAAACATTATTTACAAAAATGTACATGAAATATTAATAATATTATAAAATCATAAGAGACAGGAAAAAAAATTGTCCCAATTTTAAGGGCAGAGTTAATTTCCTAGGGCAGCGGTAACCAACCTAGGGGTCGTGACACTTGACCCGAATTAGTAAACGTCACAAATATTTTTACCCTTTTTGAAGAGGGTCACGGCTCAAAAAAATTGGTTACCGCTGGCCTAGGCACTCTCTTCAACCCAACCCTTAACTACTAACTGTAGTAGCTATACTACTTTGTACTTAATAGATTAGATTATCATATTTATGTTAATCACAAGATTGATGTCAGAATTACTCAAAATCGACTGACTGTAGTTCCCTCGTGTTTGGAACTCGAAGTATCAACCTCCGAGTTACGGACTCAACTTAACGCTCAAGTTTCTGAGACCAGTGTTTGAAATAGATGGTTTTTTTTTTCATTATTCCATTTCAAAGATTGTACTGTATCAATTTTATTTTGTCTTTTTCAGAATACATTCGTACTTGCATTCACTGACAAATCGGTGCATCGAACGACCATCTCTTGGTAAGTAAAAAATTATAATTATTTTTTTGGAGATGATTAGTGCTTTATTTAGACTAGGCGTGAGACAGAGATTTTCATTACACTAACAGTTTTATAATAACATCTTTTGTCTAATCATGTTATTCGGCATTTTTAGTTCAACATTTTCTTCAAGTTCAACATTTAAAGGACACGTTCACTGAAATGTCCATTTAGTTAAAAAGAAAGGTAGTATTTCACTTTGTTAAAAATAAAAATATTAATTAACTGTTTAATCATGACATCACCTATACAACCTATCTTTGTGTATGAATTTCAGGACTCGGATTGAGATTGTCTTGTATATTCAAATTAGTGTAAAATAAAAACATATCCTCAATTTTTTTTCCTACATCAGTCACAATAATATTTTCATTTTTTCATACCCCAAAACATTCAACTGAAAATTCAAGGCGCATGCGCAAGTGTGAAAGGAAAACCTTTTCCAGGGCACGACATAAATCTAGATCGTCTAAAGTTCATCATTCATTAACGGAATACTTTTCAAAATGTCGAGAAAGTTTTGTTTGGTGCTGTATTTAAACGGAAAGTTTATCTCGGGAATTCCACATGTAGCTCGAGAGTTTCTCTCTTACATAATGTGAAAGATATTTATCTTCAAAGTTTTGCCCATACATGTAATGTGTTAGATTGTTACAGGTTAGTTATAAATAGTACATGATGTGTGTGGGAAATATATCTTGGGATTTGTTTTTCTGGGTTCTGGGATATATTTAAATGATCTCTAGCTTTGTCTTCTACCTCCACTTGTATTTAAGAGTTATTTTGGTATATCAATGTCTTTGAGCGATTTATTACCGATATTGTCCGATTATGTCGGTTTAAGTACTCTTTTCCAAATCCTATACATGGTAATGTTACAAAAAAATTTCAATAGAAGTGATATGGAACGAGAGGATATTATGAATTTTTCCTGGTACAGGTGAAAAATTCAATTACCTTGGCAGACAGATTTAATTTTCCCAAACATTGTTGTAGAAAACTCAGCATCAGCCCTCCTCCCTCCCTCACTCAAGTTCGGGAAATTGAACATTTTCGAAAACATAGCATCGTTTGTTCAGCAAAGTGGGTTTCGGAATTGGAAAACGGAGTTGAAAAGGGCCAAAGGGTCATCCTGGGCTGCAGTGGGTTATTCATTACAGATTTTAATTTCCGTAAGGACGACTCTTCTACTTTAGCCTTTTCGTACAGAAGCGATACATTGTGTTTACCTACGCCATTATATGAAATGAGTTTCCATTGTCTCCTTTTTACATGATAAATTATCCCCGTTCTGCTCATCTTAAATCCTGTCCATTTCGTCTATTCTACACTCGTCCATTGTCGTCTCTGAGTGAACTAAAACCGCAGGTCGCAGCTTTTCAAATATTTATTTATTGCACATTATTTTGGAGACTCCAATTTTAAATTAGAATTCTCAGGAAATAACCTCACCACTTTGCAAACATTGCTCATGAAATATTGCAAATTGCACCTCAAGGTTTATATTTCAAAGGAAAAGAAAACGCCGCTCAGGGAGCAAATACAGGCACCTTGTGTATCGGAAGAGGCGTTTTCTTTACATTTACATAACTAAGTACTTCTATCTGTGCTCAGTTTGTTTGAACAGATGCATAGAAAATTAAGAAGATTTGAGAAGGAAGATAAAAAGAAAGTTCTCGCCTCTTTGCTCCTGATTCCCCAGACTTTTCTTCTTAATCTCTTCCTTACACTTACCAGTAATAATTTATTTGAAACCATAAAGCAGAAGATAACTGCAGATACACTTGCGAAACTTTTGGCCCTCCTCAAACAAAGAGGAAAGGGCCGAACGTATTTTAGAATACAAAAGTCGCAATGAGCGGAAGGAACTTCTGGGGGCCTCCTTCCAGTTGCTTGTTTATTCAATAAGGAGAGAGGGAATCTAAATTTATACTTCCATTCCAAAGGATCTCCTCAGGTGAAAAAGGGGAAAAGTTGCTGGAATTTACATTTTAAATACCTTACAGGATTCAACCGAAGTTCTAGTGAATGATTTTGAAAGATCATTGGTTGAATTATCTAGTTTCACCTTCAGTAAAAGTGTTTTCATCTTCAGTTTTACAGCACATTATGAGACTATAACATCGGACCTTTAAAAATCCATGTTTTCAGCAGCTTATCTTTATAGGCTCTTGAATAAAAATATCTTTTGCCTGAATGTTTGATTTGACCCTGCGGATACTTTCGTTTATGTCAATCACATCCACGTGTACCTCGGAACTTGAGAATGTATTATTGTTTACATAAAACTTTACGAGATTCGGTTTTATTGATGTAAATCTATAAAATTCTCAGCCCTTTCTTAAGCTGATATCCTTTTGAGTCATCAGATTTGTTCTTTTTTTATAGACAGTGTTTCTTCTCTCTTCCATTTTGAATGATTGGACCCCTGGAGTTGCTAGTCCCTTTTGACTAAGAAAACAGAAGGAACAAATCTATCCCGCCGATGGGAGAGTGCTCGTCAAGAGAAACTCGCAAGCCGGTAAGACGAAAGAGTTTGTTCAGTTTGTAACTAAATGAATTTTTTCCTCCTCCATGATTACAAGCCGGGATTGTCTCCGCGTGTAATAGATCCTGTTTCCTGGCACCGGACCAGATATTTCGCCACCACCTCACGCTATGTCGAAGTTTGGAAATTGCTTACGATTTGTTTTATTTATGGACTTGGCTACAAATTAATCGTTTAATAGTGTTCCCAACGCTTTCATCTGCCAGATTGCCGAAATGGCCTCGTGCTAATGGCTCTTGTTCCAACTGCTGCTACAGCTTCAGTTGTTTCTGTGATGAGATATTATACGTTATTGGTGTAAGTCCATTTATCATTTCATTTTTAAAACCAATGATTAACTATAAAGAAGTCGAAACGGATCACTCCAACACAGCCATATGCAGTGTTCCAGCGCATGTGATTTCTAGATATCTCCCATGAGCGCGCGATTAGCTCAGTGGTTAAGCACTCGCTTGCCATGCGGAAGGTCCCGGGTTCGAACCCTCGCGCCGACAAAAATTTGTATTCTTAATTTGGTTACAATTGTTTGTAAGGGATACCTTCCGGTGCGCTCGTGTTGACCCAGCACCTAAATGGGAAGTATTGTGTCACTTCTCGCCCATCAGAGGGGAGGCATACTACGGGATGGGCAGGCTACAACACAGACCACAAGCGTCTACAGTAGCTCCTGTTTCATGGCTACGAAATAAAAAAAAAGGCTGTGAAACACTCATCTTTAAAAAAAAAAAAAAAAAAGAGTAGTAGGTGTACGTAAAGACCACGCTGATACTGCTGAATCTTTCAACAGTGCCAATCCAATCTTATGGAATTCATTGTAATATTTTATTACATTAATCTGAAATTATTTCCAATTTAGTTAAAAAAAAAAATTATTTCCATTTTGTTAAAAAATAAAAAATATTAATTAACTGTTTAATCGAGATATCACCTACACAACCTATATTTGTGTAGGAATTTCAGAACTCAGATAAGTCTCATTACAGTCATTACAATATTATTACCTTAAGCGCTGAAGAACTGCAGACCTCAATTAAAAATTTTTATTACAAAATAATTACTTAAAAAAGTTGAATCAAATCAAAAAGCTCACTAGCAAGGCCGCAAACTTTGAGCTTTGAAAAGCGGGATTGAAAGTTGTACAAAAAAGACGAATCCTACGTGGGAAAAGTTAAACGAATAATTACCCGGCATTTTGGACGGGGTTCCGTTCCCATTGTTCTTTGTCTATAATTTTATTTTCAAATACCCGTCGGATCGGATTGAAATGAATGGTTTCGTGCTCGTTAATTGGTTAATTGATACTCGGTACAATTATACGCTATTCAGATTCTGCGGTTACTCCAAATGAATACCTGTTTAATACTAGCTGTGTTAAACTCTTTCCCCACTGTCTAGGTAGAATTTATATGTAGAATCGTAGCATCAATCTGGATTTGGTTTTTGTCTTGTAGCCACATCTTCAATTTTAATAACATCTATATAATTATCACAAACAGGCGATGATCTCGTATCAACTGATTCTTCAGTTCCTCTCTACTGACCGATTTTGGTGTTTTCATGAGAATGTTTTCATATCATTAACCTATCACCCGAAACTTGTACAGATTTAACCAAGATAGTTATAATTAGTTTCATGTATGTAACTTGAAAATATAAATTGATTCCGTGTGTATTAAATACCTAGTTCAAACCCTTAATAATAGTTAGTCGAGGCGTTAACTCACGACTATCTCCTAATCTAAGCGCCAGCTTTTAATTATATGTTACTATAAGTTTGAGAATTTATTATTCCTATGTTTTTTTTAAAATATAACACAAAGTTATGTTTATTTTACCTCCGCTTGCTCTCAAAGTTGACATTTAGAACTTATCTATACCTTACGTAACACACCAGGTATAGTACTATGCACCTACTCGTATCTACCTATAGAGAAATTTAATGCAATAAGGCTCACAAAGGACAATAGGGTTGCAATAATGGAGCTAATAATAGAGCGGAGTCCAGGGCGACTCTTTGAGAAATAACTATAAATCAGAAGGGAAAATAAAAATAAGGAAATTAATGTAGAAGCTCGCGCTGTATCCATCCTATGATTAAAACCTGAATGCAGAAAATGAGTAATGTGTTTATTATTCCAGCTCAAGTCCGTGCTCCTTGTCTCTCTTGCTCTCTATACTTCCCTTCTTCTCTTCTTCCCCTCTTTTGTCTGCATTTTTCTTCCCTTTTTCCTCACTCTATCTCTCAGTGGCATAGCCAGGGGGCGGGGGGGGACAAAAAAACCCGAAATTTCCAAGAAACCCCAGCAAAGATGGAATATATATCGTTAGGGATATTTCTGAACCCCCCTAACCCCCCCCCCCGAAATGTAGGTTTAGCTACGCCACTGCTATCTCTCTCTTTATTTCTTTATTCCTGCATTTATTTTTCTCTCTTTATTTCTGTTCCTCAATATCTCACTTTCATTCTCTCACTCTCTTGCATCTCCATGATGACTTTATTTATGTCTATTGTCTTTATTTTCTCACTCCCTCCTTCTCTATTTTTCATGTGGTCCATCGTTTTTTACCTGTCTCTTCTTGGTCCCTATTTCTAGGTATCTCTGTCCTATATCTGTCATCATTTAAATTATATAATTATGTATATATATTTTGAAATTTAAAAACTAGTAACACAATTACTAACATTACCTATTCTTAATGATTTACGTTGCATTTTTGCAAAACGCGCATCCCTTAGAAGAAACAGGTCGTCTGATTTCTTGGCTAGGTTCTAGTATGGTCCATTGAGGTATTGAGTCCTTGAGTTATAAAATACCAGTATTATCAACTAATCATGCGATACCAGTGATTACTACCGCGAGAGGTACTTGAGTAAATTAATAATAATTAACCAAAGCAAAATACGAAATACATAAATTAGCAATAAATTAATAGGCGCCACTGGTAATCACCCCGACTTTATATTACTGGAATCTGTTTTCTAACTAGAAATTAAGCACCTGGAATCCATAAGGCCCCCCGCTGCTCTCAGTCACTTGTCTTCTGTAATTTCTGTTGGGACTTATTAGAATGTATAGGTATTTTAATCACTTTCCGTATTGGTTTCAAAGGAGCCTCTGTTCATAGTATATTGGTTTTCATTTGCAATATCCTTCCCTCGAGCTGCCATTAGCAACATTACAATCAGAAGTAGGAGATGGAGTACTCAGGCATACATTAGAAATGCATATAATCATAATTAATTTAAGTAATAGTTGATAGCGATAATATACGAGTATTAGTAGTAAGTATATTATGTACTGAAATTTCTTGAAGTACCTATTAAAACTCGGAGATTGGTATGACTCCAAGTGGCTCTACACTACACCGTCCAATATGATTTACCGGCGTAACACTTCACCGCCTTAGGAGCTTCTGAGTGTGGCAAATACCTGTATTGCCCCTGTCAGGGGGATAAAGGCAGGTCCAATCTCAGGGAGTGGAATGTATAAACCAGACTCTTTAGTATACCATAATATTATGAAAGAACAATTTTTATTTTCTCGTGTTTTTGCGTTAAATTTATTTTATGGATAAAGGAAATCCATATTGATAGAGTTGATAGTTATTTCCTAAGTTTTTTCGAATATTTCGAAATACCACATTGAAGTTTTTCTATCGAAAACTTCGAAAAGGTTCGATAAAAAATTCGCAAGTATAGGTATTTTACATATCATGAACCGTTTAATATCCTTCAACCGTTGGTTGAACGACGTGTTGTATCAGAGCCACCAAAAATAAACCCATAACAATAAGATAGGTAAAATGGAAAAAAAAAAAAAAAAAAAAAAATGTTTTTTAGATCTAAATAAAATAAAGTAATTCTCAGTGTGGCTTATGGCTCCATATGAACGGCCCTGGCATGTGGATCACCTCTGCAGTCTCAATTACCCAGGAGCCACTGCGATGGGCATTATCGGCCGCTGCGAGATTTATGTCCGCTTGCGGCCACACGCGGCCTGCCCGAGTGACCGATGAGGCACAGGTGCGACGTCAAAGGTGCCTTGCTGCAGATGGGATAAGAATCTTTTGTTCTAATTAATAGCAGTGTCGTTTTGAATAGTATTAATCCCTCGATCAAAGCAACACCATATAGTCAAAAGGTATGCAAAGCCGAGATCCGAGATTATTTTGACATACTTATTCAAAATCACTATAAACACTGGCTGGGGCACAATAAACAGGGAGTAGCCAGAAGATCTAAATTTCCTTCAGTTAGATCTTCTGTGACCAGAATTGGCTTGGTTCTGGGGGCCCTTGTCAACTATTAGCATTCTTGTAAAGACAGTGGTAGAACTGTTGAGTCATTCCTCCTCTGTCTGGGTACCATCGTTCACGATGGCGCCACCCTATGATGATGATTCAAAATCTGTGTTTTTTTCTCGATAGTTTCTTTTATTTTGGGATGGGACAAATCAGACAAAATGTTTCAATATAGGATACAATCATAATATTAAATTTATACCGTCACTGTGTAGATACTAAGAATAGTAAGAAGTAACTAGGTATTCATGCAAAATGCTATAATATCCTTATACTCCTCATATCAAGTACCTAATACTAAGCAAACACGCACAGAAATGCGACGTTTATCAAGCGTTTTCTTTGTTTAGTCTGCAGAGGAAATTGACTTATGTATGTATTTCCAAGACGCATTTATATTTCCCCAAGCTAGTTTTGTAAAAGTTGCCAAGGAATTGAACTTGAAAAAAACATAGTCAAATTGGGATTTTCGGTTTCAAATTCGTACTTTTCTAGTTAATTATACAATAATATACATATTTATATTATTATTTTTTATTTATACTTATTTACGTTTCTTAGATAGTTTACAACTTCAACGGAAATTTGTCAAAGATATGGTTGGTTGTTAGTTCCATTCAATGCAAAAGTCACTTGCGAAAAAAATACACCCCAGACAGACAAACACAGACATTTTCATCGACGCTGATTGCATTTAAATTTTCCTCCCCCCGCCAGACTGGGGTAGGGGACATAGGTGCAACCCTCCCAAGACACGTATAGACTTCTTAAAAAGAAAACTTCACCAGCTTCTTGCCAGGAACTGTGTGCATGATTTTCTCAAATGACCTCCTTTTTTTTCAGCCGCAGAAAGTTTTGGCTACGTGTTTTGAATGCTTGCAGGCAGATTTCAGCTGAGAAACAAGACGTTGAAATCCTTGGCTTTCACAGCCTTATCTTTCCATCGACAGCTCCATTGTGAACACTACCGACTTCCAGACCTGGTTTTCCTATCACCTAAATATAGTTCTGGCTGGGAGAATATAAATAGGGCGTAGACCAGCATTGGCTTGGTTCTAGGGGCCCTTGTCAATTATTAGCCTCCTTGTAAAGACAGTGGTAGAAGTGCTGAGTCATTCCTCCACTGTCTGCCTACCATCGTTCACGATGACGCCACCCTATGATGAATATAGTTCACCTACTCAAGCTACCTGCTATTTATTTTTAAAATATTTTCTGTCTATTTTTAACAGCAGGTATCTGGAAATAATCTTCAGAACTGTAATACCTATTAAACATTTATAGGAGATATTTTTACCAACAGAAAACCTTTGATGCTTGTGAGCTTCAATTTTACCATGATAAGTATCAAAACACTTTTCTTCGCAGAAATTACGTGGTTTTTAGTGTTAAATGCGTATACTTGTATAATGTATACCGCAGAAGAATTTCGTTTTATTGCTGTCGAAACTGGAGGCAAGAAAAGAAAGCAACATCAAATTAAAAAGGATAAAATTTCTGATATCATCTACCTTGAGTTCTGCTGGAGAAATAACAAGAAAATTGCGCTAACAAAAAGCATTAGGAATAATGAGAAGTTTAGTGCCTCCTCGATATGAGGGCTGTAAAAGAAAACCTAGCAACTACCCTCCTCACTCCTCAGTTCTGCAGGTGAATTTCTGTGATGGACAATAAGGAAAAGAGGAAGAAAAAATAAGACCTATATTAGAAGAAAAAAGTCTGAAATTGCAAAATTCACGCATTTTCGTTTAGTTTTTCTTAGGTTCGTTAATAATAATGCTTTTTCTTTATGTTAATATGTCACAAATTTATTGGGTAGCGCAGAATCATAGGACTTTACCACTTTCATATACAATATCTTACAATTTTTTCTACCTATGAGTCTGCCACTGGTTGCTGGTCCACATCAAAGCAGCTACTCATTTTTCCTCACGAGGTATGAGTTGACCCCGAACATCCAAGTATAGAGCAAATTCCTGCTCCGCTGGGGATCGAACCCATGTCACCATGCGTGCAATGGCTAGCGCGCAAACTCACTCTGCCACGGTGACTATTATTAGGTTCGTTGATATTATGATTACTTCCGGCCATATTCTAAACCTACCTACTGTACACAGATAGATACCGAAATAATTTACATTACGTTTAGTTATTAAATTTATTTATATTGCGAACAAATAAATCCTATTTAAAGAAACCAGTTAAGATTACGGTACAATGAACTTTTCTTGGCATCTCCTGATGTAACATTGGGATACACCACATTCTACTGAACTCTGTATTCACTGCTTGCGAAACAAAAAGTTGGAACCCAAAACATTTAAAAAGTTCTCATTATAGTCTGCCTAGTTTCTTTCAAGTCATTTAAAATAAAAGAAAGCCCATAAAAGTTTATTTTTTAACAATTCATAAAAACTAAATACTCCCGTAAAAAACACGAGCAACTCAAAGCCCGTGGTTGCGTGAGTGCAGTTAGCAGTGGAGCTCAGGCTTTGTGGAAGAAATTGGGTTTCGGAAGCTTTGAGCTTTGCTTCTTTGTAGCGGGGATATCAAAGGAGAGGCGCGCTCATAAAGGCTTACTTGGAAGATATAAGAGGATGTAGAATTGGAATTGAACATGAGAAAGCCTAGGTATTAAGTACACATCTAACATTTGACAATCTTAGATGCAGCATGAATGGAGGAGATTTACATTAAGTAGGCACATCCGTAGAAATTACAATATTTCAATCTGTGAGGAGAAGATACTCTTCTTACATGATCAAAAAAACAGTCGGAGACTAGAAAAAGTATAAATGGATTCTGAATTTCCCATGAATGATTCTCCATGAAACTTGCAGATAAAAATAGATTAGGCATTTCAATATTAAAAAAAAACTTATTCCTCTATACTTTGAACTACATCCAGAGACCAGGGTAGTAATGGAAGGTTTTTGTTTTAAAAATTTCCAGGAATTCACACCGCGATACTCACTATCACTCTGATGGAAATGTTCCAATATAAGAGATTAAGGTTGACTCGGCATATGCGGTTTTTAGAACAACAAAATCTTCTCTCATCTTTTGCTAAATGTAGAAGAGATAGGCAGTGATGCATTTCATGTAATCATGAATTTTTCCCCTTCATTTTTTTCCTTCAAACTGAATTGGTGAAATATTGGTCCACACCCGACAGACTCCACAGAGCTTTATAGTAACTGTAACCTATCTTATATTTAAATCTACTTAAATTCAGGCCCGATTTTTTCATGTTGTTTTAAAAATGCTTGAATGCTCATCTGTAGATCAGTTTATTGCAACCTCATTAGAGGAGCTACAGCAAGCATATATCCTCTACTTATAAAACCAAAACAAGTAAGTATAACCTAAGATGGGTATACGGTAGATCAAATAGATATATTAAGATCATTATCTTCAGCTGGTAGGTATGAACTTGGTAGTCAAGCTAAGAGCCCAAACATCACATGAGGTGCCATTAAAATACCATGCACTCAGAATGTCAGCATCCTCATCAAACATAAAACCAGTCAAATTAGAAGAGCATCGTCCTGTATTATACCTACCAAATAGTACTACTAAAAATCAGTTTGGCTAATAAAATTTGTTGAAAGATGTTCCTGGTTCCAGTATGGGTCCGTGTGAGGTGATTTCATTTATCAAAGCATCTTGGCGAAACAGCAAGAAATCTTGAAAATATGGAATAACTGTGCTCCATAATGGAAGATTGAACACTTTAGGTACAGGATTATTTTGGCATACTTTCAAGAAATATTTGCTAAATTACGTTGACAAGGACCAAATTGTCTTTTAAGTTGAAGTAAAGCAGTCAATGCAGAAGAACAGCATGGAGATATGAAACACATTATTATAGCCTTTGTTGAAGCCAACAGATGTAAGCTGACCATAAGCAACGACCTAAACCATAGACCTCCATGTTGCCCATTAGTGCAGTTCAAACAAAGAAGTTAAACCCACTGTCGAAAGCACAACTCCTAGTGAGAACTGATAATGAATGAACTTCTTGGAAAAGTGACTGTTGGAAAAATAAATAAGCAGAACAAACAAAGCGAACAACGTAATAACGAGAAAAGGAAGGAAGAGAAGAGAAGTATGAGACAATGAAAGGGATGGGAGGGAGGGAAATTGGAAAGTAATGAAAGAGGAGGATTAGAGCAAAGGAAGAGAAAAATTGAGCGTTGAATAGTAAATAACAGAAAACATGTCAGGGCAAACAAACGTTGGGTTTCTGATGGCCCCTAGTGATTTTATATTCAGAAGAAAAGTTTCTAGTTGCTTCTAAAGATGTTATGGTTTTTCTTCAAGTCGTTTATTGAAATTGAAATATCTATTTAGTATCTTAAGGAGAGTAATAGGAAAAAAACTAATGAAGTACAATATTCTGCACTTCTTTCAAAACAAACCTGCAGTTTGAAACCATAGTACAAATCTTTACGGACAAACTATTCTCTTCTGTCGTAGCCTGAGCTCAGGACAAACAAGGAAGCCAGAAGCTATGAAACAGGCTCCTCATAAGCTCTAGCGATAACAAATGAGACGCCAGGGGAATAGGGCAGGTGTATGATTTTATATTTTCCTCTTTTAAGTAGAATTTCAACTTTCAAATCAATGAACTCAATTTTAAGGTTAGATTGGTGTTTTACAAAATTTTGTCCTCTAAAATGTAGACTTCACAGCCTGATGTCACTGGTAATTATTTGCCTATCCATGAAACTCATTATGGCAGCTCAAAATCTAGGTAATAAAAATACAGTACTTAGAATTTGAATAAAAGTAATGAAGAAATTGTAAATGAGCAAGAGAACAACGGCCCCATCAGACAGAAAGGAAGAACAATCACGCAAACATAACAACGATTATAATAGCATTATTATAATTAGGTATTTATAATACTGATTATAATGGTAATGTTATACTCGCGAAGCACGACACGGCATCGGCATGATAACTGTGTTGGCAGAAGAACAGGAGAGAGAGAAGAAAATGAAAAATAGAATATTAAAAAAAGCAATTAACTCATAAGTTTTATTTTCCGACATCATTTTAGTTTTAGTTTCGATTCCCATACAGGGTGGACTCCAAAGATGTCCATCTTGCTTTCTATTTCACTCTTGTGGAGAACAAACTCCGTGGTAGCAAAATGAATCGCGAGAGCGACTCTCTTAGAAGTGCGTCAAAATAAAGAGAATTAAGAATTTTATAAAAGAAATCTTTCAGAAATGCCAATTTTAGAGTTTTAATATTGTAAAGTTGCTTTTGTTAGCACCATAAATCAAAAACAAGGTGGCCTTGAGAAAACTGATAGTAAACTTTTATATGGAAAAAATCTTTCAAATTTATAGCCAAAATGTTTGCTAGTGCTTCGATTTTCTTGTTCAAATCATTACTTGATTTTTTCATGTTTCTCAAGACTTAAGTACCCATTCCAATACCCACCTAAAGTCCTGCCAGTAAGTATATGCTTGAATCCTAGGCCAGGGGAAGGAGGCAATTAGGAATAAGAAAGATAATCCGCTTAGAGTTTCCTGTGACGTATGATATATGGACCGGGGAGAGGAGTCTGTATGTGTCCTTATTCCTGATAGTCCTCTTTGCATCTGGATCACGTGATATTGTTTAACTCCACCTCGTATTATACTTCATAATAGTACTTGGGTCTGTTTCGTACACCATTCTTCCTTTGATACGTTTCCAAAACATTTTGGAGCACACGTCAGTGCATAATGTTTTCCATATTTTCCATTTAGCCTGTTGCTATTATAACATGCTAAACTAGTCACTATATATGGCCAAGTGGTTTCGGCTACTGTGTTCGAATCTCTGCGGAGTTGGTATTTTTCAGCTTTGTTCTTTGTATGTTACAAGGTCTACTCAAACTCTTGAGAAATTAGTAGCTGCTTTATGTAAGCACCGACCATTGGCAGAATAATAAGCAAAATAAGATATTAAATACGGAGAAGATAAAAAGATTATTAAGAAGTTTAAATTTTTTGCACAACTCACTAAAATTGTGAAACAATAACATAAAGAAACGCATTTGATTATAACATGCTGAAGTAGTTACTTTAGTACAAAATAGTACATCTTATTGTAAAATGTAAACACTGGTTTCAAAACTGTATAATGTTACTGATCACATTTTTACATGTAACATGTATAAAAACTCTTGATAGTGCAAATGCAAAAAGAGCCCATCCTAACACCGGAATCCAAGTGCAATGTGGAAAAAGTAACAAATTCTCTCCTATGTGTAGCACTGTAGCAATTAGGTCACAAAGTCTTTCACAGCTCATCAACGAGGTCCTAACAGACAGTAGGTAATGAAGAGGATATCCGTGAAAGCAGTGACAATACAAGCTATGTACTATGTGTCGGTACAAAATTGAATTTAGAATTTCCCCAATGAAACATGACAAGGAAAACACACATAGTAATAGAGAAAAAACGTAGAACGTACAAACCATTGTATGTATAATGTTATCTACACTAAGTCCGGATGGACAATCAAAGAGGCTTTTGATGGGAGAGAGAAAGAAGATATAGAGAAAGAAGTAGGCTAGAGTAGGAGAGAAAAAGAGACAGAGAGAGAGGGAGGAGAAAGCGAGAAAAAAGCTACACATATCCGGGGTTAAAAAAAGGATGCATCTCGTAGGTGCTTCCACAGTACCTGTGACTGTAAGAAGTGAACAGAAATTAGTCATGTCGACAATGCGACACAACCTTATGGTTAAAAGTCAAATCCTGATGAATGTAGCAATTAGATTTCGTATTAACCTTGGGTACACAAGAATGGGATCCCACTGTGTGAAACATTTTGTCTCGCAACATTGTGAAGCTCTACGCAATTTCATGCTCCGTTCTTTCTTTAAAATCAAATGAGATGGAATCCCATCTTTGACCGAAAAATTGCTTCGTAACGTATTGCAGCACATTTCATTCAAAAATTGAGACAAAATGTTGCAAAACGTTTCGAAGCATAATTTTCACTCAGAGGTTTGCTGTCTTTATAGTTTCTTTTTTCATATTAGCTTCTTTTTTTTTTTTTTTTTTTTTTGAAGTTTCAATTTTGAATGTTATGTTGGAAATTTACACTTTAATCAATTATTTTGTATTTCAAATTTGACTTTTGTGTCATGTTTTTCGTTTGTGTCAATTAATGGTAATTTGTGTGTTTCTTGTAAATTGGTCATGTACCGTAAATATACAATACCTAACGGTATTTATTATTATTAATATGTTCACGTATTGCGACTACTGTTCTGCCCCACTCGCACTCAGCCCCATTGTTGCGTGCTTCGAATTCAACAAGATAAAGCTTTTGCCATACAGAGTGTTCTGGGGCAGTTGGATGGTTCTGATGAGTTGAGGTCGTAACATACGGTAGGTCCACAGTACAAAATGGTATCAAAAATACCACCTAGAGTACTTGAGATGCTGTACACTGTACACAATAAACGTACACAATTTTGACTTTCCTAAATTTTAGGTACAATATGTGGTGATGCATTTTAATGCTAAAACTATTCATGATCACATACCTACACAATTTTTTTCATTCAAGTGGTACTTACAGTAATCTTTTTCAAATTTATTCGGTGGTAAATAACTGGATCAAAACTTAAAACGCATTTCAAATGCCACGTTTCGTTTCTTCCTGCAACACCCTGTATGCATTTCTGTTCTCCACGAGTATGATTAAACTCATTTGAATGCCAGCAAATCTCTAAATTGATACAAAAAAAAGTCCATCCATTTTACAAGGGAAAAAAATCCCGATTAGCCACGGCCTGGGCAGGAGGAAGGAAATCCGCAGGGCTTGCGGTCGAACAGGTGAGCTATCGATCTGCCGGTCTTGTAGCTTCACGCTGTTGATGGGATGACTTCACTTACCCCTTGTGCCCCTACAGACGGATTATACAAATATACAATTATACATACATTCTGTGATGCATAGAATAGTTAGGCTTAAGGGCAAATTAGGAAATAGGATTCTAGTTAGGGACAGTTGGGTCTAGGTACTGTAGGCACTCGAGGGTAAATCAAAATGGCTCAACGATTTTTTTATTTGTTTCGGAACAGTTTTAGCTATTCCTCATGTTCATGTAAAAAAATATGATAAAATACATGTACCTAAACCTTTTAAAACAAGTACACATTAATATATGAGCAATATAATTTGTAATAATTACAACTGATGGGAGTTGAACCCCCGACCTCGAGATCATTCCTCTGAGTAAACTAGCCTGACTCAATAGTATACTAATGGTTAGCTAATTAACTTGTGGGTACGATTACTAGGCCATTTTTCAGCACAAGATTTAGCCCTTAGCTACAAAGGCATTATCATGAGGCCTAGATTATACCTTACAGGTATGTCATTTTTTACCAGTAGATTGCCTGCAGTCTCGAAAGCTCTGGAATCAGACCTAGGTCTTTGCATTTAAAGGTGCTCTTATTTCCCCATTACTGGTTACGATACCCATTACCTGCTCTGGTCAGGGAACCACCCACTTGTGGCTTGGGATACATATTACGTGTCTATCTGCTGCTAGTCCAAGCTTGAACCTTTCCCGCGGAGGTATCTAGTATCTCGCAAGACCAACATGCAATATGCATTTCTAATAGGAACACTGGATAATGATATCGTCAGAAAGTTAATAGAAATCTAATGGATTCTGTACCTACTGCTAGGATACTGGATAATCAAGGTTCGTCCACACTACACATACACATTTACTCGTGTCCTACATTGCAAATACACATAATATGCTTGCACATTGCATTGGTTTTACTAGGTATCATAGGAATATGAATAATAATGGAATGTTAGTATAACTATTATTAAAGAACAGAAGAACAATATACTGTTAGTGTGGTGGGACGCTGGTATTCTTCCTACGCTACGGTCTAAATGAAACTTTACGTTTTCCAATAATACCACCACCTACTAACCTACTGAACTTGGATAATTATTTCGGAATTTACTTGTGTACACTGGTTTATTACTTCTACACATATAGGTAATATCTAAATAACTATTATCAAATGAAATTATAGGTAGCTATTTGTCTTGGTAATTTACTACATACGTCCTTTATAATACATAATATAATAATTTATTTATTATTAAAAAAGATCTTGAAATTTAATGTCATATTTTTTTCTTTTATTTTGACGGTATGGCCGAATCAAGAAAATACCGAAAAACCACATACTTAACATCAGAGCAGAATAGATAGACCCAAACACATGCAGGTGTAAACAGCAACAAAAACTCTTGGAAATCAATGGCATTACCCCAGACATAACATCCCAAACAGGAGTACAATCTGCGTACCAGGAGGCTAGGGAGAAGAAGAAGAAAATTATTTCTATCATTTATATTCAAGATATCTGTCTGTACATTTTGAGTTCCAATTTGTCTGCTGATGTAAATCTTAATTCAGAAACTATCAGACACCCCATGATCTGATGTGAAAATGTTTTCTTAACTAAGTGATAAATTTCTCAACGATAAAGATTTGCAATTTGATGTCCTGTGATGGGAACCAAATGTACTTTCCATTAAATCAGTATCTTTGAGGTACTACTGAATTACGAACTTTTTTCATACATAGATATATGTACATAGAGTAATACGAGTATGTATTTATATATAATGTATTTACATTTTTATGATTGTGCATAAAAAGTAATGTCTCATAATTCAGGTAGCCAATAGAGGTACCTAATGATCTTGTATTCATCAATGTTTATTTATTAAAATATTTATTTTGTCCTCTATAAAAAGACATTATTTTTTAATGAATAAAACAGGGTGTTTTTGAATTTTTAGCTTTCATAAAATGATGCACCATTATCTTGGTCTTATAATACAAAATGTTAATACAGGAGTAGTGTATTTTTGTCAAAATAAATGTAATGAAAAATCATCTAGAGATTCTAGAATCTAATAAGATAACTTTAGATACCAGAGGTATTGATTATGTTCGTTTTTCCTCTTGTGTATCTCTATGAATAAATGCAATTTTTTTGGAACAACCCTTATGCTCGTATGTTGCACTGTTAGTGTAGAACAGCTTAATCACTTGTACCTGCTAATGAAACAGACTGGCCAACTAACAACATGTTTCTCAGGGCCCCTTCAAACTACATCGCCGGTGCATCGGTGAACAGGCAACTTTTGAGGTACACAGATATTGTATTCAGGGTGTCAGTGACCTGGCTCGATCAATCGTTAAGACAGCAGACTGTTAACTCAGGGGTCGGTGGTTCGAGTTTCAAGCTTGACAGATTTAATATTTGTGACAACACACTTCTTACAAAGATAACATTGTTATTTTACTCGTATATTTGCCATATGGCACAAAGAGATCTTATATGATAGCCAGTTGCCCCAGTTCAAAGATTTTTTCCAAATTCAGCGCATGAGACTTAGGGCACAGGAAACAGGATTAGTAAATTCAAGGTGACCCTTAGATTTTATTAGCTGACCCTTAGATTTTATCAGCTGACCGATAGATATTCTAAAATAAGATTTTCCGTCACGAAGGCTGGCCACAGCTCTGTTCCACAGAAGTAATATACCTACATACAGCTACAAAGCTCGGCTTAGATAAGAATTCTACCCTAGTAAAGTTGTTGTCAAGGTGAAAGTTAAAGGATAGTTTCCAATAAGATTAACAAATTCTGTTTCATAATTCGGGCCCTAATAAGAGTGTAAAGTTCTTTATATAGTGTTCTCAAAAATACAGTCAACAATGTATCAGTCAGTATCAGTATAAAAAGAAAAGTGAGAAGTTGTACTAGATGTACATGAATGTATACAGCCAACAATGATAGCCCATTGAATGCACCAGCTGTTCTCAAAAAACTATTTAAATAATTTGTCAGTATTGTTTTAGATTATTTTTACTATAAATAACCATAAAAAAAAAAAATTTAATTGCGATTTTGTACATGAAACGTCTGTCACCCTGTGTTTTATATTGAACTTGACTAGGTTCAAAAGCATATAGATTAAAAAGCAAGTGCATAATATATACATAGATGCATAATAATTATACGCAGTAAAGTGCATAAAGGTCTATAAGCAGTTTTTTAAGCGATCTGGTTTGGCGAGTTGGTTGCACAGATGCATGGGTAGAGTGATCTGAATTTATCAGTTGCAATTACCGCTCGATATTCCAGAGTGGTTCAGCTCCCGGGGCAATCTATAGGACAGGATGAGGGAACATGAGGGGAGCAAGGTGTAGACTCTTCCTCAGTGAAAGTTTATCTCAGGGAGTTGTGATTTCTTGTCTGGAAAAAAAGGAAATCTATCGTTCTGATATGATATAACATGGATTATAGCATATAGCATTTATGGACGTCAATATACTTATTTTAAAATGTTGGAATTCTAAGTACGAAGTTGAAAATCTATATGTATTAAATCTTATTTATAACAATAAGATTGAATTTACAATTATATATACAGATTTTATTTATATTTTTGGTACCAATATGACAAACCGTTAGTCTAATAGTAGGTGGGTACACCATAAAAACATTTGACTTACAACGTCGTACTGTTACAGTAGCAAGAACTTTTATTTATAGTTATGCACTTGCTGAAGAATGGAACAAGACTTGCGAAATGTCTGCCTCGGGTATCCGCCATCACTGGGCATCTTATTATGGCATTACTTAATCATAGCACCGACTCCTTCTCTCTGCAGCGAGCCACCAGATCTGCCCCGGGGCAGTGATCTCTGCTACTTCAATTATGATGCGTTTATAAATATTGTTCGCCACGTCTAATTATGATTTCCCTGCATAAATAGGAGGTTTTCTCCTGCATATTAATGCTTGATAGGATCTCTTGCACTACCGACTTGCCTGCTATCTCACGGACTACTTGTGTTGTGTGGATTCTCATATTAGTGCGGCGCGTAATGGTGCCTAACCCGACTGTTGAGGTTCATTTAACAATACAGCGTGTGGTTGCAGGTGAACTTCCAGTCTACGTGACCGGGTTTGACCACCGTGTGTGCTCTAGCTGACATATAGCTTGTAAATGAATTACTCGAAGATTCGGAAGTGCTTTACCAAGAGCTCGATGATGAAGCTGGCCGGGAGGCGAGCGCTCGTCAACCAGCCAACCGGCCTATATTAACACGAAACAGAGTTTATATATATTTTGTTTTATTGTATTCTATATTTTCTCTAGATACATAAAAATATCCATTATTGTAGGAGGAAGTGAAGTTTGGAGATTAATCAATAACTTTTCTATTTCTCATGGATACCATAAATTAATTTTACTCATTATTCTGTTTCAGATTACTTTAATGACGTTGTAGCAGCAACTCATCTACTCCTCTCAAAGGTAAGTTCTCCATGTTGCTGGTAATAATCTGTGTTGCCCTACTTGCATGTTTGTTTTTGATTCTATTAAAACTGGTGGTGGCAAGTTCAAGTTAATAACGAGATATCTATTACAGGTTCCTCTCCAGTCGCCTCCATGTCCTCACCTCCTCAGTCTCTTATCTTGCGTTTCTATTTCAGTCTCCATCTTCCACCTACACGCCCCGCCCACCCTCCACACCCACCCCACCTCCTGTTCCTGCCATTATTTTCGGTTCAAGTGTTTCAACTCGTCCTCGCCCGTACGTCCGGCCAATAAATAATAAACTGCATGGAAACTTCTTATCCCATCGGCCACCGACAACTTGCCCGGGGGAGGCTGGGGGAGGGAGGTGTGCGGAAATAATTCATGGGACACGAGACACGACGGAGGAGAGGGGGGGGAGAGGAGGAGAGATAAGGCGGGGGGGAGGGAAGAATAAATGTTGAAAGAACAAGAGAGAGAAAGCAACTGTTGGAACACATTCACATGAAAATTAACTTTTTCAGAAGTTTATTATTTACTCACGGAAAGAAGAAAAAAAGGATATTCAGGGCAGGGACGAAGGGACTAAAGGAAATGAAAATATCCCTTTCATGAGATTGGGAGGGAATGGTTTCCTGTTCAAGACTTGGGGGAGGAGACCAGAAGGGGGTGATCTAATATTTTAGTTTTACTTTGTGAGGGTCGCTAAACTTTGAATATTGTGTTGCGAAACTTTGCCAGTTCAATTGTTGCCAATTTCGTTTGATCTCCCCACGCTTCTGTGTTCGCAAGACGACCAATAATTATTGGTAAATTGGCTCCCTGATGCGCTACCTCAAGGAAATTAATACTATGGTGTTCTATAGATTTTGTGTTATGAAAATGTGTGGTTCCTATTGTTCCTAGCTTCCTAGTTCAGAAATTTCGAAAATTCACTGTAATGTATTTATAATACTACTTAGTATTAATGTTATGAATAAAATTTGATTATTTATACTAGTTAGTTTTACTATTTTAAAAGTTATAAACATCATGGCTCCTTTTCATTTACGTTAGAGGCATCCATTGTGATCAACCGAAAAAAGAATATTTCATAATTCATGAGATACACATTGCATACTTATTTAGTTATTAGGCGCTCATAGAAAATAACTCTAATTTTATTTATCCTTAGCAGGTAGGTATTAGGTATCATAACAATTTTTAATTATTCTATTGTGACACAAAAGAAAGTTCATAAAAACTTTATCATTAAAAAGAGTTATACTTATAACCTACGTGTGCCTAAATAAAATTTAAACACGAGCTTATAGTAAATTTTCAAGTCTTCAGCTTTAGGTTCTTTGCACTCATAAAAAGAAAGACACATCAAATTGGTAATTAAAGTTCCCATAAAGTACTAACTTCCTAAACGTTTGACTACGTCCTCAGGCTCCGCCCTAGAGAGGAGGCCACCCTTTATTTCTATCCATTAACTTTGACGACCTAAAAATATAGACACTAATAAAAGCCCCAACTCGTTTGCCAAGTTTTACTCCCGGTCCGACTATTTTTCTTACTTGAAATTTTAATTAAAAAAAGCCATATACTTTCTATTAAAATATTTAAGAGCAACGAAATTCTCGTAAAATTGAGAAGAATGAGCACTATTCTCTAAGAAGGAATATCATAGAAGAGCTTGGAATTTTCGAAAATTTGGACTGCTAGAAAAATAATTGCAATTCTAGGTTCCTGCTTATTTTACCAAATTAGAATAATTTTATTATATTAATGGAATCTAGCAGAACTTTGCCAAAATGAAGAAAAAACTTGCTTTCTAGAAACAGACCTTGTGTTTCAGCTCGTGTTACTCTATTGAATTATTTATAATAACACATTTGAATACAAAGGCACAGGGGAATCAAGAATTTAATAACAGGGAATGGATGGTTACAAACTTATCCAACTCGTGGCGGTTTTTCATGAATAAACACTTGACTTTGACACACAAAAGAAATTGGAAAGGTCAGACATACTAAATTTTTACTCGGAATTATTATAATACTAACTTAGTTATACAATAAGAGACAGCCAAACTTCTTGAGACACGTTTTTTTTTTCATTGGCATTCATAGGGAAGCGTGGCCAGTATTCTTCATTCACTTACAGATCCTGTCCAAATGAAGGTTTTTTTTTACTTTCCTTATCCTATAATAAGGAAAGTATTGTATTCGTCGAAAATTTGACCTACCCAGCTTTTCACATTTCTGGACGAATCATAGCCTCAGGATGCGAAAAAAGTTGTTTTCAGCCATTGGTCCGTGCGTCTGTCTGTGTGTCTGTCTGTGTGTCTGTGTGTCTGTGTGTGAACAGGATATCTCAAGAACGGTAAGAGCTAGAGACTTGAAATTTGGTATGGAAATTAATTTTATACACCAGACGAACCACGAAACTTTTGGTTGCAATCGGCCGCAGAATGCGGCCGCAGGGTCGCAAATATTGGCCGCAAGCGCCGTTTCTATGAATTGGTTAAAGATACAAAAAATGTTAGAGAACAACATTTTCTTAGATTAAAAAAATAATAGGAGTCTATTCTGATCATTTTTTTGATATCTTGAACTTTTTTGAACTCGCGCCCCAATTTACCGGTATTTTGGGGGGGACCCGCTTGGACTAACTTTTTTATTATTCATCCTAGATGGGGGTTGTGACATATCAAATCCAATGATTTTAAGGTGCTGATTACGAATTTGATGTTTATTTTTAGATAAATGTTACCTTTGAGTTACCAGTGGCTTTTGGTCCCGATTCCATTCCTAATAATATATGATAAGGAAAGTCGTGTGATGTTTACACCAGATTTTTTTTATCTGAAATATTGTTGTTGTTATTTTGCTATCTTACATATATTATTTTTGTATTCTACAATGACTAATCTCTTATGCATAATATGAATTACATAAAAAAATCAGTTTTACTAATTACTCTATGGCTTGAAAATTTCAAAGGATAAAACATAATAATGATTTATCTTTTTTTCCACTATAAAATAATTTACTATAAATTTACTTTTTCTGAAGAGCCTACTATTTGGAAAGGATTAAAAACTAAAAAATCCTATTACATCAACGTTTTAGATCTTGTAATGTATAGGTTTATTTTTTTTATGATTTATCTTTTCTGAGTATTTCATATAAAAGGTATTTCTTGATTTGTAAATATTGTCAAGTTTGTTTCTAAATAAACATCAAATTTTCCCTTGTTTTTATTTTGCAAAGTCAATGGGGAGGAAAAACACCGCGCGGAAATCAAGCTGTAGCAAATGGAGTACATAAATATAATCTCCTCGCCCGGCAGAGTCCCCATTTTTCAGACTTTCAGTTCCCTGTCGAATGCACAGTATATCATAGCGTACCCCATTGATTTTAGATACAAGATTGCATTATTTAATGCTTTACGGGTGGTTAGTGATGTCTGGTGTTGGTGGGTAGGATAAAGTGAAGCATGCTTTGCTATTGGTCTCCCTGACACTTCCTTATCACTTTTCCCAGACGTCTTTTGAATAACAGATCTTCTTTAAGCCAGAGGGTTTTCCTTCTATCTGCTGAAATCTAACCAACCAACAAAGCACCTACACCCACCTCAATGACCTCATCCAGCCTATGTAGGGTCGTTAATAGGCAGCAGCTCACGGGTTTGAATATGGGTGGTCATGGTCTTAACTTCCCTGGACATTGATCATCTTCACTTATCTCCTTACTTTCCCTTTCAAATTGGATGTAGTCTTATTGCTTTTACACATGACATTTATTTGTTACTTTTGTCAGTGTATCAAGAAAAAAATCTGGTGTAAACATCACACGACTTTCCTTATCTCCCAAAAAGGAGTCGAATTCCGCCACTGGTGACTGAACGGTAACAGATAACTAAAAATCAATGCCAAATTCGTGATCAGCACTTCAAAATCATTTAATTTGATATGTCACAACCCCCATCTAGGATGAATAATAAAAAAGTTAGTCCAATCGGGTCCCCCTACAATACCGGTAAATTGGGGCCGATTTCCAAAAAGTTCAAGATATCAAAAAAATGATCAGAGTGAACCCCTATTATTTTTTTAATCTGAGAAAACGTTGTTCTCTAACTTTTTTTGTATCTTTAACCAATTCAAAGAAGCGGTGCTTGCGGCCAATATTTGCGGCCCTGCGGCCGCAGAATGCGGCCGATTTCAACCAAAAGTTTCATGGTTCGTCTGGTGTATAAAATTATTTACCATACCAAATTTTAAGTCTCTAGCTCTTACCGTTCTTGAGATATCCTGTTCACACACACACACACAGACACACACACAGACACACACACAGACAGACGCACGGACCAATGGCTGAAAACCACTTTTTTGGTATCCTGAGGCTATGATTCGTCCAGAAATGTGAAAAGCTGGGTAGGTCAAATTTTCGACGAATACAATACTTTCCTTATTATAGGATAAGGAAAGTAAAAAATGTTAACATTGATTTCCTAACTCCAACAATTACTCCCTCTCTCTCTCTCTCTCTATCTCTCTCTCTCTCTCTCTCTCTCTCTCTCTCTCTCTTTCCCCCCTTTCTTTCTTTCTTACTCACCCATCTCTCTACATCTTTCCCATATCCTGATCTTCCCTCCTTCCATTGACCTTGCTTTCTCTCTCCTAGTTTCAGAATCGTCAGACTTCTAGACGTTGATAAATGTCATCCTCCCCTATATTGAGTTTATCTCCCTTCTCTTTCCCTTACTCGTTCTTTCTCTCTCTCTCTCTCTCATGTCTTCTTCCCATTCTCCCTCTCTAGCTTCTAAATTAAATACTTTATCTGTTTCATTTTTCAACTCTCTTCTTTTCATTTCTTTATTGTGGAATTTCCACCATTCCAGAAGTCTTAGATACCTAATAGCTATCATTCCAAGACCATCCTAACAAGAGCTTTCTCAGTACCTTCTCAGTACTTTGTGGTTCAAAGCATTTTATCTTTCATAAAAGTCAAGGTTTGAATCCATCATCAGGGTTTGAATTATATGAAATGGATTTTTTTCGGTTAATCAAATTATTACTTTGGTGTGATTTTCCGACTTGTTTTAGCTTGATTGTCAAAATAAATGCTGAAATAGTTAGTTTTTTTCATTACTGAAAGATAATTGTTACAGCCTTTTTTTATTTCGGAGCCATGAAAAAGCAGCAACTGTCGGTGGTGCCCTTATGGTTTGTGTTATAGCTCACCTATCCCGTAGTATGACTCCCCTCTGATGGACGATAAGTGTCATACTACTTCCCCTTTAGGTGCTGGGTCAGCACGAGCGCATCAGAAGACCCCATCGGAAGGTATTCCTTACAAAACAACTGAAACCAATTTTTTGTTGTTGCAATTGTTGCATAGTTGCTAATGAACAGATTTAATTAATCAACTTTATACACAATCAAAATAATGATTCAAATGACTAATGGCAGTTCTTAATCAGAATGTTAGTAATTATTTGCACTCCATAGTAAACTTTTACCTGAAATTCCAACGAGTCCTTACTCATTGTACTCGCGAGGTGTATGTGGACCTTTCACTTCCAAAGGTCTTTTGTAACCTAACATAACCAAATTTTGAATACAAATTTTCTGTCGGCTCGAGTATAATTTATGGTGTTTGAGTTTGATTTAAGAGCTATTTGTCATGATTATACGTTGCTGTTATTCTTGACGCTCTGTGATCACCTGATCAGCCTTGAAGTGGCCTTAAACTGCTTCAGGTGGTAGCAGAATCAAAAATTAAAATCAACATCAATTGAGCAATAAATCCTCAATTTTTTAATTGTAGTCTTATTTAAAAAAAATTAACCCTTCTCAAAATGTATCTCTTTTTTGGGATTTTATGAAAAGGTTTGTCTTAGATGAATTTACTTATTGTGCTTGGAATATTGCATTAAACCTTCATAAAATAATCCTGATCACAATTTCAATAATAGATTTCAATAATACACATTTGACAGTGTCCCTTTGAATGTGCACTGGTAGTCAAGTGGTTAACGCGCTAGTCTGGTAATCCAGGTTGCGTAAGGATTCGTTAGTTCGAATCCCACTCAGTGCATGAATTTTTCCTCATTAATTTGAGTTTGTGACCACATAATAATAAGACTCTGAGGGTTCGGTGGTAGAAAATGCTTTGAGCATTATCCTCGTCTGGTGGTTACCTTCCACTAAAAAGTATTATTATTATAGTAGGTACATTTTACATGTATGACGTTGGTATGTATGTAAAAATGAATATGTACGAATGGTTATCTAAGGATTTTAAGGGTTAATCTCGATTATTTATGAATCTTCTTGCAAAATGTTCAAGATTGAAGTATTTATGAAGACAAATGACCGTTTGTGAAGAGACGTGAACATCATCATCGTTTGCAGAATCGCGAAAAAGTTCAGAGTTAATTAATTTACTTTGCGAATTAGATCGCGCGCCCACACACGCTTGAAATTAATGCAAATATCTAACTTATAGTGGTGATAATGAAGTGCGCTGAATTTATAATATTGTACAGGGTGACACCATCTGTATCTACCACTGTTTTATGAAAAATTGTAAGAAAATCCTGATATAAAAACTTTTCAAAAAAAAAAAAAAAAAAAAACAGTGAGACATCCTCGAATACTGGTTACAAAACATGATAAATGTATATGTATACACTATCTATATTTCGAGTAAAAAGAAAATTCAGGCTAAAATTGTGCACTATAATACGGCTTCCCATTGCAAATTATTTTATTCACATCCAATTTGAAACGGAGAAAGGGATTGAAGACAAATCCCTATAAGTTATACAAATAGTGGTTTAACCTACAGAACTGGGGAAAGCTGTAGGCAACAAGAAGAGGAGGGGATGGGGAAACTAAAAGGGTTGGGGAGATGGGGAGGCAGTTAGCTTTCAATCACAATACTAACAAGCTTCAGGGGGCGAGAGAGAGAGAGTTGCACAGACGGAATGCATTTATATGGCTTGCACAATGCAACTGAGGCGCAGGGGGGTGGAGGAGGATAGAAGATTGCAAGTCACACGCGAAGGCTATGTAAATAAGTAATTTTATTTCTAGCTATGGCACAAATCAAATATTTGACTGACACTAATCATAACTACAGTTCGTGCCCCCCCCCCTGCTCACCCGCCCTCTGCTGTCAAATATTGACACTGAAACTTGACCTCGTGAGGAAAAGTGAGGGGCTGCTTTTGTAAACTTAATTACAGAAAATGAGCTAGACCCTTTAGTCTAGACTCAAATTGAAGCTGAGAAACTAGTGCTATTTATTTTATGAGGGCAAATACCGATTATTATTTAATTATTTTTCTACCATTCAAGAACAAGATTTTATACTTTGAAAGAAAGCCGACAGAATATTTTATCAGAAATTTTAGTTCCAAAGTAATGTTGAACTATGAAACAACAGAATAGGTATGTCCTAAAGATCTGATGCGAATGCTTTATCAAGTTTATCAAAACTTCATAAAAGAAAAGCTATATAGTTGAAAGCTAATGTTTTGGCACAGAGTTACATGGGTTTTTTTTTTTTTTTTTTTTTTGGTTAACTCGCTTTCAACTGCATGTCATATCACGACGAGGTGTTACCCTCATTCGCAGGAACCTAAACCTGCTACCACATTAACCTCACCACTGGGTTGGGCCGGAATGCCAGCATCACGAAGTCTTCACTCGCTGGACGTTGCTTAACTTCGGTGATCCAACGAGACCGGTGCATTCAACGCGCCATCGACGCTGGCTTACATGGTTTGAATTGGTTGAGTATCACAAAGCGGCACTTGCCTATAATGTCATTCTACCCTAATATTTTACATGAATAATTGTACTTTTTCCTATCATAGATGAGACCAGGTTCAAATTAAATTGAATTATAAAAAGGTCTATTCGATATGAAAAGTTATCGCTCAGTCGGTATTGCAGTCAGAAGAGCAAATAAGCAGAGTTCTCGATTTTGTAACTTTCAGGAAAAAATATATTTGTTTTGGCTCTGAGCGGAAAGCTGGGATTTTATTTTTTATTTAAACAAGAGGGATTTTTTTTCTTGAAAAAAAAAAAAGAGAAAATATCCCTCGCTATCAGTGGGAGACAGGGAAGGAGGGAGGGAAGAAGGGAGAAAAGTCTGGACCTGGCCTGCAGACGTTTGATGAAAATAAAAGACTTAATGATCCTCGGGGGAGAAGAAGAACTTTTGTCTTTTTTCCCGTTATTTTTTTGTGGTTTTCTCTGTCGAAAACTTGCATGGAATTCGTCAAAAAGATCCAAAATTGAACATTTTTCTTATTTTCTGATAGAGAAGATACTGTCGTGTTAGTTTGTGAAAAAAATGAGGCAGGAATTTATGCCTTAAGATGCTGAAAAATGTTTAGATATTAATACAGGGACGGTGTGTCGATAATTAACATAGCTTACAATTTTACTAACCATATCTTATTTATTTTATGTTCATGAAACTCTCAGTGTTCTATGAAAACTAGAAAGACTGTGACCTTACTATTAAAGTGGTGACGTGAGAATCGCCTAAAGAGCAGAAGAAGGTCTATCTGGGTTAATCCTGTTCGTTCTAATTTTCTAATTGCATCCAGACGTACGTGCAAGTGCACTTGGCCCAGAGCTAGGCGTCCTTAACAACTGCATCAGATCTCCAGACATGCTCAGTGGAGCTCCCTGCTATCTTGACTTGGCCACATTTAGCCAGGAGCGGTTACGTGCTCACTGACTATACGTGCCTTCACAGGGGGGAAATCTTTATAAATAATAATAGTATTTTTAAGCTTCCCCTGCCGGATCTCAATTTTTTTCTTTTCTCTTTTGTACAGAAGTTTTTGGACTTGTGCCTCCCTCTCCCTCTCTTGATCTTGTTTTTTTCTTTTCCCCTTTTTCCCTTCATGTCCTCTTTTCCAAATCAACTCTTTCTATTTCTTTTTTTTCTCTCTCTCTCTCTCTTTCTCATTTTTATCTCATATCTCTCTCTTTCTGTCCCACACAATCTTTTTATATTTATATTGGCATTTAAGACAATATTACCTCTGGCCTTCGACCGATAAAAAACAACATCTTTTTCCCTATTTTCCTCTTCCAACTTATCAATATCTTCTCCTACATTTCTCTTTGGAATATTTTCTTTATTTCCTTCGCCTTCTTCATCTCGTACGTGAATCGTTTCCAGAATAAACTTTCGATAGCTGTGTATAATGAAAAAAAAATGCCCTCTTTAGATTTTCCACTCACAGAAATCTCTTCTAAGATTTCTCGGAGCTTTCCAAATACATCTCCACCTCTCTTTTGCGCCTTCTCTTCTCTTTATCTACAAACATGTTATGTCCGTATTTTCCAAGTTTTTGTTTGCTATTTCTTTCTGATCAATCTTTATCGTTTGGTGCGCATCTTTGGTCTTTATTAGTTCTGTTGAAAATCCACTGATGCGGCAGGTTCTTTGTTTTCTACTATTCTAGGTGTATCAGGTGTATGATTGTGAACTGAATGTGCGTTATTTCAAGCGTCAACGAATCTTAGATTGTTCTTTCATTATTCTGCTACTTCTTTTTATTTTCCTTTGACTTTTATTTCTCAATGGAAACACTGTCAACACACATTTTTCTTGTTTTTTCCGGCTTTTTTTTGTTGTTAAAATGGGAAGATGTCAGCGAATGTGTTTCTCCTCAAATTAATGAAGAAATTGTTTTCTGGTAAATTACAACCAAGTACTTTTATTCTTCGGAAGTAAAAAAGGCCCCAAAGTTTTCTTGGGAAGTTTTCTTTTGAAAAGGTACTGTGTATATTTTCTTTCCATCCAAAGTCGTAACTTTATTATTAATTGTTCTTTTCTTTGTGCTTCTTTTTGTATTTTTCCTTGTTTTTCTTCCTCGGCTGCCAGAGTTATTAATTACTTTATGTCAATCATTCGGTTGCTGCAGGTTACCCACCTTTCCTGCTATAAGGAGCTTTTTTTATGTTCATTATTCTTTATAATGAACCTAATTATTAGGTATATAAAACTTAATTATTAGGTATATCTGCTGACTAGGTAAATATTTTTTTTTTATTTTTTTTTTTTAAGCTTTATTAGGAGGACAAACAGGCAACAGTATAAAATAAAGAAAAGAAAGGAAAAAAAAAAAAAACAAACAAATGACAAAATAAATAAGTAAAAAAGAAAATAACAATAATGTCCTACCTAAAGGGCGGGGTTATTGCCTGTGGCAATCTCTTCCACCCAACCCTAAATATTGACCTCTTCGGGAGGAAAAAGAGGCACAAATTGAAATATGAAATTGAAAGAGAATGGCTTTTACTTCATGCAGAAATACAAATTCTGATCATGATCAAGAATAAATTAAGTGAAAGACTAATGTGTTCGATAATTTTCAATTTATTGTTATTTTATCAGTTATCAAATCAATAATCATTAATCCTAATAGTCACTGTTCAATCATAATGGATTTTAATTTTTTCTTTCCTGCATTTCTCTGTTTCAGCTTCCTCAGTTTTGAGTCTGTTGATGATTTTGTAACCCACATTGACAAAAGTAAGTATACCTTATGAAGTTCCACATTTTATTATTATTTTATTTTTTGTTATCTAATTTTATATTTTTGATAATATTAAATTTACTAATCTTTGTGAATTCCGCTCGATGAGTCATCCAACAAAACGTTACAATTTACAATAGCACATAACTCAATATCATCAGTAAACCCAACTTCTTGAAAACTCGGATCTTTCGTCCTTAACCTCTCAACCCTTTATTTATCTCTTCCTTCGTCTGCTTTCACTAGTTCCCTCTCTCTCTCTCTCTCTCTCTCTCTCTCTCTCTCTCTCTCTCTCTCTCTCTCTCCCTTTCCCTCTCTCCTTCAACCTCTTTTTCAACTTTTTCCAAGATTTCTCACCCCCCTCCACCCTTGACCTCCACGCTGCGCTGCTTTATACCTAAGGTAAACAGCAATACATAATCTCAGAATAAATATTAATTCACCAAGTGGTGAAACTCTTCCCTCCTCTTCCTATATTTTCTGCCGCTACAGGATCTCGGAAAAGTGGAAAGTTTTTGTGTACCCTCTCACCTCTGTATACAATCCTCTGCTTTATGAACCCCCCCTTCCCTTTCCCCCCACTTCCACTCTGTGGACTTTCCTTCCCCCCACCCTATATATAGTCTCCCTGTCTATATTTACGCCTATATATAGTCTCCCTGTCTATGTACACTGCTCCCTCTATGTCATTTCCCTACGCACCTCTCTCTTCAATATCCACTCTCCTTGTTTATATTCATCCCCCCCCTTATGCCACTTCTCCTGCCTCTCTTTACCCCCTATGTACGCCCTATGTGGTTATGTTACATTCATGTACACACTTTTCCTATTTACACACGCATCGCTCCTCTGAGAAGAGAAGTACATGACTGAGTGTGGTGTGAAAATTTACAGGAACTCAAGTATTTGTATAAAGTGAAGGGATTCTTCATCCAGAAATTCCTTCAGGTAAGATTCTCGACCTGATTTGTGCAATAACTTAATAACTAATAACTATGCAGGTGGTGTGGTGGTCTGATCGTATATAAAAACGGTATTTTACTCCTTACCTATATTAGCTAGGTATTTAAAGTATAATTATTATCTTCTTATTCTTTATTATTATCTTCTTATTCTTCCCATATTTGTGTTACTACTCAAACTGGCTTTACTAAATCTACGCTGAAACCGGGACTTGAACCACCGACCTCCAGGTTTTTTTTTTTATTTATTTAATGTGCATCAATTAATAATTGTTAACACAGTACAAGGGAGTTAGTAAATACAATAAATACATATAAATGGGTCATTTTCATTTATCTTGGGCAATTGGATTTTTTCAAGTCATGAACGTTACCTTTTTCCTAAACAATTTTTAGGCTCAGAAGACTAAGACAAATACCTTTGAGCAAAAGCTTTCATTTAGAATATTTCTAGCAGCTACCTCTTCACACAAAATTACAAAAACTTAACGTACCAGGTGTCGTTCATGACCACGGGTAACGTTCATGACGGTAACGTTCATGAGTAACACGCCACTAGAACAATCTTTTCTCGATAAAAGAATATTCACTTTACAAAAAAAAATATTTGATTGGAAAGAGGACATGCAGAAGAATTAAAGAAATACATTATATATTAAAGAATCATTACAATTTATTTAAAAAACCGCGTAACGTTCTTGTCAAAAAAAATTAGACCCACCATTGTCCCTCACTGTACTGCATCCAACATCCAACTAACAGGAAATTTCAAAACAAAAACAATGTCATCTGTAAGAAGCAAAATGGCGGCAGCTGCTAGCTTCTCATTCTAAGGGTTTTTCAAAATGGTTTACATTTTTTTGGGGGTAACATTCATGACGGAGATTTTTTTTTCTTCGTAGGGACACAACTTTACACGTCTGTAGAATGAGGTGAACATTATTATTTTTATGAAAACTAATGGTCACATCCTAAATAAACTGTATTTTTCTCATTTATATTGGATTTTGGTGAAAATAATGGGGAGAAATGCATTTTTTTCTATCAGACACAGTAAAATCTTAGACTAAGGGACACCTAAAATATCATGAACGTTACTTACATAACTGGCAATTTAGAGTCTCCACATTAGTTTAAAAGACAATTTATTATTGTAATTTATAAAAAAAATTGTTTCCTATGTGATCAAATAGATTTTAGTCATATATCCCTATTATTTTCACATTTATTAAAGGAGAAAGGTTGCGGACTTGATATGCCCAAGATAAATGAAAATGACCCAAATAGTAAAAAAAAAAAAAAAAAAAAAAAAAAAAAACAGACTTTTTATAAAATCCATAGCTAGATTTCATCTGAATCGCAGGACAAGAAGTCCTGAATGGAATAGAAAGCTTTTTTCTTTAGAAAACAGATAATTATGGTTTTGAAAGTCTCAGATGGCATGTCTCTGATATGAAGTGGGATTTTATTAAACATTGAGATTGCAAAGTAGTTAGGACCATTTCGTGCTGCATTTACACGGTGATTGTTTGGCCTCAGATTGGATTTATGCCTTGTGTTGTGTGAATGGATTTGTTCAGAGGATGTATATTCATCTTTATGTTTTTTAATATGTAAAAGGCACTGTAAAATGAACATGCAAGGTAGTGTTAGAATATCTAGGCTGATGAAAGTTGGTTTTGCATGTTCATTGTATGATTTATTGCCTAGGATACGGATTGCTTTTTTTTGAAGGATAAAAAGTTTTTGGTTGTAAGATGAGTGGCCCCACAAAAGTATTCCGTATGATAGAATGGAGTGAAATAAACCGTAGTAAGCATTTTTTAAGGTGGTAAAGGAGACTTGATTTTGTAATCTCTGAAGCAAAAATAAACGGCTACTTAATTTTCCCGCCACGCAATCAATGTGAGCATGCCATCTGAGCTGTGGGTCGAGGTAAAAACCTAGTAGTTTTACGCTGGAAGGGTTATTTGGAAAGTTTATTCCGCGTAGACTGAAAACGATTTTTTGAGTTTTTGTTGCATTCAGGTGTAATCTGTTGCTATTGAACCATACCTGTGCCCGTTCAAGTACCTGACTACTCTGTACAAATAAGTCATCCTCTCGAGTGCTTTGTACAAAAAGGGTGGTGTCGTCTGCAAAAATCATCTCATTTGCCTCTTGTGGCAGGTTAACTGGGAGGTCGTTTATATAGATCAAGAACAGGAGAGGCCCCATAATGGAGCCGGTGGGAATTCCTGTACTTGTAGTTCTTGACTTAGAGGTTTTATCCCCTAGTATAACCTGCTGTTGTCGCCTCTCCAAGTAGGATGACATGAGTTTTAAGCTCATATAATTAAACTTATAGTGCTCAAGTTTTTTATTGAGGATAGAATGGTTTAAACATTCAAAAGCTCTCGACAAGTCGCATAGGGTAGCGTGTAGAAACATTTTTTTATCGAATGTGGATGATATAAAAGTATTGAAGAAGTCTACAGCATCTGTTGTTGATAGAGCTTTGCGGAATCCGAATTGTTTAGGAGATAAAAGATTGAAAAAGTTGAGGTATGAGATGATTTGGTCAGATAGGATTTTCTCTAATAATTTACTTAGGACTGGTAGGATTTGAATTGGTCTCCAGTTTGAGACAATGTTGACGTCACCTTTTTTGTGTTTTGGGTATATTAGTCCAAGCTTTAGACATTCAGGAAATGACCCTTCTTCTAAACAAAAGTTTATGAGCTTAACGAGCACAGGTGTAATCAAGTCTTGTATGGTAAGAATTAGTTCTAAGTTAAGACCATATATGTCTCTTCCTTTTTTCTTTGATAACGAGAGAATGGCATTATATACAGTGTCCTGAGAGACCAAGAGGAAATAGAATTCTTCGTCAACATGATTAATGTTCACATTCGAGGCAAGGATATCGGAAGATATAGTAGCGGGGGGCAGGCTGTTTACAATTATAGACGGAGCGTCGCAAAAGTTGTCATTAAAATTGTCAGCTGATAGAATGCTGTCTGTTTCTTTAATTTTATTGTTATGATTTTTTATGATATCCCATATAGTTTTGTTAGGATTTGAGGAGTTTTTTATGAGGCTATCATTATAAGACAATTTTGCAATTTTAATTTTTTTCCTATAAAATGAACGCAATTTACCCCTTTGTTCAGCTAAGGCTTTTGTTGGATGGCAAGAATGTTGTTCACTTAAAAGTTTTAATTCTGAGCGTATTTTTTTAAGTTCATTTGTAAAGGTGAAACTGGGCCTCCGCTTACTTGAGATTATTTTTGATTGTTCAGGGAAAGCTATTTTAGCTGCATCTGATATATTTGATTGAAAAGTACTAAACTTATAATTTATGTCCTTGTCTAGCCTGTCCACATAGCTCCAGTCCAAGTTGTTAATAATATTACGGAAAATTATCTTCCGAGGTTCAGATATTGGTCTCGTTTTTATTATTTTTTTTTTCTTGGTGTTTGTGCAATGGTCTGTTTTAGGAATTGTTAATATTTGGGAGCTATGGTCAGATAACCCTGGGTCGAACTGTACTATTTTGAAATTGTCAGTATAGAAGTTTATTAAAAAATTGTCTAAAATACTATTTTGTCTCGTGCTTTGAGTTACAGTTAATATGAAACCATAGGACTTTATGAGCTCCGAGAAAGTTTTACATTCAAAGTTATCTGGGGTTTCAAAATGGATATTCCAGTCCCCACATAGTACTATTTTTCTGTTGATAACAACCTGAGTGGAAAGGAATTCTTCAAAGAGATCATAAAATTCCTTAAATTTATCTGGTTTAGGAGACCTATATATACAAAAAACTGAAATACCAAGTCCTACCAACCTGACACCTGTTATCTCAAAAATTGAGTCTTTAGATAGTGTTGTAGGTAAATCAATTAATTTAAAATTGTAATTTTTCTTTAAATAAATCAAAGTACCCCCATAATATTTGTTTTTTACTGGTTTCCTGGAATATGAGCTCACCACAGCATAATCCTTCATTCCACAGTATTGTTCATCCCCGGGACCCAACCAATGCTCTGTTATGCAGATAACATCAGGCTGTAGAGACCCCGGGTCAAATAAAGATTCAAGTTGGTCTACTTTCCTTCGAAGGGACTCTATGTTTAAGTGAAAAAAATTCAAATCAGAATTATTCCGTGGTGAGGTCATATTATTTTTATGAGGGGAGGGGTATGAAATCTTAGTGGTAGAGATATGAGAAGGGGGGCGGGAAGTAGGTGGGGTTAGGTTATGTTGACTTTGAATGGGATAAATTGGTATAAGATTTCTAGTATTTCGACCAACAACATTATCATCGACAGTATAAGAAGGTATGAGTGATACATCAATTACATCATAATCATAAAAATGAATGTATCGCTCTGTCTCCGTATTATAAGGTAAGCATGAAATAATACTATGACTAGTATTAGGATGCACATGAGAATGATAATTATTGCGAGAGTTAAAATGGTTAAGGGACGGGTGAGGGGGACGTTGTTTAAAATTATATTGATTGGTCTGTTTGGTTGACTTTTTGAAAAAACAAATTTGGTAGTTTGATAGTAGATAGGGGACTATTATGGACTACTTGGTCAGTAAAAGAGTTTATTGGCGAGACATGCGTCAATTGGTAATAATTACTTGAAGTATTTAGGAAATTTGGGGTAGAATATTTATTAGGGGTTTGGCATGTGTAGGTGGAATCATTGTTTATATTATTTAGGCTCAGATCAGGAAAGAGTACAGTGCTGTTCATAATATTTGTAAAGTAAGATTCATCCTGTTGTGGATCAGTGAGATCAATCAAATCCTCGCAAATAATGCTTGAAATGTTATCGGAGTAAGGAGCGAGTGTTTCATTGACTTGGTCAGACAGTAATTTATAGGATGATGAGCTAGGGGGGAGTACTTTTGCACTGATTTTCTTATTAGTCACAGGATTTGAACCTGAATACTTATCCATAATAACCATTTTAATTCTCTTACAAAGTTTAATTTTACCTGCATTATTGAAATGTAATCCATCTATTTTATAGTCTTGATACTTAACAAATCTAGTTGGGTCTAAAAAGTGAAGGTTGGATATATTAGACTGGAGATAACGTTTCAGCTTTGCGTTAAATCGCTTGATGTGGAAGTTGAGTTTCTTGTTATCATATCTGCACGGCACGCCGACAACACAGAGCATCTTGCAGTCCTTGAACTTGCTGATGAGGGTGTCTAGAGAGTCTTGGATCGTGCGCCACTCCGTGCAGCAGATGTCATTGGTGCCGCACATCATAATCACACAGTCCTGCTGCGCCGGGGAGACGAGGCTGGGAGATTGGGCGTGTTGTTCTGCTAAACCATAGAAGCCAACACCGGGCTGAAAAACAGCTTCTGTGCGGCAAGTTCTGGGCATTATGGTAGTGAGTTCTGATGTTAGGCCTCTTACATGACTATCACCAACTATATGGCAGATAAATTCGCCAAGATCTAACTTTTGTTGTAAGGAAGGTTTTTTTATTGTAGGGTTGATGTCAGAAGAATTTCTCATGTCCTCATTATGAAGTAAAAATATGGTCTCATAGGATGATACCTTCTCTCTCAGTTCATTCAATTCAATTTCTTGTTCGAGTATCTTATTTAGTAGGCCCTCTTTCATAGTGCACCAGTCTGCTTGAGTGTATGATATAGGTGCACCCGTGTTATGAGACGGGCCAGGTCCAAAGATAGCCAAGTCATAAATGCTAGTAGAACTATCATGAGTAGAGTTGAGAACTTGCTGATTATCTGGAGGAGTGACCTGTGGCTTGAGGTTAATGTTGCAAGAAGCTGCTTCCTTAATTGGGAATAAACTATTTTTTTTAGTAGATTTAGATTTGACAGTGGCATTTGTTTTCTTATAATTAGTTATTGCCAATTTTTTTTGGTCATTAGTTAATTTTGTTATCGATATTGGAGTATCTTTAATGTAGGTTACAAGACATGTAGGTTACAAGTCCGTCGCCTTATCGATCAAGTTACTGCGATCGGTTATATAATTTACTTACTCACACTTTACTCATAGGAAGAAATATTGTTAAAAAAAAATATATCAGAGCAGTTCAAATATGAAGTATCTATAAATCTAGTCTTTCACGTTTTTCCACTAGACAACCCAAAACCATGTTCATATAAAAATAGATTTATATGATGATGGGAGTCATCAGCTTTAGATTGAGAACATTCATACCCTAATCGTCCAAAATCACGCCTTCCAAACATACAAACTTACACCTAGCTTGTTCTGTTCAACCATAGTGAGTATTGTTCAACGCCAAAAACCAATAGTGAATGAAAAAAGATTTACAATATCTTTGACAGAATAAAAAAGAAGTTCACTCTGCACACAGGAGGGCATAGAGGGAACACAACACAGAGGTTAATGTTGACGAAGGTGAGCATACTAGACTGGCATGTGTGCTCTCAACACACGCGGAATTTTATCCCAGGGTTTAGTTTGAGGTCTCGCTGTTTCCAAGAAACTTGTGAAGGAGAAAGATGTGGGAAACTCATGTAAACATGGGAGGGAATAATATTTGCTGAAATCTATACACATACTGAAAACCAATAGCTAACCCCTTGAGTGTAGAGCGGCTTTTGCCTAGGAGTTATTCATGATCGGTGATGTGAATGATTGTTTGAAGACATTTGAGACACAACCATGTAGGTAGTTTCTTTTAAAACTCGCTACCTGCTAAGTACACATGACATCAAAAGCTTGATGTCATTGCATGGCTTTAGTTCAACTTTATTTGTCTGTCTGCTAAAAAGGTAGTTATTGAGTACCTACTAAGGTTTTTGTTTAAGCAAAGTTACAATTCTGCTTTCTTGTCCGTATACTTTGTCTTCTGACCAAATCAAATGTGTGAAGAAAGTAACACACACGCTGATAAGTCCACAGAACTACCCGAGGTCAAAGATTATCGCTATAAATAAAATTGAGATACCAATATTTTTTGCCCATCCATTTTGTAAGCTGAAATGCTCATACGGCCCACACAAATAGCCCGAGTAGACAATTTGAACAAATTGTCTGAACGGACATAAAAAACTCAGGAGAGGATAATAAAGAAAGTGCCTGGAGGCAGTCGAAATTTGAGCGGAGGAAAAAACCTCTCGAACTATGATAATGTATCTCACCTAAGCTTTCCCCGGGAAAGATAATGTAATCTAGCCGTAGCGAGCGGGGAATACCCGTCCTGATAACTTTGTCGAACAAAACATCGATGTACTTTTTGTCCTCATAAAGGAAAACTTTTCCGGTCCGTGTGTAGGGCCAGGCCAACTCTGAAGCTTTCAAGTTGACAGATTTCCTCCTGCAGCTGTGGTCAAAGATAAATCAACTTTAAATTGTCATAAGTTCTTTTTACCTCAATTCTACCTCAATAAGTTGGTATGTAGACTATGAAGGTTGTACTTTAATAATGAAGAAATATTAAAGAGCATGTTAATTTAGCCTACATAAATATTACGTAATTAAGTATTCCTACCCGCTAGTGCTTTAGCATTCCTAAAAAACAAAAAACAAAAAAACAAGCATTTAAGATGAGAAACCATGCGTAATTTACATATTAGGTGATAGGGAATCTCCTAATGATGGCCTTGGGCGCTAGGATAAAGTTTTAGTCGGAAAACTTTTTGATTTCACCAATGGGATTGTTTGCTGAGGACTTAGACAGAAACGAATGCCTGACTGGATCCCGGGGTGGTATGTAAATGTGGTTGCTTATAACAATGTCAAAACGGCGCTACTCTGAGACCTCTGTGAGTTTGTAGCGAGAAGTTTGCAGAACTTTTCCCCGGCCCCCCGCCAGCCAGAATTACGGTGTTAAATTTCTATTACAAAGCAGAAACAAAAAAGCCAATGCATGAAACGAAAGTTTATAGGAAAAGCTTTTGAGAGTTGAGAGTGATCTTATTTTCAATTTCAATTGTTTGATGTTTGGAATCCACCTGCACTAACTTTTTGCAGACCTCTAACTGCAAAAAAATGTTTTTTAATCCTAAATTTACTATAAATAAAACTACGGAACAAAAACTGTTACAATGATCACTAGCTATTTAATCAATGAATTATTACACTCATCAGCTAAGCTAAATTTTTTGACATTACAAAGACTCGAATCCCGATCTCTTGTCATCTTGTCTCCTCCACTAACTACATGCTTAGCTACTGATGAATTGAGCTTGGTGATTATAGGCCATATAGATAAAACTAGTCGTGAAATATTTAAATTAACAATAACAATACTAAGGATGCATTTTGCATTGATCATACATATCTTCACGCTACTAACAAACATCGAAGCAACCAAAATATGTTAACCCCTCAGAAAGAATATGCAATACAACACTGTGTGGTCTATGTGAAATTGTTGTAATATACAACATATTGTACAATGTACACAGTCATGTATTGCTGTTTCCGAAAAACAGACACCTCATTTGTTTTGGTATAAAACATGTACTCCTCCTTCAGACAGGTATAAAGTTCTCACCGTTCTATAGACACGTCCCGCGGCGGTGTCTCCCATCAGATGTCTTTCTTCTGACCCGTCCCGGCTTCTGTCCCTAGCTACACCTAGTGTGTGTCTGGCGGTACAATGTCGCTGACATAAAAGACTAGAAACTTCCTGATTGCGATAGCGTTTTTTGTCAGCGAGGTTTTGTGACGACACAGAGGTCCCATGTGCGTTATTCCGCGGTCGCCGTCGGTCATCCGGAAAAAGTAATACTTTCTGATTTTTTTTTGTATAATACTTTCTAAATCTTTTACTATGTAGGTACGAGTACAAAACAGCAACTCTCTTTGAAGCGTATTCCAGAGCTGATGAATTCATAATACATTAATAATAATTGTTTGCAATTATAAGAAAATTACTCCATTCAGATCACAATCTAGGACCTCTTAAACTTATACCTCAGAAAGGGACCTACAATCTATAGGACTTACAAAGTCTTTGCTTATTCGAATCACACAAGAGTCACAAAGACTCAATATAAAACACATTAGTATTGGACCCATTCTCTACATGGCTATTGCACAGCATAGGTTACAGTTTAGGTATTTTGTCGGGAGATGACAAATTACAGCTCCGAAATCTAATTACATTGAAAGCAAAGGAATATCGGGAAGAAATATATCGCATTTCCCCCAGCTAGAAATCTTTCACATGTAGGTTCTACATCGCTTCCCTCTCTTTCTCTCTGTTGTCTTTTTCACGCTCTCTCTTTATTTTTCTCCCCTTCCTATAATCTTTCTCTTCACTCTCTCTCTCTCTCTTTCTCTCTCTTTCTCCTCTCTCTCTCTCTCTCTCTCTCTCTCTCTCTCTCTCTCTCACCACATTCTTTAAATGCCACTCATTTCTTGATCTCTATTTGTACCTCGTATCTCCTCTTTCCCTCAAGGACCTTCCTTTATTTATCTCTTTTCCCTCCTCTTTTTCACTATTTATCACATTTTTTCTCTGATACTATGTATCTTCTTTCTCTCACTCTCCTTTTTTGTATACTGTCTATCATTTTATCGTTTCTTTACTCTCTCTCTCTTCCTCAATATTAATCACTCTCTACAATTACATTAAGTACCTATTGGATTTCTAAAAATAAGGAGGCTTACAGGTAGATTTTAGACACATTGCACCATGCCAAATTTTGGTAAAAATTCTCGAGGTCGAGGAGTGAAAATTTTCTTCATGATTCTGTAATGTTACTTCAGTTTTCTGAACTACACAGTAGGTATTTCAGAAAGCATTCTGCTATATTGTTTAATCCAGTGTTTCCTGCACTAGTTCGATCTCATTTCACCTCCAATGAGCCACCACGTACCCATATGTTCCCCGTGTATTCTCCCAGGAGACAGTTTCTGAAACAAAATATAGAAATATTAAAACTTTCGAGATCCTTAAGGAATACTTGTGGGAAAGAGTGGAAGACGAAAAGAAACAGAAAGGAATAAAATATGAAATAATAATTTCAGAGAAAAGCTCTGAAAAATAAAGAGATATTGAAAGAAGAGTATAAATAAATATTAGATAGACAAGAGAGAAGAGAAGGAATTGAGAGAAAGAGAGAGAGAGTTTAGGGGATTAATGCGATAGAGAGAGGAGGATGGAGAGGATATGTGTGTGAGAGAGAACGAGAGATAAATGGAGGCAGGGAAAAGATGGAAAAAAACAAAGGACCAAACGAAAGATATTGAAAGAAGAGTAAATATCAGTTAAGAAAGAAAAGGAGAGAGAGAAAAAGAGAGGAAGTTAGGGAGAGAGAGAGATAAACTGACCCTAATCTTAGGGCGGGGGCGTAATCAGGAGGGGGGAGAGAGCATTTGACCTCCTTCCTCTAATGTCCCGGAGTATGCAATACCTGGGAAGCAATAATCTTTTTTATCATCCCTGCCCTTATGTATGTGATATGCTAGGTCCCTTTGCCCAGTTAATATGCTCGTTTATATACCAATGAATAAATCACTGTGTGCACAATATGCAGGAATCTACAGTGTGTATTCATAAGTGATGTTTATAACGGGTGGCCAAAAAACCGATTGAATTTGTTTTTAAAATAATTTAGTTAAAACCAAATATGTTGCAAATATTTTCAGTAGTTTTAATTAATTGGTTCTTTGAGAAAAGAAAAGAAAAGATTTTACTAGAAATGCGTTCATCCAAAAATTCAAAGACCTCGAGTTTTTTTACCTACTGAAGATATTTGCATCAAACTCCGAGGAAATATAAAGAATATTGTTGAAATTTCTTGTGCAAATTTTCGATCTCGTAAGAAGAAGTCTTTAAAAAAACAAAGCTAGTTTGGTTTTTTGGTTCACCCGGTATATATTACCATGTGTTTCGCCCGTAAGTACTCAAACTGTACTGAGATAGTATTACATACATATTTATAAAAATTTACATTCCTGCGTTTATTGTATTACATCCTGTGGACTAGTGTGCTGCAATTCTTCCTAAGTTATTTCTTTCTCTGAACTCAAGTACATCCCTTATGCCCTATGAACGATAATATGTTGCATATCTAGGTAATTATGGTTGTATTGTATCGTATCATTTTGTATGCTAATTTTCTTAGTTATTCATTTTGTATGTTGCCAATTATCAAACATTATTAATAATAAGATACAAACTACCAAACATTATTAATAATTAAAACCTACCAAATGGGCCTAGAAACGCATTTTCACCATCAGCAAAGTACTCTCCTTCATTCCATTAACGCCCTAAACCAACATAATATCTTTCCGAAAATCCCAAAATAAAAACCCATCCCTTTGCTACACCTCAGAACACCCAAGGTAGAACACACTGCGCCCATTAAACGCTCTAGTAACATCCCGGTATTCACAATAGCTATCAAAAAGAACCAACATAAAAGACGTTAAAAAATATGATGGATGGTCACTTTTCAACTTTTCTCGCCGGAACGGGTGCCTAACAAAAGACATTGTCTGGTGTTCCTCCCCCCGTACGTCGGAGTAATGGCAGCATTTTTCATGATTACTTGAGTTTATTATTTGTTCATAAATGTCGGTGGGCGTATCATGATTAATGATGGACTCAGGGCCCGGGGGTCGGGGTTCGATACTCCCGGGTCTGCTGTGGCCGTGGGTGGTGAGCGCTCGATACGAGGGAGTGAGGGGACCCCTGGGGGGGACCCTGTGCAACTTCTCCTTTTCTGTGTTATATTAGATAAACAGTTGATACTGATCTAGATTTTAGAGATTGGACTGATGGGCGGAAGTGTTGTTATTGATTTGGGTATATTACGTAAGAATATAAGAAACAAAATAAGATAAACATAGGCTTCAATAATAATTAGTACTAGATAATTAAAATAAATCAGTGAAACATAGGACTGCAGGAAGAAAACTCACTAGAAGATTCTATTTTATCTCATTTTATTGAGAGTCAATGGATTATTTTCCTCTAAATTATTGACTTTATTTAAAAAATAATTTTCACTTTTCTAGTGTGCCATTTTATAACTCATCCCACCTTTGACTATTATTTCTACAAAAGAGTGTCCCTATATTTACACAGATTCTGTTTGAAATATCCGGCAATACGCCACTGATCACAATGTTGGTTAAAATAAGACCTAGTAAGAAGGAGAGGGGGAGGGAGGGAAATTATTGCTTATTTTCCTTAGGTACCTGCTTCGACCCAAGTCATTATTATGTTTTCTTTAGTCTCTTCCTCCCTCTCTTTCTTTCTCATTCCCTCTCTCTTTCCTTCTTCTCTTTCTCTTCTTACCAAACTTACCTCTTCCTTCTCTCCCTTATCTCTCTCTCTCTCTCTTTCTTTGTCATTCCCTCTCCCTTTTCTTCTCTTCTTTCCAATCTTACTTCTATACCTTCTCCTTCCTTCTCTCCCTCTTCCCTCTCTCTCTCACCTTCTCTCCCTTGTCCCTCTCTCTCTCACCCTCTCCTTCTTTCTCTCCCTCATCCCTCTCTCTCTTTCTTTCCTTCTCCGCTTTTTCTCTCTCTTGCTCGCTCGTCTTTCTCATTCCCTTCTCTATCTCACAATTTTCCATTTTCCCATAACTATTCTACTACTCGAAGAAAAACTGCATACACGAATGCGCACAGTAAGCATGGTAGAAACAATGTTGGAGCTCCTGCTCTCTGATCAATTATGTAAAGTACCTACTTACTATCTTACACGAAAACTTAAGCTTCACGAATTATTTACAACATTCAATGGAGCCTTAGAGTAAATATAATGTGGAGGAGCCATTATGTAATTCCTGGGGGGATCCATTTATTGACATTACCTGCAAATAGTGTACAGTTAATGTACAGTGTTACAGTAGGATATAATTTTCTCACCTTAATGAGATACTTATATTACTCATGGTTGCGGTTAATAATAGGGTTAGGTACAACTTTATAGGTATCACATTCATCGGGTAGAAATCTGTTGCTTTTTAATAAAAAGCTTCAATGACAGTTTTTGTGAATTAAAATTAATTCCATTCTTTGTAATCAATGAATATGGAAATAAATATGTATAGGTATGTAAATTGTTTTACATTAGGTAAAATAAGAAAAAATGAGAGATATACCCACAAATCAATTTGTTTTATGAAGACAGCTTTTAAACTTTTGACTAGAACAGTTTCATGTCATGCAACTTGTGATTGACAAAGATTAGATTCAAATACAAAATGCTTTTTCTTTTGGGTGTGTTTCTTAAAAAGCTTTGTGCAGTATAATGATAGGTGTCTTCATTGTCTCTGGTTGGAACAAATTTTCTGCAGATATACAAAAAACCTAATGAGAAAGTCATCGAAAATGTCCCAAAGATAAGAATAGGTGGAGCCGAGTGTTATAATTGTCGAGTAGAAGATTTCAAGATAGGAGACCAACTAATGACAGAGGAAAGAAAATAAGAAGGAGCTGGAAGGGACATTAGCAGGAGAGAGGGAGAAAAGGTAAGCAGAAAAAACTTGAAATCCCTCAGACGAAATCTCCCCAGAAGTCTTAGTCCTCTACAAATTAAATTACTTTCATTAAGACTCCACTAAGATATGACACCCCCCCCCTGATCTTACATTATACTTTCGTCTTCAAGGTGTACTTGAAAATTTAATGTTAGGTAATTTTATTTATTTTTATCATTACTTTTTCTGTCCTCTGGGAAGAGTGGAATGGTATTTTTTTCTCTCTCTTTGGTACTCCTACTTTTTCCATTTGAAATAATATAAAATGTTCTTTAGTTTCTTGAACAGGGTGAGTTTGTTGAAAAGTTGAACCACACATGCATTAAGTATATAATTTTATATTGAAAAGAATCTGGAGTTTATTAAGATTTTAGAAAGTAAAGAAAATATCAATCTCAATCCTTATCATTTTGTTACCAGAATCTATAGAGCTCACAAAAAATAGTGCACCTTTGTACTTTATTTCTTATAGTAACAACGATTTTATAATGAATAAATAATTACAATTACTAGGTAGAAAAGAAGCTTTTTTTTTGTTATAAATTTGTAATATTAAAAAATTATATAATTATATTTATATATTTTTATGCTTACTGATTTTTGACCTTTTTTTTAATTTCTTCAAATTATCAACTAATTTTTAATACACTTGTTATTTTTAAATATGAATTGTTAAATACGACACTTAGCAACTCTAAGATTTCAAACTGAAAGATAAACGTCATAATTATATATGTACTTTTTCACAGATAGGAAGCATTCCACGTTTTATTCTCTCTAATTATGTACTTTCAGAGAACCCTGTAGGTATTATGATCATTTTTTGTTAAAATGTAATCAGGGCTTGAAAAAAAAATCTAATTGCTAATTTGTTTGTTCTCCTCATTCAAGTGCAACTTTTCTCTCCCTTCTTCTCCCTTTCCTCCTCCTCCTCCTCGTCCTTCTTCTTCTTCTCTCCTCCTCTTCCTTCTCCTTCTTCTCCCTCTTTGTCATCATCTCTCTTCTCTTTCTTCTCCTCCTCCCTCTCTCATAATCCCCCTCATCACTATCCTGTTCTTCCCCTTTCCTCCTCCTACTTCTTCTTTCTCTTTGTCATCATCCCTCTTCTCATTCTTCTCCTCCTCCTCCTTCTCCTGCTCCCCCTCCTCCGTCTCTCATTATCCCCCTCATTATTATCCTCTCCTCTTCTCTCCATACTCTCCCTCGCCTTTCTCATTTTCCTCCCAAGACTCCTGATTATTGTTGAGCACTTGTGTATAGTTAATGATCCGTGCAATGCGTCTAATGTAATGTTTTGAGATTCTGTCCCTCCCTTAAGTATACCTTGTTTATTCTTACCTCTCTTTTGTACATAATATATTTCCCTTTTGGACTTTGTATTTATTTTCTTTTTCTCTTTTTTACTCGTTTTTCTTTCCTTTTCATTTTATAATTTCTCTTTCTTTTGTACCTGATTTGACATTCTTCTTTCTCTCCCTCTTTTCCATACTTTTATAATATAATTTTATTACAAATAAAGATATACCATAACTACTACTTCTACATTTTTCTCTCTACCCCCTTGTGTACCTTATAATAGTAAGGTATAATATCTGAGTACTTGAGATTTTCTTTCCTTGGAGTGTTTTCTTGTCATTAGAAAGAAGAGTAGTTGTGTCTCCACTTGTAATGAGCTCCCTGATGTAATGTGTCCCTGGATGACACTTATAACTAATGTGCTTCGTTTCTATTAAAGAAAATTAGTCTGGAAGATCATATACAGTTGAATGGAAAAAATTGTATCTTTACACTAAACTCACATTGTTTAAAATAAGTAGGTATAATTCTGTACTTGAAACTTAAGGACGAAATTAATAGACAAAATCGAGATCTTAAGTCATGACATTAGCATCGGTTTTCACCATCTAAGACAATGCACAAATCGAGACTGAGCTCCACAGAGGTATTACAAAAACGTTGATCCGCCCTACCACTAATTATAATCAATAACTCTATGCAGAATCAAATGGCTAATGGCCAGTTCTGTTCTTCCATTAAGGACAATGTAACTACTAGATATACAATTCATACTCCTTGAACAAATAGGGGCAAGAAGGCCAGGAATTTGAGTATTACAGACCTCTCTTTAAATAAATATTCATAAGAAAATAATACTTAAATGGTTCCTATTTGTCTTTGTAATGAAACAATAGATAAAGTTCTCATAAACACACTCTGCAACATTAACTTACCAGCTCTTACGATGAGGAGTTTTCTCATAACTACTCGTATAACACTTCTACATCTAGAAGATGCTGAAGTTCATTCAAATAAAACTTCTTGTGCTCTCATTCAAAATTAAATATATTAAATGTATGCAGTGCCGTAGATACTTGATATTTACTCTGTTGTCTCTGTGATAAAATAGCTATATTCTTCTTCGCTTTCGCAAAGACCCTTGCGTGTTGTGGCGTATCCACCATAGAAGATTACATGCCTCACTTACTCTTGGCCTAGGTAGAAGGGTTCAGATTGATGTCCAATTGTATTAGGTAATTCAGTGTGCTTGGGTATGTATGCAGGTAGGTATACAACATAATTATATCAAAATAATTATGTGACATTTTCGCTTTATCGACGGAAACCCCTCGTAATTTTATTAGCTTAAAACGTTATTTTATTAGAAATTACCTGAGGAATAGGTATTTTAGGAACTCCAAATGTTATTCTCAATAAAGTATCGGAACGTTGTCATTATTATGTATAGGTATTCGTATACATACACCACTGCCTGCTCTAATGCTGTTCATTCAAACACAGGTACCACCTACCTAGAACTTATGCACTGCTGTTCATTCAATGTTGCTCACTGTTGTCATCGTATCTCGCGTCGTGTGACTTTACAAACTGTCTCTTTAACGCTCCGCTGCACTTTTTGGATTAAAAGTCAGCCCTCCGTGCCCTTCCACCCAACCTCCGCGGGATTCTTTACCTGGGAAATTTACTGCTTACATGAGATTAGAATTTCCCCGCATACAGGGAGAGTAATGAATGGAAAAATGTAATTCTTGAGGGATTTATTGTCAACCATGGGGAAAAAAAGCGCAAATTTCCTTTTGCTACATTAAGTTATTAAAAATATTACAAGAACTTTGTTATAGGTTCCTGAGCTTCTATTCCGCAATATTCAAATTTAAGTTACAAAAATAAGATTTAATGAATACCTACCTCTACCTATGAGTTTTTTTCAGAATATTATCACATATAAAAGAAAATTTTGAGAAATAAGGATGGTTATTTCTGTCGATGTAACAATACTCTAGCGATTGATCGAACCATCGAAGTGAGTACCTACCTACCTAGTGTAAAACTGTGAGTAGAGATGTCAGGACAAAATTTATCCTTGAAATGATTACTTCTTTGATTACGTGAAGAAAGATATAGCTGATGTAAGGCGTCTCAGCACCTACGAGAGTATGATTGAATGAGAAAATACAACGAAAGAATATGAAAGAAACTGGATGAATTGAACAAGGAAACATCCTGAAAAGAGGATAAATATGAAGAGTATATCAACAAAACAAAAGAGTATATCACCAAAAGAAAAGGATCTATACACAAAGTCTTTATAAAATGAAATGATTTTTCACGAAATTGTTCCAGAAATTCCCTCAATGATCCTGCATTACTACGGAGCTTTCTGTAGGGGGTGTGATTTCTGGTTATATCTCGGGAACAAGATTGGAATTGGAATGATTTGCAGGATATGATTGGATACTATATCTAGATTGGAGTACCCTATGTTGATTAACTTCAGTGACTCAGTGAAAACATTTAATATAATGTCAATTTTTATTTCTTGTTTTTGTTTCTTGATAATTTAATCAATGCGTCAGACTTTTCCAGTGCTATTTTGAGATTTCTCATAAACTATTTTAGATTGGACATTCACAATTCACAGGTACCCTGTAGTGGTTATAGGTCACCAGGATTATCAGCAAGTCCCTAGCCCTTACCAAAGTGCCAAAATGCATTAGCCCGTCCTATCAGACGCTGCGTATCAGTGACCAGAATAGAAATGCTGAAATAGAAATAGCGAGAGGTTTCAAGTTCCTATGGAAAAGGAGAATTTTAGATAAGTAAGGAGGGGGTAGAGATAAAGGAAAGAGGAAGAGAAGGAGAGGGACAGAGAGAGAGAGAGAGGGAGAGAGAGAGAGAGAGAGAGCGATAGAGAGAGAAAGAGAGCAAAATTAAGAAAAGAAAAAAGTGAAGGGAGAAGGTGAGAGAAAGGTAATGATAAAGCGAGAGAAAGGGAGAAGAATTTGTTTTAAATCTTGAAAGATTTTAACCTTTATTTAGAAGTGCTGATAGCGTAGGTGCTGAGCCAGTAGCGAAAATACGTATCAACTAATAAGTAGAATGTACACAAAAGTTGCTCTAAATTCTGAAGAAATTGAATCGAAGATAGTTATGATCTGATTTGTTTAGAAATAGGTAAGTAGGTACTGATAAAATGTCAAGGTTTCGTACGAGCAAGATTAGATTACATAATTACGATCTTCTATAATACAATATGAGTGATTAAAAATATTGATCTGATTTTGTATGTAAACAATCTGAAGCACGATAGTAAGACTTGATGATCTTGATCAATAAGGCAGCGGACTCGTGGAAAATTCATACATTTGATGGGATTCGAACCAACGGAATCCTGCTCTTCCTGAACTGCCAGACTGGATCTTTAACCTCTTAGACCACTAATGATGGTTATTAATATCTACTTATAGGTTAAAAAAAGTTATCATATTTGTGTTAATCACTTTTGATGTCACAACTACTTTACTAAATCTACGTTGAAACCGGGACTTGAACCACCGACCTCCAGGTTACAAGTCCGCCGACTTATCGATCAAGCCACTGAGGTCGGTTACTTATAGGTTATAAGTACGCAGTCACACTTATTTCTGCTATAGGTACTCTAGGTATAGATATTTTCTGAGACAGCTCACCAACAAAAGCAAGTCAGAGGTTCTGTGGAAGGCTAGAGATTGTCTCACGGTTTTCAAAACCGCCCACTATTTATGTGTGTCGTATGTTTCTGTCCCTTATCTGTCGTCAGCAATATCAGTACGACTTGTTGAGAGCAACAAAAAAACGTTTTGTTTCTTCACATGAGAGACAGCCATCAGTCTAATGCTTAGTTGACATTACATCCAGTAATAACACGGTCTTGTTTTGCATTGATTTTACGCTAATCAGTTTTTGCGATATGAGTTTCCTTATCAGAGAGTGCATATTATTATGTTTAAGATTCCAAGCGAAAGTAAATCAGTTTATCATTTGATTCGCGCAAATGTTTGTCTTTCTAGTGAAGAGTGCCCGTTTGAAATGCCACACATTGAACCTAAGTAAATAACAGTGTGATCCTTGACATTTTGATTTCAGGGATATTTTTGGATTTTTATTTTCTTATACCCCTCCCTCAATGTGTAGTTTTGTTTTGGTCAGTTTTGACTTGAGTGCTTTTTGAGATAGTTATCACAAGTATTAAATTTGTTATTTTTATAAAAAAAAAAATTGTCGAGATTTCAAAGTTTAATAATAATTATTAATAACGTCGGATAATATTAATTTAAGGACTTTAGTAAATTTTAATCTGGACTAATTCATGATATACATAATTTAAATCATATGCTTATGTAATTAATTGGAATACACATAAATTAAATTTTATTCACAATGACCTAATTTTCTCATTACTATTAAAGTAATTTTATCGATCTCACTTCGAAATTGTTCTTTTCTATCTGAATAAAGAAAAGAATAATACCAAAATCAGAAAATCTGCACATACCAAGACATCAGCACATCATAAAAAGGTAATTCAGCCTAGCCTAGGATAATTTCTCCAACGTCGCTTGTCACCTGGACCTTTTGACAGCCAATTCTAACAACATGTTAAAATAAATATCATTAAAAAAAAACACTGGTTTATATTTTGATATGTTAGTGAGCTAGACCTTTTCTACCTCTAGTGTAGGGGGGAGAGGGATGGGTTGGGCACCTCTCAGACATGTGTCACTAACACATGAGGAGCCGTCACTGCCATGTGCCTCCTATTTATCGGGAAGCGTCACTCACAACCGCCCCCCGTATTCAATTCCAGTGGTGATAGGATCGATCCCTGTCTGACTCTCTCTCTCTCTCTCTCTCTCTCTCTCTCTCTCTCTCTCTCTCTCTGTCCCTTTTTTCATTAAATGTGTCATGTTAAATATTAATGAATTAAAAACTGACAATCCTGCGGTTTGCTTTCCCTCCCTTCCCTCTACCATCCCCCTCCCCGTCTATGAGAATTGTGAGAGTTAGAATTAATTTTTTATATATTTTTTTTTTTCTCTCGAAATAATTAATTAATTTGTAAACAGAGGGTGGTAAAAAATTACAAATTAAATACATTGACACAGTTATGAATGTTTTTATATAAATAAAACTTTGTATTTATATACTTAACAGAATGCATTGGAGTTGACTGTGTCCGTGTGTTTTTCATTGTGAAATTGAAAAGGGTAGATACATTATAAATGAGGAAGAATACACTGCCATGAAATTCTATGTTATTTCCTCGGCTGATCTAACCCGAGAAGATTGAGATATTTTTTTAAAAAAAGGGGCAAACCCCGGGTAAATAAACAGCTTAACCCTGGATTTACCGGTATTAGAGAAACTGTAAATAAGGATTTTTAGGAAAGGATAAATATCTGAGGGAAGGGAGGTGGTACCCAAAGCTTGTTATTAGCTCTACCTTAAATTACAAGTAAATCCATCCCTCTGTTATCCCTTTTGTGGTCTTTCGTCCAGGTTCCTGATTAGATGATATTATTATTATTATTTTAAGAAGTTTAAAAAAAACTCGTCATCGCCTTTTCTCTGACAAAAAGAATGCAGAAGGGTAATTTTTCTTCATAAAAATGAAAAATATTAATAGTTCTTTTTGTTATTCTTCTTAACCAAAAAAAAAAAAGAAATAATTAAAAAACTTTGAAGGGAAAATTAATTAAGACTATATTCCTCTCTCCCTCCATTTTTCACTCACTCTTACTCATATTTGCGCAAAACTTTCTTCAAGTCTAACTTTGAACTCTAAAAAATGCTCAATTTTAAAGAAGAAAAATGGCAAAGTTCTGATGTTTCCCTTGGAAATTTTCGGAATGGTTACACTCATGAAATATGTATGTACGAGCCTTCCCAGACAGCACGGAAGGTGACTTCCAGTCTGGATTTAAGGTGGAAATATCCAGGTGTATAAAGTCAACTGGACCTCCAACTGTCCCGACAGCTGGATTTTTCCATTATGGATTTAATCAGTTGACCAGCCACCTGGATATTTCCAACAAAAATCCATCTAGACTCAGTCACCTGGGCAGTCAGCTGGAAGTATAACGACTCAGTCCAGCTAGGACATGAGTAGAATTTAGTCAGTTGACCAGTCAGCTGGAAATGTTCCATATTTTTCCAGTTTACATAAAACGCGTCCTTTGTTGAAGACGCCATCTTTGATCTTTCGTAATTTCAGAAATTGTGATATTGGTGATTGTAAATTGTTTTAAATAATTAATAATTTTTTTAAATATTAGGTATTTTATTTAGTTTTGAACATTTTTAAATACAAATATCATTTTATTTAGTTTCGATCTTTTTTTATAACTAGTGGAAGTGTTTAGATAAAACTCGTCCTTTGTTGAAGGAAATTCAGAAATTGTGATATTTTTGTGAATTGTTTTAAATAATTAATAATTCTCTTAAATAATAGGTATTTCATTTATTTGAACATATTTTAAATACAAAAATAATATTTTAATTAGTTTTGAACATCTTTTTTATAACTACTAAAGTGTTTACTTTGTCATTTCTGAACTCCAAATTTGCTTTCAAGATGTTTCAAAAAATAGTTCTTTAGTTTGTCTAAATCGTGACAGAAGAAAGAGGACAAGAAGCAGTTCATACTGGATCACCTTTTTCATCTGACAATAACCATCCATTTCTAGAGACATCCACTTGGACCCTAATGAACTTTCTGCACTCTGCTGTTCCTGGACCTTCAGTGGGATTAACACCTTCAGTTCACTTGGAATCATACCAGCTACCCATATTAATCTCACCTAGCCTAGCCAAGCCAAAGTAGGACCATGAATGCTAGTCTCATGTGTTAAGGGAAACAGAACTTTTTATGCTCAAGATCTCTTGACCATAGGTTGGCTAAAAAAAGGTTCTGGTTCAAGCAAAGAAACAGCTGAATGCATAGTGCTAGATAGTGAAATTTTTCACTCTGTGGATTTTATTTAGATGTACAATACATATTATTATAAAATGAATATTTCACTGATAGGTGGTTCTGCCACACTAAAAAATGATGTTTACTTTGTGACATGCTTCCTGATTACTTGATTTAAAATTAATTGGCCAATTTACTGTGCACTGTTCATAATAACAATAATAACTATTGTGCTCTCTCTACCACCTTATTACTATGAAGGCCCTTAAATTTTGAGTTAATTTTATATCTATTTAAAAAAAGTGTTCCACACTATTGTGTTTTATAATTTCACTAGTCTTAACAAGTCAATTTTGTTTTAATTTAAGTATAACAATGTTTTTTGGTAATAATTCTCAAAGCAAACAACCCAGCAATTCTAATTAGCCACAGCAGTATATAAATTGTGATGAAGGATTACAAATACATAATAACATTCACTAATCCATGTTCCACCACATTAGACATTGCTTAACTTTTGCAATTTCATGAAAACTGGTGTATTCCATGCCCCATCTTCATTTTCTGCTGGCTATTAGTTTATTTCTTTGTTATTTTTGGTTTCTCAAAAGAAATATATTTTAATTTACATAGTATTATTATTTTATTGTGATTATGTACATGTTATGAGCATATTTTATAATTGGATATTATTATTTTATTTCTATACTAGCTAAAACCTGGCATTTTGTCACCATTAAGGTTTTTTCTCATGGCCGGTGTCCCAATAAAAATAATAATAACACTTTTAACTGGAAGGTAACCACCAGGTAAGGTTAAAGGTTATGCTCAAAGCATTTTCTACCACCTAACCCTCAGAGTCTTATTATTATGTGGTCACAACCATAATGAGGAAAAAATTGAAACGGAACCCTACGCTAGGTTGATTATCTGACTAGCGCATTAACCACTTGATTACCAGTGCACTTGAAAATTGTATTAGATATTTTAATTTTGATAATTTTCTAGTGTGTTGAAGGTGGCTTAGGGGGGGGGGGGGGGGGTGAACTCTCAGTGAGAGTACCGTTTGGTATTGTAACCCCAAGAGGACATAGTCAGCCAGACATGCATAACTTTGAGTTTTATATATAGAGATTATACCTACTTAGGAATATACTTGTGATACATTGGTACAAGGTCTTGTGACATGGTGGAAATTTGATAGTGCATTTTACACTTTTGGGACAATTTTTTTAATAATAAACACTCTTATTGTAAAAATATAATAATGTTAAAGAGTCTTATTTGAATTGTGTTGTTTAAAACAGATTAGTTATTTTCTTTTTCTTTCCAAATTTCTATATAAAAAAAATTATACTCAAAATTGTGTGTGTGTACGTGTTAAAAAAACCTATTTAAAATTTATTACTTTATTTTTATACAAAAAAAATATTCTTCATGAGATTTGAATGCATGGCCTCTAAATTAAATAACTGAAATTGAATTTATGCCTAATATACATTTGTTTCTAGTATTTTTATTACTATTATTATTTGAAAAAAAAATGCATATAATGGGATTCGAACCCACGACCTCAAAACCAAGAGCGTAGCATTTGATTATTATGTAGTATAATGTACAGTATAGGTAAATAGGTATGTCAACATTGTGGTAGTGAGTTACTACCCATCCACTAGAGAGCGCTACAAGTAGCTGGAAATAAGTGGAACAAATCCAGTTGACTTTGGGCAACTGACTTCCAGTTAAAAGTTGGGTTACTTTCCAGTTCATTTCCAGTTGATTTCCAGGTGGAGGTCAGGTGGAAGGTGGAAATCTCCAGCTGATTTCCAGGTGGGCAAGTAGACTTTTTCCACCTAACAGTATGGTATACATCCAGTTGACTGTGCTGTCTGGGTTCATTCTTCATTTATTTTATACCTGGATGTAATGGGGTACTCTACATTTTAAATTTTTAACTGATATTGTAAAGTTTTACTCTAAAATGAAGGCAAATTTCCGTCTACAAATCAACAAGCAGTATAAATTTATAATAATAAATGAAAAAAAAAAAAAAAATCAAGAAAGGCTTTTCTTTACCTATTAGACAAATTTGTAATTATTTTAATACTTATACATAATATAAGCCTATTCGAAGGTACATTACTACCATACACACAAAGAGAAATGTGGTTTAAGAGTCTCATTTATTTAGTGGGTCAGTGAAGGATAAAATTAGGGAGTAGGGCTATAAAGAGAGGAATTTATCTGAAACACGTTGTGTGTGTGTGGTGTGTGTGGTGCATGTGCGCCATATAGCTAGAGAGACCCACCTGGAATTTCACACAATAGGAAGGACATACACATACACACGAACAAGTACAAGGACAAAATCAGGTCCGTGTAATTGTTTCAATGAATAACTTTAATATTTTAATAATTTTATGCTATTTTTCTTTAAAAAACATTGGACTGGTATGTTTCTGAGGAAATTGGAGATTTTTTTTTTTTTTTTTAATGTTACTCACATCGTGGAAATCACTGTTTTTCGGTGGTGTCTCGTGGTCTCTCTAGCTAAGGGTGTTTTTCGTGTGCAGCTACAGAGACTTCGTGGTAGTGTCGTAGAGAAGAGGATAATACGAAAATTTTTATTTTTGTATGATTGTTTATTTTACTTCCGAGAAATTTCTAATATTAGAAATCGGAAGTATTGTTTTTATCTTCTTTTCTTTAAATTTATTTTTGAAGGGGCTTTTTTCAAATATGTCGTCCAAGAACTTCACGCTAATCTTCTAGATCACTCGTCGGTCTATTTACATGTATTAATTTAGGGGTCGCTCGGTTGATAATATTTCCGACTAGGTATTGGTTTCGAGCTGACACTTTTCCACCCTAAAACGACACCCCCGGGTGGGCGGAGACGCCCAGGGGCGGCAATCACAGATGGTCGAAAAATATGTTCATATATAAATATCGACATTTGATTTTTGTTCTTCAAAAAAATTAAAGGGATTTTCCGACTATTGGTTTTTTTCTATCTTGCTCCGTTCGGCGGATATTCCGCCCGGAAGCGTCGCCAGGTCGTTGCGGCCTTACACTAAGAATTAAGAAAAAAATTCTTGGAATCAAAAGAATTTGTCTCTGCGAGCTGACACTTTTCCACCCTAAAACGACACCCCCGTGTGGGCGGAGACGCCCAGGGGCGGCAATCACAGATGGTCGAAAAATATGTTCATATATAAATATCGACATTTGATTTTTGTTCTTCAAAAAAATTAAAGGGATTTTCCGACTATTGGTTTTTTTCTATCTTGCTCCGTTCGGCGGATATTCCGCCCGGAAGCGTCGCCAGGTCGTTGCGGCCTTACACTAAGAATTAAGAAAAAAATTCTTGGAATCAAAAGAATTTGTCTCTGCGAGCTGACACTTTTCCACCCTAAAACGACACCCCCGGGTGGGCGGAGACGCCCAGGGGCGGCAATGACAGTTGGTCGAAAAATATGTTCATATATAAATATCGACATTTGATTTTTGTTCTTCAAAAAAATTAAAGGGATTTTCCGACTATTGGTTTTTTTCTATCTTGCTCCGTTCGGCGGATATTCCGCCCGGAAGCGTCGCCAGGTCGTTGCGGCCTTACACTAAGAATTAAGAAAAAAATTCTTGGAATCAAAAGAATTTGTCTCTGCGAGCTGACACTTTTCCACCCTAAAACGACACCCCCGGGTGGGCGGAGACGCCCAGGGGCGGCAATGACAGTTGGTCGAAAAATATGTTCATATATAAATATCGACATTTGATTTTTGTTCTTCAAAAAAATTAAAGGGATTTTCCGACTATTGGTTTTTTTCTATCTTGCTCCGTTCGGCGGATATTCCGCCCGGAAGCGTCGCCAGGTCGTTGCGTCCTTACACTAAAAGCGGTTTTTTTTTATGTGAACGAAGCGAACCAAAGCTGACCTGGTCACTGAAATTCACTTTTTTTTATTTGACCGGACCGAAAAATCCTGACCAAAGTGGACCGGCTCGTTCGTTCGGTCATGGGTTTTGGTTCGGTAAAAAGAAGAAGAAGTGGATAAAAAATCATAATATTATTATTTTATTTTCACCCATTTTTTTTTTTTTCAAAACTCCCTGTTATGTGAAGAGTTTTATTGAGACACCTACCTACGCATTAAGTTTAGACATTTTCTTTTCTCTTGACTTTTTATTCTCTACTGATTCCTGTATCTTTATAATTTTATTTTATTCATATTACTTTTGTCATATTACATGGTCACTTGATGGATATAAGTTTATATAGAGTAAAAAACATAGGTAATCAGTTTTTTTATGAGATTGTCGAAAAATATGTTCATATATTAATATCGACATTTGATTTTTATTCTACGAAAAATTTAAAGGTATTTTCCAACCATTGTTTTTTTTCTATCTTGCTCCGTTTGGCGGATAATTTCCACCCTTAAACACGCCCAGGGCGGCAATCACAGTTGGTAAAAAAAAAATGTTCATAAATCGAAAAAAAAATTGTGAAATTTATTAAAGTGTGCCAACATTAGTGATGTTATATTTCTACACTATAAAAAAAATTACATTATTAATCTAGTTTTATTCAGAAAAGTTAAGATGGCATAAGGGTTGGGTTGAAGAGATTGCCATAGGCAATAACCCCACCCTTTAGTTAGGACATATGTTTTCAAATATTTTCTATTGTTTTTCATTTTTATTGTATATATTGGTTTTTTTTCTTCATTTTTTCACTGTTAAAATTATTATTTGTATGTACAATTGTACATAATGTCCTTTTGTATCTAATAGAGAGTTGTATAATAATAATAATAATAATGGCACTTTCATTTTCAATTGAGCAAGATATTAAATCATCTGGGTCTCTTAACGTTTGGTACTTAATAATATCTCTTAGGATGTGTTTTACTGTTAATCTACATGAACAAACTTTGCAGAAAGGGGGAGGGTTCTTTTTTATTAGATAACAATGGGTGCGGTAGTGTGTCTAATGCGGAGACGTGTGAGAGAGACCTGCTCGATCCTTTTCATGTAGAAAGGGGGGTGCCAAGGATTGTTCTCAGGCTTTATTTCTCGCAATTTGTTTTCAGTTAAATTTTTCCATTCATCATGCCATTGTGCCATTCACAACATTCTTGTAATCATGGATCGGTATTCTATTAATCAGCGGGATGTTATAGGTACTATTCAATCCCTTCTTTTTCGAGTTGGTCTGTGTGAGGGGATCCATAAGAATTCTAGATGGAATTTATGTTGTATGTATGATTTCGTTTGTGGTGAAGCACAAGGCCTCTTCACAATTTTTGTGGGTAGCACAGCATTACTAAGAGCCTCCTGTACTTTTCGAATTCTATTACTTACATTAATTTCTTTTTACTCTGGTAATGCCGCTACTAGTCGTTACTCACACAAGTAACTACTCATTTTTCCTCACGATATATAAGTAGACCCCGAAAATCCAAGTACAGAGCAGAAAAATTCCTGTCCCGCTGGGAATCGAACCCAGGTCACCATGCATGCAATGCCTAGCGCGCTAACTCACTCTGCCACGGTGACTGCTTGTAATTTATGTTTACGTATTATTGTGGAGGATAGATATTATTATATTATAATTTCTTGTGCTTTGGAGTTAGAGGAGGGAAAATTTTGTAACGACTGAATGGCACTCAATGAGTCAGAACAGATTAGAAATTTTTCGATTGTTATTTGTGAACATGAAGATACGTCATATTATAATAAAGTGTATTGCATACAGTTTAGCTGTAAGGTCGGCATTGCTAATACAACATAGGGGATTTAGTTTCATACTAAAGTTGTAGTTTTCATTACAAAAAAAGCGGCTGACACATGTTTTGCATTTTTTTATTCATCGGTAAAGAATAAATAATAGTCAGATATTTTATCTATGACGGAGTAGTAAGCGTGTAATTTTTCTTGAGGGAAAGCAATATTTTTGTCTAGTTTTCGTAGGTCATAGTGAACAATAGGGATACACATTGTCCAGGGTGATGATATAGGGGAAAATCGACATTAAATTTGATTTTTTACTCTACAAAAAAATTCAAAGCGATTTTCCGACTATTAGCTTTTTCTATCTTGCTCCGTTCGGCGGTTCTTCCGCCTGAAAGCGTCGCGAGCTAGTTGCGGCCCTATCCCCGGGTCGGAGGAGCCGCCGAGGGGCGGAAATCACAGTTGGTCGAATAATTTGTTCATTCGTCATCTCCTTTCAAGTATGTCTTCTTGAAGTCTTCTTGTCGTTTCACGCAAATCTTCTTGCTCACTCGTCGGTCTATATAAATATGTACATGTATTAATAATTAATTATTAAGAAGTTGTGTGGTTGTATGCCAGTCACAAGCGTTACGCCAGCCTCCGTGGCGTAACGGTTGTGACTACTGCCCGAGTCCAGAGATCCTGAGTTCGATCCCCGGTTGGAGCAGATTTTTCACACAGAAAATTCTGTTCCCTCCGTTCATGTGAGGGTAGCATTTCCGGCTGGGTGAGGTTAATGTGGGTAGCTGGTACGATTCCCAGCGAATGTAGGGATGGCCGAAAATATATTTAAAATTTGAAATTGACTCAATACTACAATTTTTTTAAAGGTATCCTATTCGTTTTTTTTGCTCCGTCCGGCGGGCATTCCGCCCGATAGCGTCACAAGGTAGTTGCGGCCTTAAGGTAGGATCACACGATATGGCAGAGCGACATATAATATGCCAATCTCCCTTGCCATAGCGTGTGATCGGTCTTTGTTTACATGACCATAAAACTATTTTTGTCTATGGCGACAAGTGCCATAGACGTATGGCAGGATCTATGGCATTCGTGTGAGTGCTTCATCACACACATGGTCTACAATATGATATGGTGACGACTGGCAGGCTTGTCTATGGCAAGGGGGAAGACATACAATGCCATAGAGTTTTTTTGCCACATTATATGGCATTGTATAAGTGTCATATATTATATGTGCCATTCGTTTTTCTTTCTCGCCATAGAAAATATGGCATCTGTGCCATATTTTCTATGGCGCCCGAAAGCGGCGCCAGGTAGATGGGGTCTTTCGTTAGGAGATACAAAAAAAATAATCCTGGAATCAAAAGTGTTCGTCTCGGCGGGCTGACACTTTTCCACCTTTGAACTGGGTTGCATACGGCTTTAGGCTTAAGTATGGTCTGTTGAATACATAAGATAATAAAGAATAATTATCCAAAAGCATAATCAAATTAAATACAATATGCTGCCACAGTAGGAATCAAACCTACAACCCTTTGGTTTGGGGTTGAAAAGTTTGCTAGCTTTCAACTAGCAATAAATAGTCTGGTACCTACAACTTGATATGGACGAATTTCAATACATCGCTGAGGCCGCTTACATACGAGTATTTTAATAACATGGTAGGATTATTATTCTATGTCGTACCGGGTACCGGGGCTACCCTAGGGCTTCGTTGTGTTCGCGCACTTGGGTCTAGGATATAGGGTGTTCCGTTGTGATACCCTACTTAGGCAGAATGAAAGTTGTCACTCCCGATCGTACTCACCCAGCCCTAGCAGAGTCGGGAATTCGCTATAGTCAATTATTATTATTATTATACAACGCTTTATTAGGTATAAATGGACATTATGTACATACAAATAATTAATTTAACAATGAAAAATATGGAAACAATATATACAATGAATACGAAAAAGAATAGAAAATATATAAAAACATAAGTCCTAACTAAAGGGCGGGGTTATTGCCTATGGCAATCTCTTCCACCCAACCCTTTATTAACATACTGAAACACATTAATTATGGCCTGGGTAAAACCACTACTAAATGTGAAAATTATTATTCGTACTGATATTTCTGATTATCCCAGATGAGTTTAGTGTACACTATCTACTGAACCCAGTCCCATTATTAAAGTGCGAGAAGTCTTAGCATCATAATCATGCATGAGAAATGTTGCACATCTACAAAAAAATACTATTTCCACAACTTCGAATTTCCAGAAAGAGAAAAATAATAATTTCACCTAATGTAGGTCTACAGAGTATGTGACCCACTTGGAGAACCGAAAATAAATGGAATATAACTAGAACAAAACAGAAAGGACTCTAGTCCATTGAACCAAAACCGGAATTTTCAACACATCATAATCTTGTAGACCTTTGTTAGCAATAGGTAATGAGAACACAGATACCCTTGAAGTTAAAACTCAAACTGGTTTCTAGTTTCTATGTTAGATAAGAACTGTGAATTTCTTCTTGAGAATAACCGAAATTCGGATTAAAACCAGTTGCATAAGGTTGGGTTTGGGTAGTCATTACAGTGTAAAAAGATGTAAAAGTGAGAAGTTCTATACATTTTTAAACAAACATGAAAAATAGTACAGCATTTAATATAGCACGGCGCACGCTACAGTTGGAGGAGTCTTTTAAATTTTTCGTAGAATACGAATCGAATTTTAAATTTCGAACACATTTTTCGGCCAACTTTGATCGCCGCCCCTGAGCGGGCCCGCCTGGCGGTGCCTTTCAGAGGTAGAAAGAAATCAGCCTAGCGAGCGCTACATGATTGATTCTCGAGTCGAAATAAGTATCTCGCAAGATCAAAGGTACACCCTAGTAGCACCGGTTCTCGTTCTGTAACCGAAGTTAAGCAACATCCAGCGAGATAAGGAGTTGGATTGGTGACCATTCAAATTCGAATTCTCGTGATGCTGGCTATTCCCGGCCTCACTCAGGCTGGTTGAGGTTATTTTGAGTATCTGGTTTGTGAGTTTCCTGCAAATGGAGGGTAAAAATCCCATCCTGATATAACCATACAGTTGATGTAAACTCTAGTCTAGTTATAGAAAATACACACGGCTTAATGATTCATTCTAAACATGAATACCTACTCATATATAACATGGCATCTCTACGAGTATGCAACATGCAATGACCTTTTCACTCTTTGTACTAAAAAGACACTGATTCCATACTGTCCGCTGTTAGTACATTTTTTAAAGTACATTTTTAGAAAATGCTTAATTTCGTTGGAAAATAATTGAAAAAAAAAATTGAAAAATATATTTTTTTAAATGAAAACAGTCAACGTCTTCATTTATGTAAAAAGAAATAGCAAACTATTAAAAAAAATCGGGTCTCTGTAGCTGCGTGAAATTCCGGTCCCTGTAATTATATGGTGTGCATGTATGGGTTGTGTGTGTGTGTGTGTGTGTGTGTGTGTGTGTGTGTGAGAGAGAGAGAGAGAGAGATTGAGAGAGAGAGTGAGAGAGAGAGCATGAGCTTCCCCAATTCCCACTCTTTACATTATTATATTAGGGATGAACTTTGTCTCCTCTTTCTCCTAAGCTTAGTACAACACGAGAGTTGTAAACATTTTCAAATGAGAGTCCTCGTTCTTTTCTCTCTCTTCCTACCTCCCTCTCAATTCCTCTCCCTTCTTTCTCCTAATACCCCTCCTTTTTCCTTCTTCTCTTCTCCCTCTTCCTAATACCTCCCTCTCGATCCCCCTTCCTTATTGTCTGCACAATATGTCCATGATGACAATAATAGACTTCCACAAGTGCTGTGTGCCCGATTCCGATTTTTGAAAGTTTTGTGATATTTTCAAAAAAAAATTCCTTATATCTCTTAAACCCGCACATAAACAAACAAACTAATATCTTTAGCCAGGTACTCTTTATGAATGACTGAAGTAAAAACGATGTTTAACTGTATTTCCATTCTATCAATTCTACTAGAGACTACAAAGTAATCTACCTCACATTTGACTAAAAAAATGTAGGTTTGTTACTTCCATGTTTTTTTAAGGGCCTCTCTCTTCTCTCTGGTTACAATTTTCTTCAAATCCTACACATTTTCCCGGAAAATAACAGAAACACAAACTTGATGATACCGAAATAAAACAACTCCTCTGGCTACTACGATAAAAGTAAGTAGCAACTACGATAAAAGAGCAATAAAGAAAGCGGAAAGAACTAGAAAAGTATATATTGAGGCCCCACCCCCGTCCATTTCCAGCCTGCAGCATAGACCCATTTCGGCCATTTTATTGATATTCTTAAATTAAAAACCTTACGTTTAGATTTTTTATATTTATCTTTCTTCCTTACCTTCTTTTCCTATATAAAAATAGAGAAAATGTTTTATTTCCAGAGGTGTATTGTGAGGAAAGACATTTATTTAGGAATTTCAAAAGTAAGGATTTCTAGAGGAATTACCTCCTTTCATATTTATTATAATTAATTGTGTTACGTATCTAAACTTTATCTTAGAATTGATTGAAAATAACTAAAATGACATCGATGTTGAGTTCACAATATAAACTTACCTATTTGATGCCCGCCAGAGGAATTTTTTTCTGGTAAATATTTTGTAGCCTACTTAGCCAATCTTGTATGAACTTTCTTTTCATTTCTCCTACTTTGAGTCAAGAGAAATTATTTCTTCTTTTGAATCATTTAATAATATTGTTGTGTTACGTAGTGTTCGGCACTGAATCTTATGTATCTCTGCAGTGTTTACGTTAGAAGAAAAAAATTCTGGGACCCCTCCCCCACTGTCTACTAACTTTTACCCCCCCTTTATCTCCTGCTTTCCCGCCTGCCTACTTAAATACACCTCCCCTATACCCTATTTATATAGATACCCACTATTTATATAGATATCCTCGCATCTCCCAAGTTATATATACCCCCCCCCCAAACTTGTTTATTGCCTTCTTTTTCTATTATTACAAAGTTTTTTGGGCATCGTATCTTTTAAATCTTCAACGTTAGTAGTTAGTACATGTTCAGGCAGTTGAGAATCTTCTCCCTGCTTGCCCTAAAGTTTCTGGAGGGGTCATTTTTTAGACGACGAATGATTATTAGGGTCATTCGATTCTCCCCTATTATGTGCAATCTTGAAGATTTTCAGTTTTTTTCTGTAATGTCCTGAGGAAATTCTCATAGGATTACCAGTGGGTTGTGATTCCTATCTTTGGTGTTTTCTTGATAAATTGAAAATAAAAGATGATCGAAATGACGAAAGTTTGGAAACCGAGTTGTCCCTAAAGGCACATTTACTGCAGAAAATAGGCTGAAAGTTCTTGGGCTGGAGATTATTTGGTTTTTTCTTTTTAAAGGGGAAAATTTTTTACGGTTTTTTTTTTTAATTTTAAATTCCTTCGAACATTTCAAAGTATATTGAAAATAAAAGACTTACTCGAACATCTCCTAACAGACTCCTCATACTTCTCTGTTACAGATGACTAGTGTACGAACATTGTGGCTGCTCCTAGCCCTATCCATGGGAACCTTCGCCCAGTATCGGGAACAAAAGTTCGCCATGGAGCCCCAGGACCAAACGGCGGTGGTGGGATCCCGAGTCACCCTGCCCTGTAGGGTGGTCGACAAGACGGGGGTCCTACAGTGGACCAAAGACGACTTCGCCCTCGGTCCTCATCGGAACCTGTCGGGATTCGATCGCTATGCGATGATTGGCAGTGACGAGGAAGGTAAGTGACGTTATTTTTTACCAAATGATTGAAACTAAGTCTGAAATTAATTAATTTGTGATACTTACTTACTTTCCGAGTCCGGTAAAACCAATATGTCAAATATTTCTCCAATATGTGGATGTTTTGATGACGATATTATTTGCGGCCATGAGGTCTTGGTGGGTGCAGGATTCTTCAAGATCTGGACATACCAGGAGGTGGGGCATGTCTTGGAGTTCACATGTCCTTGTGGTGATAGATAGATAGCTTTTCTAGATAGATAGATAGGTTTTCCAATACAATTTGATTTCTTTCATGTACACAACTGTTTCATTCCAAACCCCCTCTCCCCTCTCCAGGAGACTACAGTCTGGAGATATACCCGGTGATGCTGGACGATGATGCAAGGTACCAGTGCCAAGTCAGCACCGGTATACTGGGTGAACCCGCCATACGGTCCAGATTCGCGACCCTGACGGTTCTAGTGCCGCCGGACCCGCCTCGCATTGTGCAAGGCGACACCCTGTATACGACTGAGGATCGGGAGATAGAGCTCGAGTGTATTTCTGCCAACGGAAAGCCGCCCGCCGAGGTAAGTGGAATCTAGAGGACAAGGGAGAATTTGGAGAGATATAGACAAATCTCTCTTCTAAGAATTCTTCTTTTTGCGATACCATGCAGAACATAATGAATCTCCGTGACGAATGCATTTCGTGAAAGCTAGAAAGTTAACCCTATTTTTACGTTCATTGACCTGCACTTGGACATTTTATGAATTCCCCCTCCAAAGTATCTTCAAATTTCTTATCCCTTCTTATCTAAGTCCTTTCAATAAAAAAACTAAAGTGAACACCAAAACTACAACAATGTTAAACCCGCTATTAAAATCAAAGTACCCATTCATTTTGATAGTGCGGAAAAAGATTTCCCGCTATTATTTTGAAACTGCACTTTATTTTTATTGTTCCGAATCCGACGCACAATCTTTTCTAAGCCGTATTTATTACCCTATCAGAGAGACAAGCTCGCTTTCGCTTCGCCTCACATGCACTCTGCGAAAGCCCTGAACAATTCAAAAAGTCTAGTCTTACGAGAGGTTTTTACATTCCCCATTCGCCTGAAAGTGTTACCCACAGAAATTTTGGCCTCAAGCCCCGGGAGAATCGTTGGGGAAGATTAATGTTGGGGTTTAATGGGGCATTTCAATATATTCCGAACGTTGCCTGTTTGCGTACGAGGCATCAGGCTGGGGGAGGGTGTGAATTGTAGCGGCTATTCGCAACCTCACGCCCCAGGAACCCGCTCTACCCCCACGACTTTTTCCAACAAGTTTCAAAGGCTTCAATGTTCAGGGTGAAGAGAACTCTCGCGATAGTGATAGGTGACAGGCCCTTTCTCCTTTTCAAGCTCAAGAGTTAAAAGTCTCAATGCAATAAAATTAGCAAACAATGTACTGCACGGAAGGGTACCTATGTAAAGGTAATGAGTCAAAGAGCAGCTGTCATATCTTATACTTTTTATAAGGATTAAAGAAAAAGAGATATCAATATGATTCAACTTTTGATACTGAAGTAAGTATTTCATAATAGCTCTACTATTTTCAAGCCCAAAATGTATACGATTCTCAGTAAAAGCCAAAGATAAAATTGATAGGTTTCTTTCAAAATAAATTTCAAAATTAGGGTGGTCTACCTCGGGGCCCTGTTGTTTTCTAAGGAAGCCGAACAATTGGTTTCTATTAATTCGGTGATTTATTTTTATAGTTCCTTATTGGGAATGATAAGGGGAAGGTTATTGAGTTGGGGGGAGGGAGAGAAGAGGGAACAGGATGTATTAGGAGGAAAAGTACAGAGGAGGAGAGGAAATCATTTATTTAGTTTTCTCTATCGTTCACTTGTACCGCAGCCTTTCGGTCACTCTGGCAGGCAAAATATAAATTAGGGAGGAAGAAGTAAAGTTCTGAAAGGAAGCATCTAATGCAATGTGAAGTTCTGAAGGAAGCAGCTTATGCAATGAAATCTTAGAAACTACCTTGCCCTACGAGCTAACGAAATTTTGTTCTAGTGATTTTTTTTAAACAAAATATCTGGTAGTTGATCATTGTTAATTTAGAGATCATGGTCTCATGCTGGTGGTCAAACTATTTTTTCTAGTAAATAACTATCTATCATAAGATACATACATAATATATATAGCTATACTTATTAGTTTCATTTTTCAAGCCTCTTTAAACCCAGCCCTTAGAAATGATTGGTCTGCTAGGTAAGCTGGTTCTAGGTAAACTGAAAGACACATACCTATGACAACTATGTACCTATACCTACTGTGAAAATACAAAGGCCAATATTTTATTTTTTTTTTTTTTATTTTTTTTACACAAACTTACGGGGTTAAGCCCATTTTTGTTACAAAAAAAAAACTAACAAAGTTAAATTTAAAATTAAAGAAAAAAAAAAACGTGATGAAAGGAAAACCTTCATCGCAACCCCAATCATGTCGAGAGCACGGACCCTAGAGCAATGATATGGTGGTTAACCATCATCAACGCATCAGCTCTACATGGGCCACGCTCACCACATCATTGAGTGTGCAGAAAAAAATATCAATACTACTAACTTTATTTCCAATGTTCTGCATTCTCTGGAGCGGGGAAAATTCACCGGTGTTGGTGTTTCTTTTATGGAGCTTGAACATGGTCGTTAACCTGGTGTTAGCACTTCTCACTCTGAAGTTTAGGTTACTAAGTAGTTCAGGGGAATATATTTGACCATTTACTATTTTGTACAGAAAAGTGAGATCTGACATCCTTCTACGGTATTCCAGAGTGACAAAATCCTGAGAATGCATGATTTCATCATAGTTGTGGTTGATGATGGGAGTTTTTAATTTATATGCAAGCATTCTCAGGAAAGTTCGCTGAACAGCTTCTAAAGATGAAATGTGTATAGAATACTGAGGAGACCACACACTTGAGCAATATTCTAAATGTGATCGGACATAAGCATAATATAAAATTTTGAGTGTATTTGGATTAGTAAAGTCTTTTGTTTGTCTAAAAAGGAATCCCAACATTTTAAATGCTTTTTTATTAATATTATTATAGTGAGAGTTAAATTTAAGGTTACGTTGGAATGTAACTCCTAAATCCTTTACTTCATCTACTCTATTCAGTGGGATATCATTAATCTTATAGGTATATAGATAGGGATTTTTTTTATTGTAAAAGTTCATTATTTTACATTTCTCAATGTTCAGCTCCATAAGATTTTCCCTACACCAGGAATGCAGAAGATCAAGGGTGTCCTGAAGTATGGCAGCCTCCCGCGGCCCGCCAACTCTTATAGCTATTTTGAAGTCGTCGGCAAACAACCAGCCTCGTACTTCGGGGGGTAATATAGACACGATGTCATTAATAAAACACAAAAATAGAATTCCTGAGAGGTGTCCCCCCTGAATACAGCCTGAAGTTACGTCGACTTCTTTGGAAAAATAATTTTTGCTAATAGCGATGTTACTCTGCCTATTTACCCTCACAATCTGTTTCCTGTTCTTGTGGAAGTCTTCAAGCCACAGTAACAATTTACCTCCAACCCCTAATGCATTTAACTTGGATATAAGTAGGTTGTGATTTATTTTGTCGAAACATTTTGAAAAATCCGTAAGAATGACGTCCACCTGGCCACCATCATCAAGTACATGTGATATATATTCAGTGAATGAGATTAAGTTGGTGGCGGTGGAACGTTTTTTCATAAATCCGTGCTGGTTATCATTAACAACATTAGATAAAACGGGGTACAGTTGACGAGAAACGAGATATTAAGAAATACCTGCTGTATTTTCTCGATAACTAGTCTATCTTATATCATTGAAGATGTTGCAGAAAGCGAATCCTAAAATCTCAAAACTATTTCTCTTCGAATTTTTTTTTTTTTTTAAGTGGGGTTTAACGTCGCTTTCAACTGCCATGGTCATATCACGACGGGGGTTTTACCCTCCATTCGCAGGAAACTCACAAACCTGCTACTCACATTGACCTCACCCAGCCTGAGTGGGGCCGGGAAAAGCCAGCGTCACGAGAATTAGAATTTGAATGGTCACCCATCCAAGTCTTAACCTCGCTGGATGTCGCTTAACTTCGGTGTTTCTGAAGGGAACCGGTGTATTCAACATGCCATTGACGCTGGCTTCTTCGAATTTTTAAATTGCCCAAAGATTGTTTGGATGGTCATCCCAGAGTGAAAAGGCCCTAAACTCCTAAACCTATCTCTCTTCTATTTTATCTCTAAGTTTTATTTCTTTTCTTTATTTATTATCGGACTCTCTCACTCTCGCACACTGCACGCAGAGATGGAGAGAAAGCTAGTTCCTGCTTTCTTTTATTACTTTCTCTTTATGTTGCGTCCACAACTTCGTGTGCCTTATTAGGGAATACATGAAATTATAAGGGTACTTATCCATATCATAGTAGATAAGTACGTACAATACGTACACTGCACAATAAAAGAAAGTTTCCTGGAAATAAATATATGCATAATTTCATTAAATGAAAATTATGAACAAACAGCTGAAAAATCCCGTTGGAAAATATTATTGCCCTTACGAAGGTGATTTTAATCCCTTCATTCAATAAAGTTATAGGGTCCTAAAATCCACAATACATGCTCAACGCTTATTAGCTATTATGATGAGGCATGACACTCATGTGCTTCTAATTAATAAATAGATACCTACTTACAATAGATACTTACCTACATTTATACATTACACATAGTATATACAATATACATATCCAGTACACACATAATCTATTGAGTGAATAAAATGTACAAGTGCAGATATCCTTGGCAGTGGAAATGGATTTCAAAAGGTGGTCTCCCTCTAAAGTTCAATAAAAAAGTTTTCACATTAAAACATCGATGAGCTTTAAGTAGAAACCACTTCCCCGCAGACCTGCCTTCGCTTAATAGATTTCAAATCGGTTCACCGAAAAGTTTGAGAGTCGCTTTCATTTCAATGGCAGAGTGAGAGCACTGAGGGAGACAGAGGAATGTACAACACATATATGGAGAAGTTTTCAAGCAAAGTCCCATAAAAGTGAAACGAGTTCCCAATGTCATCAGAGACATTTTTGAGTTCCTCCTTTGTAATCTCTCTCTCTCTCTCTCTACCCCGCTCTTTTTCTCTCTCTCCCTCCCTCTCTCCCTTTCTCCCTCCTCTCCCTATTATTCTTCTCTATCTTCTATTTCATTTCTCATCCAACTTGACTTTAAACCAATAAATAAGGGCATCAAATGAAGAACGCTACTATTCAGAATTTTCAATTCACCGAAGTGTACGAATTTCTTCCTTTCGATTTACCCAATTCACTTACTGAACTTATTTGACGGAACCCAACTCACCAGCACCCTTGGAATAGTTGTACCGCTTCTTCTGCACCACTCTTAGGAAACAATATTAGGTATGATACATTTTGTACGGGATAGGAGTAACAAGATGAGCTAATTCATAATAGACTATATCAAAGGACTAACAGGACACTCTGCCACTCTTGACATAAAAAATATTTTGACAGCATTATCTATTTTATTTTCATTATAAAGTATTTTCACTCAATTTCGATCCTTGGAAATTAGTTTACTATACTAGAAGCAGCATAGGCTTATTATTGATTATAAAACATGTTGGATCACAGATTTATTTACATAGATATAATTACAATACATAGAAAATGAATTAATAGCAAAAAACTTGATTAAAGGGCGGTCGGTGTAATGTCAACGGCATTCTCTCCCGCACCACCCTTTAGGTATAGCTATGAGGTAATGAGTGACGTCTTATAGCTAGCTAGGTATAGGTGACGTCTTATACTATGATAGGTACTAGGTAACTGATTTTGTACTAATTACGATCTTCTCTCTCCCTCAGATCACCTGGATCGACGGCCAAGGCACGGTGATGACGAACGTTCGCGTCACGAAGAACCGTCCGTGGACGGGCGTCGAACCACGGTCAAGTCCACTCTGGTGCTCACGCCCAAGAAGGAACACCACAACACCACATTCACGTGCCAGGCGCAGAACACGGCCGATAGGACGTACAAAGTGGCTCGCTGAAGCTGCTAGTCAAATATGCGCCCAAAGTAAGACGAAAGTTTCACTTCTCGTGTTTTTTACTTGTCGTTAATCCAAGAGCTTAGGGGATAGGAACCCACTAGCAACAACTATAGAATGTACCAATTTGAAATAAAAATAAACTATTATCCAATTTTAACAAAGTCTATAAATTCGTTAAAATTTCGAAACCAACTATTGTCACAGTGGAAGGATGATAGAAACACGAGTTAAATTCCAGCATTTCCAACCACCTGTCGATAGATTTCTGAAATAGACGGCACCTTTTGCATTTTGAGAAGAACAAATAATAATAATAATTTAGAACATTTGCAGTAAAATTTTTGAATTTGTTACCACTACCTCTTTCTAACTCTCACCCCCCTCCACTCCCAGGTCCACGTCAGTGTGATAGGCCCCACCAGCCTGAGGGAGGGCACGGACGTGCTGTTCTACTGCAAGGCCGAGGCTAACCCCGCCCACATGAAGTACCGCTGGTACCTGAATGACCAGCCCGTGGCCGCGTCACTCACCGCTACTCAGTTCCGGCTCAGCAACCTCACCCGGCACATGCATGACTCCATTGTCAAGTGTGAGGTGAGTCTTGTGGAACTTTATTTGATTTTTAACAAGCTAGGTGCAGTTTTTTTCTCGATTTTTTTTTATATACAGTAACTATCTAGAACCTGAATGTAAGAGAAATTTAGATATACGAGAAAAAATTGCATGTCAAATTTACCTTACTATAAGGAAAATAACCTATTTATAAGAGCAAACATTTGACTGTTATGACTTTTGAGCATCGGTTTTAATTAAATCAGAACATTATTTATTCAATTCAATACTCAGAAAATGAGTCAATATTACCTGAGCATGTTTGTTCCGGTAGCTTAGTGGTCAAGCGTCGATCTCGTAAACCCATCCAAATATTATCAACCAATAATAATACATGTTGGCTTACCTGCTGAAAGAACAGGAACATCAATAGTCCTAGTTGGGGCAATGTAAATAAGGCGAAATATCGATTTATAGTCGCCCCTTTGCACTTGTGTAATAAAAACCCCTTGCATTTGTATTCTTCTTGTAAATGTATTTTCTATAAAAAAACCTTACCACTGTTGTGAGTTGAAAAAAATGTTAATAAATAAAAAGCCCTGAGAACAAAAATGTTTATTGATTTTGTTTTCCGTCTCCCAGGTCCACAACGACGTAGGCAAGAGTGAGGACTCGGAGACTCTGGACGTGACGTATGGGCCCCGCTTCAGGGCGCCGTCCCTACAGCGTGCAGGTGGAGAGGGGGCGGGGGTCTCCTTGCTGTGCGATGTGGACGGCAACCCCGCGCCGGAGATAGTCTGGATACACGAGAACTCTGACAAGGTTACGCAATGTATTTCCATCTGTACATGATATTTGACATCATTAGTAAAGTTCTCAATTGTTTTAATCAATCGTGATTTCAACAATTACTCGATCTCACTGAAAAAAAACTTGTTGCTTGGACCATCGACCTCCACGTTACAAGTCTTATCTATGAAGCTATAAGGTCGGTCATATAATTTGACAGATAAAATTAATTAATATTGATATAACAGTGTGTAACACTGGATTTTGTCTTGTTGGATCGATCGTTGAAAGGAAACTCTAGGATTGCTGTCACATTCCTATTTCCCGACAAACTTAAATTCTCACCATTAGATGTTGGAAAGAACCAGATATCATCCTCATTTATTTTAGAAACACGCGGAAAGTCCCAACCTGTCTACTCTAATGACTCTTATTTTCCTCAGGTGGAGGCAACTCATCCAATGCTTCTTGTTCTCCTCAGGTGGTAGGCAACTCACTCAATGCTCTCTTGTTTTCCTCAGGTGGTAGGCAACCACCCAAATGCTCTCTGTTTTCCTCAGGTGGTAGGCAACTCACCCAATGCTCTCTTGTTTTCCTCAGGTGGTGGGCAACTCACCCAACCTCACCCTCCTCATGACCTCAGACGAGCTAGCGGGCCGCTACTACTGCAAGGCCTCCGTGGCCGGCTTCCCGGAGGTGGGCGCCGAGGCCACCGTCTACCTCAAGGGGCGGCCCACCATCATCAGCCACCACACGCAGTTCGGTATCCCGGGCGACACGGCGCGGGTGGAGTGCTCTGCATTCAGCATACCTCCCCCTGACAAGGTCACCTGGAGCTTCCGCGGGGAGGAGATAGGACCCGACCAGTCGGAGGACTACTCGGTGAGTTCCGCTTGGTTCCTGGTGGGGTTTTAAAAATAATAATAATACCCTTGGTTCCTGGTGGGGTTTTAAAAATAATAATAATACCATTTATTATTATTATTTTCCTTCAAATTTATAAATTTATATCCTTAAAACCAGTTGTTCAGATGGCCCCTTTACATGGGGAGGCCTCAGATATTAATCTGATTTTGTACAAGATGCCCATATACTAGGTATGCATTTATGTTGTGTGTAAATTTAATTCTACAAATAAAGGCTTTTTACATTACATTACCAGATATTTACAACTTTTTTTACTGACATCGGTAAGCAACGATATAATTTGTTGGTTAACTCTGAAAAATGAATAACGTATATAAATCAACTTGACTCAAGATAATTTTATTATATAATTTTGAAATATCCTATAATGCACTCGGCCTTGATTCCTCTGAGTGCAACATTTTGTCTTGCAACGTTTCAATGTGTTTCGCAACGTTTCATGCTCCGCTCTTCCTTGACAATCAAATGAGATTGAATCCCACTGACTAAATATTGCTTTTCAACACTTCCCGTTCACAATAATTCTAAAAAAATAAATAATGAAAAACGTTCGAAAGAAAACAATGCACTTAGTTTGATCCCGATGTTATTGACCTTATTATTATTTTTGATTGAAAGAAAGACGAATGTTTCCATTGTCCAATGAGACATAATCCGTTAGACAGGACAGTTTATGTAGAATGATATAAGATAAAAGTAAAGCATAACGTAGGAGTTTGCCGATGTAGGTACGACCTAACAAAATGTCATTACTGTTGGCATAATCGGACTAGCTGTCTTACTTTTTTTTTTACAAAGTAGTTGTGCCCCGGAACCGCTTTCGTATTACCTCAGGGCACTTTACCTTTACATCCATGCCATTCCGGAAACGGAAAATTTCGGTCAGAAATTTCCGCTCCGGCCGGGATTCGAACCCGCAACCTCCGGGTCAGTAACCAATGCTCTTAACCACTTAACAAAAAAAAAAACTCATACTCATACTCTCCCTCACAGGTGCTGGAAGACCCCTGAAGGAAGGAATCAAGAGCACGCTCATCATCCGAGAATCCAGACACGACCACTTCGGTGTCTACAACTGCTCCGTGGCTAATCCCTATGGGGTAGACAACGTGGAGATTCTACTCAAACCGCAGAGTAAGTAGTCATTTCCAGGTGATTACTGGCGGAATTTAAGGTGTTAAATTAGAAGGGTTAAAGCAGCATTATAATAATAATATGGAATCCCTGGATTCACAGAGTGCCGCCTTTACCACTGAGCTACCGGGACAGACATTAGAGGGTCTGAAGCTGGTGTTCACACAAGGGTAGGTAAAACTCCTCGAGTCCATCATTAAACTCGCACCAACTGTTGCTTAGTTCTTGATTGATTCGTTCTGGATTGTGTTTATTTTACCAAAACTGACCAAAAAGTGCAACTAATTCTTAATATCTTTGTAATTGTTACGTCAGTATCAGTATAAACAGAAAAGTGAGAAGTTGTACTAGATGTACATCAGAACATACCTGGACAGCTGTTTATTTGAGCTTATTTGCTCTCATCAGTTACTACATTCTCATCACCTCCACTTGTATCTTCTAACGCCCCACCTCCTCCACAGAGAGCTTCCCCCTCCTCCTCATCCTCACCGGAGTGATCGGCTGTGTGGTCATCCTAGTGGCCCTGACGATGGTGGTCATCCTGTGCCAGCGCAGCGTGAAGAAACCACCTCCCGGGAACGGCATCGAACACCACGTGACCGCGGACGTGGAGAAGAATGGCTGCAAGGAGTCGGACAACTCGTCCAACATATCGGACATCAAGATGGAGTTCCGGACAGGGTCCTCGGTGAGTAGATAAATATATATTATACATAAATGTATACATATATTATGTATATATTTATTTATTTTCTCTTTATTTTTTCTTCTATTATATTGTATTTTAATTTGTAATTATTTGTATTGTATATAATATGTCCTATTAATAAAGTGTAAATAAATAAAAATAAATAAGTAGAGGCGGGGCCGTGTGAGGGAATAAGTCAAAGAAAAATGCCGAATAATAATATCGCCTTAATTATACTGCCCGAATAGGACTAAATGAGTAGGTACCATTTTTTCAGCAGTAAGCTCAAGAAGTATTATTATGTGGTCGAAATCCCAAAATGGGAAGATAACTTGTCATGTCTCGGCTGGGTTTCGAACCCGCGACCTCTGGATTACCAGACCGACGCGCGACGCCCTACCACTGAGCTATGACTGTGAGAATAAGAGGGAGGATGACTATTCCCTACCTATTTATTATTGACTTATTATTTATACGTATTTATCATTGACTATTTATTAATTTTTCAACGATAGTTGACCAATTGACCATAGTCAACCATCTATTTTCAATGTCATACACAATTATTTATCATTGATATTTTGATGAATTTTGTTAAAATCGGCATCAATGATCGAGTAATTTTTTTTTTTATAGATATTACCCAAATGAGAGCAGTAATTTACAGCTAAATGCGAATTTGGTTTTCAATGTTTTAACATCTTCCTTTTTTTGGCTATGGGATTCGAAGGAAATATGTACCAATTGTACCAAAAAATTAGATATTACCAATATGAGAGCAGTAATTTACAGCTAAATGCCAATTGGGTTTTCAATGTTTCAACATATCCCTTCTTTTGGCTATGGGATTGGAAGGAAATATGCATCATATATTATATTATCAATAATGTAACATTCAACATTGATCCCCCCAGGTGAGCAACGTGCACCTAGACTACGCGGGGCACGAGTCAGAGACGGGCAGCGAGAGTGTGCACACCCGCATAGGGGTGCCCCTAGCCGGGCCGGTGCCCATGGACCAGAGGTACCACCGGTACTCATCCGCGGACTTCGCAGACGCCGTCTTCCCCTCCCTCAAGTCGGTGAGTTGAGGGTTCTGTTCCCTGTCAGACCTGGCTTCTGTTATTTGTTATCAGGTTCATATTAGAAATCCAAAGTAATGTTAGGTATATGTAATATTAATATAAAACTAGGATTCTTTAAATTTTACTTCAAATCTTTAAGAGTAAAATTTAAAGAATACTAGTTTTATATTAATATTACATATACCTAACTGGCTTCTGTTATTCATAGTTTTTCTTACCTCCCAGGATCGTAAAATTGTTCTTTTTGTAACCAGCATGGACACAGCTGGTGAGAATGATGGTCTCAAGCTAACTGCAGTTAACCACAGAAACGGAACTAGGCAACTGCACATTTCTATTTTTGGGGGGACCCGCTTGAACTAACTTTTTTATTATTTATTTTTTATTATGTTGTGATATATCAAATCCAATGATTTTGAGGTGCTGATAACGATTTTGACATTGAGATTTAACTAAATGTTACCGTTGAGTCACCAGTTGTAGAATTTGGGTTCTTTTCGAGTGACAAGGAAAGTTTTTTTATAGATTTTTATTTGTTATATAAGGTTCATATTAGAAATCCCATAATATTATATTTAATATTTAATATAAAACATTAAATATATCCATTTTTTGTAAGGGGTTGAATCCCTTGGACACACAGCATCATTTTCCTGGGCACCTTGCGTGTCCCATGTATGGTTCAAGTGTAGCATTTTGAAATAAATTATGCACTTAAAACTGACAATAGTAAAAACATTTTTCTCTCTTTTTCTCCCCACAGGACGCGCACAGCAACAACAATGGCTACGCCTTCGCCGACATCATGCGGGACTACTCCTCCTCCACCCTGCCTAAACTCCCCTCCCTCCCCTCCTCCGTCCTGGTCACGGACAACACCCCGCCCCCTTCTCATCTGACCATCTCCTCTACCGGCACGGTGGACCCCCGCTACTGCGCAACCTACGGCAACCCCTACCTGCGCAGCAGTCCTAACTTGCCTCCCCCCCACACGGGACAGCCCCCTCCTCCGCCCTACAGCTCGGTGAGGAATGGGGGCGTGCCTCAGGCTAGTCGGCTGCCCTCCTCCCCCACCTCCCAGTTCATCGTGTCCAACAGCACGAACCACAGTAATAACGTGAAGCGGGGGACCCTGGCCACGCATGTATAATACGGAGACACGTGACTGATAGCCTGTTGATGAACAAAATAGTAGATCTCAAGTCAGACTTGAGTATCATATTCTGTGATTTCATTGGATTTTACCTTCATGAAGTTTAGTGTTGCTTGTTTTTTTTATATGAGCTCTTGCATTTTGTTCATAAATTTGGCGGTTCGTAAATACATAGTTTTCACTCAAGTTTGGTACTCAAGTGAAGAATCAACCAACAGAAATGCTTCTAGCATCTTACTTGGTGCATCCTCACTTAGCATGTACTCTCCTTGAGTGAAATCTATGATTTTCCCTCATAGTGTTTATGCTATGCGACTGATAGTTTGGCTGATATGTATGAGAACAAAGCAAAGCTGATGTGTACCTATTTTATTTTTTATTTTTACAGATTAAAAGAATTCAATGGCTGAGTATATTTAGTAGCATGAGCTATGATTTTTATCTTCTTCTACTTGTTCCGTTTCTTCTACTTGTAAAATCAATTGTTGAGTAAAAAAAAAAAAAAAAAAAAAAAAAAAAAACTAAAACATAAAAGTAAGTAATTATTATTTTTAAGTAGACGCTCTAAACTCTAAATGAGTAAAGAGATATGCCTGTCTATCATGGCGAAGATGAAAATCTATTCTGCTTGAAAAAAGTTTCAGTAAAGATTTTGTGTTTTGTTCTCCATATCAGTTACTGTTCAGCGTAGTGACTCTGTGTTGTACGTACCTAGTCTATACAATACTCTGCTCCATTGTTTGTCTATTGATTTAGTGTTTCACGCAATGCCTTTATCCGTACAGCAAACTGTGTTGATTCACGCTCAAGTTAAAATACATGACTGATATGGAAGAAGCATACAGCTTTCAGTATTTGTGCGGCTAGGTCGTATGGTATTCCGCTCAACGTATAAGACACGTCTATCGTGCTCATGTGATTCTATTTATTGATACTCTGGTCTCCCCCAATTATAATTGTACATAGTTTATGTCCTCGTTGTTAAAATCTATTATTGTTATTAGTTTTTGTATATTCATTGTTATTTTGTACTTAGATATGTGTATAAACTTTCAGAGTATTAGGATATTAGGGTATACTATTGTGTCTTCATTTGTTAAGGAAGAGAATTGATTCATTTTTGTTAGTTTTTTTTTCAATTAACTACTTGGTCTACCTATATCTATAAGTTTAGTATGGTAGGTACCAGACTATGTTTACCAACCAACCATATCACTGGTATGGCATACCTGACTTGTTCCTGACATTTTTTGAAGTTATTGATTTAATTTTCTTTTTGGACTTTCAACAGTGATTCATTCATTTTGAAGTATCAAAAATATCCATCAAAGTTATGTTGTATTACATCTTAATTTACCTTATTTTTTTCTGAATGTATCATTAATATCTAGGTCATGTTTTTCGTTACTTATCAATGTGATTATTTATTTAATTACCTACTCAAATATTTTTGTATTAAAAGCCAAGCTGTTCTTCGTTGTTCTTAAAAATCCCTTCGATTTTTTTTGACCGTAAAAACAAATTACCAACTTGAGATGAAGAATAAAACGAAAAAAAAATTGCAGTTCACTGTACCTAAATAATATGAAGAAAATCCATTTAATTTAAAATGAATTGATTCTCTCCGTTCAAAATTTCGTCAATATCAGCTAGTTATTAAAATTTATCGTTCTCGTAGTATCGTTCATATCATTTTCTAAAAAAAAAGGTCTTTTTCACTTGTGACATTAATTTCATACATCCAACTTCTAAACAGTACAACGGGAGGTACCTACTTCCATTATATTTTTCTGTTGCATATTAGGTGACTTGTAATTTTATATTTAAGTAGGTACCTACCTAGTGCAAGTTTAACGCAAAATTTCTACCAATAAGTACCTAGGTACTTACTAGTGATGTTTTTTTCACAAGCTACCTCTGTTACCTCCTCACAAATTTTGCATCGTGTGAAAGACCTTTTCTATTGTACTGATCGTTGAGTTTCATTTATTTTTGTATTTTGAGTTTAGAGAGTCAAAAACTGATTTACATAGAATACATAGATCACGAAAAATAATTAGTACCCATTCTTATGTTTTTCCAATGTCAATAAGAACGCAGATTCTATACTTATGCTAAACAAAGTTTGGAGATACTCAATTAATTATTTTAATTAAAAATCATAAAGTAATAGATGCAAACTTACAATAACTTATGGTATCTTACAATAACTTATGGTATAAAGGAAAATGAACTTTTTTTATATTATTTTGAACTTTTTGTAAAGTTTTTGCAAGAATCCTGTCTAGTCGCTAGAAATTAAGTTGTTTTAATTTGAACTTTCTTTTCTTGCTTTTATTTCTTGTGAAAATAAAATCTAATTATTATTACTATAACGTCCAGAAACTGTTTTTTTGGGTAGGGAAATTATAAATGCTCGATATGATACAATAAAATTGTTTCATTCTTACATAATGCTGGAAGGTATCTAGAAATAATTGCGATTTCTAATATTAGAAATTTTCGGAAGTAAAATAAACGAGTTAAGGAAAAGTACTTGTACAATGTACAATTAAAAAAAAAAAAAAAAAAAAATGTACTATGTAGAAATGTACGGTACCTACTTCCTGTTGTTACTCGTGTTCAAATAAAGAAATTTGATTTATTTTTGAAAGAGTTCATATTTTTAATGTTCTTTTGCTGAGAACTAAATTTACATTTACCAAAGATTCGCACTAGGTATTTTTGTTTTATACTGATTTACTTTCTTAGTAGGTATTTCCTATCAACAATATGACATAATATACCTATACTGTAGGTACCTATTGCCCTCCTGTGTTATAATCGATTCAAAAACTATGGTACCCTTTGTCTATCCTAGAGGAGGGTGTTTGAATTCAGGAAAAAACTAGGTGAAATAGGTAAAAAGAACGGTTTTAACACAGTCGCGATGACATAATATGGGTTTAGTTACTAGTAAATACAATCAGTATGTAGATGCATACTTTCAGTAACCTGTACCAATGTAAGATGCCTACCTTTCTTGCTATTTAGAAAAACTACCTACCTACATTGTTAGTTATTATTTTTCACTGTATATTTTTGAATATTATTTGTCCATGAATTGTACATAGTTCAAGTTATGTATTACATACGAAAAGAATTCTCTGTATATTATAAATATCTTGTACATATAAATAAAATTTATTAAGAAAAACTTTTCCATGAAAAATTAGAATTTGGAGTTTTGAATTTTGAATTTTTATTTAATTTTCAGCAGCGAAAACATGTAAAGGAAAGGGACTTTGAAAATATCAAATCTACATGGCAGACGTCATAATGTTTTATTCAAAAAAGTTCTTTTTAATGAGAGCTTAAATAGTTGTTGTTGTTTTGTAATGCTTGAGATCTATGTTTTTCTAGATTATTAAAAATAACAACATGAAAGTATAAAAAGCATGAATTTACATTATTATACCTATAATTATGTAGGTACGTGTAACTCATTTATAGCCAGGTACTAGCTCATATATCACGAAAAGTCCGAGTTCTACCAATTTCAGAGGTCCAAATTACATTTCAACTTTAGTGGGTAGCTCAGCATTATGAAAATTCTCCTCTAATCACTAAACTTGCCAAAGAAACATTATTATTTATTCTCGTAACACCGCTACTGACTATGCATACAACTAGCAACTCATTTCTTCACGAGGTATAAGTGGACACCGAGACATCCAAAGTACAGGGTAGAGATTTTTCTACTCAGCCGGGATTCGAACCCAGGTCACTGTGCGTGCAAGCCTCATACGGAACTCTACTTGGCCACGGAGACTAGTGCAGCATCTGGTCTGGGAACTTAGCGATTTTTTTTATGAAAGTGAAGTGTTGTAAAGTGATCTGAAACAAAAAGTTGCTTTCAGTGGTGGATTTTATTGCTGTGCTTTTAATTTTCGTTTAAATTAGTATGGTCAAATGCTAGTTATTGGTCATGATTATCTAGATTAATAAGCTTGACTTCTAAGTATTTTATATTTTTCTTTCTTACAAGAATGAAGAATTATAATACTATTACACTCAGATTTTTGTTGTTGTTATTGTACGTGAAATTGTGCAGTGACTAACGAAGTAACGAAGTGTCAGGTATATTATGCATTAGGTGACTAAATAAAATAAGATTCAAATAATTATAAAAACTACCTCCATATTTTCTTCTGGTGACTTCCCATTCAGCCATAGAGTCATAGAGTGACCGAGCAGGGAAGAGGACATAACGAGAATGAAAACAAGTCACTTGCTCACTCATTTCTTTACTTTTTGAATGGGATGTGTAGGTAGTAGGGCGGTCAAAATGAATTGAATATGGGTCAGGAAAAAAACTTATAGAATCTGAATTCCTCACTTCAGCTGAATTTTAACAGTGTACTTAACATGCCATAGTTAAATATCTTGAAGATATTAAAATTGATAGGTATTTAACATTTAGAAATTGTATGCACGCCTGAGAAAATTATATTCTGAACTATTTATGCAATGTGCAATACCTAGTTTCAAATGGAGGTTTATGAACATGGTTGTAAGGTTAGAGTTTTCAAACTGGCAACGCTGTAAGATATTACCGCGATATTTAAATTTGTTTATCTTGTTTTCTAACAAAAAGATTTTTTTATTTAAAAACTTTTTTAATTGAAAATGGAATTTCTTTGGGTAATTTTCATTACTACGTGAACATGAAGCATGATTACATTTGCTTTTGGACAAAATCAGGCCAAGTCTTAGGTCAGACAACGTTTACTCAATAAATTGAAGAAATTGTGCTTAGCATCTTGAAAATTTAGTAACCTCTTCCTTTGTGTGCCAAAGTGTCCTCTATTCAGAAGAAAAATCCAAATTGCTGTCTCTAAGGTCATTTCCAAATGAGAATTAACTAACTAACACTTTCTTCTCTCTTGTGTAGTAATTAGCTTTACACAAGAGGTGTTTTTGGGCAACATGAATTCAGTGTTTTTTCATTTGTCATTGGTTTGCATTTTATTGAATATTGGTATAAATTCAAAATCAGTCAAACAAAGCAATTATGTTGAAGTTCATCAGCAAGAACTGTTTGAAGCTACCAATGAGCTCCCAGATGTCAGTCAAAACCAAGGGAAGGTTAACAAGAAGAAATACAAACCAGTTCTTGTTATTCACGGAGTAATGTCTGGAAACAAAACTCTTGAATCCTTTAAGGAAAGAATAGAAATGGTAAGTCTCTTGGTTTTGTAAGTGTAATTTGTTGTTGAAGTAAGTCATTAAAAACCTCAAGTCAAAACAGTATTTTAGATCATTGTATTTGAGACTGTTTAAACCATATTTTGTACAAAGGTTATTTAGAAAAGCTCAGTTGTGCCAGTGTCAATGGCGTGTTGAATGCACTGGTTCTCGTAGGATCATTTAAGTTAAGCAATGTCTGGTGAGGTGAAGACTTTGTGATGCTGGCATTCTGGCCCAACCCAGGCTGTGTGAGGTTAATGTGAGTAGCAGTTTGTGAGTATCCTTCAAATGAAGTGTAGACCCCCATTGTAATATGACCATTGTACCCCAAATTAAAAGAAAAAATAAGCTCAGTTGCAGTGAAGATTTTTTTAATCAAACAAATAACTAATATTAATTTAAAGTTAAACTTTATGTTATATTTTTAAATTGAACAGAACAAACAGTCATAATAAAATGCACTGTTTATCAATTGTTACTATCAAAATGTATCGGAGTGACTTTTGATTGGTTTTCATTCTGAGTTCTTTTGAAAAATACAATATTAATTGAGAGCACCAATTTTTGAATGTACATTTTTAATTTATTTTTTGAAATGAGATGAGGACAAACCAATCAGAGAAGACAAACACAATACAGTTGATTATAGAAATTTAACTAATGTGTTCATCCTTGAAATAACCTAGTTATATTATCCTTATATTCAAACAAACTTCAAAATCATCCCCATCATTTAAATAATTTCTAACGATTCCATAGGCACATCCAGGCACAGTGGTAGTGATTCCAAACAATTACAGTAACTGGGCCAGTCTGGAGCCCTTGTGGACACAAGTTCTGGACTTTGGAGACCTCCTCATGCAGATGTCAGAACAGTATTCTGATGGAATCCATCTCATAGGTAAGGTTTATTTTTAATACTTGAGATTATGGTAGGTTGGTACTGGACATTTAAGTACCTACAGAGCCGAAAAAATTCTATCCTGCTCGAAATCAATCCCAGTCCACCATTTATGCAGACCCAGTAGGCTACCCCACTGAGTCATGATAACTATAAACCCCAAAGTTGTTTGAACTCTAAAGTTTCTGGTGGCTTTTAGTATAGTACTGTCCTTGTAACTGCAAATTCATCATTAGTGAAATTTATGTACATTTAATGATTTATGTACAAAATTTTTTTAATAGGTTATTTTATGTAATGACTCAATTATTTATTTCATATTCCTAGGTTATTCCCAAGGTGGACTTATTGCAAGAAGTATACTGGAGCAATATCCTAATCACAATGTCAAAACCTTCATATCCCTCAGCTCACCACAAGGTGGTCAATATGGAAGTAAGTAGTATTTTGTGCATGTTAATTTATTATAATGTACATCATGTACATCTAGTACAACTTCTCACTTTTCTGTTTATACTTCTAAGTTTCTGGTTCACACAGAACATTCTAACAAATGGATACCTATATGAAGGTTATAGAGCACAAAATTGTATGGTTTACACAAAAAGTGTTATGAGATAGGAATGAGTATATCTTGTTAATGACAGAGACCGTACATCCGCACAATGTTGAGTGATACTGATAATAGTGATACTGAAGTACCTAGCATTTTATTAATGCAATGCTGATTGTTGCCCTTAAAATAGAATTCCAAAATGATCTAGTCATTTTTCTGTTCATACTTTGCCACAGAAAAAAATGGTTCAAATTAATGTTCGATACAGCTATAGCTTTTGCCAATTTTTAAAGTATGTGTGACTGATTTTAAAAGCATGTTGTGTCTTATCCAAGGATGTACATTTCACCTCATTTCACATTCTAAAGCTGTTATTTAATTTTCACTTAATTAATTATATCAGAAGTATTGTATTTTTCTATATAAATTTCACACTGTCATAATATGAGACCCTATAGCCAATCGTACATTGTATTCCACATATTTATATTTAATTATGTTATGTTATGTTATGTTATTCAATTTAATTATTTCTTTAAATTTGTTTTCAGCTAAATTCCTGCACACTTTTTTCCCAGAGCTAGTCTGTGAGACGGCCTATGAACTATTCTACTCTAGTGTTGGACAGCATATATCTGTTGGGAATTATTGGAACGATCCTCACCATCAGCACTTGTTCTACAGATATAGGTGAGACCACGAAACAGAACTCTGCATAAATTATTGACTGTAAATTACAAAATATGATTACACAGAAAGTCAACAAATTGCTTTCAAATTATTATCAAACTACCTACATATAATAAAATCATGTCATATTATGTGAAAACAAGTTGAAAGTCTTTTGATAATCTTCGATTTCTATTTAACATGAAACATAAAAATTGAGTGAGTTGTCCATCACAATGAGAATTTTTGTATTATTATAAAATGAACAGCCTTGTATTGCTTTTGCACCTACAGAATATCTTAAGAAAATTCAATTTTATTACTGTAGATTGATGAAATTGAAGTGTTATTACTAGTATGAGTACCTATGTAACTGTGAAACTATAGATCAGTCCATATTTTAAAGTTATCTAATAGATATTTAATCAGTCTAGCTGGGGGACTATAAACGAAGCGTAGACAAGTATTGGCTTGGTTCTGGGGCCCCTTGTCAATTATTAGTCGCCTTGTAAAGACAGTGGTAGAAGTGCTGAGTCATTCCTCCACTGTCTGGCTACCATCGTTCACCATGATGCCACCCTATGATGATGAATAGATGTTATTTTTTTTATATAAAAAAAATAGGAAATTCAAACAAACTAATAAAGTCAAACCCCATGTATTCCTAGTACCTATTTTTACATTGGAAAATCCATTTTGTTAATCATTATTACTTTTCAGCACATTTCTGCCGTTTGTGAATAATTTGAACACAACTCTCAATAGCTATCTGTTCAAGAGAGGACTTCTCCGATTAGAGAGAATGGTGCTGATAGGGGGCCCAAATGATTCAGTCATTGCACCATGGCAATCGAGGTAAATAATAAAATAGATGTTTTTTCCCTTTTAACATCAAAGAAGAAAAATATACTGCCAATTTTGGACACAATACTTCCTCGTGATTAGTTCACATTCTACGAGTATACACTTGGCAAACTTTAGATTTTATACTAAATCACTTGTATCTCCACAACTGCTTAATTGATTTGTACGTAACAGACCGACAGACAAATACAAAACCAAAGTTGTTTAGGAGGTTATGAATCGCCCAGAAATATGAAAAAAATGAAGAGGGAGCCAAAAATATTTTTTTTTTTACAAAAACGAACACCATACTTCCGATTTCTAATATAAAAGTTTTTTGGAAGTAATAAATAAATATTATGGTTCAACTGGTCGTGATTGAAGTAGCATCTACATTTTAAAGATTGAATAAAAAATTTACTTGGGAAACCTTACCCAACATACTATATTGTAAGCTTATATTGATTTGGAAACTAGAATCTCCTATTATACAAAGCCCTTGTTTACCTCACCTAAAAGGCCTCTTAAAACCAGTTTTTATATATCACCTTTGTACAAGTCTTATGTCTCCCCTCTGATGGGCAAGAAGTGACACAATACTTCTCATTTAGGTGCTGGGTCAACACGAGCCGCACCGGAAGGTATCCCTTACAAACAACTGTAACCAAATTTTGAATACAAGTATCAGATAGTAAATACCAGCCAGCGTTTGACTAATCTTAGAATATTTGTTTATGACTTTGACTATGACACTGCTTAACCCTTTAGAACTTTTATTGATATTAGAATAAGTAAGGCCTGCTTGCTACGAAAGTTTTTTGTCACCGCGACCAATAGATATTTATTAAACCGACCTTAGAAGCTTGATCGATAAGGCGGCGGACTTGTAACCTGGAGGTCGGTGTTTCAAGTCCCTGTTTCTGATTATTTAGTAATTCGAGATTTACTAAATCGAGCGAGTTCGAATAGTTGTGATATCACGAAAGTGATTAACGCAATTATGATAACTTTTTTAAAACTAGATCTTTTAACTTGGACAATTGAGTAATAATTTTTAGAAGCTTTTATCATTAGCTTAGGAAAAGAACCTTTGTAAAAATCCAATATTGTTAGTAAATAAATAAAATGTTAAAAAAAAAAAATTAATTGAAACGAATTTCCCGTGTGCTTCCAGTCAGTTCGGACACTTCACGGCGGAGGAGACAGTGGTGGAGCTACGGGACACTCAGGTGTACAGGCAGGATACCCTCGGGCTGCGGGCACTGGATGAGCAGGGCAGACTCAAGCTGGTAACAGTGCCGGGGGTCGACCATTACCAGTGGCATGAAGATCTGGACGTGATAGACACGCATGTGCTGCCCTATCTTGACTGATGTCGGGTGAACGAGATCGGATGCAAAATCGCGCTCTCGGTACAAGGAAACTTTCCGCCTGTATTTATGAAGGAAAAGTTCTGGCTGGGGAACCATAAACAGGGAGTAGACTAGCAGTCTGGCTAGGGGACTATAAACAGGGAGTAGACCAGCATTGGCTTGGTTCTAGGGGCCCTTGTCAATTATTAGACTCCTTGTAAAGACAGTGGTAGAAGTCCTGAGTCATTCCTCCACTGTCTGGCTACCATCGTTCACGATGACGCCACCCTATGATGATGATGAAGTCATATTTATATGGATAAAATAAGGACTTTTTTCTTTTAAAGTAGCCTAATCATGCTTTTTATCTTCCTCATTGGCCAAGATCTTTAGTAAAGTTACTACTTAATTTTAAAATTCAAAATCTATACCTACAAGACAAGACTGAATTAGTTAGGTAGCACAAACTCTAGGACTCTTTCTATCAGGTATCGTGTTGGAGGTTCAAAAGTATTGCATCTGATCTTATCTCATCTTCTTGAAACAGGAAATAGCGCTTCCAGAATCACATTTTTTGTATAACAATATTTTCGCCTGTTGGAAGAGACATTTACTAAACATTAATTCCCACCGAGTTTTTCATTAAGTTTAAGTATTTTTTTATAAGTTTAATTAGGGATTCTTCATTCATGCCCTTCTGTGATAAAAAGTTTAAACATGTTATCATATTTGTGTTAATCACTTTCGTGATGTCACAACTACTAAATCTACGCTGAAACCGGGACTTGAACCATCAACCTCCAGGTCACAAGTCCGCCGCCTTATCGATCAAGCTACTGAAGTCGGTCATGCCCTTCTGTGATACTTTATATGGCTCGTTCTTGTTCTTTTTGTGAGACACAGAGTAGCCAAAAAAATAATAACAGTCGGAGGTATTCCTTTTTTTCTTCATTGAGAAGATTCTTCCATCTGATCTGGAAGGATAGACCTGAGCCACTCAGTACTGTCGGAGTATGCTGCGTCTATTTAGGGCTACACCGCGACGACTCATTCGATTGTGGGGTCTGAATTAGGCAAGGCTCTACTGGGTCTGAGTGTAAGTGTAACGCCCGCGCCGTCCTGAAGCAGGGAGACAAGTGCACTGGTAGTCAAGTGGCTAACGCGCTAGTCTGGTAATCCAGGTAGTGTATTGATCCGTTGGTTCGAATCCCACCCGGTGCATGAGTTTTTCCTCATTAATTTGAGATTGTGACCACATAATAATATGACTCTGAAGGTTAGGTGGTAGAAAATGCTTTGAGCATTAACCTACCTTCCACTAAAGAGTATTATTATTGACCGTCACACCGCTACTTGTAGTGGCGTGGCTTCTGACGACCCTAAAACATTTGAGGAAAGCGTACCCTTGTCTACCGTGGGTAGGGTCGAGGCTTCATTACCAGGTACATCCTGCAAGAGAAGCTCCACACGCCAGAGGGTCTTGTTACTAAAGGTGTTATTTTTTCATTTACAATCCATTTTATATTAACTTCTCAAATGTAGCCCCTTGTTGGAGACGTTTTCATTGATTCTTTTACTTTTACTTTTTTTACCATAAAATTAAATAAAAAACGTGCATATTTTAGTTCAAAGGCATTTTTTAATATTACTGTCTACACAAATACCAAATGAAATTATTTTGGTATGTATTGACTGACCAATATAGATTTTGAATTTTCATCAAATTCTACATTTGTCATGTATCATCAAAATAGAGAGGTTTCTCTTATTTTTTATTGTATAAAAGCATATGGCTGATGTGATTGGGGATTTGTAATTTAATTTGTGTGTCTCAAAAAAAAAGGGCAGGATTTGTTTCATATCATAGGGCAGGGTTTGTTTAATTTTATTTCATATCATAATATTTTCGTTAGATCACAAGCATCATACATATTTTATGTATGTCTTAGTTTGTTAATTGGAATTTTATTTCATATCATAATCATAATATTAGGTTAGACCAGAGTAAAAAGAAATCAATGTAATAGAATAATTCGAAAAGTCCTCTTACTAATGCTGCGCTTGTGCTTTACCACAAATAAAATCACCCAATTCATGAATTATTTCTCGATTAAAGGCAGTATTAATAAGCTTTATTATGATTTTTTTTTATCACATGAAAATTACCTTTTTCAGCATGTTTTTATATTATATTGTAATTATTATATACATTATTGTACATAAAAATGTCAATTTTTATTATGTTAACGTTATTTAAATATATTTTCTAGCCTCTTTATTTTCACTATCTGAAAAGAGTAGGGTACACCGTTTAATTATTGCGAGGCATTTGCTAGTACCGCCAGAAACGCAAATATCATGAGCTAAGAGCGCAAATACTGCGAAATGAACGCCGTTCAATTGACATCTAACCTATCAAAAAAGGTTCCTCCCAAGATCAAGAAACGGCGAAGAAAAGAATCATTTACTGCTGTGCTTGGAAGAGTGTTATCACATTAATGAAAGACTCCGTCATCATTGGTCATTTTCAATATCTTTCAACCAAGACTTTGAGGAATTAGCGCTACGAGTTTTGAAGTGTTTGGCCAATTCCATATTCCAATGAAATGTTCGTAACCAGATCATTTCAGTTTTAAAATTCTATTGCAATATTTTAAAAATTCGTAGGACTAGGTTGTAAATTGTATGTACAGAAAATTTATTCTATTTTAAGACCGTAACATCCAGACAAAACCAGAGCCCAACATGTCCTATTACATGGAATACTCCAGCGCATCGCCCAACATGGAGGGTCTCATTGACTACTCCATCCGCTACTTCGGAGGACACCTGCACTTGGTGCCCATCTGCAATGTCTACGAGATGCTGAGGACCCTCGCCCCTGCCTACAGCATGCCCGTCCCCTCCTATGAAGACTTCCTCAAAGCGCTGTCCACCATGTGTTTTAGCCATCAAGTGCAACTGGATTTCTCCAGATCTCTTGCGTTCGACAGTGAACATGCTTTCGTCAACTTCGGGTCTTGTGGCTGTGGCACTATTTGTTGCACAACTCCGTACGCTTCAGGATACTGCTCCAGTACTTGTAATCCTTCAGTGTGCTGTGGTTGTGGCTGCGGCGCGTGTGGGGCCGCTGGGGCTTGCGGCGCTAGTGGGGCCGCAGGCGCATGTGGTGCAAGTGGGGCCTCAGGGGCTTGCGGTGCTAGTGGGGCCGCAGGTGCTTTGGGCGCTAGTGGTGCCTCGGGGGCCCAAGGCGCTAGTGGGGCGTCGGGAGCTTGGGGAGCTAGTGGGGCCTCAGGGGCCCAGGGCGCTAGTGGGGCCTCGGGTGCTTGGGGAGCCAGTGGGGCCTCAGGGGCACGCGGAGCTAGTGGGGCCTCAGGGGCCCAAGGCGCTAGTGGGGCCTCAGGCGCTTGGGGAGCCAGTGGGGCCTCAGGAGCCTGCGAGCAATGGCCCAGGGGCCTGTGGAGCAGTGGGGCCTCAGGGGCCTGCGGAGCAAGTGGGCCTCAGGGAGCTGTGGGCAAGTGGAGCCTCAGGAGCTTGGGGCAAGTGGGCCGCAGGACGCTTGCGGAGCAAGTGGGGCCGCAGGTGCTTGTGGCGGGGGAGGCTTTGGTGGGGCCGCAGGTGCGTGCGGTGGATGCGGGGCCGCAGGTGCTTGTGGGGCGGCTGGAGCTTGTGGCTATGTGAGAATTTGTTAGTCTGTCCGGCACTAAAGGAAACCTAAATACGACGGTTTTTTAAAAATATATTGAGTCAATTATCAATTACCCACTACTTTTTGGCATCAAAGTGTTATTTGTATTATTTTTGTAGGATATTACTATTTTTCTGTGCTTTATGGCGTTTGTCATATAGCACGAAAAATAGTCACTGTTCAAAATGTTTTGAAAGTTTGAGAAACAATCATTTGAGACATTGGTTTCATCCCCCACTCGCTATGAACTCTAACCTGACACTCACATTATTAATCATACCCTGCCTCATTTGGGCCGTGAATAGAGCATCACGAGGTATTAATTTGATCTGGTCTTCCACCTCACTCTACTTTAGATTTAAATAGTAATGCTGAAACCCTTAAAAATTAGCCTCAACTTATAGGACGTACATTTTCGTTTACAAAAAATCTGGTGTAAACATTACACGACTTTCCTTATCCCCCTAAATGGAGTCGAATTCCGCCACTTGTGACTCAATGGTAACAGATAACTAAAAACCAATGCCAAATTCATAATCAGCACTTCGAAATCATTGAATTTGATATGTCACAACCCTCATCTAGGATGAAAAATAAATAAGTTAGTCCCCCCCAAAATACCGTTAAATTGTAGCCGAGGTCCAAAAAGTTCAAGATATCAAAAAAAATGATCAGAATTATTTTATTTTTTTAATCTAAGAAAATGTTGTTCTCCAACTTTTTTTGTAAATTCAAAGAAGCGGCGCTTGCGGCCCTGCGGCCGTAGAATGCAGCCGATTTCAACCAAAAGCTTCGTGGTTCGTCTGGTGTATAAAATTAATTTTTACACCAAATTTCAAGTCTCTAACTCTTACCGTTCTCGAGGTATCCTGTTCACACAGACATACACACACAGACAGACAGACGCACGGACCAATGGCTGAAAACAACTTTTTTGGTGTCCTGAGGCTATGATTCTTCCAGAAATTTGAAAAACTGGGTAGGTCAAATTTTCGACGAATACAATACTTTCCTTATTATAGGATAAGGAAAGTAAAAAAGAAAAATCTTCCAGAGATTTGCCAAGTAACGTCACTCTCGCATGTACCTAGGTAAAAAAATGAATTGTTAAAAATCTAATTTAATGGGGAATCGATCTCACGACCTCTGGATATCAAGCTGCAGTCACATCTATTACACCACGGAGGTTAACTTTCTAAGTTACTAGCGCTGGATCATTATAAAACGGAGGTTGGTTGGTTTGAACTGCTTAAAAATATAAACTCCTAATACTTCTGCTGTAGTAGTCACCGCGGCCGAGTGAGTTAGCGCGCTAGGCATTGCACGCACGGCTGGGTTCGACCCCCGGTGGGGCAGTATTTTTTCTGCTCTGTACTTGGGTGTCCGGGGTCCACTCTACCTCGTGAGGAAAAATCTACCTCGTGAGTAGCTGCTTTAAATGTGAGCAGCGACCAGTAGCGGAATTATAGGCAAAAATGAGATATTAGGATAATAAAGCTACGGAAAAGTCCTATAATTCTGCGCTACCCACTAAAATTGTGATATAACACAAAGATATACATTTATTATTATTACTTTTTCTGAAATATCTCGAGTCTGAACAGCGCTGGCAATATTTTTTAAGCAAAACTAAGGAAGCAATAGAGTAATCAGTCGATTTCTCCATTAGGTTTAATGGAACATTAACTAAAATCCCGTTGGAGCTCTGCACTAAGCAATCGGACTTTAAAGCTAATAAAAATGCTCTGGCCAACACGCTGTTAAACTCGAGATATTGAACGCAGAGTATTAGGAGTTTATACTTTTTAGCAAGTAACAGGCCATCCTCCGTAATATAATGGTTTTAACGCTAAGCTTTCTTTAAAAATGAACATAATACACATTATTGAGGCCACAACGCTGTTATAAAGCAAGATATTACATGAGAAGTATTAGGAGTTTATATGTTAAGGCAGTTAACAGGCTAACCTCCCTGTTTTATGTTTAAACGCTAATGGAACATTAGCTAAATCCCCATGAGAGAGGGCACTAACCAATCGGACTTTAAAGCTAATAAATGCTCTGACCAACACGCTGTTGAGCTCGAGATATTGAACACAGAGTATTAGGAGTTTATACTTTTTAGCAAGTAACAGGCCATCCTTCGTAATATAATGGTTTTAGCGCCAATGGACTATTGGCTAAAACTTCATTAGATCTCGGCACTAACCAATCCGGGGCTTTAAGCTTTTAATGAGTCCAGGGCACTGTTTGAACTCAAAATATTACACCAAAAGTATTAGGAGATTATAATTATGTACTTGACAGGTAGGTCCTGTTGGATGATTATTTTAATGGTCCTAACGCTAATGAAACATTAAAAGCTCAGCAATCAGACGCGTGCGTGTTGAAGAGGCCAAAACGCTGTTTTGGTTAGGTGTTACACCAGAAAGAAGTATTAGGAGTTTATACTTCAAGGCAGAATACAGGCTACCTCCCTATTATATTGATTTGGCGCTAATGGATGATTAGCTAAAACTCCATTACAGCTTAGCCAGCACTAACCAAAGGACGCGTTAAGCTTTAAAAATGAAACATAATACACATTATTGAGGCCACAACGCTGTTATAAAGCAAGATATTACACGAGAAGTATTAGGAGTTTATACGTTAAGGCAGTTAACAGGCTAACCTCCCTGTTTTAAGCTTAAACGCTAATGGGACATTAGCTAAACCTCCATGAGAGAGGCACCAACCAATCGGACTCTTTAGGCTTTAATGCACTTTGCCGTGCCAAACACGCTGTTTAAGCTCTAGATATTACATCAGAAGTATTAGGAGTTTATACTTTAAGGTAGTCAACTGACTAACCTCCCTATCGTAATGGTTTTGACGCTAATTGAGCATTAGCTAAAACTCCATTACAGCAATGACCAACCAATCAGAGACATTTAAGCTTATAAAATGCGATTTACTTGAACTAAAACGCTGTTTATTACATCAGAAGTATTAGGAGTTTATACTTTTCAGCAGTTAACCTCCTGTCATACCTAATGGTGAAGGCCAACCTCCCTTTTATAATGGTTTTATCGAGCTTCTACTACCATATCAAGCTACCTGGACTAACGGTAGTGTCAGCTGCATCTGAATCTTATGACGTAGGTTCAACTCCCGGCCCAGTCAATTTTTTTGAAAACATTCTTATTATCTCCTAAGCAAAGTAGGTTAGTGTGGAAACTGGGATTTCTCATTAGTAGGGAGTAAAACCTCTGTCTTGTGAATAATTCTTCGAAAATTTGGCCACATTTTTCTTTTGGATAAAAAAAAAATTGCAGGTTTTTTCCAATTTCATCCAAGTTTAGCTTCCCCACCATTCGTGAAAGAGAAATACGTTTCTTCCAATTTTTAGTACCAAGTGTGACTAACACGATATTCTTTAGCAGTTATAACTAAACATGAAAAGATTTTGTTATAAAAAATCAATGAAAGGAAGAATATATGGAAGTGGCTAGTAGGTATAAAAATAAAAAGGTAGTGAAGTGGGTGATAAAATTTAAATATATATTTCTTCATAGTTACAGATTTTAATATTTACAAAGATTATAATTTGTACATTTTGATAAACGGATTGTAATTTATTATGCATCTTCTTTTTTTTTTTTTTTTTTTTTTAAGTGGGGTTTAACGTCGCTTTCAACTGCCATGGTCATATCACGACGGGGGATTTACCCTCCATTCGCAGGAAACTCACAAACCTGCTACTCACATTTACCTCACCCAGCCTGAGTGGGGCCGGGAAAAGCCAGCGTCACGAGAATTAGAATTTGAATGGTCACCCATCCAAGTCTTAACCTCGCTGGATGTCGCTTAACTTCGGTGTTCTGAAGGGAACCGGTGTATTCAACATGCCATCGACGCTGGCTTGTGCATCTTCTTTAATATTATTTTCAGGGAGGAATTTTTCGTATAGGTAGTTTAAATCAACTTTAAACCGCCAAAAACAATTATTACAAACAAATTTAAAGAAACGAAAAAAAAGAGTGGTATCGTGTCGTGTTCTTCTTAATTTTACCGACCTCAGTAGCTCAATCGGCAAACCCTGGGTCCTGTAACCTGAGGTCCTCTAACCTGGTGTCCTGTAACCTGAGGTCCTCTAACCTGGTGTCCTGTAACCTGAGGTCGGTGGTTCGAGTCACGAGTATTTTTTTTTTTTTTTTTTGGTGGTAAGACGAGTTCAAGTAATTGTTTATTTATTTTAACAAATCAACGGTATAAGCCCTGTTTTTTTTTAATAACAAATTTTTATAGATGTATTTTACTACATATACAGGGTGAGCATAAAGTCTCACCCCACCCCCCGTATCTCAAGAATGGCTGAAAATACAAGAAAACGCAAAAACCCGTATTCCTTTATTTTTAAGGGGGATTAATTTTCAGCCAAAAAATTTTTGCCTAGACGGCCCCAGTCAGGCTGGGCATGGACCAACTTTAAAATCTTAAATAGAGTGGTATGTCTTGTGACATATTGTTTTAAAGGTCTCATACAGAAAAAATCATAACAAGAAATTTCAGTGAGCTACGACTTACCGTTTTTGAGATACAGGGTCGAATGTCCTGCGTAATATCCATATATTTTGACCTCTAACTCGTTAACCGTAAATGATAGAAAAATGAAATTTGTTGATAATAACTCCTTATGACAAGCCCTATCGAAAAAGTGATAACTCGTCATACTTTGTTGATGTTAGTTTCTGGTCGGTTTCGTCAGCCAGCCGGACGAACAGTCCGAAAATTTTTAACAAAAAACAAATCAAGTTTTAGCTTGTTCGAAAGTTATTGCCATAAGGAGTTATTATCAACAAATTTCATTTTTCTGGAATTTACGGTCAACGAGTTATAGGTCAAAATATATGGATATTACGCAGGACGTCCGACCCTGTATCTCAAGAACGGTAAATCGTAGCTCACTGAAATTTGTTGTAATGAAGTTCTCTCAATAAGACCTTTAAAAAAATATGCCACAAGACATACCATTCTATTTAAGATTTTAAAATTGGTCCATGCCCAGCCTGATTGGGGCCGTGTAGTCAAAAAAATTTTGGCTGAAAATTAATCCCCTTAAAAATAAAGGAATACGGGTTTTTGCGTTTTCTTGTATTTTCAGCCATTCTCAAGATAGGGGGGTGTGGGTGAGACTTTATGCTCACCCTGTATACAGTTTACTACAGTTTATAACATATTAGTGTTATATTACTTACTTACTTAGTAAGTAAGTAAGTAAGTGTTATATTGTGATATAATGATATTAACTATCACAAATAGGACATCGGATCAGGTGGGCTATGAGCAGTAGGTAATCCCCTAGAAGCTGGTCTTGTACTTCTTGATCTCCAGCATGATGTAGTGGATGTCTAGAAGCTGGTCTTGTACTTCTTGATCTCCAGCATGATGTAGTGGATGTCTAGAAGCTGGTCTTGTACTTCTTGATCTCCAGCATGATGTAGTGGATGTCTAGAAGCTGGTCTTGTACTTCTTGATCTCCAGCATGATGTAGTGGATGTCTAGAAGCTGGTCTTGTACTTCTTGATCTCCAACATGATGTAGTGGATGTCTAGAAGCTGGTCTTGTACTTCTTGATCTCCAACATGATGTAGTGGATGTCTAGAAGCTGGTCTTGTACTTCTTGATCTCCAACATGATGTAGTGGATGTCTAGAAGCTGGTCTTGTACTTCTTGATCTCCAACATGATGTAGTTAGTGGATGTCTAGAAGCTGGTCTTGTACTTCTTGATCTCCAGCATGATGTCTAGAAGCTGGTCTTGTACTTCTTGATCTCCAGCATGATGTAGTGGATGTCTAGAAGCTGGTCTTGCACTTCTTGATCTCCAGCATGATGTCTAGAAGCTGGTCTTGTACTTCTTGATCTCCAGCATGATGTAGTGGATGTCTAGAAGCTGGTCTTGTACTTCTTGATCTCCAGCATGATGTAGTGGATGTCTAGAAGCTGGTCTTGTACTTCTTGATCTCCAGCATGATGTAGTGGATGTCTAGAAGCTGGTCTTGTACTTCTTCATCTCCAGCATGATGTAGTGGATGTCTAGAAGCTGGTCTTGTACTTCTTGATCTCCAGCATGATGTAGTTAGTGGATGTCTAGAAGCTGGTCTTGTACTTCTTGATCTCCAGCATGATGTAGTGGATGTCTAGAAGCTGGTCTTGTACTTCTTGATCTCTAGCCAGCATGATGTAGTGGATGTCTAGAAGCTGGTCTTGTACTTCTTGATCTCCAGCATGATGTAGTGGATGTCTAGAAGCTGGTCTTGTACTTCTTGATCTCCAGCATGATGTAGTTAGTGGATGTCTAGAAGCTGGTCTTGTACTTCTTGATCTCCAGCATGATGTAGTGGATGTCTAGAAGCTGGTCTTGTACTTCTTGATCTCTAGCCAGCATGATGTAGTGGATGTCTAGAAGCTGGTCTTGTACTTCTTGATCTCCAGCATGATGTAGTGGATGTCTAGAAGCTGGTCTTGTACTTCTTGATCTCCAGCATGATGTAGTGGATGTCTAGAAGCTGGTCTTGTACTTCTTGATCTCCAGCATGATGTAGTTAGTGGATGTCTAGAAGCTGGTCTTGTACTTCTTGATCTCCAGCATGATGTAGTGGATGTCTAGAAGCTGGTCTTGTACTTCTTGATCTCCAGCATGATGTAGTGGATGTCTAGAAGCTGGTCTTGTACTTCTTGATCTCCAGCATGATGTAGTTAGTGGATGTCTAGAAGCTGGTCTTGTACTTCTTGATCTCCAGCATGATGTAGTGGATGTCTAGAAGCTGGTCTTGTACTTCTTGATCTCCAGCATGATGTAGTGGATGTCTAGAAGCTGGTCTTGTACTTCTTGATCTCCAGCATGATGTAGTGGATGTCTAGAAGCTGGTCTTGTACTTCTTGATCTCCAGCATGATGTAGTGGATGTCTAGAAGCTGGTCTTGTACTTCTTGATCTCCAGCATGATGTAGTGGATGTCTAGAAGCTGGTCTTGTACTTCTTGATCTCCAGCATGATGTAGTGGATGTCTAGAAGCTGGTCTTGTACTTCTTGATCTCCAGCATGATGTAGTGGATGTCTAGAAGCTGGTCTTGTACTTCTTGATCTCCAGCATGATGTAGTGGATGTTGTCCAGCTGGTTCCTGAGGGAGGGGGAGAGCAGGTCCTGGAAGCGATGGTAGTACTGGATCAGGTGGGTGAAGGAGAGCTGCAGCAGCGTGGATCCCGTGACCAGACTGGGGAACGAACTCAGGACCTCCGCGTTGATATTCTCGAGCGACTTCTTCCACCGCTCGTTGAAGTTCTTCACAATGGACTCGAACTTGCCTGGAACACAAAGAGAAGATTTACATGTGTAAGTACCACTGGAACACAGAGAGAATGTTTACATGTGTAAGTACCACTGGAACACAAAGAGAAGATTTACATGTGTAAGTATCACTGGAACACAAAGATAATGTTTATTTGTTCATAAATATCACAGAGATCATCAATAGTGTTAGATAATATATGAATAAATTGAAATCGGAACATTTTTTTTTTTTTTTTACAAAAACGAACACAATACTTTCGATTTTTAATATTAGAATTTTTCGGAAGTAAAATTATTAAATAGCCAGCGTCGATGGCATGTTGAATACACCGGTTCCCTTCAGAACACCGAAGTTAAGCGACATCCAGCGAGGTTAAGACTTGGATGGGTGACCATTCAAATTCTAAGTCTCGTGACGCTGGCTTTTCCCGGCCCCACTCAGGCTGGGTGAGGTCAATGTGAGTAGCAGGTTTGTGAGTTTCCTGCGAATGGAGGGTAAAACCCCCGTCGTGATATGACCACGGCAGTTGAAAGCGACGTTAAACCCCACTTAAATTTTTTTATTTTATTATTAAATATTGAATTACCAGGAACAATTCATGTCTGAGTCCCACACTTTTCGGCATGAGCTTTCCCTCCTCAAAAAAAAATATCTCACCTTCCATGGCCTTCAGCTTCTCCGTGTCTCCCTTCTGGTGGTAGATCTCCCCCTCCTTCACCGCCTGCATGAGGGCTCCGAAGTGGGGGGAGAGAATCTCCTCCACGTACTCTCCGCTGCGGGAGTTGAGCTGGTCGCGGAAACTCTCCACCTCCTTGGTGTTGTCCCGGGTTCGACCCTGGGAGGGGAGGGATTTTTAGAATTAGATAATTCCGAAACCGACCTTAGTTATGTCATTACATTTGTGTTCATCACTTTCGTGATATCAAACACCTCAGCCGATGTGTGAAGAACGCCTATACAAAGAAAGAGACAGCCGGCAGAGTGTAAGGTTATCACTACTCAAACTCGCTTTACTAAATCCACGCTGAAACCGGGACTTGAACCACCGAACTCCAGGTTACAAGTCCGCCGCTTTATCGATCAAGCTACTGAGGTTGGTTCTTTGTGTTATTAGATCACAATTTTAGTGGGTAGCGCAGAATTAAAGGACTTTTCCGAATATCTAATTTTTGTCTACAATTTCGCCACAGTTCACATTAAAGTAGCTGCTCATTTTTCCTCACGAGGTATGAGTGAACCCCAAACATACAAGTCTGGAGCAGAAAAAAATTGCGTTAATCATTTTCGAGATGTCACTCAAACTCACACTGCGAATTTTTTACCGAACCAATGATCTTCAGGTTAGATAGATTACAAGTCCGACGCTTTTTATCCATCAAGCTACAAGGAGGAATAATGTATTTTTAGTCATATATTATTCCAACACCGACCTTAGTAGTTGGAGCGATAAGGCGTCGTCACCTGGAGGTCAGTGGTTCGAGTCCCAAACTGATGTAACGTTAGATTGAAAACTTCAGGGCAAAATGCACGTACCTAATTTTAAAATTCTACTTAAATACCAATGTGAAAAGTTAAGTTTTCTAAGTTTGAATATAACAGGACACACAAGAATGATGATACTATCTCACTTACCGATAGTATAGACAAGACTAGATCGTAGTTATTGATGAGAAATATGAGCTGTTCCTTCCTATGCTGATAGATGGCTGCATTCTTCAGAATAAATAGCTCTACCTGGAAAATGATAAATCAATGGTTGACAGTTAAATAATATTATGCAGATACTAAAAAAATGATCGGTTGAATTTCTTTTCCAACACCTTTTCTCAAACTTATACGGACAACCTTTTCTCAAAATTAGATGGACAACCTTTTCTCAAACGTGGTCAGCATGGACAATCACTCTCATCCTTAATGGCTTTAAGTTTTTTTTTTTTTTTTTTTTTTTTTTTTTTTTTTTTTTTTTTTTTTTTTTTTTTTTTAAGTGGGGTTTAACGTCGCTTTCAACTGCCATGGTCATATCACGACGGGGGTTTTACCCTCCATTCGCAGGAAACTCACAAACCTGCTACTCACATTGACCTCACCCAGCCTGAGTGGGGCCGGGAAAAGCCAGGTTTGAATGGTCACCCATCCAAGTCTTAACCTCGCTGGATGTCGCTTAACTTCGGTGTTCTTAAGGGAACCGGTGTATTCAACATGCCATCGACGCTGGCAAGTTTTTTTTTTTTTTTTTTAATTATGTCATTCTGTCAGCCAGCGTCGACGGCACGTTGAATGCACCAGTTCTCGTTCAGTCACATAAGTTAAGCAACGTCCAGCGAGGTTAGGACTTGGATGGGTGACCATTCAAATTCGAACCCAAGTGATGCTTGCTATTTCCAGCCCCACACAGGCTGGGTAAAGTTAAATTGAGTAGTTGGTTTTTGAGTTTCCAGCGAGGGGAGGGTAAAACCCCCGTCGTGATATGACCATGCAATTGAAAGCGACCCACCTAAAATTCCCTAAAATTTTAGGGAATAGAAAAAAGTCGCAAGGGGCCAAGTCCGGTGAGTATGGTGCATGCTCAAGTACTGTGATTTTCTTGTCGGCCAGAAATCGTCGTATAGAGAGCGCGGTATGAGCTGGTGCATTGTCCTGATGCAGCACCCAGTCACCGGAACTCCAGAGCTCGGGTCTTTCCTTCTGGATCCTCTCCCGAAGTTTAGTAAGCAGTTCTTTATAGTATGTTTGGTTAACAGTCTGACCTTCCGGAACCCATTCTGCCAAAATAATACCCAATTTTTTCCACGTTCTCATCTGTTTTTGAAGTGGTAGGTCGGCCTGATCGTTGATCATCTTCGACGTCCTCCCTACCCTTCTTAAATCTTTTGAACCAATCATAAAAGGTTGTCCTACCCATACACTCATCACCATACACTTCTTTTAACATTTTAAAACAATCCGATTGACTTTTGTTTAGTTTTGTAAGAAATTTCAGGTTAACACGGTATTCTAAAATTTTACTCAACATTTTAATTTGAAAAATCCGGCAAAGTGCACTGACAAGGTGTTCGATTATGACTGATTATTTGAAAACTACCGATCAGAAAGAAATTAAAGTCAATGAAATATGAACATGAGGAACTATGGTTAATTCCTGCAAAAACTTGTTTAGCTATGTACATCAGAGCCGGAGCTATGGGGTCGTCCCGGAACTTTATTGTCGGACCTCGTATTATTGATGTCAAATACAACATTGCCTATTATTACAAATTACAAAAACATTTGCAAATTACCTCTTCTAGCAGCAAGGCCAGCAGTCGGGTCACCCGCTCGCTAGGGTAGGACTCGCCTATCATGTTGATGGCGCTGGAGAACTCTGCGTACCGGCGGGCCAGGGTGGTGTGGGGCCGCATGTCCTTGGAGTAGCGGGAGGGGTCGCAGTCCCGCACACTCTGGATGTTCAGCTGGAACACCAAGTCGAACCTGCGGACACGTGTATTTTGTATTTTTGTATTCATTTATTTTATTTTCAACAGGTAGGTACATACATTACAAGGTTAAAGCCTTTATTACAATATACCCTACCTATTTAAAGAATAAACTATTTAATAGTTTGTTACAAGAAAAGAAAAACATGCATATCTGTAAGAGTTACAATAGTAGACATTGGGAATGATGGAATTGAAAAGAATTCTAAATTTCTTTCATGAGAAAGAGATTATTATATATCTGTAATACCTAAGATTTCAGAAATTTTTTACAGATTTGTAGAAAACAAATCAATGTTAACAGGCAATTTATTGGCTAGAGATAGAGGGAAGTGCCAGGGATTGAGATGAGATGAAGGCAGAACAAAAGAAAATGACTCATGACTTCGAGTTCGAGAAAATGACTCATGACGTGAACCAGAGTTCGGGTGGTACTAAACTGTTGGCATAATGGGACTACCTGTCTTGCGCTGACAGTCTACATAAAGCACTACTTATACTATACAATACTCTGTTTATCCTGCGAGAATGAGACTAAAGAGTCCCTTTTTCTCTCACAGTCTAAACAAAGTCTCATTTCCTTCTTCATACAATATTGTCCTTGTATGCTTAACGTCTCCCTAACATCGACCTCATTACAGACGGGAGTTTTTTTTATCATCCATTCACTGGAAGTTCACCAAACCGCTACACACAATAACCTCACTCAACCTCGGTTTGGTAGGGATTAGGGTGGGTCTGAGTGGTCATCCGTCAAGTCCTTGTATTTTTTGTGAGTACCTAATTGGAATTCAATGAATTATTGACAAACAAGTGCCCTTACCTCACTGGGCGTTGCTTCAGTGATCTTACGAGAACTGGTGAGTTCAACGTGCAATCGACACTGATCATGTATTTTATTATTACTATTATTGAACACTTTATTGGTAAACCACATGATACATACATTGGACATGAGATAAAAAAGAACACAATAGATTATGTAGTGAACCAAGCGGTTAAAGCCTGTGGCTTTCTCTTCCACCTAACCCCAGTGATCATGTGTTTCATCATTACCTGGGCCACAGAATCTCGTGCAGACGTTCCCAGTAGGAGTCCAGGGCAGGCACAGCCCGCTTGTGGCACAGCGTCTGGTAGCGACACACCAGGTGGATGCAGAGGAACAGACTGATGGCGTCGTAGGAGCTTTCCACATGCGACCGGAGGTTTTTCTAAAGACACACAAAGAAAAGAAATGATAGTAATAATAATAATATGATAGTATTAATAATTAAGACTACTAAAGTCCCATTATTCCAGCAGTAATAATAATAATAAATAAATTTATTTGCTTTTCAATAATCATCATTGTTAAAAGTTCCACTAAGTACATTTGTACTTTTCGGGAGCTTCGATTTTCATTTTAGTAAGCCCAAGACATATTATTATGTGGTTAAAATCCCAAATGGGAGGATAACTTGTCATGTCCCGGTTGGGTGTCGAACCCACGACCTCCGAAAACTCTGGATTCACAGAGTGCCGCCTTTACCACTGCGCTACCGGGACAGACTAATCCTGTGATAAATTATGATAAACAGATGTTGCAGAAACTGTGAGCATACAATACTTTCCTATAAGTAGTCACAGTGGCCAAGTAGGTAGCACACTAGTCTTGCATGCACGGTAACCTAGGTTCGATCCCCAGCAGGGCAGGATTTTTCTGCTCTGTACTTGGATGTTCGGGGTCCACTCATACCTCGTGAGGAAAAATGAGTGGCTGTTATTATTTTACATGATTCTCATCCCTCACTCTGCCAGCAAGAATGGTAAGCGAGTAAGTCTCTCCCATTCTCATCCCTCACTCCACCAGCAAGAATGGTAAGCGAGTAAGTCTCTCCCATTCTCATCCCTCACTCCGCCAGCAAGAATGATGAGCGAGTAAGTCTCTCCCATTCTCATCCCTCACTCCACCAGCAAGAATGATGAGCGAGTAAGTCTCTCCCATTCTCATCCCTCACTCTGCCAGCAAGAATGGTAAGCGAGTAAGTCTCTCCCATTCTCATCCCTCACTCCGCCAGCAAGAATGATGAGCGAGTAAGTCTCTCCCATTCTCATCCCTCACTCCACCAGCAAGAATGGTAAGCGAGTAAGTCTCTCCCATTCTCATCCCTCACTCCACCAGCAAGAATGGTAAGCGAGTAAGTCTCTCCCATTCTCATCCCTCACTCCACCAGCAAGAATGGTAAGCGAGTAAGTCTCTCTCATTCTCATCAACATTATTATTATTATTATGTCCTGTATTTCACGTATTCCATTGCACATAGGTAGGTAATTCTACAGCTGCAACAATACGGTGTTTATGTTTCTAGGGCTAGGCAGGGCTGTGTCCGACAGTTCATTATTATTTTCCTCCCCTTACCTCCAGCAACACCAGCGTGTGGCTCAGCACAGCACTGAACATCATTATTATTCCCCCCCCCCCCTCACCTCCAGCAAGACCAGCGTGTGGCTCAGCACAGCACTGAACATCATTATTATTCCCCCCCCCCCCCCCCCTCACCTCCAGCAAGACCAGCGTGTGGCTCAGCACAGCACTGAACATCATTATTATTCCCCCCCCCCCCCCTCACCTCCAGCAAGACCAGCGTGTGGCTCAGCACAGCACTGAACATCATTATTATTCCCCCCCCCCCTCACCTCCAGCAAGACCAGCGTGTGGCTCAGCACAGCACTGAACATCATTATTATTCCCCCCCCCCCCTCACCTCCAGCAAGACCAGCGTGTGGCTCAGCACAGCACTGAACATCATTATTATCCCCCCCCCCCCTCACCTCCAGCAAGACCAGCGTGTGGCTCAGCACAGCACTGAACATCATCATTATTATCCCCCCCCCCCCCCTCACCTCTAGCAAGACCAGCGTGTGGCTCAGCACAGCACTGAACATCATCATTATTATCCCCCCCCCCCCCTCACCTCTAGCAAGATCAGCGTGTGGCTCAGCACAGCACTGAACATGTCCATAGCGTGAGGTCCCTGCACCTTGAAGTACTCGCATATGAACTGGTACTCTCTGCAGGCGTTGTCCACCAGGGCGTACTGCTCCGAGCGGAAGAGAGACTCATACGGGTACTGTGGACAAGGAAAAATAACAAAACTGTATTAGTACACAGATAATCAAGGCTCGTATGCAGAGACGATTTTGTAATCCCTAAAGGGTTCACTGTAGGGTGGTCCCGAGCTTGCTATAGGGAATACTTCGACCTTGACAATTATTTATTAAAGAAACATCTGATTGCACATGCGCAGTTGCGCACAGACGCTTTAAACAAACGTCTCTGAATAACAAAAACAGATGAAGGGACAAATGACCCAGGCATCCCCACAGTGAGGACTCTGCATACCACCCGTAGTGTCAAAACATAAGAAAAGTTTTTCAAATAGAAGAAATCATAAACTGATTCACCAAAAAATGGCTGACAAGTTCTTTTTTTCGGTCCCCATGTAGAATTGAATTTCATAATTTATTATTGAAAGATTTACATCTAAGAATACTAACTAATTATAAGTCGGAAGTAATTTGTTCTTGCAAATAGTCAGGGCCAACTTAAGTGGGAGAGACTTACTCGCTCATCATTCTTGCTGGCAGAGTGAGGGATGAGAATGGGAGAGACTTACTCGCTCATCATTCTTGCTGGCAGAGTGAGGGATGAGAATGGGAGAGACTTACTCGCTCATCATTCTTGCTGGCAGAGTGAGGGATGAGAATGGGAATGACTTACTTGCTCATCATTCTTGCTGGCAGAGTGAGGGATGAGAATGGGAGAGACTTACTCGCTAATCATTCTTGCTGGCAGAGTGAGGGATGAGAATGGGAGAGACTTACTCGCTCATCATTCTTGCTGGCAGAGTGAGGGATGAGAATGGGAGAGACTTGCTCGCTCATCATTCTTGCTGGCACAGTGAGGGATGAGAATGGGAGAGACTTGCTCGCTCATCATTCTTGCTGGCACAGTGAGGGATGAGAATGGGAGAGACTTACTCGCTCATCATTCTTGCTGGCAGAGTGAGGGATGAGAATGGGAGAGACTTACTCGCTCATCATTCTTGCTGGCAGAGTGAGGGAGGAGAATGGGAGAGACTTACTCGCTCATCATTCTTGCTGGCGGAGTGAGGGATGAGAATGGGAGCCTCCAGCTGAGATGACAGCACTTCCCCGCGGTTCCCAATAGTGAACACCGTGCCCTTCTTCCTCAGAGAAGAGGAGGCTTTGTGAAACAGACTCTTGGTCGAGTTCTCATCGTGCCCCATGAGGTCTTCTTTCGTGGCGACTTCTTCGAACTAGAAAGAGATAAGTCGAAGAAGAATTTTTTTATCATATTTGTGTTATTCTCGAGGTGATGTTGAAATTTTACTCAAACTCACATCACTAAATTTTTGTTGAACTTGGGACTGGAATCATCGACCTCTAAGTTACAAGTCCGCCGCCTTATCGATCAAGCTACTGAGATCGGTAAGAATGCGAAGAAAGACAAAAAATAATTACTATATTTTTGTGACAAATTTATTATTTTAATAATCATATATTTATATACTATTAGGTATCATTTAAGTTGGTCAGCTGAATTATATCCTCTTTACAAAAATAAAAAGTTGGTTTGTCTACTTCAGAATATTTTACTATAGAATGATGAGAATTTTTTATGAATCTTCATATCGTCGCTTAAGAAGACCTCGTAAGTCCGAATTTTTCGATAATGCGTTTTTGGTATCGTTGGAATCGGAAAAAAATATCGAATTTTTAAATTCGGTTTTATATGACCATTCAAATACAAAGAATGACACAATAATCGATTAAAGTTTACCTCGTAAATCGATATTTTTGTTTTGAAGAAAATTTCTGGTGAGACCTCGTATCTCCAATCAGTCATATATGTGTATTGTTTAAAATAAATCAGAGATACTAGGTACCTCTACAAAAAATGCACACATGCTTTTCTGAAAATTTTACAAGAATCAGTTGAGAGGTACCTCGTATGTTAGATATCTCCTAAAAATACAAGTTTTATCAAAAAAATAGTAATTTCAATCGATAAAACAGGTATATGTTTATGGTTAAACTGATTTTTTTTAAACCTGCCCACAACTTTATAGTCAGTTTTTACTGTCTCCTGAAAAGTTCAAAAATCGGACTTACGAGGTACCTCTTCTTAAGCGACGATATATTATCATATAATCTTTAATCATGTACCTTGTTAAAATATCGATACAATTTTTTGTTCCAAGGCTCGTTTACCAGAGCATACATTTTGATTTTATTGTTTGTTAAAAGAAATCGTTTGTAATCAAGTAATTTTTCAGATATCCTCATTGGAATTCAATAAATTAATTATGAAAATAAATATCTCATCAAAACATTTTTATAATTTTCATTATTAATATAACTATTTTCAATAAATTTATTGAATATATGAGCCGACCTCCGTGGCTCAGTGGTTAAGAGCATTGGTTACTGACCGAGGTTGCGGGTTCGAATCCCGGCCGGAGCGGAAATTTCTGACTGGAATTTTCCGTTTCCGGAATGGCATGGATGTAAAGGTAAAGTGCCCTGAAGTAATGCGAAAGCGGTTCCGGGGCACACTTACTTTGAAAAAAAAATATATTTATTGGTTAATTTTTTTTTTTTTTTTTTTTACTGCACGTGCTTTATAAGTGCATAAATAATTTCAAATAGATATTTATTTACAAAATTATTTATAAAATATAAAAAATGCTCTCCAACTCTGAGGAGCGAGGCACTGTGCCCATCACAGCTGCTGCATTTCCTCTCTGGATACACAGAGAAATCCTCTGTTTCAAAAAGGAAATTGGTTAAAACAACAATTTATCAGATGAAATATCCAGCTCACCTGCATCTTGCTCAGCAGAGAGGAGTAGGACTTGAAGTAGGAGAAGTAGACCTTGCTCATCGTGTCCACGTACTCATTCCTGATCTCATGGGCTACGGCCCTCTCGTGAGCCAGCGCAAACTCAAACAAGAACCTGGGAGTAGAAGAGGAAATATAATAATAGCTTTTAGAGTATTGATCCTTTTATTTATTGGGTCACAAATCTTTCTAGTCACTTTTTTTAATGAATATTTATTTAAAGAGAGGTCTGTAACATTCAGAGTCCTTGCCCCAGTCACTTTTGTCCAGAAGTTGTTATAGTGTAATTTTTGATTGGTTCAATTATCTGCTTGATGTGGAAAGTGATATAACAATATGTATTATTATATTTGACAGGATCCGAACTTACAAAACCAAACTAACAAATGAAACAAGAGACTGACCCTTTATCTCAAATTAAGATTGCCAGAGGCAGTAATCTCACTCTTTGGGTAGGATATTAGTTTCATTTTATCTTTTTTATGTATAATTTATTTTCTTTTTGTCTTTTTTTTATTTTCTGATCTTCGGTGAATAACTGAATATGTATTGTATAAAAGAAAACTAAGTATATAACCAGTTTTCTACCCAATAAATATTCATATACCTAATAATTATAAATAAAGACTTTTCACGCAGAAAATTCTGTTCTCCCCAAACACGTGAGGCTAGCATTTCCGGCCCAACCCAGGCTGGGTGAGGTTAATGTGGGTAGCTGGTACGATTCCGAGCGAATGGAGGGTAAAACCCCCGTCCTAATTAGGACGTTAAATCGAATACGTTGTTTTTAGGAAGGGCATCCAACCGTAAAACATGTGCCATAACCAACCAACCTCAACTATGAGGTTGAACAATGCCCACAACAAGTAGGATTGGGGAAAGGCAAATTGAAAGAAGAAGAATAAATATTCTTAAAATTTATTGCTACAGAACTTAATAACTAATTATATGAACATAAAGTTGTTTCAAGCTAAGAAATAAATGAGCAGATTTTAAAATGAAATTTTAACTATAGGAAAACAATATTTTTTCTAATGTCTACCAATAGAGCTTCAACATTATTATTTGCCTTCCTTGGGACTTACTTATATTTGAGCATGGTATTCTGAGGAATTTGGTAATTTGTCATTGGTTTCCTAAACTTTGAAATCTGTTCAATCAAATATGAACGGATTTTGGTGACAGCTTTGATTTTTAGTTTCTCCAGAATGTCCTTTACATCTTGACAAGATTTCACGTCTGAAAAAGTAAATGGAAAGTAAAGCTCTCCAGAAGAAAAACATGTTCTTTCATTACAATGAAAGAACATAAGAGTGGTTAATTCATTGCATGTTAATATTCTAGCTTAACAGGTGTAAACGCAGTAAAAAAAATTGAATATTAAATTTTTCGAATTATTTCAAGAATCCTTATGCTCTAAAATAAACTAGTAATAGGTAACTAACAATTACAAAAAAACTATAAACTTAACAAAAGAAAATAATGGACTATACAGGGTGTTCCTGGAACAATTGGACTTATTTAAAGGGTATATTCAGATCATGTGTATTCAGGCATCATGTTGCTGTGGGACATTTTGTGTTGTTCAAATTTTGAAAATTCATCATTCCCATTTATTATTTTATTTTAATCTTTATTAGGAGAACACAATATTTACAGTATCAAATTAAAAAATGAATTAATGAAAAATAGAATGAAAAATAAATAAATATAAAAAAAAGATAATACTAGAATCCTAACTAAAGGGTGGGTTATTTCCTGTGACAATTATAAAGGATTAGAAACTTGAGTCTTTAGATAAAAGAAGCTTAACTAACGAGATTTGAAAAAATACCTTACCACTGAAGCTCTGTTCTTTCAAATAATTAATTTTTATATTCAAAGTTTTCAAACACTTGACAAATTCCTTGTCTAATACAGGAGCTCCTAAGATGCCTCTGGAAGGGAAAAATACACAATATTAAAAAATAATAACTTAAAATCTGACTTGTACGTATACAAAAATACACTGTCAATTATGGACACAACACTTGTTAAAGAACCAAATTTATGGTAATGATAGAGGATTGGAATTGGCACTGTAATTATTATATTAAATTATTATAAAATACATAATTACATACGCGATAAGTTCCTCTGAAACTGTCATTTTATCAATAAATGTGCTTAGTTGATTTTTCACTGATTGTCGGTTCTGAAGGTGCTGATTCATGGAGACAGATTTCTTCTGAAGAGATACTATTTCAGAACTAATGCTTCCTAGATCTGTCTGAAAGCCCAGCAGCATATTCTCCATTCTCTGAAACACAATGTGACATTGTATTATTCTACCAGATTAGAAGTAAAGCTTAGCCAACCCGTAAATTATCTTCTTACATGTTCATAAAAAATATGTGGAATGTACCTATTTGAAATACTTGTAATTTCATTAAATACTTTTGACTAAACAAAACTACCATAGGTTATAAACTAGATTGATACCACTTTGATGTGGCAAAGTCCCAAGCATGCTAGCTGCATTTCGATTTAAAATTTCTGGAACAAAAATTCTTTGAGACTCCTAATGCTAGTGTCATGGATCAAGCTATTTTTTAATATTTAGTATATAATTTCCTTTTTTACTTCTTTATATTTTTGTAGCTTAAATTGTCTTCTTTATGTTCCTCTTTTATCTTTTTTTATCAAAGGTGGTGCGGAAGAGAATGCCGTTGGCATTAGCACCTTGATCAAGTTTTGTTTTATTAATGTCAATTTCTATGTATGGATATATTCTATGTAAATAAAACTTGATCTAATATGTTTAATAATAATGTTAAAAATTAGAGTATATTATTGAAGTCACTAACATTAGATTTATTGGTAAAGCAAAAGTTTTTATGAATTCTCTAATTTTTTACTCATAGTCTTCAAATATTTCTATTACCAAGTGACAAGTGAAAAAAATTGCCACTTTGAAGGTTCAAGACAAACTAAATTTAGGCTGTACTATAAATTGCACTATAAATTACAAAAAGAGGAACACTATAAATCCAAAAATTGAGAATCCTGCCACATTAAATAAATTTAAAAAAAATGAATTATGATGATCAGGTGCGCCAGTGATAAGGAGCTGTAGTACTCCAAACAAATAGGGAAAAAGAGGATTTTTTAAGACCTAGCTGAAATAAAGTGAAAATCATAACACATTACTAGAATAGTTAATTTATAATTATTAATATTAATATAATGATTGGCATGGTAAACAAACTCAAATTTATTAGTTACCAAGAGAGCAACAACACTATAAATCCCATTTAGTCCAAATTTTATGTGCCAGCAGCCCCAAAACATTATTAATATTAAACTGCCATGCGCCATGCCTGATGATGTTTTACCCTAACTATAATGTAGTTGGGTACTTCATCATCTGACAACAAGGAGAAGAACTTGGTGGATGGTCAGATTTTGTTAACTTTACCTCCAGAATATTATCACAGTCTTTTATTTGGTGATGCAGCTCAACAATGTTTTCACTTTCTTTGATATAATCCTGAATGGATTTGTTTTCCACTTCCTTCAATTCTTTTTCCACTTGCTTGGAGTACTGCCTGAGATCTGTGCCTGACTTGATAACCTCCTGCACAATCTCATCATCCAGAAGTTTTGAACTCTCCATGATTACCAGTTATTTCTTAGCAATCTGACAGATTTTTCCTAATATTACTCTGACTGTCAGCAAATCTGAGAAAAAAAAAAAACTAAATCATTTGTTAAAAAACAGACTCTGATTTTCTTAAATTTATATAGATTTCTAGTTAATTATATTATTAATACATAAAATTTAATGGATTATATATTATGTAAAATATAAGGAAATGGACACACAAGTTCTTTATTTATATTTTGCACATTTCATATTATATTTTCAGCATACATTTTTGTCATCATCATTGACTGGCTTTTTGCATGAGTGAATGCTGTTTGCAAATCCAAATATCTAGTACACTTTAGGATTAAAAATCAGAGAGTATTACATGAAAACTTCTTCCAATCCCTCATGAACTCGGAGGGTTCCTAATATTGACATTGCATTGGCCCTCTGGATTGCAAAGTACAATCTTTAGCTAACCAGCTGTTTGGCTTCCTGTCACAAATTGTTCTTATGAAACTTTTGGCTTCTTTGCACCATGGCACAAGTATTTCAAAAGACGATGGTATAAAGATGTAGTTCCGCGCTATGATGCATTTGTATTTCACCTTTTTCTTCTGACTGGCATACAGGTTAAAGTTTCATGCTGACATTGCAAGTCTGATTAAATTGCTCAAAGGAAAGTTAATACCATCCTACCTCTATGTACCTACCTAGTAAAGTTATGTGTAACTGTACCTAAAATATGTGGAACATTGACATCATTGACTGGGTTGACCCTCAGTTGAATAATTAACGAAAGATAAATTGATGAATTTCATTTACCATTCAAATTCTTTAAAAAAGAAAAAATCAAAACTTAACTTAGAAAACTTTTTCATTAAATTCCCAATTTCCAGCTTTTCATTTCACTTTTCCAGTTATCTTATCAATTTGTTTACATTCAAGGAGGTTGTGAAGCAATAAAGAGTGTTAGAAAAGTGTGGCACATTAAATTTTGATGTTCAAAAGAGGTTATTTTGCGAGGGTACATTTTGAAAATGATCTATTTAGGTTTTTATTTTTTGTTCAGAGGTTTTAATGGCGGAGAAGTAGGTACCAAATTTTAATACTTTTTCAGGTACGTACCTACCAAGAGACAAGCACATCCTCATAAGAAAATGGCGGACACCATACCATTAGCATGGTGTCCGCCATTTTCTTTTGAGGCAGTGTCCTGTGCAGAAGGGGTGCTTCAGTTCTCGACCAGAGTTCGTTAAATCTCTAGCGGTTTTTTTAATTGAATGAAAAGACTGAACAAGACCAAACGATCAGCTCTAGTCAACCAAAATTTGAAGAATAGAAAAAAGTGATTTTTGGGACTCTGGTTTATCTACATTAATGATATCGGTGTTTGTTTACATTTTGCATTTCAAATTGTCCACTTTTTCTTCTTCTTATAATTCCAGGTTTGATATTTCCAAATATTTCCATTTTCTTCCAAGTTTAGCTTCCCCACTATTCGTGAAAGAAAAATGCGTTTCGGTACTTTTAAAGATAAACAATGGAAAAATGAAAACTTACCTTATAAGAAATGGAAGCAAGAATTTTATAAATCCATTTTGGTTAACCAAACTGGAAGAAGAGCTTTCCTCTTCCAAAATAAGAATGACTTTCTTCCAGTTCGTCCATTTTATTCCATTTGAATCCACTTTGGTTAGAAAGAAAAATACGGCTCTTGACCACTCAAATGGGCCGGTCCACTCCGGTCAGGACTTTTCGGTCCGGTCAAATAAAAAAAACGCTTTATGTCGACAATTTGACGTACTTTCGCGTCTTTCAATTAGAGGGCGCTGTGTGTTCCAAAAAGAAATCCCCTGAGTGCTATTCATGAATTCAGGCAGTAGTTTCCCTACTCCCGATCTTCGGATCTTACCACCCACTTTTACGATTGCTATCAACACGTGCTTTGTCTCCATCTCTCTTTTCCTTTCTCTTCTTCCGCTTTTATTTTACTTTCTCCCTCTTCTTTTCCCTTTTCCCTTTTCTTTTTCTTGTCTCGTTCATATTCGGTCCATATCGGGCCGGCAGAAAAATCGTTCGGTATGGTTAACTATGTATTTTGTACAGAGAGAGATGTTGTATTATTGTATATTGGATATTTTTTATAGTTCTTCTTTTAATCCATTTGAATTTATAGGGATAAATTATTTTTTTTAGTAGGTACCTACCTAGTTACTATGACTCATCTCCATCTCAAATTATACGAGTATGTATTGTAATGTAATTTAATTTAAAAATATCATAGACCTACCTACATATTGTATCATTATACATAAATATACTAACTTATCGGACCAAAATTGGGTCCGCCAAGCCCTTCAAGTTTTTTTGGTCATTTATTGGTCATGACCCCATCACAGTCAATTCTATGGTAGCGAATTTCCCTCGACAGTCATAATCCAATTCAGTCAAACCTGGATATAAGAGAACGATTTCAAGGTCAAATTTACCTCTTTATGAGTGAAAATAAGTTTACCTTTCAACAAAAACCAACGGACGATAAACCATTTTTCTTTTCAGTAATAGAGAAACTGGGAGAGAAACAATTACTCTCAGTAAATTGTAAGTAATAGGTCTTTCGGAAGTGATGCGATGTTCACACACCACATAATTTTCAAAATTATCTCTCCAAATTCGTTAACCTCCTGTATATTATGACCTTTCCCGATTTATATCCATGGCATTCTTACGATTAGTCCTTAGTTCCTTACCCTGTGTTGGTACTAGGTCTTGAACATAGGTTATGAAGCTCATCTACTATGGCTAGTTCTAAACGATATTTCAGCATAATTATTTTAACCTTGAGAAAAAGGAAAGCACTTGAAACCTGTGTGGGCGACTTAACGATAACATCCCGTCCTGATATTCCTGGGGCTCTTTTTTTCCAAGTCATTTGCATTCGCACAATATTCCTCCTTGTGCTTCTCCTTCAGTGCCTCTTTTACTTTATTGTATTTTCGTCTTTCCTTTCTTTTTCTTCTTATCTGACCCTTTTCCAATTTTCTTTGGGACTCACAGAAAGTGCTGACAGCATGTAAGTGGGAAAAAAGAGAGACGTATGCCGAATAGTTCACCCAGAGCTGAAGCAAAATGTCTCTGATCTTTTGTCTCTTCCTATTTTCATTCTCTTCCATCATGTGCTCTCTCTTATATCGCCTCTTCTATCTCCTTCTCTCCTCACAAGTTAAAAGTTCGTTGTAGTGGCTTCGACATTTGTAATTTAAAGTTTTTTCTTCCGTTTCTCTTCTTTCTCTCTCTCTTGTCCTCTCTCCTTTTTATTGTATGGTGGCTGAAAAAGAATGGTCTTCATCTCCAGTGGTGTAAGAACAAGGTAGTGTGGTGTTTTTTTAAATGAACATTTATTTAAAGGGAGGTCTATAAAAATCGAAGTCCTTGACCCAGTGTGGTGTTTGATAGAGGATTTCGTACTTGATGATCTTTGAACAGGACCTTTTTTGAATAAATAATGAAGGCAAGTTATATAACTTAGGAAACACCAAAAATAATTTTATTCAAAGACAGATTTTCTTTTCATGGTCATATCACTTAGTGGACTTATAATCACTTTAATGTTCCAAGTGAGAATATAATCTTAAAATGAAAGAAGATCATTATAAGATTATAGGTATTCTCACTTAAAACATTCATCATCATAGGGTGGCGTCATCGTGAACGATGGTAGCCACCAGACTCAGCACTTCTACCACTGTCTTTACAAGGCGGCTAATAATTGACAAGGGCCCCCAGAACCAAACCAATGCTGGTCTTCTCCCTGTTTATAGTCCCCCAGCCAGAATTGAAACATTAAAGTGATTATAAATCCACCATGACTGTGATATGACCAATGACCATGCAGTTGAAAGCGGCGTTAAATTCCCACCCAACAAAAACGACTATGTGATCATACTTACAGTCTACAAACTTTTAGTAGACATGTTGGCATTGTCAATCTACTTTATTTAAGCTGATTATAACGCTCATTTACATCAATCTGTGGTTCAATATCCACGTAGGTTTTTTTTTTTTTTTTTTTTTTTTTTTTTTCATGGATAAAATATATATTTTTATTAGATAATTTGGTCTTCTTCATAGTCTTTCTATTTGATACTTATGCTTACTTTCAGGATTTTGGTCATATAGGAGTTTAGGACAAATGATGGTGCGACCAGCAGCTGAAAGCTCCATGAAACCGATTATGCTACGCCACTTCTCCGTAGCCATGAGTTTCTGAAAGTTTCGGATGATCATTTGGAGCAGAAACACATCGCTTATGTTTTCCATTTGTCATTTGAATGGAAAAAAAACTTTTGTGATAAAATATTTACAATTTAATACTTTATTGCTTCTGGTGTTTGTCTCTTGTGTTTTAGAAACAAGTTGGGCAGACACAGTCAGGATGCATTCTACCCATAACCTAAAATGTATAGGAACTGCTGAGAGTTTGAGGTAACTTTTATTGGTTTTGAGACTTTTTTACTTAGGCATATAATTATGTAGAATATGTAGATATTGTATGAGATGATCCAGGTGGATCGTTCGGGGAACAGGATCGTTCAGCAGAGGCGATCCCTGATCATTCCCGAAGTTGATTGATTTGGCGTTTGGCCAAGGGTACGCTCTCATACCTTAAAACTAGACACTCAATATTAAGAAAATCAATGAGGGAGGGGAGGCGAAGGTTCGATTAATTACTATAGACATAATATTATTAAATTTCAGCCAGCGTCGATGGCATGTTGAATACACCGGTTCCCTTCAGAACACCGAAGTTAAGCGACATCCAGCGAGGTTAAGACTTGGATGGGTGACCATTCAAATTCTAATTCTCGTGATGCTGGCTTTTCCCGGCCCCACTCAGGCTGGGTGAGGTCAATGTGAGTAGCAGGTTTGTGAGTTTCCTGCGAATGGAGGGTAAAACCCCCGTCGTGATATGACCATGGCAGTTGAAAGTGACGTTAAACCCCACTTAAAATATTATTAAATTTGATAATCCACATTAAGTTTCATTAACACTCTCGAAGGGAGAGAGAACCTAGAATAAATGAGAAAAAAATCTTTGATTGGTCAGACAGTTGAACGAATAACTGAACATAATTAACAATAACATTCTTAGGTTAGATTATTTAATATGTTACTATTTATTTATAATATTGTGTACCTAATCCCCAAGCAGCTTTATCTATGGGAGTTTCTCAAAGGCTGGTTTTTGACCTAGGCAGGTGGTTTTACCATAGATATCTCATATTATAATATATGTAATTATGTATACTTTTCGTAACTCGTAAAGTAACGCTGAAAAAACTTTTGCTTCAATTTAAAGCTGAGAGACTTAAAAAGTTTAAACTACTGGGTTAAAGTCTCTTAGTTTAGTTCTACTCGCACCTACTTCCTTATACTTAGTTTTCTAGCTTCTGAAGTGGGGGTATAATTATCATACTATTAAATATTGCCCAATTTTAGAACAATTTCCTGTAATGTGTTGTTTCTGTCTGAACGTTAAAGTAATAATATCTACCTTACCTGAAGACCTAGGTCCTTGTATAGTCAGACTTAATGGTCTCACAAATAGGTATTAATTGACTGATTCAAATTTTACTGGACCTAATTGGTCCTTTACTTAATGTTGGTCGGAGCAATATTATAGTCAAAATTAAATTTCAAACAACTGATTTTAGATTCTCGTTCGCAGTCATCTTTTTAGTGTCAAATTTTTAATCAACCAATGAGAGAGCTCGTAGTATTAAAGCAAACAATATTTTAACATTGTGAAACTAGCACTTAAAATTAAAACTCGATATACTCGATTAGCACTAATCAGTTAATTTCTACATTAGGCTTACAGGATCTTTAGTTAACACTACGAATAGCCTTTGTCTTTGCAATAGCTGGCTCACATACTAAACTTATACCCATTAATGATCAAATTTCCTTGCCTACCTTAATCCAATCAGAAAATAAGGTCTATCTATATAAATATTACGTACCTTACCTAACTTTAGGAGCTAAACAAAAGATGTAATTTATTAAGGTCACTACCTATGCATTGTCGGAAAGAAGTAGAGATGGTGGGAGGTTCGGGCTGAGGAATTGTAAAGACGTTAATGAGGCTTGCTGGGGCCTCAGCAAAGCAATCAGCAGTTCCTCCAGTGAGGTAATTAGCTCCTCAGGAAAGTCCTCAGTGTGACCTACATGAGAACCATGGGAAAATGGGGAGGACGCCGAAATTATGTCCCTTGACAGCAATATCAGCGGCTGGATAAACTTTTGGAAACTTTCCTCCAACAGCCATGAAGTTTAGTAATATGAGATAAGAGGGTGCTTTAGAGTGTGGGGATATAAGGTTGTATAATGTATTGGGTTATGTTTCATGAAATCTGTCTTGTATCAAGATTTCTCAACTATTATAACTTTGTTTTATATTATCTCTTGGAAAAACCTTGTTTTGATATTATAGAATAGCGCTGAATCTCTAGGCTGTGGCTGTGGGTTCAATACCTACCGGAGGTTCTCAATTTTACGAGTATTAATCAATTCATTATCCTGTTTTCCTCTTTCATTATCCTGTCTTCCTCTTTCAATTAATTTCTTCTGCCTCCTGTTCTCCTTTCCTCTCTCTCCCACATCCTTCTTCTTTGACCTCACCCACCTCTAATTGCCTCTTCCTATCTTTTTCTCTCAATTAAATTCTCTTTGTATATGTTTTCTGTTAATGTTTTCTCTTTCTCCTCTTTGATGAGACCCATTCTACTCACCATGTTTTCATTACGAGGTCGTAATGACCCCAAATAGTATCTCTTTCTTTCTCTCTCTCTCTCTCTGTATCTCTCTATCTCCCTCCCTCCCTCCCTCCTCTCCCAATGACTCTACATAGTATTTCTCTCTCGAACCCATTTTTCATGTACCTACCTATTTCTTTATAGGTAGTTCTTCATTTCATTAATCCTACATTCCTATACCTTCCCGTCAGTATAAGGTATGTATGTTCGTACATTCTATCTATTTGTTTATTTCTTTCACCACTCATTCCTTGAATCTACTAATTTCTAGTTTTTCCATGGTCCCTTCTTTCTCATCACTCCATTGTACTTTATTTCACTCTTTTTGATACCTACATATTTATCTATCTATTTCTTTTCCCCTTCTTTGTCACTAACATTTGATCTTTTTTTCTACGTCTCTGTGTACATTCGTATAACATTAACTAAACCCATTTGTCTTCTTCTTTCTCTCTCTCTCCCATTTCCTTCCTTGAATTCCTCTCTGTCCTCTTATACACTTATTCGCATTCTTCATTCCTCTCTTTCTCTTTCTCCAACTTTACATCATCTTCCTATCCCTCTTTTTCTCTCACTCTTACTCCTCTCTCTTCCTCTTTTTCTCTCACTCTTACTCCTCTCTCTCCCTCTTTTTCTCTCACTCTTACTCCTCTCTATCCCACTTTTTCAAATTGAAATAAATCATGGCACCGGGAATAATAAATTGATTAATATCAAAATAATAGAATTAGGTACGAACAAATGATTTCCATCGCAATTAAAATAAAATTAGACTCTACCTAAAATGACATGAAATGGAGCACTTTTTCATATTAGATAACTTTTACCCTTCGAGTCTCTTTGTTTTCGCATCAGTGACAGATATAATTACATAGATGTTTTATTAAAGGTATTGTATTTTTTGAAAAGGTATTATTTAAATTGAATGCTCATTATTATACCTTCAATAATATTGATTTTTTTTACTACCCACCGATATCGTTCATTCTTTTTTTTTTTTTTTTTTTTTAAAGATGATTATCCTTCCTGTACCATCCCTGTCCCTGTAGCTCAGTGGTCAAGGTGACGTGTCGGCCTGGTAATCCAGTGGTCGCGTGTTTGAAACCCATCCGGGGTCATGACAAGTTATGTCCCTTTTTGTGATTGTGACCACATAATAATACGTTCTGGGCTTACTGCTGGTGAAATCATCAGTCCACGTCGGGCAATATAAATGAGGCGATTAGGTATTATTTTACAGCAATTGTTATTTTCATAGGCTTTGAACAACAGCTACTTTTGTTATCTGAGCTGCGTATTAAAGCTTGCCAACTACACCAACTAAAACCTCGATTCTAAAAAAATAATCTAATTTTAAACCACATCAATATAAATAATAACAAACTGTTGTAATTTACTTGAATACCCCTGTGCTAATTTATAAATGTTCCAAATTCAATATCATTAATTTTTAGGTACCTATACATTCCTATAGCTCGTATACACATCTGTGAGTATTTCATGCTTTCATTAATTACGTATTTCTTTGCAAAATGTAAAGATGCAGACGCAGAGAAAATTAGCAAACTGCAGAATTTCTTCTACTTTGTGAGTAGTCTTACCGCGAGAGAACTCTCAAGGGTAATCTACCCTTTGCGGCAATCTTTCAGCACTACTGCAAGAGCGTGAATCCTGTATTTTGATTAATGAGTTTTTTTACCTGTCTATCTCCTCTTCCTTAAGTTTTAAATGTGGCCTGAATGCCTTTGCCAGCCTCTCTCGTCAGCATTTGTTATAATTACGATGTAATCACCAGAGAAGACTCAGACGGTATGAAGTTAAGTAACGTCCATCGAGGTTAGTACTTGGACGCGTGACCATTCAAATTCTTTTTTTTTTTGCTGGTTATTCCCGCCCCAATCAAGACCAAGTTAGGTTAATGTTGGATAGATGGATAGTTTGTAGCTAATGGAGAGTAAAACTTTCTTCTGACCTTAACGTGAAGACAACTTTAAATCACAGAAAGAGAACAACAAAAACAAGACTACAGCGCCTTCATCACCTCCACTAGCAATTTCATTGTGTTTAGAACTTGGCTTCCAGAAATTTCTTGACATTTGTGATAATTTCTTACAACTTACCTACAAACCATCATAGAAATAAGTAGGATTTAGGTGAAAACATAATATAGGTGTACCTACAGACCTCGAATTTTGTGCAACTCTTTATTAACCGCCCACGTCTCATTCCTTCTAGTTTACCTTCCATCATTTCAGCCATGAGATGGAAAATGTAAACGTAGCGAATAAGGTATTATTAGTTTAAATTACTTGACATTAGAGAACATCTGACAGTGAGTAAGAAGCCGAGATTTATACTAAAAAACTTGGCTTTATTTAAATGTAAAAGGGTGTTTTGCTTTTCTTTTTTTATGCTCCATCATTTGTAAAAGGAAATTTTTGTAAGAAGATTTTCTCTCTGAAGAACACGTAGCCTGTACCTCGTTTTCGTGAGATGTCTATTTCAATTTTATCTGTAGGCACTTTATTAGTTGATAATTATTATGCACGTACAATAAATTACAAGAAAATATTAACTTGAAAGTTTGATGTAAAATGAAGTACGTACCTACCTGCATAATAGTCGTTTGATGCCCAAAATTTAACTTTTTACGCGCTTTTCTTGTCGTTTAATTTTTTTAATGTAGTTTATTTTTATCTTATTTTTTAATATTCTTATCACCATAATCATTTTTGCAATTTACTTTTATAGAAAATCGTCGATTTGATAAATTTATTTTTAACAGCATCATTCAGCCATTATTTCTACAAATTAATAGCTTTACAGACTGAACAGACACACTTTGTAATAAGAGTCATAACCTCCCCATATCCCCCACAGCTTACTACCCCCACTCTCCCCCACTGCTCAGAGGCGAATGTGATGCTCACAACGTGAGGTGCTCGTTATTCAAAACGTAATAATAATATCTATCAAATTACTCGCTCACAACGAATTTTCCAGATTTCTCGAAATGTCAAATAGTCAACGAACCTTTACATCCTCGGGAATGTTCTGGCACCTAGCAGTTGGGCGGGGGGGGGGGGGGTTGTTTTCGGCCTAATACAGGGCAATCGGAATTTGCGTGGATTTTTACCTGTAAGATTTACATTAGTACATACCCTTACAATAAAGTATGTAATTTTAAATTTTACTGTTCTATATTTATATTTTAGATACCTGTACATTGGTAGCCTTGCGTAAGAACCCGGATTCGATTATACGAGTATTCTTGTTTACAGTTGTTTGTAAGGGATACCTTCCGGTGCGCTCGTGTTGAGTTGTTGACCCAGTGGCCAGAAACTAAATAAGAAGTATTGTGTCACTCCTCGCCCATCAGAGGAGAGACATACTACGGGATGGGCAGGCTACAACACAGACCACAAGCGTATACATAGCTCCTGTTTCATGGCTACGAAACAAAAAAGGCTGTGAAACACTCATAAAAAAAAAAATCAACCCATGCGTGTGGTAATAATAGTTATATAAATAGTATGCAACTATACATACCTAATAATCACGTGTTCAACATCCTACTTGAAGCTAAATGGCGGAATTTTGTCTTCATTAGGTTTTCCAATTAGCTCCCATCTTAAGTGAATAACTTTATAACATACGAATTCTATGAGAACCCCCGAGGTATTACGCAAAGTTAGGAAACGAAATAATGCGAACTTGTTACTTTTTCAAGCGAAAATTTAAAACCTGGCATCAAGGCAACTCTTGTGCCGCCTTTTTTTTTAAGCATTAAGGAAGGAAAATGGCTTTTGAATTACTGGAACGGCAGCTTTCAAATCTAATCCTCTAATAATGAATTTCCTTTCAACACGAGGCCAGAGTTGTTGAAAGAATCCCCCCAAAAACACCACTTCGTGGTTAATAAAAGAAGAACGCCTCACTCAAAAGAATGATTATAATTAGCTAAAAATAAATGATATCAAATTGAGAACACCTTACCCCCTCTCTCTTTCTATATCTCTGCACTCCTCTCTGAATTTATTCCTCTTATGTTTATCTTTCTTTATCCTTTCTAGGGGTCATCCCAAACTTGATTTCTCTTTAAATTTACTTGTTGCACGGCAATAAAAAATGGCGGTCGGAGTATGATTTTCCTGAACTTATTTGATTTGAATCGAGAAAATTACACCGCGACCGCCATTTTTTATTGCCGTGCAACAAGTAAATTTAAAGAGAAATCAAGTTTGGGATGACCCCTAGAAAGGATAAAGAAAGATAAACATAAGAGGAATAAATTCAGAGAGGAGTGCAGAGATATAGAAAGAGAGAGGGGGTAAGGTGTTCTCAATTTGATATCATTTATTTTTAGCTAATTATAATCATTCTTTTGAGTGAGGCGTTCTTCTTTTATTAACCACGAAGTGGTGTTTTTGGGGGGATATCAGTTCTTTTTGTACGAAAATAATATAGGTTCATACACTACTGAAACATTATGAATAAAAAAAGTAAATAAGCTGGGAAAATGTGAATGTACCAAGTTGTCTTTTTTTTAAAGATATAGTTTTAGCAGTAGGTATTTAATTTTTCTAAGGTCAAAATGTATTTGGATCACAGATTTGGCCCCCTGAGTCCCCAAAGTGAGTAAATAATATACAGGGTGGGGCAAAAGTCTGGAAACCCTTAAATATCTTTCGAATGGCTTTCTCAATAAATTTAAAAATTTGTACGATAAACCGGGGTAATAGGACCTTCTTTTAAGGTGGGGCTGATTTTCGTTACCGGCCCCCATGTCGGGGCGAGGGGGGCCAACTTTATTTTTTTAAATACGAACCCCCACCTTACGATACATTTTTGGAAAGGTCTTTAAATAAGAAATACTTTGGTGCTTAATTCCAAAAATGTATCGCAAGGTGTGGTTATTAAAAAAAAAAAAAAATGAAGTTGGCCCCCTTGTCCCAGACATGGGGGCCGGTAAAAAAAAATCGGCCCCATTCTAAAATAAGGTCTGATTACCACGGATTACCGAACCTAATTTTAAATTTATTGAAAAGCCCTTTCGAAAGATATTCAGGGGTTTCCAGACTTTACACTGAATACACAAAGTTGGACGCCATTTGCAAACAGTTAATATTTAAAAAATAAAATTTGCACCATAGTATTTCTTATTTGAAGACCTTTTTAAAAATGTATCGCAAAGTAGGGGTTCGTATTTAAAAAAATGAAGTTGGCCCCCCTGGCCCCGACATGGGGGCCGGTAACAAAAATCGGCTCCACTGTAAAATAAGGTCTTACTACTCCGGTTTACCATACAAAATTTTATCTTTACCGCAGAAGCCATCCGAAAGTTATTCAGGGGTTTCCAGACTTTTGCCCCACCCTGTATAACTTTGCAATGCAAGACCTTTTGATTCTATACTCCACATGATTATGTTTACCTTTCAATGCTATATAGACCTCGGAGCCTCCTATGAGGGACACTAAATAAACACCTGGAATTACAAATGCCAAAGAAATTAATTTGTAATCACCTTATCAAGGTGCGGTAATGAGTTCTCTCCCGTTGACCTTTTCTTAACCGAATTCTCTCCGGCTTGTTGAAGGGTCACTACGAGTATCTCTCCCGGAAATAAGACCATGCTTTTTTACATTAGGTATTGAGAAAAATGAAAACTATAAAATTATCATTTTTATATAAGAATCGGCTTTTTATAAGGAAATCTTTAAAATCTCTAACTAATGAAAGGCAATGCCTTCAGTGTATAGTAGAGTTAGGTAAAATACATAGAAGGCCATGCCTCAGGAATATGATAGGGTTAGGGATAATACATAGAAGGCAATGCCTCGGGTTTATAGTAGGGTTAGGTATATACATAGAAGGCCATGCCTCAGGTCTATATCAATGATGCCTAGTTGTTTCGATTATAATTTTTATGCTAGGCCTAAACTATGTAGGTATAAAATCAGGTAAAAATGCAAGCGACGCGACGGGAGACAATTTGGTGTTGATAAAACCATGAGCGGGAGAGAACTCGGTGGTGACGTCCCTTATCAATACCTCACGAGGTATGAGTGTACCCCGGACATAATGAACAGAGAAAAAAAACTTCCCTGAAGGGGATCGAACCCAAGTCATCGTGGGTACAAGCCTAGTATGCTACCCACTTGGCCAAAGTCACTACTTTGTCACAACTTTTAGTGAGTAGCATCGACGTTATGAGAGCTAATTATTCATATTTTTTCTCTATCCAACCATGATTGTCCAAAATCAATCTCGTAATGCCGCCACAGGTCATTGGCCAACTCTGCAACTACTAAAATTTTCCTCGCGAGGGTAATAGGGTCGTCATGAAGATCAAATATAAAGATCGGAAAAACAAAACAACTTTAAGCCCAAATTTAAAATATAGAGCTAAAAAATTTCGTCCCCGCCAGGATTCGAACCCATGCTGACTGGGTGGCAGGTCGAGCATGCTACCAATAGACACAGTTATCTTCTAAAGAAACGGACGGAAAATGAACTAACTAAATTAATACTTGGAAACTTAAACATTAAAATTTTGCAGTGAGAGAGCGAGGTCATCTCGAAAAATACATACTGGCCAAAATCTGACCACTAAGCTAGGGATTCGAGGGTACCTACCCGCCAAAGGAAATGAAAAAGCCACCAGGTGCTACCCAGTGGACCGGTTGAAGGAATAAAATCAATAAATTTGGTATCTGCTCATCAAGATCTTTCATTTGATACCACTTAAGATTAGTATTATCCTTCAATTCCCGATTTGGGCTCCCAAAACCCGAGGCCGCCCAAATGGGCCGCCCGCTTATAATTTAGAATTTTTTTTTGGTCCAGGCTCATCTCCATTATATCTTGATCACTTTAGACACCTCACCTAATTTTCAGTGCCAAGTTAAAGACACGAAGTCGGGTCTCAAAGGATCCGTATGAAAAAAAACAGAAAAAAAAAAAAAAAAAAAAAAAAAATTATGAATCTTTTCATGTCTTTCACGATTGTTGGGGGGTCTCGAAAATAGGGTTTCCGTTGGCCTAGGAAGTCAAACAAAAAGTCAAATCAATTTAATTTTCAACGTAGAGTTCATTTCTGCAATAAAAATCGCAATTTTTGAAATTCATGTTGCACTTTTCGCTGGCTGAAAGTACATGAAATGCATGGGAACTATGTTTTCCGTAACCTTACACTCTGCCGGGCTGTCTCTTTCTTTGTATAGGCGTTCTTCACACCTCGGCCGAGGTGTTTGATCTGCCAGTAGCGGAGCTGTAGTTCTGATAGGCCACTTTATCGATACGTTGACTTGTAGACCTTGCTTGAGGAAGGTAAACTCTCGAGGAATGTGACTGAGAAAATAGTTTTGTCAGCCATGAGCCTCACAGCCTGGGTTGGGCCGGAAATAGCATCAAGGGGAATCGGATTTGAATGGTCTGTATTTTTTTTATATATAAAAAAAACGAACACAATGCTTCCGATATCTAATATTAGAAATATATCATAATATACACGAGATCTATCTGATGCTAAAGTAGAGTTTAATACCTACAAGAAAAAAAAATATACCTGTAATTTTCTTTTTCTGTACTTTTTTTTCCCTATGCGACGTTTAATAAACAAGCCGAATGTGAGGTTACGTACTTGCCAGTCAAACTGACGGCCGGGAGCCCTAGGGTCTACAAATCACAGGACACATCCGTCTGTTTTTTATCAGCGGGAAAAAATGCCACATCCTTCTCCCCTCGCTTGTCCCAATTTAGATTAGTCCCACGTTCCACTTAGCCTGAGGGATTTTTTTTTTAGAGGAAATAGGATGAGAGAGTGAGAGAAAGAGAGAGAGAGACAAAGTGACAGAGACAGAGAGTAAGAAGAATAAAGAAAGATAGAAGAGAAGGAAATAAGAATAAGGATAGAGAAAGAGAGAGAGCTAGAGTGGGAGAGAAAGGGAGAGAGAGGAGATGAAGTAGAGGGAATGAAAGAGAGCTAGAGTGGGAGAGAAATGGAGAGAGGGTAGATGAAGTAGAGAGAATGAGAGAGGAAGAGGAATAAGGAGAGACAGAGAGAGGGATACTCACTATAGTATACATAGAGACATGGGGGATGAAGTATAGGGAATGAAAGAGAGCTAGAGTGGAAGAGAAAGGGAGAGAGGCGAGATAAAGTAGAGAGAATGAAACAGGATGAGGAATAAGGAGAGAGAGTGAGAGGGATGGATACTCACTATAGTATAGAGAGAGGAGAGAGAAAAGGATTTTTGCGTTTGTATACGTAACCTATTTATGAGTGAAACATTTTAAAAAAACCTAATTTGCGTTTAAAGCATGCGGGAAATCTAATTTCCATATACTTATACATAACATTCGGATGATTTTGAACTCCTGTTTTTCCTCTGAATTATGGGAATTGCAAGATTTTGTCACATGCGGCCTCGAATTTTTTCTGTGGAACAAAAGACCAAAATAATATATACCTACCTATGTATATGAATAGGGTCCTCTCAACTAGACATCTAAAGATTTTGATATTTTTTTCCATCAAGATAATTTTCAAGATAGTCTGCAGGAGCCGGTACTTAATATCGGCTTCGTTTTGGACGCCTGGAAAACGGGGAAATAATGCTTGCATGGAGCCTTCCTAAAATAATATAAATTACTTAATTGAAAACAGTTTTTCGCCAAGGAAAGATGAAAATCTAGGGCTTTTATCTTTTTCAAATACTTTTCCTTTGGGTATCTTTTTGAGTTAAGAGCTATGAACCTCATATATCAAACAGCGGGAGCTTTCTATCTGAAAATTGAACATGGTCCAAAAGTTCTTCTCTTCGAGGATATAAAATTTCCTCAAAATTTTAGGGAAAAAAGTTCATTATAGTTCTATAAAAGAAGTATGGGTACCTACTTGTCGTTAATATATTAATTTATAGCTAATAGTTCAAATTACCTAAGTCAGCGTGGGTGCACCGGTTCTCGTAGGATCATCAAAGTTAAGCAACGTCCAGCGAGGTGAAGACTTCGTGATGCTGGCAGTCCCTTATAATGAGCTTAATATGGGTAGCAGGTTTGTGAATTTCCTGCGAATTGTGGGTAACACCCCCGTCGTGATGTGACCATGTCGTTGAAAGTGACATTAACCCATATTTAAAAAAAAAAAAAAAAAAAAAATACCTAGGAATATTAAGATAAACTCACACTTATGTACAAATTAGATTTTGGCGATACTTTACCCATCATTTTTAATGTACCTAGAATCTTTTTAATGTACCATAATTTTTAATGTAGAATCGAAATTAGAGAGCGGCATTAGCTACTTGTTTAATTTTCAACACGTTCATTATCTAGGTTCTTGCTTTATGTATCACATATTTGGATATTATTATCATTATTTCGTTTTTGGAAGGAGCTCTCAGCGAATCAACCAACTCTTTTACTCAATATCTATGAAAAAATGAAAATCAACTTCATTTGGTAGTTTCGCCACAAGAGCATTCCAATGGTCAATACAATAAAATACAATAATACAAAATAAAAAACAGAATATCATTTTTATTATAATTAATCCTCCTTTTTATGTTTGGTCATTTGACCAATGATGATAGTATTGATCTTTGGTGTAATTTGGCGATATTTCCAGCAATCATTGAAAACTCGATAATAATGTAGAACATTACTATGTATCTCAGTGTTAAACGGAGCTCCGCTATAACAACGAATGGAAATTTGAAATGCGAAATACTCTTATTTACCTTCTACAATTCTACGCCATTTCAATGTGTACTACATTTCCACAGTTAATGACTAGGAGAGTGGTGTTCACAGGAAAACACCAGGTCTAATTAAAAAACCACCACAAAAAAAAAAACAATAAAACACAGGACCTAATTAAAAAGCCCATTAGAAATAGAGTTTAATTGATAGAATCTGTTTCTCTGTCCCCCAGCACCCTGGTTCCCCGTGAGTATTCATTAACTCCGCTCTCCCTTACACACAAACAAAGGTATCGCGGTATTGCTCTGGACCTAACAAAGATGGAAAGCGCGTATAAATACGATAGCGTAAACAAATTTAATTCCCCCCTCTCTCATTCTCTTTCTCTTCCACCCAATCAGGAAAGAGTGGAAGATAGGGAAGAGAGGAGAATAAAGGAAGAGGGGAGGATAAGAGGAGTAATGGAAAAAGGCTGAAATAATATCACAAACCGAAAAATTCGAATAAATAATACCTACTACCTATCTATACATTATGATATTGAAACACAATTTTTCAATTTATTTTGGGGTTTATCATTTTGAAACGCGTTTTTTTTAGTATCATTTCCTTTTATGAAATTAAAATGAAATTTCAGAAGGTAGTTTCGATTTTGGTTTGGAAGAACACTTGGTTCATGGTTCGCTCTATTCCAGTTCCTAAATACCAACAAGACCCTTAGAAGGACATGGACATTAAAAGTCCAACTCATTGAAATTCTGAATTTTTGTTACATAAACCACCAATCGATCTAAGTATAATCGATCCAGATTAATATTGTCCTTTAGGTTTGGATGATGAACTCAAGAGTGGTCGAAACATTGGCAAGTTTTGACCACTTTAGTTTTTTTATACGCCTGGCGGAGTAGCTGGGTCACTGAGTCAAGGGCAAAAGGGACACCTACCCTCCATCATATACCATATACCAACCGTCAGGAATAATTGTGGTTTTAAGTAAGTTTTTCGGCTTGATATTGCGATATTTTTTTTTTGACAAAAAATATCAGACGAATACCTAAAGTCCATATAGTGTAGTTTTCCCAGTAGATCCTCCCATCTATCCATGCACAGCGCATTTGTGATACATAGATACATATTACGTAAAGATTACCTATATTATTTAATAAACCTATTATTTCCCAGAGGAGCGATTTTTTCCGATATGTTTCTTTATTTATGCATGAGAACATTTCCCGGACTGTATTTGTTCAAAACTCGAAGCATTGTACTATGTGTAAGACTTTATAGGGTCTTACAAAAGTCTAGTGAAAAGTTTAAAGGTAAAAAATCATCCATTTTAATACTTCCTCCTTTATTTCATGTCAATTAAAAACGCTCACACTCAGACTGCCCTAAAAATGATCCGACAGAACCTATTTTATTCTTCATGTTAAATTATGTTAAGTTTACCAATGAAAATGATAATGCACCGCTGAATTTTGTGACTTCCGATAAATTTCTAATATTAGAAATCGGAAGTATTGTGTTCGTTTTTCTTGTTAGCTTTGGTTTCACACGATATTGTTTCCTGTCTCGTTTCATATTTGTATAAATTGCACCCTGTATAAATTGGTGAACGCCTAAGCAAAAATAGAGGCAGAGAGAGAGAAGATTTTCCGAGGTGAATTGAAGGGTATAAATCCAGAAATTGTGTGGGTGAGCCTGAGCCTACGTACTGTGATGGAGCTTGGAGAAGTGGAGCATTATTTGCATTCTCCTACAATCCTGCAAACAGAGAGCAGGATAAGTTTAGACCATTACAGGCCAGGGCCAGTGTCGATAGCACGTTGAATACACCATCAGTACTCGTCAGACCACTGAGGCTTAGGAACATCCAGCGTGGTTAGGACTTGGTGGGTGTCTTCTCAAATTCAAGTTCCCGTGATGTCCTAGGAGATAGTAATTAATTAACCGAATTAATCGGCTTTCGTTTGTCGGTCTGTCTTTTCCGCAATAACTCTCAACCGGATACTTCAAAATTGTTGAAATTTAAGTATACAATATGTTTCATGGGGGTCCTAGAATTATAGCCAAAATTTCGGGCCGAATTAGGTTACTTAGGACCTCATGGGTGAAACATGGGTGACCCCGTTTTGGTGAAAATTGATAGGACATTTATAAGTCGATAAAAGAATCTGTGTGAGGTTTACAGTTCACTGAACTACTTGTAATAATAGTTAATGAAAGTGATCACTGCTGACAATTGTATGTGCGCCTGTCAACTTTCTAAATAGACAATACGCAATGATTGAATCCTGCCGAGATGTTATTAAATGATTCACTATCTTCAGTGTTGTAACGGGTACATTTTTTTTGGTACCCGGTACGGGTACGGGTATTCAGGGGCAATTTGTACCCGTACGGGTAAGAGGTACTTTTTAAAAACAGTACCCGGTACGGGTACCGGATAGTGAAAAAATGTACCGGGTATTTTACGGGTACTTTTCGGGTACATACCTACTTATAAAATTTCTCTTTGTTCGGTTTGGTAAGCCTCGGTAAGTTTGGTAAGCCCAAAAGCTAAAAGCGATTTGAAGTAGGTACCTACACCATTTGTCAGTAAAGGTTGGGTGGAAGAGATTGCCATAGGCAATAACCCCGCCCTTTAGTTAGGACATATGTATATATTTTGTTTTTTTTTTTCTCTTGTTTATAATATTAATATTGTCAATTACTTCCGAGAAATTTCTAATATTAGAAATCGGAAGTATTGTGTTCGTTTTTGTAAAAAAAAATATTTTTTTGCTCCGATTTCAATTTTTTTCATATTTCTGGACGTTTCATAACCTACTGAGTAAATTTGGTTTTGTGTCCGTCTGTCGGTCTGTCTGTCTGTTAAAACGATTCCTTGTAACGCGCAAATCTCTAAAACTACTCGACCGATTTTGATGAAATTTTGCACACATCTAGGAGACATTCTGTAGATGGTCTCATTTTAAATTCATCGAATTCATACCAGCGGTTCTGGGTGATAGAGACCATGCGCCTGACCACTAACTTTTTACTTAAACGCTTATATCTCGTGAACGGTACACCCGATTTCGATGAAATTTTGTAAGAATATGCATATATTATTGTTTTGCATAGGTTATTTATATTTATTTTTAAATTAATTATAATTTGACTCTGATATTTAAGAAAATTCGAAGTTTTGGACAAAAAAGTAAAAAATAAGGACCACGACTTGCCGATACAGAATTTTTTGTGGAATTTAGAATGTAGAAAAAACGGTTTCTATCATATAAAACAAATTTGAAGAAAATCGGTTCAGCCATTTCGGAGATACAATTAATTTAGTATAAAATCTCAAAATTGGCACGTGTTTACAATGTGAAGCAATCACGAGGAAGTATTGTGTCCATAATTGGCAGTGTTTTTTTATATTCACCTAATTTTTACCATTATTTGTCTGTATATGTTCTACTAATAAATAGTTTCTAAATAAATCAAAAGAAAGAGTCAAGACTCAAGACGGATCAGAATCATTAAATTATGAAATAACAAATAAATTAAAATTACATTATTTATTTATAGTATTAAAAATTAAAATGTTCATGACCAACATGACTTACTAGAATTGAAAATTTTCCGCGCCAATCGCTCGCACGGAGGTAGGAAGTAGTGGATATGATGTCATTTGTTTAAAAAAAGTGAAACTTTTTTTTTTAAAAAACGTTCCAAAATGAAAAACAAGGTTTCAATTTTTTAGAACAAATTCTTGCTACTTAAGAACAAAAAAGTACCCGTAAAGTACCCGCTTTTCGGGTACCGGGTACAGAAAAATAGTACCCGGTACGGGTATTGGGTACCAATTCACAATCTGTACCCGGTACGGGTATCGGGTACTCAAAACTGTACCCGGGTACAGTACCCGGGTACAAGTACCCGGGTACATTACAACACTGACTATCTTACTAAGGGTCGAATTAGTGATTGGTTCAAATTCCCACCAAAATGGGTGTTAAAAATAAAAAGGAATAGAAAGATTGTGTAATCTAAACCTGTTTCATAATGCGGCACTAAGTGAGGTATAAAACTTGGGTACTGAACGGCTGTTCCACGATAACTTCCATCTACTATTTTTATTAATTTCATAAATTGCTGTCCAAAATGCCATTTTTTGACTTATTCGCCAAATTTCAACAGTTTTGCAGCAGTGGAAGATGTCCAATTTGAATAATAGTTATATATTTGGAATCGTCTGACCATGTTGCAATTTTTTTGCTATTAAAATATTCTCGTTTCAAAAATTCGCAATTTTCGGCCCAGCCTAAACACCAGTCTAGGTGATGTTAAATTAGCTTGTTTTTGAGTTTTAGAAAATCGAGGGTAAATTATTCTAGATGCTAAAGAGAATACGAGATGTGGCTTTGTGGATATAACCCCGTTTTGGGTTCAACTCTTGCTTCTGGAAATCTTTTAAAAATAAACTCAACTTTTCAGTAGACAAAATTAATTATTTCCGAAACAATAAGTAAATATTATAAAAGTTTCCTTTTGACTGTTCCTATAGTAGGACTCTTTGTGCTAACAGTCTAAAAATAGCATCTTTGAGTGTCTTGAAATTAAGAGACGAAAAATAGCAGGAAAAGTTTATTATTGTTCTTTATGAAAGAAAAAAAATCTCATTGCAAGTAGTTATATCGTAAAGACATACCTACAATAATGAGAATATTTAGAATGCTTTGAAACACTTACTATAAGATATAATGAAGAAAATCGACTTTTACAGAAGAAATAAAAATAATAATTGAAATTTAAATAAAGTAACTACCAGAAGAGCCAGACTAAGATGGTAGGTACCTAACTAACCTAACTTATTCATACTCTATAATCCGAGTCTATATTAGAAGACAATAGAAAACAACAATTTATGGTAATCAAATGTAGACAGACTTGAATACAAATAAATATTTTAATAATTATATTTTATATAAACTATACATAAATACACAGTAGCAAATTAACATTGGAACAATAAAACATATATAGGTAGGTACTTACAAGGGTGGGTAGAGATGAATAAAATTTTACAATTTAATATAGGATAACTAGTATGTATAATTTATAAAGGACTATATATTTTGTATTTCGAAAACATTTAGGTACAGTAAATATATAATTTATTTATGTTTCTATATGAGGCTGGTGAGTATTTAGGAAACTAAACAGTAAGTAAGTAATGCACAACAATCAGTAGGTACCGGAATATTAGGGAGAGTAACTTCAGTGCAGGTCAGGATATTACCACAAAACTCTTCGGTTATTTCAAATTTTAGGTTGATATAAAAATATAAAAGTGGCACCCTTTCGCGTGTTTATAGGCTACGGGAGTACCAACAGCGCTGTAGGGCGTCGTTCAGAGTCATAAAGTTTAAGCCGTAAAGATAAGTATGTACATTTTAACCACCTCAGAAAAAAGAGTGGGAGTTTAATTTATTAGACCCTTTTCAAACTTTTATAATATAATTATATATAATTATACATATATAATCATTCCCATTTGACATGATTGCAACATGATAACGTGCATGTTTATATTCAATACCTACAGCATTACATGTACCTACACTGATTAGGTACACCTGAACATTACGAATCTCAATAAATCATTTCTTTACACTCACATTTATTACACCTTAACATACACTCATTAAATCATTACAGCAAAAATACACTCATTACATGCTCCACACCCACCCAATTATATACTCAAACTCATTAAATAATTACAATAAAAATACACCCAGAACACTACACACACTCAGCACATAAAATATTGCGTAGCAGTGGAGGAAACGAGGAAAGTCGTACAATAAAAAAACTTTTGCGCGTTCGATGCAAAATACACTTGGGAAAAAACTGCATGCCCCCTACCATTTGAGCCCATTGTAATCTCAACAGGGCATTAAACAGCATTGTGTGCATGAAAGCTCGTAAGTTTCTTGAGAGTTTCTTACCCCGTACCCCAGTGATACTTGTGACCTGCCTTATGCTATGGAGAAGGGGGGAGGGAGACACAGGTAGCTAAGAAAGTAGGGAGGGGTATAAATGATGTTAGGGGAAAATGAAGTGGGGGTGGCCTGCAGAAGAGTTGGACGGGATGAGGTAATGAAGTTGAATGAAATGAATGATAGAATGAAGGGAGGGGGAGAAAGGGACGGATGGGGGAGGTAAGAGTGTGAGAGAAGGAGAGGGACCAGGAAGTAAGAGGGACGAGAAGAGAGGGAGAGGATAGAGAATATTAACGGTAGCGTCACGCGAACTTGTTGAATAGAGGACTCTATCGATCTTCGCCATGCTCTTTGACCGAAGGTAAACTCTAAAGCTTTCTTAGTGGTTTACGGATTCAGCAATCATTCTTGAACATTTGGTCTATCTGGACAAATTTTGAATCATGTTGTTGATCAACTAAAACTAATCTCATGTAGTCATATGCTTTTTAAATTTTAAAGGATTTTTTTTTTTTTATCAGAGAACAAAAGAAAATAGGTACCACAACTACCTAATGCAAGAGATAGGAGGAATAATTGAGTATGTAAAATTTCCAAGAGTTAAATTTAATATAGAAGAGAAATGCCTTTGGCGCTTTACCTTCTAATGAGGACAACTGAGTAACTGAGTGAAACCATGAAGACTCAAAAAAAATTATTCTCAGGTAGATATTTTCATCGTAGGGACTTTTACTCTTGAAATTTCTTTCTCCTTTTCATATTTTTTCCTCTTCCAGCTCACTTCATTTCCTTCGAGTTTTACTTGATTTTCCATATTCAGCATTACCTAGGCCTACATCATCAGATTTTCTACCTATCTACGCATATCATCAGACAGATCCACGAGTTCTCTTTTCCTCGCTCTGGGTGCATCTCTCGCCTCCACTAGATTAAAATACTCTTTCACCTCCTCCTCCTCCTTCTCCTCCACTCCTCACTTCCCTCTCCAACGTGTCTATCTTTACTTGATTGAAATTTATTTGACAGTTTCTCGTTGGTAATTCTCCTTCAACTTGCTAGTCAGTCACAAAACTGATTTGAATAATGTTTCCAATGGAAATTACTTTGACTTGAAGGGTAGGCTTTTTTTATGTGGGTTTGTTGGATGGGTTTCAAATATCTCGGTCTGTATGATTGTGGGCACTGTGGGAAGTTCTCGAATGTATGTGGCAGTGTGATAATAATTTTCAGGCCCAAGGAGGACCTATAGTTACATAACAAGTGCATTTACTATGCGTAGTGAGGCTGCGCTGCCAATATGAGCCATTGTCTACTGGTCAGCCCAGAAGTCGTGGCTGCCTAGCGAGCGCTCTCTTGTTATAAGCAGCAATTCACAATGGCTAGTATACGCAATTATTATGCCTATCTTACTATTATCTATAGTCTTATGGCTAACACAGTCATAGCAGTTGACCGATCAATAATTGAGGATAAATATAGGCTATAATATTTCCTGGGATCCAAACTCAAGTTTGTTTTAAAATTCAGCATAGTACTACTAGTATAAAATACATTACAATACAAGATTCCTACTGATAAAAACAAAACATTGAGTTCTTTGAAATTCAAATGTATTTCATTTTAAATGTAAACTATATTCAAAGTCTTTGAATGCAATATGACTTTGAACAATCAAGTCCCTGCATTGATTATTCGATCCGAAGTCTATTGAATTTGTTTTGCTGTAATGGCTCTCAGTTCAGGTTATTTTGTCCCTGAAAAATAATCTCTCGAATTCATTAAAATAGGATAACGCGTTTTTCTTAGAATATTGAAAGGAAATAGGATAATATGAACACGATTTACGAAACAGAAATAGAGCCCTGATATCCATCATTTCACCATAATGCGTTCCATTTTATCTTATTTTTCCTTGACATTCTTGCACATGTCTTTTCTCAGCACGGATTTTCGTTTGGTTTTCCCGAGAAGACAGAGGACGTTCTCCTCAGACTCTCAAAGGATAAAACCTCCACTCGAGAGGAAATTGAGTGAATAAATTATGAAGGAATTCCTCCTGCGGCAGCGGAGCAAGCCTTTCCTTGGGGTCTTGTGTATTCCAAACTCGTTCCTTTCTGCTTGCGCGGGAAAAATATAAATGACATTTTAATAGGACGCCTGCAAAAATGTGAGGAAAGATTGTATATCTAAATAAAAAATGGAGTAGGAGAAATAGGCAAAAGGAGGGGGAAAGGAAAAAGTCCTAGTGAAATATGACATAAGTATGCATGTTCCCTTACCTTCAGCTTTTACTCTGAACATCCTCGTCCTCCCTATCCGCCTGGAAATCTGCTCTCAGTCCCCTGAGCATACCAGACCCACAGATGGTTTGGAGAGGGCAATCTGACAAGTTCACAATATATTCGAATGCTGCGACATCTTCAAAACACAATAAATCTCGAGCTCCTGGTGCTCTCTCACAGTGAGTACCTGGAGCATCGCAAGTCATAGGCCTGTCTGGATGCAATATTATAGTTCCAATTTTCTACTTGGTTCAACAAGGGTTGTTTGTAGTGGGTTCGCCAAATCCTATTCTCCCGATCTCATAGTTGGTAAGGCCTTTCTCGATAGCTGGGGTGTATACGGGTGAGCATAAAGTCTCACCCCACCCCCCGTATCTCAAGTATGGCTGAAAATACAAGAAACGCAAAAACCCGTATTCCTTAATTTTTAGGGGGATTGATTTTCAGCCAAAAAAAATTTGCCTACAGGCCCCAGTCAGGCTGGGCATGGACCAACTTTAAAATCTTAAATAGAATAGTATGTCTTGTGGCATATTGTTTTAAAGGTCTCATAGAAAGAATTTCATTACAACAAATTTCAGTAAGCTACAACTTACCGTTCTCGAGATACAGGGTTGGACGTCTTGCGTAATATCCACATATTTTGACCTATAACTCGTTGACCATAAATTCCAGAAAAATGAAATTTGTTGAAAATAACTCTTATGGCAGAACTTTCGAACAAGTTAAAATTGATTTGTTTTTTCGTTAAAAATTTTCGGACTGTTCGTCCGGCTGGCTGACGAAACCGACCAGAAACTATTATCAACAGAGTATGTCGAGTTATACCTTTTTCGACAGCGCTCGTCATAAGGAGTTATTATCAACAAATTTCATTTTTCTATAATTTACAGTTAACGAGTTATAGGTCAAAATATATGGATAATACGCTGACGTTCGACCCTGTATCTCAAGAACGGTAAGTTGTAACTCACTGAAATTTGTTGTAATGAACTTCTCTCTATGAGACCTTTAAAACAATATGCCACAAGACATACCATTCTATTTAAGATTTTAATGTTGGTCCATGCCCAGCCTGACTGGGGCCGTGTAGGCAAAAAAATTTTGGCTGAAAATTAATCCCCCTAAAAATTAAGGTATACGGGTTCTTGCGTTTTCTTGTATTTTCAGCCATTCTCGAGATACGGGGGGTGGGGTGAGACTTTATGCTCACCCTGTATACATATCACTATGTGTGGACTTAGGGGTGTAGAATTGTAGATACATATCACTATGTGTTCATACTCCGAGCTCCGAGCGATCATTGCGCGGGAGAACGGCTCCCAGAAAATACAGAAAATATAGTTTGTATGTATTTTGTCGCCTTGAAAAGTCGATGTTGCAATGAACAAGAGTTGCAATCAGTATAAAATTATTGGTACATTAATTGGAACATCTAGTCTCGATTTTATATCTATAACAAAAAGATAGTCATATCAGCAAAAATTACACTTTGTGCGGAAAAATAGGGAGAACGCGGATGATTCCTAAAAAGAAAAGATATCATGAGTAAGAAACGCCTAAATTGGCTCTTCTTTCATTGCTATAAAATAAATAAGATTGTAAGACGAACTCAGTTTTTTAATAATCAGTTAAAAGGGGTAAATAAACAAAAATTTAAATTTTATTTTTATAATGTTTATGATAAGAGTTTTACAAACTTGTTGATTTCATAGCAATGAAAGAAGAGCCAATTTCGGCGTTTATTACTCTTGATATAACTTCTTTTTAGGAATCATCCGCGTTCTCCCTATTTTTCCGCACAAAGTGTAATTTTTGCTGATATGACTATCTTTTTGTTATAGATATAAAATCGAGACTAGATGTTCCAATTAATGTACTAATTGCAACTCTTGTTCATTGCAACATTGACTTTTCAAGACGACAAAATACATACAATCTATATTTACCGTTATATACCAAAGCACTGTAGTTTCTGGGAGGCGTTCTCCCGCGCAACGACCGTTTCGCTTATGGTTTCTATACACCTTTATTTCATTTAAGGAAATGCAACTTGATTCATTTTGATTCTAAATATGGACCTTTATTTTTATGTATTTCACACAATTAATTCTTGAAATAGGTACAAGAGAACAAAATTTTGAGAAAGTCATCTCTAGAATGTCGACTTAACATGTAACATTGTTGTTTCTGAAGAAACCTCTTTAAATGAATAATTATTCTTTATTTTTTCTCATTATTTTTTACATTTTTTATAAATTTACCTATTAAAATCCAAAAGACACCTACTGCAGTAAAATTAAATAAAATAATAATAGAGTAGGTAACTAGCCAACCTGTAGATAGAAAGACTATTGATTGGTATACTGTCAAAATAATTTGTTATTCAAAATATATTAATTAGTTGTTTTGCTCACCATTGAAATAACCTCAAAATTAACATAGAAAGTGTTATTATTATTTATTCTTGTATTTGGAAATTGCAATTTGAAATTTCAATGAGGACCATGCTGGTGGATGTATTGAATTTCTGTGATTTCCATTTACCTTGCAAATGTCTGTCTACCTGCTTTCAATTAAAAATTAATTCGCACTTTGATCATTTATTTCCCAGTTTCAAAATCTACCACTTGAAGATTTTATGTTTCAGTTTTATCCTTAGAATCCTCAGACGTAACATTTTTGCTTTTGTAGTGTCTTTTAAAGGCAAATCCTCATCAAGTCGATTCAAATATTAGTCGGTACCTACTCGTATATTAGTTGATTCAAAATTTAAATTATACTGATTTTATCTCTATATTCTCTATCATTGAAACAGTTTATATAACCATGACGTCCTCATTACCTTTTTTTTAACAAAATAATTTTATTAAATAATTTTTTTTTAATTAATGAGATTTTACAAACCATTGACACTTAAATAGTCCAACACGTGGAAATAGTTCTTAAATGCATCAATTTTATTTCTCAGTATATTTCAGCAGTCATCGTTAAGGTAAGCTTCTTCAATGTCTCTGATGTTATGTACTTCAGCATATCAGCTTCCCATTTAACTTATGTCACGAGGTAAACGGTCGCTATAATGTGTCCTCAGGAAGGAAATGTGGAGTTGGATGTGCTGTTTTCCACACGGCCTCATCCTCTCTACAAGAGCTTTTAGTACTTCCATTTGTAAAATTATACTTTTGAATATATCAACACAAAAAGTAAAATGTTCTTTTGGTGCTTTCTGTTGAAAGAAAAAGCTCCTGCCAAAAATTCCCACACTGATATAAGAGGATATGTAAAGCTTTTTGGAAGTTTCATTCTACATGCATATTGCATAGTATACTCGAATATTATAATCCTTGTAAAGATGAAAGGCAAGGTGACTTTCCATATTTTCAATTTTTAATAAAATTAGTTCGATCTCTCTTGTGTACTCTTAAGGCTGGGTCGGACGAGCCTCAAAAATAGAAGAATTCACTGAAATGTTCATTTAAAGTTGATTTTACGATATTGTAGGAAGGCTTAAATCCATATTGATGGACATCTTAATGCATAGATGATTTTAACGTTTAATTATATTCTCGATGCCATATTGATTCAATATAATTGATCTCCAATTCTCTCTGGATGTTGTTTGAAATTATCCGGTGATAAGTTAAACAGTCGAATAAAGTAAAATATGAACGTAAATGCACCCTCACTTAAGTATCGGTATGCCTGGAAAGTATAATTATGTGTGTTTGTAACAATATTCAATCTGCTCACATTTATTTATTGTCTTTTATTTTGGATGGATATCAGTTTTTTGCTCTGATTCTCTATTTTAGGTAAGGATATTATTACAACTTTTGTCGAGAATATCTAGATCTAAATATACATAATATAAGAGCTTGGTTTACCAAATTACCATACCAACTTTCAGGGGATCTTTTTTTTTTCGGGTTTGACGACGCTTTCAACTGCATAGTCATATCAGGAAGGGGATTGTTTTTTTCAATACTACATAACTTTCCCAACCTCTGAGAAAATGGAGGTACGATAAAACTCTTATATCACCTCACTAGGGTACATTGGGTACATCTTGGCTGTCTTTGTTCTACTTATTTTAATTCATCTTCAAACTTCAATTGATATAGCAAAAGAGCACCACACACCTATTCTAGAGTTTCCAGCCATGCATGACGCCCCATGGACCACAAGTGGAGTATCCTACAGTTCCCACACGACAAGGGGAAACTATACCAGCGGTTAGATTTCCTATTGATGTTATGAGAAGATTTAATATTTTCAAATATTCCACTACACCTTTCCACTTTTCTTTGATAGAGCCAATATTGGAAGATGTTCAGATTGTGCAGAATATTACGACGAACATAAGCACGGCGGAGAAGGATTTCCACATCAAAGAATGACGGAAAGGTCAAATCCTTGAATTCAGGATATGAAAGGAAAGTAAGAACGAGAGGATGAACAGATATATTCATTTCTTATTTCTTAAGGAGTATCATAAATAATATGTCACAAAATAATACATACATAGGTATTTAGGTAAAGGGGTCTAACAAATCACGTACCATTGATTATTTATTAGCTCTTTTCTTTAATATTTAATATCTACTTCCTCGTTTAAAGAAGGTGATGACAAATGCGATTGTAGCGCGATTCAAGATCACCTCTTGGTATACCTGACTTAGCTGAGAGCTTTATCATTTAAGACCTAGTCACAGCCAGCAGTGAAGCCATTGCGGTTGCTCAGTACTGGGAAAACAAAATTTATTCCATAAAGTTGGATGTAACTTCATTTCATCAACCTATTCCATTTTTTCTATTATACTTCTTTTACACTTTTTTTCAATGTTATTTTATTTGTTTGTTAATGGTATGTACTTGTAAATAAAGGTATGTCAATCTGGATACGTAATAATAATAATAAGTAGTTCATGATACCTAACTTATATTATTAATCTCTATAATATATTTCAACTTGGCGGACTCTATATTAACGATAACCGTTGAACAGTTTTGTGGCAAATTAGAAATAAATTTAATTTTATTATTTCAATATGAAGAATAATTGGTTTATTGTTCAGAATAGCACAGAAAAAAGCAGGAATAGGAGTTATAGGAAATAATTAGAATGATATACTGATGAGTGATGAGCATTCCAGGTACCCACCATCAAAATCATAAAAAATTCCCGATATGTTCCGATGTGTTCGGACGTAGGTAATATGAACTAAATAAATAGTTACAGAAAATTACAAATGGACCTCTATTTTTCAGAATGCCTAGACATTATTGAATTTTATTTGTAAGAAAACTAACTCCAAATTGTTGGTAAAACTCTGTACATAAATAAATCGCCGCTTACTATACCTACTGAAAATTTATATGTTTTTTTTTTTTTTTTTTGTAAGAAAAATACTTTGGTAACTATTAGAGAACTAATTAGTAGTAATCATTTCATTTTTTTAGTCATAATAAGAGCAAATTATTAGACTGCCCTAGCACATGAGCGATGTGTAAGTCATTGTAATTAAGTAATTAACTAAATTGTACTAAAAAATCCGACATGGTCAGAAAACAATGTGAAACTATTATGCTTCAAAATAGTGAGTAACGATTTTTTTTTTTTTCAATTTCCTTCTTTTAAAATGTACTCCCCTTTCATTGGTCCTTTGAGATATAATAAAATGGCCTCAAAAGAAAGGATAACAAAAAGAGTAAAGAAGGTTTCCACAGAAGCATGACCTTAACCCTTTGTTTGTTTAATGGTCAATATGGTCATAATCGATGCATATGGATATGTTCAGAAGTACTGAACATCTTTGAATTTTTGAAATGATTTCTCATGAAAATAAATAAAGTCAACATAATAATAGCTATGATACTATTTTATCCAGTACTAATAGATTTCTTCAACTGCAGAAATAAGTATACATGTAGTTATTAATTTATCATGATTATTTCTATAGCATAAAGAGTGACTTTTTGTCAATTTTTCCAAAATATTGAAAAAATTTATTGCATTTTAAAAATTAATATTGTTGTAATAAAAAACTCAACATAGTTACAATGGTATCTTCATTAAAAGAGAAATATTCTTCAAATTTGTTTTACTCATCACTGATCCAATAATAATTAATGCCTCGTATATAATTAACTAACTTACTAGTTAAAATATTTGGATAGTTTCTGTTCGTCTCGTATATTATCATGCATGTATCAATAAAAAATCCCTTAATTCCTTAACCCCTAATACCCTTCTATGTTATTCCATTCACGGAATAGGGAAAAGAAATTCCCTGAATACCACTTATAAGCAAGTATTTTTATACTTACTATGTATACATACTCGTATGTATGTATTTATATCTCTATTACTGAAAATAACTACTTCGGGATGATTTTATAAATAATCCGGAATATTTGAAGAATGAATCAAGCTCCAGTCAAAATATAATCTAAAACTCCACCCAAGGCAAAACGCAACAATTTTCATTCAATTCCTGGTATTTTGCTAATTATACTAAACAGGAAACAGAATTTGTATTAATTTATGCTTAAATGCAGCTAAGAATATAATTATGTTGAAAGTTTAATTATTAATGGTAATTTCTAGCCTTTGGTAATTTTTAATAATTGAGATCATTTGTGAACACTACCACAGCCGTCTAAACTTTTGGTAGTCTGCCATTACCACAGCCGCCTGAGCGTTTGGTATCCTGGCACTAACACAGCCGCCTGAACATTTGGTATCCTGGCACTACCACAGCCGCCTGAGCATTTGGTATCCTGGCACTACCACAGCCGCCTGAACATTTGGTATCCTGGCACTACCACAGCCGCCTGAACATTTGGTATCCTGGCACTACCACAGCCGCCTGAGCATTTGGTATCCTGCCATTACCACAGCCGCCTGAGCGTTTGGTATCCTGGCACTACCACAGCCGCCTGAACATTTGGTATCCTGGCACTAACACAGCCGCCTGAGCATTTGGTATCCTGGCACTACCACAACCGCCTGGAACAGAAGAGGAGAGAGTGTTTAAATTTTAATATAAATAAGCCCAGTAAATTAAATAAAAGGTATGTATGTAGGTACTCATTTGAGAACAATTAATTTTTTTTTTTTTTTTAATTACAAATAAAAAAAATCGTCTATCTTCCTGTCGTCGGGATAAACCCCGTATTATTCTTGTTAATAGGTTTGTAGATAATATAGACTTTGTAAATAATACTGCTCAAGTAATACTTGTAAGTTTCGGTTTAATGTACGTATAGGTACATACTAGTACTATTAGCAGTAGTTTCTAGTGGCGGTGATCAAGTGGAGGCTTCCACGGTCGCTGACTTGTATTTCATTTCCGGCAGTGTAGAAAATTTTCTGCTCTGTACTGGGTGTTACAAAGCATACCTCGTGAGGAAAAATTAGTAGCTATTTTCATGAATGCGACCAAGCATTGAGGAAATACATGGGCGAATGTTAACATGAAGGAGTCTTGTAATACTGTACTCCCCACTAAAGTTGTGACTTTGTAAGACAAAGAAATAACATAAAAAATATTTCAATCCAGTGCCTTTTACATTCTTTAACAAATTAATAATTATGCTTCGGGTGATGGTGTCCGACTTTCGGATCCCCATTGGTACTAAATCAGACAAGGGATCTCTCAATTCAGTGCTCTTGTAATTAGTTTTTACACAACAAAAATGAAAACTTGTTTTTTTGTAAGGGAGGGGGCGGGGGGCAGGGGGTAAAAAAGTAGAATGTTAGACGATACATGGGTTGCTATCGGCAAGGAGTTATACTCAAACCGAAAAGCTCCATGTCCATTATATACAGGGTAAACTACCGCTATTAATTGTATGAAGACACGGGTATGTTCTACATTGGGTGTACGAGTGACCAGATTTGTCAGCAAATGCATGAATCACATAAATGTACTTAAGTACCTACATTATGATGTATTGTTTACATTAATACAATACACGCGCTGTGCTTTACGTTTTATTGCACAGTTTTAATTAGGTACTTGAACAAAAAATTAGTGTAATGGATCTATGTTTAAAGGTAGATAGACTGGTAGACAAGCTTTTGGGTGAAACCATTACTTACAGGATATTATCCGACTTTAGGTATGACGTATGACTCTCACAACACCTTTGTTAGTATCCTTTTCTTATTAAAGACACAGTAGGCACCGTGGCCGAGTGTAGGTAGCACGCTAGGCTTGCAAGCACGGGGTCGAATCCCGGTGGAGTCGGAATTTTTAGGCTCTGTACTTTGGATGTGTAGGATCCACTCAAATCTCGTGAGGAAAAATGAGTTGCTGCTTTAATGTGAGCAGCGAGCAGTGGCGGAATTATGGGCAAAATAATAATTCATAAGAACTTAAAAAGAGAACGGAAAGTCCTGTAATTCTGCGCTACCCATTAAAATATGATGTAAGAACACAAAGAATACACATTAAATTTATTTATTAACACAGGAAGAGGAAGAAAACATTTGACAATACAGGAAAGAGAGAAAGAATAAGTATTATGAAGAAAAGTTAAGTTTGAGTTAAAAGAAAATTTAGGATGGGAAGAAAAGGAGAGAGAAAGATGGAAAAGAAACAAGATGGATATGAAGGGGGGAGACATAGGGGAAAGGAAGAGGCAATAGTCATATATGAAGGCAGTGGGAGAGAGAGATGAAAAATAAACAATACATTCCTATGAGAGTATCATTTGGAAGGGGGAGAGATAAGGAGAGAGAAAAAGGAAGAGAGAGAGATATAAGAAGAGAAAAATTGGAAGGGACAGGAAAAAGAAGAGAGTGAGTGAGAGAGAGAGAAAAAAAGAAGGAGAAAAAGCGAGAGAGAACTAGAGAAAAAATATTAAGGAAGGAGACATAAAAGGGGAACAGAGGAGAAGGAAAGAGGGAGAGAGCATGTTTCCATGTATTCAATGATGGATGGGCAAAAGAAGGAGATTTTTTTCGTAAATAAAGGCCAGAATTGATGAGTTTGAAGGTGAGGTGAGGGGGGAAAGAATCCAAGAAAAGAAATCGTCTAAACATAGGTTAGGGGCTGGTCAAAGGGGGTACAATAATACTGCTATGATTTCTCCTCACTCCAACGAAAAAAATCTCTTTCTATTTATTGACTTTAAGCCCTCTGAACCCTTCACTGCCGGCCTATTTGTATACGAGGGATGCGCGGTCATTTCTCAATCTGTTGGTACGTGTTCTGATCTTGTATTCATGGAATATTGACTAACAGAATTCTACAGAATGGTAACACCGAAGAATCTGAACTTTACAAATATTAAGAATTAAAAATGAAAAGTAGTTTTTCTAATTGTCGATTGTAAATTCAGAGAGAAAAAAGAGTGGAAGCTGTGGAAGGATGTTTTGAAACTCCATAAAGGAAACTCTAATCACAAACGAATAAATATGTGGCGACGTAAGTTGTGAAAAATAAATTACCTATTATTAAAAAATTCAGTCTAATAAGTTCATCATGTCATCATAGGGTGGCGTCATCGTGAACGATGGTAGCCAGACAGTGAAGGAATGACTCAGCACTTCTATCACTGTCTTTACAAGGATGCTAATAATTGACAAGGGCCCCCAGAACCAAGCCAATGCTGGTCTACTCCCTGTTTTATAGTCCCCCAGCAAGACTTAATTTAATAAATTTGAAATAATAATAATATCGCCTTATTTATACTGCCCGATTAGGACTATTAAGTCCCATTATTCCAGCAGTAAGCCCAAGAGGTATTATTATATGTGGTAAAAATCCCGAATGGGAGGATAACTTGTCATGTCCCGCTGGGTTTTGACCCGCGACTTCTGGAATCTCTGGATTCACAGAGTGCCGCCTTTACCACTGAGCTCCCGGGACAGACTTACGACAGAAAATATGTATATCAAAGGATACAAAAATTAAAGTCCATAAAGTTTGTGGCTCTAATGCCCAGGGCATTCATCATACGAACCTCAAACAATATTTTGGGAAAAAGTAAAATAACCGAACAAAAAGATTACCGACTATGCCTAACTATTCCAGTGTACATATTATAGGTACTTGAACAATAGGACCCTAATGAGAGACTCTACACTGCTGACAGCATGGGAGACATTGTATTTCACACACCAGTGCGTGCTTTCACCCTGTAATAATATTTGCCATTGTTCCGGGTCAACTGATCAGGCGAGTCCCAACTCATGAATTACGGGACGAGCATTTCACGCATTAGCGGAGCATGTGACACGTTTTGGAATGGGCGGTGGGTGGGATGATTTCTTTTGAAAAGTTGCCCCACGACAAGATGACAGGTGACAGTGTAGACATGGGGCGGGTCGTGTTTTGGGGTCAGGTGGTGTGCATGGCCCAGAAAAGAGAATTTACCGATTACCTAAACTGTATATTTATTTATTTTATTTAACTTTTACGTGTTTTATGGTACGTTATTTTTCGCCAGGTTTCGCGATCAAGTGTTGGTAGGTGCATGTGTGCATGTGTGTTAGGACTTTATGGGCACTCTGTATAATATATTAGCCATTAAAAATAAACTGGTGTGACACCACATGTTCCTCACTGAAAATAATCAAAATTCCGCACGATGACTTAATAGGAACAGTAAACATTTGGAATGCAGTCGGTGATATCAGAAAACTTGCTCCACCAATGAACATCAGTTAGATTTGTTTTGTCACAACCCACAAAGAGTTTCGATTCGTAAAAATTTATTTTCGAGTTAACTTTTTTGTATAAGAAAATGTTGTTCTCTAACTTTTTTTGTATCTTTCACGAATCCAAAGAAACGGCCCTTACGGTTGCATCTTTAGGACCCTACTTTTAAGCAAAAGTTTCGTGGTTTGGTGGTATATACATATATATAAAATCAACTTTCATACCAAATTTCAAGTCTCTTCACCTTCACAAATACACAGACAGTTTGGCCGAAAACAATTTTTTGTTATCCTGAGGCTATGATTCGTCCAGAAATGTGAAAAACTCGGTAGGTCAAATTTTCGACGAATCTACACTTTCTTTATTATAGCAAAAGGAAATTAAAAAGAAGGCTCTTTATTTCAGTGTTCACCAATTCAGTAAAATGACGCGCCAATATTTTGGTAGCACATGAAATATTGAAATAAATAACGAGAAGAGAGAGAGAGAGACCGTAACAAATTTACAAAATTGAGAAGGGTGGGCGCTTTCTAGGGCGGGGGGTGTCTTGTTGTAAATAAGACCTTAGAAGAAAATAGACAGGAAGAAAAGACTGACATATGGCGTGACGGTGATAATTATATCCCTTGAGCATGAGTTTAGAGACTGATGGCTAAGTGCCTGCCTTGGGGAATTATTGAAGAAAGTTGAAAACAACACTTGGACAGAAAATAATGGAGTTTAATAAAATTACTCATCACGGGAAATTGATGGGATGTGCAACAAAGTTAATCAAGGAGGATAATAAATTCTTTTTTTTTTTTGGTTTTAACGTCGCTTTCAACTGCATGGTCATATCACGACGGGGGTGTTACCCTCCATTCGCAGGAAACTCACAAACCTAATAAATTCTTAATTAATTTTTTTCCATAAAATCTGCAGTCGATGTCGGCATTAAAATAAAATCTACGTACTAGAACTTACTAATTTTTACTTTCCTTATCCTATAATAAGGAAAGACAGTATTGTATTCGTCGAAAATTTGACCTACCCAGATTTTCACATTTCTGGACGAATCATAGCCTCAGGATACCAAAAAAGTGGTTTTCAGCCATTGGTCCGTGCGTCTGTCTGTGTGTGTGTGTGTCTGTGTGTCTGTGTGTGTGTGTGTGAACAGGATATCTCAAGAACGGTAAGAGCTAGAGACTTGAAATTTGGTATGGTAATTGATTTTATACACCAGACGAACCATGAAACTTTTGGTTGAAATCGGCCGCATTCTGCGGCCGCAGGGCCGCAAATATTGGCCGCAAGCACCGCTTCTTTGAATTGGTTAAAGATACAAAAAAAGTTAGAGAACAACATTTTCTCAGATTAAAAAAATAATAGGGGTTCACTCTGATCATTTTTTTGATATCTTTAACTTTTTGGAAACCGGCCCCAATTTACCGGTATTGTAGGGGGACCCGATTGGACTACTTTTTTATTATTCATCCTAGATGGGGGTTGTGACATATCAAATTAAATGATTTTGAAGTGCTGATCACGAATTTGGCATTGATTTTTAGTTATCTGTTACCGTTCAGTCACCAGTGGCGGAATTCGACTCCTTTTTGAGATAAGGAAAGTCGTGTGATGTTTACACCAGATTTTTTTTTTTTTAATTCAAACCTAAAATATTTCATTTTAACTCAAAATGTAACTGCAATACCATTGTTAAATTCGGAAGCAGAAATGAATGACATCAGTGGTTGCTGCATCTCGCGCCGAACTCTATGATAATAATTCCACTCTGTGGTTAGATCGCACGGCAACGCGGGTGAAAGCATTGGGAACCATTCTGCTGCAATGTTTCCTCACCCAAGTCAGGGATGGAAATGACAAAACACACGTGTACTTCAAAATCTTTTGTACACATAATTAATATTTAGATTGCTATCAAATGGAATATCTGCTTTCCTCATTAATGAACCTTTCATTCATAATACCATTCGCTTTCACTTGTCAAGTTATTTTTGTTAGAAATACTTTCTCATTTTAATCTATCATCAGAAATCGCACTATTGGCTGTACTGTTAAATATTCTTATAAGAATAATTTAATATGAAATGTATTTAGATTTATAATATTTAGAGATTTCTTACTACAAATATAAGGCAATCTTTTTTTATAATAATACTTTATTTATATGTATAACTTCCATGCATAGATTGCATAGTAAATTGTATACGTATCTATTAATAGTTTATATTATGACTGTCGGTATTATTTTTCTGCTGTTCATAGAACATGTCACTTTTGTCTCCGAACGTTGGTGAATTTCATCTTGTTTATTATCCACATGTAATTTAATAACATACTGTTTTTTGCATACTGGTATAATATCATTCATTTTTCTCAAAAGTCCTGAGAAATGACACCCTTACTTTTCCGGGATATTATTTCATGTCTGCCAAATGTTTCACCTCTAATTAAACAAGACGTCATTGTCAGGCGAACATCCCTTCCTGTGAGGAAATGTCAGCTATTCATCCTCACCTAAGCCAGGGACCCTCGTCATACTCGGAACACCATGGCGACCTCGCCAGGTACAACACGGGGACATTGTGTAACTTTACCTAAGAATAACAACCCCCCAGGAGCTTTGCAAATGGGTCACCACTCCACGCTGTTTATTCTGCAAGTGCATTTCCACGGGAATAATTATTTCCTACCCCCCGGCCAGTATCTTGGCTCAGAGATCATGTGCACACGGTGGGTCATCATCCTCACAGAGTTTTGAATAGCTTGGAGGAATCTCTTCGTAGACAATGGTCTCACAGCGATAAATTTAATTGAAATTAAGAGAAAACAAGATTGTTGGACTATAGATCCGATATTGCAGTTCCACAGGAGACTCAACTGTTCCCATGAATATAATTATGAAAAGCAATCCACAAATTCAAGAGTGGGTTCCATGAAAACTGCTGGAATACATCAATGCCTGTCTACCTCGTTAGTAGTGTTACCTTACTTGAAAATAACATAAAATCTCGTAATTTACCTATTCTTTGTTCAAATAGAATACAATATTTAATTTGTAGTCAATTTGAATAGAAAATATTCCAATGGAAAATACACTGGCAGTAAACATTGTTACCTTTTAAGGAATCGATTACTGAAGTAGTTTGGCTCTTTCAATATCTCAGGAAATTTTATAACAATAAATTCCAAATTTTGAGAGAAAATTGTTTCAGGTTTAACAGAACAACGACTTATTTATATTTTTTGTTCTAATTTGGCAGTGTCCATGTTTCTTTTTATGATACAAGGATTTAGTATATTTTGTTCTCATTTTACAAAAGGTTTTTTTGTTAGGATTTCCCGACGGAAAAATGGAGGACGTTATCTTTTCAGAAGGCAGAAAAACAGACAGCAGTCGGAGAGTGGGCAGGATGGATGAGGGCGAAAATTTTATCATTATCAAAAATAAGAGCATTTTCCTCATGAGTTAATTGTTTAATTTGATGGATTCGGAGTGGAAGTGCACATGCTCCCGGGGAGATAAAGATTGAAGATGGCCTTTACAAATGTGTATTGTTTCAACTGGGGAGCCGGGCCGCGGGGGACCAGGGGGATGTGAAATCTGAGAAGCTTTCCAGAGTTTCCAGCGCAATATATCATTTGCACGCTCTGCCTTTCTCTTGTTAGCACTTCATCAATTGTGACTGGCGCCAGTGCTGGATATCGCCATCAACTGGAAATGGGCATTTCAGTTTCTTGTGATCTAAAATAGTACTGATGTAAACAGTTTTCTCATTTCACTGAGGGTTCTCTTTGTTTAGAAAATCACATTTGTTACTATTGTTGACCATTATGAAGAATATGATGCTAATATTTAGATTTTTTTAGATTCTTGTAATCAAACTATACAGAGAAAGTATAGAATTTAATCATCATCTTATTTACAAGTGAACTTGGTTTGAACCTGGACAATTCACAATCATTCCTCGTCGAGTTAAGTGGATTTTTCAACTGCAGCCAATTAAAAAATATTTAAAGAATTAAAAATTATCAATACTGAGTATTTCTAATGTTTCATATGAAGTCTGAGAGTTCAATGGTATTTGTAACATTCTTGACTGAGAACTGAAGATCTAGAGGTCGTCAGGGAACCCTATATTTCTAAGATCTGAGGCAATTCATCAACATCACCTTACACAGAAAAGCTGAGAACACCATGACTATGACCAACTAGGTGAGGATGATGTGAATTATGAAAAATATCAATTAGCTACTCACTTGAAGAAAATACAAAGCAACTTTATATTATAATAATATGTACAAATGTTTAAGTTTTCAAATTATTTTGCAATGTACCTACATTCTATGAAGAATATAAACATTTCATGACCAACCACAATATTATTATTAATCCATAACATTGTGAATAACACACTAACACACTTACACATGTAATGTATAAGAGACATTAAGATTTAGGTAAATCCAATTAAAATGAAGCAAATCATGCTGTCTGCCATGGTCTACATATATTTTGTTCTTTGTATGTAGGTTCTACATAAATATGTATAGGTACCGAAAATATTAATTTAATTTATTTCATTATATAGTTAGAATTATCAAATTAAAATTCAACAAATTTATATAAAAAATGGTAAAATAGAGGTAGGTATGAGTGCTTAGAACATAAAGCGGGCAGATTTTTTCGAAATAAGAACAAGAGTGATTTATGATCATTCCGTTTCATTTACGATCATCTTTCAACAGACTAATAACACTGGCACGAACTACAGGCTACAGGGTCTACGTTAAAACACTGACTCATTTACTGATTCATTCATTCACCAATCGCTATCTGTATCTCTGGAACGCTGGCACCAATCAAATTGAATTTTTGTTTGAAAGTTCCCTTCTTTTGATGTACATTACTTGTTCGGAATCAGGAGAACCTTATTCATCCACAAATCTGGCTTTGATATTCAGCTACTATTAGTCATTCAGCGGGTGTTACCCTCCATTCGTAGGAAACTCAAAAACCTGCAGAACCAATTCACCTTTTAAGAACCATGGAAAGATTTAACTTAGAGTGGAAGATGAAGAGAGGTAGTCCAAATTTGAGATTGAGAGAGAGAAAATGAAACAGTAAGAAGCGTTAAAGAGGGGATATGGAATCATCGATAAGAAGAAAGTGGACCCTCAGATAAACTTGGGAAAAGTTTGAACAAGTGCTTTTTGTCCCACCCTGTCGGTAGTGTGGACCTAATGTCTGTGATAATGGCATCAGTTGAGAGCAGTGATGTTTTGTTTTTTAAATAGAATTATATTTTTTGTTTTTGTTTCTAATATTTTTCTGCTCAGCTCATCAACAAACTCATTAAAAGCATTAAATTTCTCTTTCACTGCTTCACTCCACATGAGAGAGCACATTTACTTCTCCTAGTCTGAGTAATAGGTGCTCTCCTTATGTATAACATATTTTCTTATAAGTATAGGCATACATTCGCAAATCCTATCCCAAAGCATAGATGTACACGAGTTGAAAACAAGTGAAAATATTTTGCACAATTTACAAAATAATGCCGGTAGCGACATATTAAATTTTCTATTCGTTCCTGTTGTGGCTAGATCTTGCGCTTTGGACACATAATATTATTGTAGTGATAAACTGCATCCATAAATTAATTTAATTAAAAAAAAAATTAAAAAAAAAAAAAAAAAATTAATTTAAATAAATCAATCAAACATTACTTTTTTTTTTTCTTCATTTTTTACTGGTTAGGTAGTTTTTATGGTTATTGTAATCAAAGGACAATTTTGGACATGTGTAGAAAGAAGAATAGGTATCACACATGAACCTGGAGGAAAGTGGATAGCATAACAGTAAAATAAACAATGCAGGAAACAAAGGATAAACTGTGTGAGTGGAGACTTGATCGAGAAAAGTAAAATTAGAAATAATGGCAACTAATAGTTTGTTAAATTCATTGCGTTAGATACTATTTTGAAATTTATATTTGATCTACAGAAAGTGTTGACATGGGACTGGAATTTGAATTTTTTAATACTCTAACCATGTTCCCCACTCTTACACATCAGTAGATAGTGGATAAATTATTTAATGCATACCTAAGGCTCGTACACAAGCATCACGCTACAAAAACAGTGAACATCACGCTATTGACATCAGCACAACTCTCAGAGGAGCTGACTGGTGCTATCAGACACATCAGCACAACTCTCAGAGGAGCTGACTGGTGCTATCAGACACATCAGCACCGATGAGAACCCACCGGGTAGATTAAAATCAGCAAGCATGAATGCAGCAGATAACGTTGTAATCCAGACTGGGGTAATAATTAGTTAATGCAGCCGGCACGGGATTCCAGTGCGCCCCAGAGGAATACTCAACCTTGATAAGGCTGAAGCAGTGCTGTATACTGGAATGTTCTCTCATTCAGTGGTGTACGATTCCAGTGCACCCCAGAGGAATACCCAACCTTGATATGGCTGTAACAGTGCTGTATACTGGAGTGTTCTGTCATTCAGTGGTGTAGGAACTTGTGAACTCCAAGCAGGGAACATCAAATTAAAAGTTCCTGACTTTTTCAATACCTACAAAATTTTATGAAATATTTGTCCAACACATGCTTTAAGCACACATGGACTCTTCTATAACTCTATTTATAATTTATTTCTTGTATATTCTTTTTTTTTACTTTATCTATACTGTTTATTTCTGAAATATTGTATTTTGTATTAAAAATTATAATAAAGAGTATTAAAAAAAAAAAAAAAAAATTGGTATAGGTACTCCGTTTTCATTGGATCATTTCAATACAATACACACTGGTTATAAGAAGGAGCCTAGAACACTATGCTGGGCTTCCAAAGTGTTCAATACTCGTATTAATCCTGCCACTAATACATGGACACAAAAAGTGAGAAAGTTAGGCTTATTGTAAAGACTCTTTCAAAAAGTCTACGCAAAGAGGAGTAGAAAACCAAATTCTTAATAAAATCATTAATTCAAATTTGAATAAGAATAAAGGTCCATTATGTCGATAGAACTGGCACGCGGTTCAAATATTAATACCGTTGCTTGCTTGACTTACGTCCGGACAAAACGTTTTTGTAAAAAGAGAAGAAAAAAAATGCAAGAGGAAGAAAAGAGAATACGAAAAAGTATTAATAAGTAAGGTGAGAAAGAGAGAGACAATAGAAAGTGTGTTTTAGAGAGAGAAAGGTATAGAACAAAGAGAGTAAGAAATAAAAAGAACATGTTGGGTAATCACATTTAAATTTATTGCTTTACTCTGTCTCTCCATCTCTTCTATTACTATATTCCTCTGAACACTTCTTATTATTACGTGCAAATAAAACTGCAAGTCTCTAGAACAGCTTATCCAGCTTGCCTTTTAGATTACTTTTGCAAAGGTTTGTTACCTTAATTCTATGTAGGTATATGCGATATTAGAGGGTGTATGTGTTGGAAGAGCAATGATAAAGCATTTGCTTTGTAAACGATAGAGACATTGTTGGAAAACTTTGACAGTTCCGTTATTTAGTTTATAAATGAATACTTTTACTCATAAATAAAATAGTTAAAACCAACAAAAAAAGGTTCAGGATTACCTACATTGTAAGACTGGCTGATCTTGTCTCATATTAGTCTAATTAACATTAGAAGCGCTGCATATCATTGTGAAATTTGAACTGCGTACAAAATGAGTCCTCAAGAAAAATTTATCTTTTCTCCCTAGACTTGGACTTAAACTATACTGTCAGCATACTCTCGAGAGCACCATTACATCAACACTTCAAGAGGTTTAAAAAGTACTACGCAGTAGAATGTATATCTTGCGACCATAAAAACTACTTTTTATCTCTATTGTAAGATAATTAGGACAGGAAATTGAAGAAAAATGGGACAAAGAAACGAAAGAAAGAGTAAAAGGCAAAGAGAAAAGTAAATAAATTACTAACTTTACCAGAGTAAAGCACTTTAACAAGGTATTACACCTGTCGTTCGTGCTGATTTTTTTAATATATACAATCTAAAAAAGTTAATGAAGATACATAAAACTATTTTCCAAAATATCCATTAATTTCTTTTCTTGAGCCGAGATGCGATAGTAGTCTGAATAAAACATTAAAAAGAAATAAAATACGTTTTTGTAGAAGATAATTTTTGAAACAATTTCAGCTAATAAAAACAAGGTATCTCTATTGACTATTCTATTGGATAAGGCATGGTATGTATGTAACTATGTATGTTTTTCATTGTAATGCTACAAAATGTTGCATACAAAGAGAGTTCGAGCAATAAACTCCAATTCAAACTGTCTGGATAGGAAGGAGAAAAACCTTATACAGTGACCCGGAGAGTGTTTACAACTTTAAAAATAGGTCAATATGTAAATAGGTAATGTAGGGAAAGGTGAGGCGGTAGGTTAGGTCAAGTGGGAGATTTGAACTGGCCGGAGGGGATTGGGAGGATTTGAAAGGAGGGAGAACATTCCAGGGGCAACAGAAAATTCAAACGGCCATGATAGGACTCCTGCCAAAAGAGATACTTTTCTAAGCGAGAGCCAGCTACAGGCGATGAAACTGTGCAGAAAACTGTGCTGTTCTACCAGGATTTTGATTCACTGCAATATTCCAGAAGACTACAAAGAACATAATTATTAGCTTAAGATTTCACAGAAATCAAACAAAGGAACACACACATACAGTCATGTCATACATACATATTGTATTCACAATTGATAAGAGATATCGGACGAGGAGGCAGTGTTAGAAAAAAATTATCAGTGATTGTCCACATTTATTGTCAGCCCTGTTCCTATGGACATTAGACATGGGCAATATGGTCAATGTCATAAGCATATTACCTAATTAATGTTCTTCCGTCTGCCAAAAACGGAACTCACGAGTTTTTCACTGTCAAATTAGCTGTCTTATTTTTCTCTATGAAAAGCAAGGGAAAGTTGGCTTGAATAAGAAGAACGGAAGAAAGAGTGAATCTAATGAAGAGATAAACAAAATCTTTGCAGATGCATTTGTATGCAGTTCTAGGGAAAGTGTATTTCTTGCCAAGAAATGCAACATGGACTGACGGGGGCGGGGTTTGGAAGAACTGTATCAACTGGGAAAACTGCATATGTTCCTAGTTGAATAGGTAGATAATACATTTTATCTCGTAGTACGTGATCCCTTACATACAGTTCTATTGTGGATTATAATGGTGGCAACATAACTTGTGGAACTATAACAGATGTACCCAACGCTATTTATATAATTCTACACCTACATAAAAGAAACAGGGGTACTCATTTTCTCATGGATATGCAGTAAAATCCTACTCATAATTTTATAGATAAAATTTAGGAAGTGCTTATTTGTTTTCATATCAAAGATCAGGAATTGAGGCTAATGGGGTATTAGGTGTATTCGTAGATAATCGGTACAGTTTAATCTGAGCAATTCCAATAGAACCATAGAATATGGTTGGTTCAATAGAATATGGTAGGATAATTCTTTGGTAGGTTCAGTGCCTTCCACAGTTGCGCTGCTATTTATTCATTAACAATTTTGGCATGGTCGTACAATTTTGGCGCTTCTTCTTTCACTTTGTCTTTTCCCAAACCTCCTTGGTTTCAGCATTGCTTGCCTCATGGTTGAAACTGTTTGGTTCTGGCTGCTCCCACGACTAAATGCCTTTCCTAATGCCCACTCTGTTAAGAGCGCCAACAATTTGTGTTATTTTGTTTTGGACTAACATGGTTGGTACTGTCTGTTTGCTACACATTGCTAAAACTAGAGAATGGGATTTGATAGCACAGCCAATGATTCGTATTCACAATACTTGATCAGGTGAGGTGGTCAATACGTTGTATTTACAATGAAGACCAACGTGACTTGCTAAACTTTATTAAAGTTTCATGAAACCCTTTGAGAAAACACGTCACCACTTTCATAACCTTCATTTTTCTCTATTTTTTTTCCAATTTGTATTGGTTTCTCATTATCTTTTCATTTCTTTCTAGGAGCTGTATGCCTTATTCTCAGTCTATAATTTTCTTTTCTTCACATTCCCTTCGCTCTCCTACTCTTCTTCTCTCACCTATCTTATTTCAATCTAACTCAATCAATTTCTTATTATTATTCATCTTTGTATATTCCAAGTCTCCCTCTCTCTTTGCGTGTTTCTCTTTCTGTCATTAATCATGAGCCATTTCTTTTTCTCTTTACTTTTTCTCTCATCTTTATTTTTAACTGAAAAGGAAAGTTAAAACACCAATATTATTACTTTTGTGGGATTAGTTCTTTAATTAATTTAAAATAAGTTCATATATTATTGTTTTATTTTAATGTTACCTATATCTTTATTCGTACTGACAAATCTCCGAACAATTTCAGCTGTAAGCGGTCTCAACGGAGTCCCAAAAATCGTCTATATCAAGCTGTATGAACTCGACTCTTGAGTCTAGGTTGCTGTGGTACCGTACTAGACCTGGAAAAAACTCTTATATCCAGTTCTCTTAATGTATACAGGTTCTACTTTACTCGTATACCTATGTAAAAAATATATTCATTCTCTTTTAAAGTTTTTTCTGATACATATACAAAGTAATTTCCTTATTATTTATTCAAGACTCAAATTATGTGAAAGCTGCCAGAAGGGTTAGACTTTAATCTCCCTTGTTTTAAATCCTACCCTCTGAATCCAGGGCTCATAAAGAAGGTATTAAGACTTAATGAGTTGGGAGGGAAAGAGAGAGTGAGAGACAGAGAGAGAGAGAGAGAGAGAGAGAAAAAAAGATAAAAAAGACAGAAAAAAGGGATAAAGTTGAAACAGAAATAGAGAGATAAAATAATACAAAAAAGAAGGGATAAATGATATCGTTGAGACATACATTTCCATAAGTAGAGAGTAATGGAGAGGGAAAGATCTATTAAAGGTTAAAAAGAAAGGAGAGATGACATTGAAAAACAGGAGATTACCTCCTGATCCTTGTATTATTCTTAGGGTAGAAATGATGAAATCAATCTGGATGTAGGAATTTTGAAGAACATGACATCAGGATGGATGTTGCTTGCATGATAAGTCATACATAACATACTGTGATGAATATTGACAGTTCTATATGAATCAATATAATTTGTAACTAAAGAAAAGAATATGGTAATATAGAAAAACCGACAGAAAAGTATATTTATCTACATACGAGTAATAACATGGAAAATAATTGGAAGTAAGTTAGAGTAATGAATACACGTAAGAAGAAAAGGTAAGAAATATAGAACATTAAAGGATAAAAAATAGAAATTGTCAGAATAAAAGGAAAAGAAAGGAAACGAGAGAGGAAAAGAAAATGAATACAAGAGAAGGGTAAGGAAGTGAAAACAATAATCAAGCTTCATGCAGAGTCTCAGAGTGAGAGATACAAATAATTCCTACCTTGCGTTGAATACAAAATGAGAGAAACAGAAGAAGAATATGCAATTTAATACCTTGATGAGAACAGCAGGAAATAAAAGAAAATAATTTTAGAAGAATAAAGAAGCAAGAAGCAGAATATTATAACAAAATGAACAAAATGTAATAGAATAAATCAGTATAAAAACAGGAAACAAAAGATACTATGATGAAAATAGTACCAGTAAACTTAGAAGATTAGAATCAAACATCAATCATTGAATACCGGACTTGTCAATAAACACATGTTTTTAAATGTATTAGAAAAGTGATAATTAGATATAAGTCGAAGAAAGAGAACATTAAACAAAAAGAATTTAAGAGAGAAAAAAAATCTTCAAAGAGAAAATAAAAGTATCAATGTAAAACATCAATTTCGAAATCAAAATAAGTAATTAAAAGTAAAACAACATAAACTGAAAATAAGTTAAAATTGAAGAGGATAGAAAACAAGGTATCATAAATAAATATTTAGTAAGAAAAAGTTAAAATATAGAAAAGAAAAAAGTTAATGGAAAAGAAAGCAGTTGAGATTTAAACTAAATAGAATTGCCAGAAGGTGGCTAGGTTCCCTGGGTAGGAAAGGGTAAATGGTGTAATGGGTATTTGAATTGTGTCCAGGGTATGGATGAATTTATTTACTTTGCCATGTTTGTTTTGCCTTGTTTTCGAATGTGAGCTCCATTCTAGCCCTTTCACCCTTTCTATGACTTCTCCCTCTTTCTCTGTCTCTCTCTCTCTCTCTCTCTCTCTCTCTGTCTCTCTCTCTCTCTCTCTCTGTCTCTCTCTCTCTCTCTGACTTTTCTCTCGTTCTCTTTCACATTCTTCTTCTCTTTTTTCGCAGATTCTCTCTCCTTCTCACATAGTTCTACCATCTTTTTTCTATGTCTGTCTAATTTTTCATTCCTTCTTCAAATTGTGGTCTATACTTTTCCCATATCATTTTCATTTTCTCATTCTCTATTTCCTTTTGTAGTTTGTCTTCATTTCTTGTTCTCTTGTCCCCAGGGCACTTTCACTCTATTCCTTCTCTATTGTCCTTGGAATTTTATCCTCCTTCTTTTTCACTCCTTATATCCCTCTCTATACATAGTCATCTCCAATATAGAATCCATATCATTTCTTTTAACTATATTTCTGTCACTATTCTTGTCCTTTTTTTGTAATTCTTCTATGTTACTTGTCCATATCCAATTCTCTTACTTTCATTTTTGGTTTCATTCCTATGTCTTTTTTTGTTCTATTTATGATACGAACAGTTCACACCATAATAAACTCTTTTGCAGCTTCTGCTTACCTCGATTTTTCTGTACTCTTTACTTATTTGGACTATTTCCTATTTCATAACATGTAATTTCCACCATCTTCTATCACTTTCTCTCTCCCCCACTATTCTCCCACCTCCGCTCCATCCTCTCCCATTTTCTCCCGTCTCTTTAGCTCAATTTCTCTTTATTTCCTCTTTCTTCTCATTCTTTTATCTCTCTTGCTCCTATTCCCTCCTTCTTTTCCTCCATTGAATTTGCTCTCGCACACACTAATTTCTACAAAACCCCCCTCCCTCACGATATCACATTGAGTTACATCACGTTCCAAATGATACGCACTGAATGGCGGAGCCCTTTCAATCGGAACTACACGAGCTTCATCAATCTCTGCGCTCTCAAAGGATTGTGAGTTTGAATCCAAATTCGGTGAATATTTTTTTACCGAGGACATTTTAGAAAAGTGTTTTATTCAATAGCTGATGAAATCTAAACAGCCCAGCGTTCATGTACAGTTTTGTACAGGATGACGTCTCTGATTTTAATAAATATGACGTCTCTGATTTTAATGTTGCGTACTCAAATAATCAACTTTGTTTCAAATACTTCACATGTCACTGTCTCCATTTTAAGAAGCTCCTTTGTTTTCAAATTATGAAACAGGATTAGTTAATCCAAGTGGACACTATCACTTAACTCAGGCTATAGTGGCGCTGTGATCAGTTGAAATTACCACTAGAAGGCGTGTTAAGGGATAGTGTCCATGTCCACAAAGATTAACTAATCTTCTTTCGTAATTCGGTCCTGAAACATTTTTTTTCCGTTTGAATCTCTTTCTAAAAACAACTATATTATGGAAACTTCTGTTGATGATTGATAGGTGCGACAAGGAGGTTGATTTCGGGATCACACTGGGTGCAACATTTTGTCTCGAATTTTTAATGAGAAGTGTTGCAAAGGGTTGAGAAGTTAGTGATGCTCGATCTCATTTGGAAGAGTGGAGCATGAAACGCTGCGCAACAAAATGTAGGACTCCTGGGATCTCGGCTTAAGTTTCCTTATGGGGAACAGGAAAAGGCTATTTTACGATTGTTCATCTCAATAAACATCCATTACACGCGAGCCATAGAGTAATTGGAAATACTTCGGGGAAATTAAAGGTGAAATTGCCCTCTATACGGAAAATTCTGTTCTCATTTGCTTTTGAAAATATCTTTGAATCTCTATATTAGGTTGGACTTTTTTTTCCTTCATTATAATGCTAATGCCCTTCAGTGTCCACCTGTCCAGGATAAGCAGCTAGGATTTTCAACATTGTTTTTAACGAAGAAGTTTAGTAAAGGATTTTTCAGATAGTCATTGATTGACTGATTATTGTAGGTCATACCACCAGTCCACTACTAATCGTCAGTCAAACACCTAGGAGGAGTAAATACAACAAAGATGAGGGAAGCTCCTTAGGTCGGACTTTCCACCAAAGTTTGGTGACCAAACAGAGCCCACCATATCATGGATTAGGGGGCAGAGTCTTCACTAAACCTCATTATAAGAATGTAGGTACATATATCATTCAAGATGAGGAATCTGGAAATCTTCGATAAGGCCAGGAATCGAACCGCCTCGTGCCACCATATCATGGATTAGGGGGCAGAGTCTTCACTGAACCTCATTATAAGAATGTAGGTACATATTTCATTCAAGATGAGGAATCTAGAAATCTTCGATAAGGCCAGGAATCGAACCCCCTCGCGAGCTAACCCAGTGAGCTACTCACTGAGTCAGAAAGGAGACAGGCAATAAGCAAGTGATTGATATAAGGAGACTAGTAAGAAAAAGGAGGTAGGTGTTTCTTTTTCCTTTCCTCCCTCCCTCATCTTCTTCTGACATTTTGGGAGGGCTATGACAGTAATGGATATTGGGGAGGCATATGGGGGTGTAAGGAATACATTAACTGGAGTCTGTGTACACAGGGAGCCTAATGAAACGCGCCACGTTAATTAATAACCCAGCCTCTGTTCAAGAGCTCACGGGGGCTGCTTGAAGGAGCGTGGGATAGAGGAGGGGGAATGGAGAGATGAAGTAGAAGATAATGATTGGAGGGTGAAAGGAGGGAGACATGGAGAAGAGGTAAGAGGAGAGATAATAGGAAAGAAGAAGTAGAAGCCAATTGGAGGGAGGGGGATATAGAGAAGAGAGAAGGGGAGAGAAGGGGTAGTAGTGAGAGAACAAGAGAGTTGAAGTAGAAGAGAAAAATTGAAGGGTAAAGGGAGGGAGAACTAGAGAGCAAGGAAAGGGAGAAATGGGAATAGAACAAGAGATAATAAAATAGAGAGAAGGGCCATAAGCAAGACAGGAAAATATAACGAGGAAGGTAGGTGGGTAAGTAGGGAGAAGGAGAGAGAGAGAGATGGAGAGAAAGAGAGAAATAGAAGGAGGTAGGTGAGTAGTTGGGTAGTATTTTGAGAGTACAGACACAAGGAAAAGCGTTTAACCGGGGTTCTACTCCGTGATTGTCAAGGAAATGACTTAGCGGAAAAATAACAGAACAGCAAGAAAAGGAGAATAATACATCTTCTTACACTTTACGAAATGGTTTAGTATTGTTGAGGAGCCGCGGGTTTTAGTTAGGATAGACAGCCTGCAGGGATACCGGGCAGTCCATGTCTGAGTCTCACACTTTTCGGCATAAGCTTCCTCGAAAAAAAAAATATATTGAAAAGAAGTAGGTTTAAAAAACCTATTTATGGTCGGCGTTGGTATGATATTGTTCTTGTTCTCTCGTTTCTGCCTATTATTATTATTATTATCTGACCTGGTTGCAGGGTTTTCAGTGAAACCCTTACAATTAACACTGCGACCTAATTAGATCTATTGTGACCAGTTGATTCTATTTGGTTTTAACGTCCTGACTGAGATAGATAGTCAGGACGGGGGTTTTACCCTCCATTCGCTGGGAATCGTACCAGCTACCCATATTAACCTCACCCAGCCTGGGTTGGGCCGGAAATGCCAGCCTCACGTGTTTGGATGAAACAGAATTTTCTTCGAAAAGTCTGCTCCAACCGCGAGTTGAACTCGGGAACTCTGGACCACGGGTAGTAGTCACAACCATTACGCCACGGAGGCTGGCTCGTTTCTGCCTAGGTCGTCCACCCTTTTCCAACATTTCTCTCTCAAATACTCCTCTACTCTATCTCTCCACCTAAGCTTGGTCCTCCCTCTTCCAACCCTTCTCTCTCAAATCCTCCTCTACTCTATCTCTACATCTAAGCTTGGTCTTCCCTCTTTTCAACCCTTCTCTCTCAAATCCTCCTCTACACTATCTCTCCATCTAAGCTTGGCCCTCCCTTTTCCAACCCTTCTCTCTCAAATCTTCCTCTACTCTATCTCTCCACCTAAGCTTGGTCCTCCCTCTTCCAACCCTTCTCTCTCAAATCCTCCTCTACTCTATCTCTCCACCTAAGCTTGGCCCTCCCTCTTCCAACCCTTCTCTCTCAAATCCTCCTCTACACTATCTCTCCACCTAAGCTTGGCCCTCCCTCTTCCAACCTTTCTCTCTCAAATCCTCATCTACACTATCTCTCCACCTAAGCTTGGCCCTCCCTCTTCCAACCCTTCTCTCTCAAATCCTCCTCTACACTATCTCTCCACCTAAGCTTGGCCCTCCCTCTTCCAACCCTTCTCTCTCAAATCCTCCTCTACACTATCTCTCCACCTAAGCTTGGCCCTCCCTCTTCCAACCCTTCTCTCTCAAATCCTCCTCTACACTATCTCTCCACCTAAGCTTGGTCTTCCCTCTTTTCAACCCTTCTCTCTCAAATCCTCTTCTACTCTATCTCTCCACCTAAGCTTGGTCCTCCCTCTTCCAACCCTTCTCTCTCAAATCCTCCTCTACACTATCTCTCCACCTAAGCTTGGTCCTCCCTCTTCCAACCCTTCTCTCTCAAATCCTCATCTACTTGATCTCTCCACCTAAGCTTGGTCCTCCCTCTTTCAACTCTTCTCTCTGAAATACTCCTCTACACTATCTCTCCACCTAAGCTTGGTCCTCCCTTTTCCAACATTTCTCTCTCAAATCCTCCTCTACTCTATCTCTCCACCTAAGCTTGGTCCTCCCTTTTCCAACATTTCTCTCTCAAATCCTCCTCTACTTATCTCTCCACCTAAGCTTGGTCCTCCTCTTCCAACCCTTCTCTCTCAAATCCTCCTCTACACTATCTCTCCACTAAGCTTGGCCCTCCTCTTCCAACCCTTCTCTCTCAAATCCTCCTCTACACTATCTCTCCACCTAAGCTTGGTCTTCCCTCTTTTCAACCTTCTCTCTCAAATCCTCTTCTACTCTATCTCTCCACCTAAGCTTGGTCCTCCCTCTTCCAACCCTTCTCTCTCAAATCCTCCTCTACACTATCTCTCCACCTAAGCTTGGTCCTCCCTCTTCGAACTTCTCTAAGAATATACTAGAAAAGATCATAAATAAAGTTGGTCCTACCCTCTTCAAAGTTTACTGAATAGCTCGTACATAATCCGGACTAAGCTGGTCTACCTTTTCAAGAATATCGCTAAATCATCCTCGAGAAATATCGAGTAGAGTGGTCTCCCTTTTAATTCTCTAAATCTACTACTCTATCTTCATAGTGGTCCTCCCTATTTCCAAACATGTCTCTCGAAATCCATCTACTCTATCTCCACCTAAGCTTGGTCCTCACTCTTCAACCCTTCTCTCTCAAATCCTCTCTATTTATCTCTCACTAAGCTGGTCCTCCTCTTCAAACCTTCTTCTCAATACCCTCCTACTCTGAGTCTCCACCTAAGCTTGTCTCCATTCAACCTTCTCTCAAAAATCCTACAATACTCTATTTCAACCTAAGCTTGGTCTCCCTTGCCAACCCTTTCTCTCAAATCGTCGCTCTACTCTATCTCTCACTAACTTGGTCTCCTTTCACCTTCTCTCTCAAATCTCCTTACTCTATCTCTCCACTAAGCTGGGTCCTCCCTCTTCAACCCTTCTCTCTCAAATCCTCCTCTACTCTATCTCTCCACCTAAGCTTGGTCCTCCCTCTTCCAACCCTTCTCTCTCAAATCCCCCTTTCTACTCTATCTCTCACTAAGCTTGGTCCTCCCTCTTCCAAACCTTCTCTCTGCAAATCCTCCTCTACTTGATCTCTCCACTAAGCTTGGTCCTCCCTCTTTTTCTTCTTTCCCTCACCAAGTTTCCTCTTCTATTAGGGTGGAAGAAGGAAAGATAAAGATTAGAAAAAAGAAGCTATGGAAGAGGTTGATGCAAAAAAAAAAAAAAAAAAAAAAAAAAAGGCACGAAGAAGGAGAAGAATATTTAAGAAAAAGAAGAAAGACCAATTTCCATAATAGGTACTTGAAAATATTGAACTTGCTACTAAGGAGAAAAGGCAAATCTTCTTTCCTCTATATTTTTCCATAAACATTTCCCCGGGGTCCGGATTTCACATACCATTATAAAATACATATTACATGGGGTATTTTCTTCTGGATAAGGTTATGTAACGCATGATGTCCCGTAACATACATTATAAGCGTATGTATATTCATACTGTCTTTATGTTGTCAATATGTACCTATTGTACTTCCAAGGCCATTTCATTACAGCCAAACGATTGCGAAGCCAGGGAACGTGAGAGATATTTGAATTTTTGGGGTCTCGAAAATTTAATCAAAATTACTTACACCATACAAGTATATGGAAAATAATAGTGATGGAAAGCTTTAAATTTGAATTCCATGAGAAGTAAATAACTTTAAGAACAAATTTGAAGAATTTTAAACCAATTACCTAATAACCAGCTATACATTGTACAAGCTTCAGATCCATAAAACGGTCTATTATTTTCGTACAATGTAACTTTTTTAGTGCGTGTGTTCATCTGGTGTAGCTATTGATACTTCTAAAGGTCGGTGGTTATAGATTTAAGGCACAATATATTATTAATCTTTGAGAGTAATCTCTGAGTGTCTGAGAGTGATTTTACTCAAAATCACCATGACAACAGTACAATAGACTAGAGACTAGCTGTCATTAGTAACAACTCATAATTAAAATTCAGCATAATCCGACATGAGGTTCAAGTTATAGTTCATGTAAGATAACTGCAATTACTGTAATTAGTAATTTACAAACCTTGTGTTTCGTTTCCAGCGCACAGAGCAAAACATTATTTTCCATAATAGCTCTTGGCGTTCCGCGCTAGCATCACCATAATGTAGTTTAGGTGCTTTATATGCGTTACAACAGTTTCATGCTAATATGATTTAAAGCTTCATCAGTATGAATGACACACCCATGGAAATAATTTAACCTCTCTCCCTCTTCTCCCTCCCAGGGGTTCATGCTCATACATGAGTTCCCATAATTATCCCTATCTTCCCCTCCCCATCTTTCTTTCCTCACCTAATTCAATAACCTTTCCCATCAGCACCAAAGCTTTCATTCCCAACTTCAATCCTGACTTTTTCATCAAGTCATTCTAAGCCCTCTCTTGCGTCCCGTAGTATAGACAACGTATATGAACGTAAAGCAGCCTTTGTTGCTTTTATTGATAGAAATAAAACTAGTTTTATGGATATTGAGTCTGATACAATGTCTGAGGTGGAGATACTCGTAAACTTATCCCGAGTTACTCTATCCATGCTTGAGGCTGACACATTGGAGGAAACCATTCTGACTACACGCACAACACCGCCAAATTCTAAATTGAACTAATGAAAATAATTTGATCAAAAAATTGCTTATTTAATTCCCATCCTAGACTTCTCATCTGTCCTTTTCTAATCGAATCGAATAGTCAGTATCCAGGATCGACTAGGATGTATGTGCACCTCCTACCTTCCGAGGAAAAACACATTGTCAGGTGTAAACTCACTTATAAGAGAGATGAAAGTAATCCAGATGACGATATATGTATAAAAAGTAGGATAAAATGTAGGATTTTCAATGTGTAAAGTAGAAGTATATAAGGAAGACCGTTATGGTGACTATGCTATTAACTCCTAGTGTGAAATTTGAAGAAGTTAATTGGTGGACCCTTGTGGTACATTTTCTCTTTAAATACAGAGAGTACATTCGGGGGTTTAAAGTAACTGGAACTTTGGAAGAAATAACATCACAGTAATGTTGTCTGAAGTAGCGTTTGTGGGGACAATTTATAAACCTGTCTTTCTTCTTTGGGTAGGTGCGAATTACATCAAGACAATTACAGTTTTGATAGCTTGATTTTGTTGGTGGTTTCGAAGGTACGGTCATTCTGTGCGAATCATTTATTGTATTTTGCTTTACAAGTAAAGTTCTTTATATGTATACCTACTCGTACCTGAGGTTCTTAGAAGTGCTGGGTACAAATCTTTTCAATTTCAAATAAAACTTTCCCTCTAATTAATTTTTCTATTTATTTTTGATTTGATATTAACAACAGATTTCATTAATCACATTCAATATTCAATTAGACTTACCTTCCGTTTTTTATAGTCCAAGATGGATGTATTTTTACTTTCATCTAGTTATTAGGTACATACCTGTAACAGAAAAATAAATAAATTATGTAACTTAAAATGCAAAGATGTTTTAACACGTTCGTTACCGAACGCCATATTGTGGATATTTATTGTGTTTTTCTTTGGAGTCCGAAAACACACATGTGCCGTTATCAAAATTTTTAACGAGGGACCGTGACATCCATATATTGGCCTTTTTGAGTAGGTTGTTAGTATTAGAACAGATTTAAAAGGATCGATTCTTGTACAAATAATGCCAATATGCAAAAAAAATCATTTTGGTAACCCAGATGCAACAGCGACATTTACGCCTGTCCCTTACGTAAAACTGAATAAATTGGCTTAGTAAACGAACGGTTAATAAAATTAAAAAGAAGAAGAAAGAAGAGTAAGAAAAAAAAAAAAAAAAAAAATGGACTCTGTGCAAATCACCTAAGAAAAAAGTAAAAAAAAAAAGAGGAGCAGCTTTTCCAGAAAGTAAGGAAAATGGCTTCTTGACAATCTTAACAATGGTCATCTGTACCTAACATTTGACTTCTGAGGATCCGAAAGCACAGAACAGCAACCCCTGGGTTAGAAGAGGCAGTGAGCATGTTCTCTTGACTCTTGAAAATTATAAATAGTGCTCCATATTTTGTCTACATGCTTCCTGGCAAAGTTCATCAGGATAATCTCCCCAAGTTCACTTATCTAATTTATCACTAGAAAAGCTTCTTCTGCTGTTGTAATATATTTTTCAGTCTTAATATTATGAAACTTTTTCCATTCTCCTTTTTCTCTCAATCTTCTTGGTTATTCAGTTTTTTTTTTTTTTTAAAATCTTTCTTTTTCTCTTTGAATTCAGAGACCTTACTTGCTAAAGTAAGGAAAAACCCTTGTGATTTCCAGGACCCACCACTTTTCCTTTCAACTATAGATGTAACGGTGCTTTCCAAAATACGAATAAGACATCTATATGGTGTCTTGAAGAATGATCTCTTTAAAATGATAAACTACTATTCCTATTGATCAGACAAAGTAAAATTTCTGTGTTCACTCTCATACCAATTTTATCCTACTTTGATATCTGCTGTTTTCTAGAGAAAACTTTCTTTTGTTTATATCTGTTGCCAAAAACTAAGATATTTCCCTCTCTGTATTTCTTCTTATTCCTGTGCTTCGTATCTTCGCCAAAATCTCCCTGCCACCGTTATGATTTATGCTCACGAGAGCGGCACTTTACACCCCAGTATTACTGAACGAGGATATTTTTTTTTCCTTCTTAAAATTAAAGTTTCCCTACTTATACACCTAGTTCTTTTACTATATTATGTATAATTCAACACTCTCTCTGTGACTCTCTAGGATTTTTTTGTGACATTGTTCAAGTTTCTGGAATCTAAATGTTAGCCATCTCCATCTGACTCTTTTGAATCACCTTCTCACGAGAAATGTTATTAACTCAGTCTTCTTATTTTCAGAGGTCGAGTTTGTTTTCATTTGAAGGAGACACTGTTATTGATTATGAAAATGAAACAATAAATTTTCCAACATAACTTTATCCAAAATTTAAAGTGCACAGGATGCAGAATGATACCCAAATTTGACAAAGCATTGCTGTTGGAGTCGAAGAAAAGAAGAATTAAAATTATGGGGCACTTTTTGATTAAAAATGATATCAATAATTGTTGCCAACATAACTCCACTTTCCTAAATTTAAGTGCACATCAGTGTGCGAATGGACTACCCAATTGGTACAAAGCATTGCGTGTACATAGTATTTGTCTCGCAAGATGCAAGTTTAAGAAATTGACCAGGAATTTTGAGGGAATATGAATGGGTCAGAAATTTAGTAAAAAGCTGAATGCATCAGATTGATGAATGGGAATTTCCAGCATACACAATTACACATCTTATTTTTAGTTGTAACAATATACATCACAAGTACATTGATGAGTCTCACTCATAATACATACTCAAATAAAAATATTAATTATTTTCAACTCAAAAGAAAACTAATTAGAGAAAGGAAACAGTGCTATACATACTTAATTTGGCAAAGTAAGAATTGAGTGGGCGAGTGTTATTGAAGACAGAGTTTCAGAGAAACTGAAATGGAACAGAATCCGAGTGGAGAACTAATCAAAGAAGAGATTCCTATTCTACGAGAGGACTCAGAATGAGTCATGACGAGGAATGGACAATGGACCAAAGAAAGAATAGTGACAGAGAATGAAGAAATGATATGGAAAGAACGTGAAGAGAGTGAGAGAGAGAAATAATGTAAAGGAAGAGATTGAATATGAGTAGGTATTAGAATATTAGATAGAAGAGAGTGAGAGCGAAGAGCAAATAAGAGAAATTATTGGAAATACATTAAACATGTCTAACTATCATACTGTCCCTTTTCAAATATCATTATGAAAAATTCTAAAAATTCCCATTAAAAAATAATAAAAGATTCAAAAAATGTTCAATACTGATTCTAAAATAAAAAAAATTACTAGACCATTGAAGAGGTCGAAATAAATTTACAGAAGATTATATTACCTAGAAAAAAGTTAGTAAATCTATAAGAAGGTTTTGCGTAGATAATCTCAGGCCTGACAAGATCTGTTCTGAAGCCTGAATTTTAAAAGAAATGAATAAGAAGAGAATAAGTATTATTTCTGAAAATAGAAGACGATTATTTCATTCGATATCTCGAAATTTCTGGAACGCTTTGTGTGTGGAAAGAAGAGGAAAAGGAAGAGATAGTAACTACAATGAAAATGATTGCTCCAATACACACTTAAAATTCCGAAAACGAGACAAAATAGAAAAGCCGATTTTTTTTCCTCTGTCGTGTCTGGTAAGTTTTTGTGAGTCTGAACAGGATTTGGGAAGAAAATCCGAGATTCGAAGATAGAAAAGAATGTAATCCTTTTTCGTCAGGGTTGACTTAATAATATTTTGTATGTCTGCGGGAACTCCTCTCAGGATATTAGGACGAAGGTTGTTGATCTACAACCCAGGACAAAGGATTCTCAATATTTTTCACGTTATACTATTTCTTGCCTGTTTCCTTTGTGATGCTGACTGCTGACTTGTTATTGCGTCGGATCTAAGAGCCGCGGGAGCTCACTAAGGGGAGAACAGAGAGGGGGATATTTGAGAGAGGAAGAGTAATAAATGGAAAGGGAAGGATAGTTTGAGAGAGGAAGAGTAAGGCAAAGATAGGGAGGGATAGTTTGACAAAGGAAGAGTAAGGCAAAAAGAGGGAGGGATAGTTTGAGAGAGGAAGAGTAAGGTAAAGAGAGGGAGGGATAGTTTGAGAGAGGAAGAGTAAGGCAAAGAGAGGGAGGGATAGTTTGAGAGAGGAAGAGTAAGGCAAAAGAGGGAGGGATAGTTTGAGAGAGGAAGAGTAAGGCAAAGAGAGGGAGGGATAGTTTGAGAGAGGAAGAGTAAGGCAAAGAGAGGGAGGCATAGTTTGAGAGAGGAAGAGTAAGGCAAAGAGAGGGAGGGATAGTTTGAGAGAAGAAGAGTATAGAATAAAGAGGAAGAAGAAAGAGTAAGATGGGAGAGAGGGTGGAAGGGGGATAGTAAGGGAGGGAGGGAGGGAGAAAGAGTAAGAGGGGAGAGACGGTGGAAAAGGGGATACTAATGGAGGGAAGAAGAAACGCAGTAGACTTAAGCTAGGGATTAAATTGTAAAGTGTCTCTAGACAAGAGGTTTTTTAAGCAAAAATAATCCGCCATTTTTTGAAAATTAAAAAAAAAAAAAAAAATGTTCACAAGAAACTAGATAGTGCCTTATTACCTATACATATATTTACAATTACTTTCAATTGAAAGCGCCACTCTTTGTATATTAAGGATAAAAATAATACAGAAATTACCTTAATTTGTATTACGTTTTTGTCACATAAATTTTGTCCCCTATAACACAACATAAAAGATGGGATATTTCTTTCTTTTTTTTAAGTGGGGTTTTAACGTCGCTTTCAACTGCCATGGTCATATCACGACGGGGGTTTTACCCTCCATTCGCAGGAAACTCACAAACCTGCTACTCACATTGACCTCACCCAGCCTGAGTGGGGCCGGGAAAAGCCAGCGTCACGAGAATTAGAATTTGAATGGTCACCCATCCAAGTCTTAACCTCGCTGGATGTCCCTTAACTTCGGTGTTCTGAAGGGAACCGGTGTATTCAACATGCCATCGACGCTGGCTCGGGATATTTCTAATATGTGTTATTACAATTCTCACTCACTAAATACACAATGTACCACTGTACCTATAGTAAATTAATGTAGGTATTTGTTCCATCATATCTACTAATGTAATGTAGGAGTATTTACTATTACACTGACCTAATAATGCTCGAGTAGATTAACCCAAAGAAACCCTAATCAGGCTAGCTAGCTGACGGAGTTTCAATAGGCTTATACAGAAAAAAATAGCCAAAAGTCCTCATCAAAAAAAGCCAAACACGTCGGGTTTTCCTGCAAATATAACACATATGAAATAAGACTGATTTGATATGCCATATTTATAGTATAAAATGAAAAAATATCACATTCCTTAAAAGGTGTGAGTCTGGGTATAACAAAAATGACAAGTAAGAATTTGTTTGAACCTAAAACTTTGTGTAGATTTCAAAAATGTCATAAAATATAGAGGGTGCCATTTAGATTTCCAAACTTGACATTGAAGGGATTATCTAAGAAATTTCCCGAGGTTACCATTAGTTGTCCGCTTTAGAGATATGAACAAATGAACAGATCTTTTCCATCGTCAGTAGTTCTCGAGATATTTGATGTTCTCGTTGAAAAATGGAACACCCACATAGAGAGGAATAACAGAAGAAAATTATAGATAGGTACGAGTAATAATGTGTACGTATACATATAAGCTAAGATAAAGAGAGAGAGTGAAAGAGAGAGAGTGAAAGAGAGATAAAGCGAGAGAGAGAGAGAGAGAAAGAAAGAGAGAAAGAGAGTGAGTGAGAGAGAGAAGAAGAAGAGAAGGATAAAGAGTAGAAAGAGAGGGGAAATAGAAGAGAGAAGCTTTGGCATTTGAGTCGAGGAATTTAATCAATTTGCATTTTTCCTTCATCCTTGTGCTATTGAAAGACCTGTCGAGTAACTGTGTGCCCCTGGAGGTAACTAGGTACTGTTTAGACTGCATCTCGTCCATATACAAACACACGAATAAAATACGTACAAACATAATTATGTACATCACCATTTCAACAGACTATGACCTAACAGTCAATGTTTTTGCACATATAACGGTCCTAATAATAGTAACAATTATAAAAGTATACTTGGTTGTGTACAAAAAATAGTCATTTAAAGATTATAAAGGAGCGTTCTGCCGAAACAACTAAGGAATCACTTTCAGGCTGGGTAGGGGACGCAAGTTAAGTTAATGCAAGTTATCATAGTGATCAGTCAGTATAATCAGTATAAACAGAAAAGTGAGAAGTTGTACTAGATGTACATGAATATCAGAACATACCTGGACAGCTGTTTCGAGCTTGTTTGCTCTCATCAGCAGGTAATAGTTCTAAATATCCATGCCATCAACTAACCTCTCTATTTTAATCAGTATAAACAGAAAAGTGATGATCACAAGTATGATATTACAACTATTATAACTGAGCCTTAGTAAAATTTGATGATCATGGATCTCGAACCACCGACCTCCAGGTTACGAGTCCATCGCCTTATCGATTGATCTACAGGTCATTGAAGAAATTAAAAATGATAGGAACATTTTTGACGATTATTTTTTTTGACAATTTGTTTTTTCGCCATGGTTTCACTGAAGAGGACATAGCTGAAAAGTCGACTAGTATAATAAAGAGCAAGCAGAGCGCAGTTTCACAGCCTTATCCACATACGAAGTCGACCACAGATACAATAATAATAATAATAATAATAATAATAATAATGTGTTTTATTGTACATTTCTTTTACATTACATAGTTACATATAAGATATAGCACATAGGAAAAGAAATATTAAAGTGAAAATGTATGTTTTACACAGACTTGTCACACTAAGAGACCCAGTATAGTATGGGTCTCTTGTTTTTGTGACATGTGAGTTGTGATAGGTACATATTTCAATGATAGGTAAGTTTTATGTTATACATAATAATCAAAACACATCTACGTATGATATTGATTCTAGAATGTTTAAATTTTTCTCCCAAATAGGTATACTCAGCTGCTGGATAGGTACCAATTGGATTCCTCTATGAACATGAAAGTTCATAGTTTCTATCTGTAATACTTTAGGTGACACAGAGTTCACTCTGATACCTATACGAGCGTTTATTTAAAAGCAAAGCTGTAGGTACTTTCATTACTTCTATCTTCTATGTTGGTAGATATTTCTATGGATTGCAAGGTGCATGATAGGTAAATTCTTGGGTTAAGCGATACTCTCACTTTTATAATTATTAGGTACATGGTACTTGAAAACTATAGGTAGATAGATATGGTTAGAGATACATATTATTGTTAGGTACATTCTAATGATAACTATAGGTAAATAGGTACGATTAAGGATAATATTACATTACTTATTGTAAGATTTCAAAGACAATTTTATTTTCTGTGAGCCATTCTTTGAGTTTTATTTTGAATTTCTTTCGGTCTTTTTCTTCTTTTAAAAATGGGGGTAGTTTTTCATAAATTTTGATGCCCATAAATTTGATGGATTTTTGGCCTTTTTTTGTATTTTTCTTTGGTATGATGATACTCTTGTGTCTAAGAGGATACGGTTGTTCCTTGAATGTTATGAGTTCACGTTTCTTGTGTACGATAGAGCAGATATTTTTAGTGAAAATACTTTGTATATTTAATATTTTAGTTTCTTTGTAGAGTCTTTCAGTTGAAAAGAGTCTGTTTTTGTTGAAAATAATTTTTATTATGTTATTTTGTACAACTTGGAGGTTTTGAAGTACTGTTTTATCTGCCCTACCGTACCCACAGATTGCATACTCAAAGAATGACTGACAGAGACAATAGTACACTTCTTTCAGGGTTTTAATAGGTAGAAAAGATTTAAGGATTCGAAAAGAAAATATCATTCGTCTCATTTTTTTTGCTAAAAGGTTAATGTGGTAGTCCCAACGTAAATGTTGATCCAGCTCAATGCCTAAATATTTAAAGGTTGACACTATTTCAATTTGACTACATGTGCAGTTACGCGCTCCGCAGCCATCTTCGTGTATTGTGAGTGAAAGCTCCTGGGGTAGTTTTTTTGCTGTTATTGTTAGGGGTAGTATTTTGGTTTTTGCCACATTAAGGTATAGATTGTGATTTTTAAACCAGGAATTCAGCAATTTGATGTCTTTTGTAATTTTTGTGAAAACTTCTACCCAGGAGCTACCACTTACACATAAAGCTGTATCATCTGCATAAGAGACCAGATGACCATGGACAGCTAGCTTATACACCTGATGGACATAAACATTGTATAGGACAGGCGATAGCACGGTACCTTGGGGGGTTGAAAAATTGCCACCGGTCAATTCATCGCTGAGAGTGTTCCCAATTTTTACCCTTTGTTTGCGGTTACTCAGATAGCTCTTAAAAAGTTGCAGAGGTTTTTTGCTGATACCTATTTCGTTTAGGATATTTATAAGCATATTGTGGCTAACAGTGTCAAAAGCCTTTGAAAAGTCCATAAACAAGATGGCGGATAGTTGGCCGTCATCCATGGCTTCATATGAAAATTCTAACACGTCCATAATTGCATCGCTTGTGTTTCGACCTTCCCTAAATCCATATTGATTAGGATGTAAAATGTTATTTTCTTCAATATATTTATTAAGTCTACTTTTTATAATGCGCTCGAAAATTTTGCTAAAGGAAGTGGTGAGACTTATAGGGCGGTAGTTTTCAATGAGCTGGGAATCGCCTTTTTTATAGACTGGCCGAACAACGGATATTTTAAAATTGTCAGGATAGATGCCTTGCTTAAAGCAGCAATTAAAGATATGGGCAAGTGGTTTAGAAATAAAATGTTTAATATCTTTAATTAATTTCATTTGGATTCCGTCATGTCCAGCGGCCGATTCCCCGCGCATTGATTTCACCGTTCCTATAATCTCTTTTTCAGTCACCGGTTTTAAGTAAAAAGATGAAAATGGTTCTATGTTACGAGCTTCGCTGATATTTGTGGAGTGTGGTACATTGTTAGCGGAAGCATACAATCCTACATTGATGTAGTGAGAGTTAAAAGAGTCGGCTATTTCATCAGGGTCCTTAGTCATTTGAAGTAGGTTACCATTTATTTTAATTTTTGTTGGGCCATCAGTCTTATTTGGTTTGTAATTTATGGCATCATTGATAGTTGCAAAAATTTTCCTTTTGTCTCCCTCAGCTTCACTAATCTTGTTAGCAAAATAACTGCTTTTTGCTTTTGAAACTATAATGTTAAGCTTATTTCGGTATTTCCTATATTTTTCGTTCAAAGATCTATTAAAGGGTTGGCACCTGCAAGTTAGGTGTAGGGTGTCCCTTTTTTTAATGCACTTTATTAAACCTTCTGTGACCCAAGGTGACCTGGTTTTACTTTTTTTTACTGTTTTATGTTCTGTATTTATTTCTATGTATTTTTTTATTTTATCTACATAAATTTCTGTTTTTTCATTGGCATTCAATTCTGTTAAAAAAATGTCATCCCAAGTTTCACAAGTCAGGTCGCGTTTCAGTCCCTCACAATTTATTTTGGGTACAGATATGTAAGATTTATTCAAGTTTTCAGAATAACATTTATTATTAAAACAATATTTAAACAAAATTGGGTAGTGATCTGTGATTGGGCTTTGAAGTATAAAAGCAGAACCTTGTTCACCTAAATAAGGGTTGACGAATACGTGGTCTAAACAATTTTCACCTCGGGTGGGTTTATTACAATATGAGGTGAATCCTTTGTTAAATAATAAGTTTAGGTAGTCACTTACTTTCCTATCTTCTTCGTTCAGGATGTTAATATTAGTATCTCCGAGTAAAATTCTTATTACATTAGGTTTATCATATTTATCCAAGATACCCGGGAGGCCCGATATAAAGTGTTCATACCTTCCATTGGGTGACCTGTACAATGCTGTACACACAAAGACTTTTTTATTTTTAACTAAAGAAAAGGTAAGACAGTTTGAGTCTCTAATTATTATTTCTTCACTCTGTTTGCACAGCCCAGTCTTGACATAAATAACTAACCCATCATTTTGTCTGTAGTGAGATTTAGTGAAGTACATTTTATATCCTTCAATATTATAAATACCTAAGTTTGTGTAAGTTCCTATCCTTGATTCCCCAAGAACAATACAGTCTAAGTCCGAGTCGAGGGCTTTCAATAAGACAAGTAATTGGTTGAAGTTTTTGTTAATGCTACAAATATTAACTTGAAGAATTTGGAGTGAGTGTTGATGGTCACCGAGGAAACTTTTTCCTTGTTCAATATTACCCTCTACCGTTTTGTCATCACTAGCACATTGCAGATCAAAAAGAGGAATATGCTGATCTAACACCATTTAAATATTGGAAATCGATTTTTAAAAAAATGTTAAATTTATGGCAAAAGAAAATACCTATTTGTTTTACATTAAAATTAATAAGTAATGTGCACCCAAGTACCACGAACCAAGTACAATGTACCATTTTCTTAGTTTTGATAAAGATTTTGAAAGAGAACCAACATAAATAAAGCATCACTGTAAGAAGAGATTTATGAAGATACATGAATTTGACATTTCTATTTTTGGTTGATGGCTACTCCATTTTTAACAGATCCTCCTCACATGTGATTTGAGTGCTGTTGGTGTCATTCTCGTCTTTCTTGGCATGAATGACACCGTCTTTTGTCCATATGAACTTCCATTGAACGGCTTTTGCTTGTTTTTTTGTTTTACCAAGAAGCATCTTGTTCCCAGGAGTGAGGTGTTCCGAGACGTAGATCTGGTCATCAGGTAGGTTAGGGTTGACGGACTTGGCACTTATCTTGCTTTCATTCTGTTTCCTGTAGCTCTTACATGCTTGCAGGATAGAGTTCTTTTTCCAGCGGGAGCAGAACTGGGCCACAATGTTCTTCCTAGCCGTCTGGTCATAGCGCTGCACTCGATGAACTGCCTGAATATCATCATCCAAGATCTCCACGCCGACTGCTTTTGCGATGGACTTCACAACATCCCGAAGATTCTCTTTTGGGGTGGGAGGGAAATTGGCAATCTCTATGTTGTTGATTCTGCTTCTCTGTTCTAGAAGATTGACTCTCTTCGTGAGCTCTTTGACTTCCTTGTCTCTTCTAGCACCTTCCTCTCTCAGCTGCTTGTTTTCCTCCCTCATTTTCTTCATTTGATCTTCCATCAAATTTAATTGGGTTAGCACTTTATTGAAATAATCCTTGCTCTCCTCAGCACTGAGCGTCTTTACCACAGGAGCTTCGGTGTTTTCTTTGTTACCTTTGTTAGATCTTAAGTTCGACATTTTAATTTTTTATGTATAAAGTTCAATATAACGAAGGGGGAAAAAAAATAAAATAAAAAAATCACTTATTTTCAATGGTATCAAAAATTATTAATTGATTCAAAATTAATTGTTTATGTTTAAGTCATTTTATTTTCATTTCGTGAAAATAAATTAGCAGTGTTTATAATTTATTTGTATGTAAAAAGTTCTAAATAAAATTGTTTAATTCGTTGTTAAAAAAAAAAAAAGAAAAGTTCAAAAAAAAAAAAAAAATAACTTTTGAAAAGAAAAGAGTGAAACTTTCGTAATAATTTCGATTGAAACCGGTTTTCGAAACTTTCACTAGCAAACACACCTCTCACTTTGATAGGTAGGCACACAACTGATAGGTAGGCACACAACTGATAGGTAGGCACACAACTGAAAATACCTTCTCGTAGTCTGCTCCGATTCGTTCAGGAATGTGGGGATGAATCAGCATCGTCAGCACAACTGGAAGTCGTTCTACATTGGTGATAATAGTAACTAGTGGTTCTGTAAACATCGTCAGCACAACTGGAAGTCGTTCTACATTGGTGATAATAGTAACTAGTGGTTCTGTGAACATTGTCAGCACAACTGGAAGTCGTTCTACATTGGTGATAATAGTAATTAGTGGTTCTGTGAACATCGTCAGCACAACTGGAAGTTGTTCTACATCGGTGATAATAGTAACCAGTGGCTCTGTGAACATCGTCAGCACAACTGGAAGTCGTTCTACATTGGTGATAATAGTAACTAGTGGTTCTGTGAACATCGTCAGCACAACTGGAAGTCGTTCTACATTGGCGATGATAGTAACCAGTGGTTCTGTAAACATCGTCAGCACAACTGGAAGTCGTTCTACATTGGTGATAATAGTAACCAGTGGTTCTGTGAACATTGTCAGCACAACTGGAAGTCGTTCTACAATGGTGATAATAGTAACTAGTGGTTCTGTGAACATCGTCAGCACAAGTGGAAGTCGTTCTACATGGGTGGTAATAGTAACTAGTGGTTCTGTGAACATCGTCAGCACAACTGGAAGTCGTTCTACATTGGTGATAATAGTGACTAGTGGTTCTGTGAACATCGTCAGCACAAGTGGAAGTCGTTCTACATGGGTGGTAATAGTAACTAGTGGTTCTGTGAACATCGTCAGCAGAACTGGAAGTTGTTCTACATTGGTGATAATAGTAACTAGTGGTTCTGTGAACATCGTCAACATAACTGTAAGTCGTTCTACATTGGTGATAATAGTAACTAGTGGTTCTGTGAACATCGTCAGCACAACTGGAAGTCGTTCTACATTGGCGATGATAGTAACCAGTGGTTCTGTAAACATCGTCAGCACAACTGGAAGTCGTTCTACATTGGTGATGATAAGAACCAGTGGTTCTGTGAACATCTACAGCACAACTGGAAGTTGTTCTACATTGGTGATAATAGTAACGAGTGGTTCTGTGAACATCGTCAGCACAACTGGAAGTCGTTCTACATTGGTGATAATAGTAACTAGTGGTTCTGTGAACATCTACAGCACAACTGGAAGTGGTTCTACATTGGTGATAATAGTAACTAGTGGTTCTGTGAACATCTACAGCACAACTGGAAGTGGTTCTACATTGGTGATAATAGTAACTAGTGGTTCTGTTAACTCTAGACCTCTCTCAGATACTAAAATTAAAATGTCAGATGTTTAAAAATAAGATTTTTAAATTGTTTTATTTTTTTTCAATTTAATTATTATAATATAATATGTAAAGTAAATTTGCTGACAAGTCTCTTGGTCACTTGTAGTGATTGAAGAAGTTTGATAGCATCTCTTACCTGTACGTATATAAAAATGTAAATTTAACCTGGAAACTGAGTTCTTATATCCAGGTTTCTCTTACATCTGACTGTCCAGAGTATTTTTTCTTCTTAACCTAATACATACCTACCTATCTAATAATTAGTTATATCGTCTGCAAAGTCACCAGTCTAAAGTATTGCTTTGTATAGAAAGACGAAAAGTTGCGGTTAGTTTTATGATAATGATTTGAGATTCTAAAGTAAAAAGTTGAAAGATTCGCACAGCGTATCCTGACTCGGTCTAGTAACTCTTAGGAGTGGTGAAAATCATGTCGCAAATAATTTCAGAACTTCACCTACCTTTTAAGTTTTTGTTTCTTGTTTTTCATTTTCATTTTTTTTTTTTTCAGGTCCCTTGCAAGTTTTTTAGGACGCTCTCCAAGTTTGCTTTTAACTAAAAAATAAGGAAGAGACAGAGAAGGAGATTTTTATTTATTTATAGAAAGTAGAATCTGTCTTCCTGGAGTTGGTATACATATAAGCTACAAATATATGTAATGTACAATTGTACATAGATAACTAGTAATGTCCTACCTACTGGTATATACCTACATTTCTGAATAATTAATTTTTCATTAGTTAGATAGTTTCCTTTTTCTTCATAGATCAATTTTTGCGAAGACAGTTTCATTTTAATTTGCAAGGTCGTTCCTGCTTCGACTACTTTGTCTTGCAGACTCTTCTCAGCCTTCACATAATATGAGCCAATAACCTAGAAACATGAACTACTTTTTAACAACTTTTAATTAATTTAATCATGCAAGAAAAGGTTAATTAATTTGGACTTGGGCTCCTCGTAATCTAGAAAGCATGGGCGCTTATCTGACAAGTGTGCTATAAATTTGCTGACAAGTTCCCGAGAAAAATGTCAGACTGTCTGATTTACAGTGTTGGGGCAGGACTTGTAGTCTCGTTTCATCACGCGTTCCACGTAACATTGTCCTGCTTACGACAGCGGCCCGTGCTTTTGATCCTGCCTATGTTCTGCTCCTAATGGGCGATAGGCGTGTTGTTGGTGTTCGTTACATGACATTTCCTGACGTAACTTAGCTATATCGCTGTCAAAGGAAATGTTGCCTTCATTATTTATCATCCAAGCGTAGTTTGATCTTGCCTTTGCATGTTAGACGTGTTTTGTGACCTTTTTGTCAAGCGGGAATTTTCCTTCAACACAGACACAAAAAGCCATGTACCTACACTGTGGAATTTTTTATGACTATATATTATGTGGGCCAGTTTACACAAGGAATATACTGTATACAATAAAGCCCCACCTTACCCTACATACTCGTACATAGATACTTGGAAATTTCCTTCCTAGCACTTCAGCATCCGGTTCCCTCTGTAATTAGAAAGTAATCGAAAAGTTGCTTCCAGCTTCCAGATAATTAAGCAGACAAACCCCGTAACTTTTTGTCTGGAACTGATAAGGGAGGTAAGATGCGTGGAAAACTAAGGAACAAGTGTAAGTAATAAATGGAAGAGAATAATGTACCAAATGACAATTTAAATATTACAAGGTGCGTCATAGTATTTTGCATTGGATACTTTAAACATCCTATTTTTTAACATTAAATGTAAGATAAAATATGAAAAATCGATGACAATTTTTCAAACGGAAACATTTTGTAAGTTACTGTTGCGAGTTCTAGCAAGGTTTACATGAGGCGGCTTTTGTGTAAGGTATGGCTTTTCAGGTGTAAATGAATATTTTTTACCCGAGATTACATTTTTACAGATTTTTTAAATTTTAACTTGTGTCCGCAACTATTATACTTAGTTCTGTAGTTTAACTAGCTTAGTATGCGAGGTACCTAGCTATTTCTAGTACAAGAGCTAATCGTAGGTAATAGGATTAAAAACTAGTTATAAATAAGCTTTAATTTAAAGCTACAAACTTAGGTTATGTAACTAGATATACCAGATCAAGCTACTAGATTAAGAAAGTTAGCTAGCTACTTAGATAAACTTCCAAATCAATTAAGAGATTGCAAGACAAGTGATGAAGTGCTTCACTCCCTCAGGATTTATCACGAGCCAACTCTGTAAGGAGTATCAATTTCTATTTTAATAAGTCTGATGGGATTATGTTTCCAAAAGATTGCCATCTCCCCCTCCCCCGACTCCTCCATCCCATCACCTCCCTCAGTTATCTCCTCCTAGTTTATCCTCTCTCCCTCCTCCACTGCCATACCTTTCCAGCTCGGTGTATTATTTCTGACAAATGTCGTTCTCGAATTTCTATTTTGACAAATCAAAAAATATAATATTCCAAGAGGTAACGAGCGAGAGGAGAGGAGAGGAGCTAGAGGAGAAGTGAGGCAGGTACGATTCTTTGATATTTTCTCACTGCGACATTGAGGATAATGTTTTACAAGAGACTTGTTTAGTCCTCATAGAACTGCATCACTATTCAGTGTTAGGTACCTCATACATGAACCATAAGATGCCAATATCTCACAACACAGTTTCGGCATCCTCTTGCAGGATGCCAGTATTCAGCTACCCAGTTTGAAGTCCGGCCCAAACACAAATTAAAACCATTTCAGGCATTACGCATAGCACATGCCTATTTTTTTTTTTTTTTTTTTTTTTTTCTTTGCTCAACGTCTCTAGGACATTCCAGATGCAAGTTTTACCCTCTATTTGCTGGAAACTCACAAACCAGCTACGTAGGTACATATATGAACAGCAATAACTCAAATGAACACGGGTCTGCCCCAAGGTTCCGTGATCTGTGGTTCGGATCCCACCCGATGCTTGGATTTTTATCTATTTGAGTAATGAGTATGTCACCACGTAGTTATAATGTTACCAGGAGATGGCCTGATGACCATGTCCATATTATCTATGTACCACTATTTTCATTACTAAATTGAAACCAGCATGGTAAGTTTCCAGCAAATGGATCAAATGGACGAGAAAACGCTGGGCTCGATATAACCTTGGCAGTCGAAAGGTACATTAAAGTTAAACTCCAAAAACATAAGGCTCACATTGTGGACAACTGTGGAAACTGCAGTGTCACCACTCGCCCCGGCTTCCTACCCATTAGTATGCCAGTAGGTACATAACCAATTAACCATATTGCTGCTTTTACTTTAGAATCCCTACATGTCGTAACTGTCGTATTCATAGTAAAAACTTTACTGATATGAAGGGAATGGCGCGGATTCAGTACAGAAGAGGAAATTAAGAACCTCCTGGCAGCTCCGGGCTTATCAAACATGTCAACCCAAGTGACAAGTTAGTTTACTTCATGCCTCTCCCTCACTCCTCAACCCCCATCTTGCTATGTCTGATCAAAATCAAGTCATAAAAATGACATTCTGTTATATGCGATGTAATTATAAAATACTGTTGGAGTAAGTGTTACTAGGGCGTGGAAATAAAGTCAGAAAATACCTTTAGGTAAAATTTATAGTGTAAAAGAGAGCTTGATGCTAGGCCGGACTCGCTACAATCAGACTTGGACTATTTGCAAGAGTCCATAACATACAGCCTTCTGTGTCTTCCTCTCACTAAATTTTTACCTCCTCCATAAAACTGTCAACGGCATTTAAGTGTGTTATTTTCCCAGTATTGTCAGAGCCCATAGACTTCTACATTATCCAGGTCCCTATGTCGTCTGTGTTGTTTTCTCTTCTATTGGAAAACACGTTTAGCATTTGGAAAGTTTAATAAAACTAAAGTGAAAGGATAAAAAGAGAGTCGGGGGTGGAAAAAGTGAGGAGAGCTTGGAAGTAGGGTTCTTCCAAGCTCATTTTCCGAGCACCTTCACCACTGCCCCTCCCTCTGCGCTTTCCTTTTGTTTTCGCTTCGTCTTTTCTCTAATTCTATTTTCCTCCACTTCCTATTAAACGCCTTTGAAAATCTCTAGGGGTTTGCACGAGGCCCCATTACATTCTTTTCTACTGTATTTTCAAACCAGAGAGGCGGGTCGTGGACTGTTGACATGGAGATCCCATTATACAAAGTGCTCTTATCATACTAAAAGTAGAAGTTATTATTACTTCCGATTTTTTTTCTAATATGAGAAATCGGTAGTATTTTACTTGAGAACGGAGGAAAAGTCATCGTCGTTAGCTAAAATTTAATAAATTTAGTATCTAGTTATTGTGAATTGAAGATAACACAGACGAACAAAACAAATAAGATAACACATGGATAAATTTCGTATGGATATTTTGCAAACATCAAACTTTAATATTAATGAAGTAGATTTTCACTTGAAAATAAGGAGTACATTTTTTCCTATTTCACTATGGTCTCTTTCATCTTTTCAGTAGTATCCACATTTCCACACGCCGCCATTGCTTTCATGTTGTTCTTTATTTCCTGCCCTTGCTTCTTCCTTCCTAAAAGCGTGTTTGACGATGAAAACAATTTGCCAACCCATTATTTGCTCTTCACCCAAATAAAAATGAGTGTAAAAGGCCTTTTTTTATTACCCACTGGCCACCAGAAAACTTTTCACCCATTGACCAAGTTGTCTTGTGAGCTTCACCCACACATTCTGTTACTGACTTTCAGAGAATTGTGGGTAAACTCCCCTCGCGTGATGCTCACTTAAAAGTGACGCTCAGAAACGCACAAAATCATGTGATGTTTATGATTTTTGAAGTATTTGATATTAGTTTATTTACAAATCAGATATCTATCGAAATGGAAATGGATATAATTTCTTGGAATCAAGGATTATTTTCTCGAAGTCTGTCGAATTAATCCTCATGGGAATGTCGAATAATATATCAAATAAGAAAAGTCAAAAGAAGATATTATAGGAGTTAGATTTCCCCGACGGACTTTCGTAATAGTTCATATCCAGGCTTTTCGATTTTTCTCTCCCCCATCAATTTTGTTTTCCCCAAGTGTCAGTTCTTTCCTACTTCTGGTTCTGCCTCATTCAATTCTTGCTCCATGTCTTCATGTGATTATGATTTATCTCCTGCTCTCTCCCTCTTTGTTCTTTCTGTCTCCATCTCCTCCAGGAGGTGTTGTAATTTATCTTTCATATCAATTCACTGTGGACTTTGGACATTGGCGCTACAATTTTTCCATCATTCACTCGTTTGAAGTTGATTAAAGGCGAAATTGTAAAATAGGACTATTCAACAAAAAATATAGGGGTAAACTTTCTCTTCTTAAGCTTCTATTCCACTTTAAATATTAATAAAATTTATTTTTTTCCTGACAAAAAAAACCCTCAAAAACTGATCAGGCGTTTTGTCTAATGTTTCTAACCTAATATAATGAAGGAACCATATTGTTTTATGTATTCCCAAATACCTTACATATTATTATATTGTGATTCTACAAAGCTACACCCCAAAAATACAACATTATAATAATATAGCTTAAGGTTACATCACTCAGGACATAGCTAAGGGATTTGAAAATGTCGTACGGCACGTTGCGTTTTCTGGATAACGTCAAATAATATTCTCAAAAGGCTTTATATGATATCTTTTTTTTTTAGAGAAAATGCACAGCTACACAACTATCTCATGTACAGAACTGTTCCTACCCCAGAAAGGTTGAACATTCATGAACCATTGGTACTATTTTTCACGTGCCTTTTTGAGTAAGTGCCTTTTTCAGTTAAAAGTTGATATTATTATTCTCTCTTTCTCTCTCTCTAGATATTTTTTTAAAAATTTCCTTGAATTCATCGGTTGGTTCGAGTCCCAGTGCATGATTTTTCCTAATTAATTTGAGTTTGTTACCACATAATAATAAGACTCTGAGGGTTAGGTGCTAGAAAATGCTTTGAGCACTAACCTCGCCTGGTGGTTACCTTCCACCAAAGAGTGTTAACAATATATTTTAGGTAAATAGTATTTTCAATTCAAGCTATCTACGTAGGCATTATAGTCACATATGCATCTCTATTCATTATTTAATTACTGTACCTATTACTTTATTGCTAATTAAAAACTCTTCTATTTTGCATCTAGTTTCAACTCTTTCTCTTTTGAGAGTCGCTTCTATTTCCAGGTACCTCAGTGACGCGCGCTAATTAGTAGCAAATTAAACACGAGAGAAGAATAAAGTTGTAAAGTGAAGAAAATTATGAGCAAATCTTGTATATAGGGAAGAGGGAGGGAGAGGGAGAGAGAGAGAGAAAGAGAGAGAGAGAGAGAGAAAGAGAGAGAGAAAGAGAGAAAGAGAGAGAAAAAGAGAGAGAGGGGTGAGGGATAAACAAACAAGCAGAGAAGGAAAAAATAAGTCAACGCTAAGAGAGGAAAATAGAAAAGAAGAAAAATATTTAGAAATTAAATTATAATAAGATGAAATAGAAGAATTGAACAAGGTAGAGGTAAAAAAAAGAAGCAGGGTGATATTAATACTTAGTAATTTTATGAATTCTAAGATTAAGGAAGAATGAGAAAGAGAAAATGAGATGATAAAAAAAACTCTTGCAGGTATTGCAGCATCAAAAGAAATAGTCTTCATAATGATATTAGACTGATTAAAGGAGAATTTTTTAATCAGCGCATTTGAAGCAAAGCTAGGAGAAAATAGGAAAGGAGACGGTTGCAATGGAGTCATAGATAAAAGGAGATGGAGAGAATCAAGGATGGGAGAGAAACATGACGGAGAAGAAGAGAGAAACATAATAGAAAGACAGAGAGATGCATTCTACTGCTGGAAAGCCACGTGACGGTTATGACAAGGATGAAGGTAGAGGAAGAGCAAGTAATAGAAAGAACAGAGAAATGTTAAGAAATCAAAACATAAGAAGTAGAAATGAGAAGTAAAGGAGAGACTGTATGGGTGAGAAGAGCAGAGGAGATGAAAAGTCAATTTGAGAATAGCTATTAGGAACACTTGCTGGTATGATAATAAGAAGAGAATGGCAAGGAGAAGAAGGGGATGCAAGAGGAAAGCGAGGAGCTTGGATAGTAGCAGGTAGAGGAGGAGGAAATTTAGATAATGAAGAGTAAGAGTAAGGAGAGAAGGAGGACTAGGAAGAGGAATAACTGAAAGAGAAAAGAAAGGGGAGTAAGAGAGGCAGCTCAGAGAAGGAGGGGAAGGAATGGTGAAACATAAAGGATATTGAGGAGATGGAAGAAAATAAGTATTAATAATAAGACATCCCAGAAAAACTAGGAAAAGCAAAATTTATCATCAATGCAAAGGAATATCATCAATGCAAACATTGAGTATTAGTTAAAGAAAAAAATTGGGCAACAATAAATCCTTATTTGCCATACATACACTCAAACATTACATGATTATTTTCTTCAAAACGTGCAACAGCATAATACACTTCCTGACCTGTGGAGAAAACAGCGATTTGGGCAGATCTGTTTAACAAATTGTGCTCCACGCAACTTAGGCTTATAATTATGATAGTCCATGACTCGCCGGACCTACCCTTAAAGTATTTCTTGGGACTACCTCAGAAATAATGAGAAACGTTTATTTATTCTTCCAAAAATAACCATCCACAACAGCAATACTGTAATAGTTTTTCAGAGAAATACAAGAGAAAGAGACGAGACTGGATTACACGACAATCAGCGAGAGAGAAGAAATTCAAGGAATACGCAGAGATTCCAGGAACCACATAAACCCCTTGCATTGAATTTCCGAGAGAATGTGGGAGAGAATGAAAGAAGGATGCATTAGAACATTGGCAAGGGGAGCAAGGGGAGCAATATTGGTGACTGCTGAAGACAGATTCAAGAAGGGAAATAAAGATAGTGGTATAGTGGGCCTGTGGGAGGCATGAGAAATGGTTGACGCTGTGACGCTAACGCACAGGACAAGGCAGGAGGAGACAGATAGAGGGGGGAGTCTTCTGCACGTCATACGAAGACATGTGTTTGAGAAATGCGAATTGCAAGAAGGGAATATCAGTAGGAGTGGAGATGGAAATGTATGAGATAGGGAGAGATGGAGAGAGATAGAGAAAGACACAGAGAGAGAGAGAGAGAGCAAGAGGAATATAAGTTTTAGTTTCAGTAAGTTGAAAAATATGACGCGTCATAAACCACTCTCTCTTTCACTTTCCTTCTCCCCTTATTCTATTTTACGTTAAAAATTTCAGCTCATACCTATCTATGTTATTATGCTGTGTAACAAATTTCAGATTTTTCCTTACTTTACCTATTCAGATTGTTTCACAATAACTGTAGATTTCTATAAAACATTGCTGTTGCACAAACTTATAATACTTATAATCGTTCATTTCGTTATCATTTTTGATATTTGTGTCAATCACTTTCGGGATATCATAACTACTCAAGCTCGCTTTACTAAATATACGCTGAAACCGGGACTTGAACCACCGACCTCCAGGTTACCAGTCCGCCGTCTTATCGATCAATCTACAGAGATCGGTTATAATACTCATTATATTATAATACTAGCGGGTTACACCCGCTTCTTCGCCAGCACATCAGACAAACACACACCACACTACACACACCACACATACACACACCACACACGCGCACATTATGAAACAGGATTCAAGTTAAGCTAAGCCAGACACTTCCCAAGTCAGAGTTTCAACCAAGCCCGTCCTAAGGGATAGTGTAAACTTAGATTAAATGTAATCCTCTTTTATAATTTGCACTTTAATCCGCTGTCAGCGATCTGGTTAGGTTCTTCATAGGTTCCTTTCAGAGTCTCAGAGCATTTGTCTTCTAGAGAAATGATTTTTTCCAAAATTAGATACTCATCACAAAAGTATACGATACTCCTAAAAGTTTTGGAAAATATAAACACAAAATTTCATCTTTTTGGATGTTCCATGAAAGTAACCAAAAAGATTTAAAAAGTCCCATTCACAAGTCTTCATCTTCTTCTTCTTGGGCCTCTCAGTTATAGTAATGAATGTAATGGTGCGAAAGTAACTCGAGAAAAAAATTCGTTGAACGAACATTTCCCCACTCCTATTTTTTTTTTTTTTTTTTTTTTTTTTCAGGGAGTACTAAGTTTTATTTTCTTGTATGGAAAGTTGAAATTTATGCAGTGAAAATATTTCTGCCTCATATTTGTATAAATATTGAAGAAAAGAGAGAAAGTGAAGAATGGAGAGAATTCCTCGTGAAAAACAAAGTTCGGTAAGGCGGGAGGGAGAGAAGAAAAAAGTAAGAGAGGAAGAGAAGGAAAAAGAAAGGGAGAGAGACAGGGAGGATATACTTTAGGAAAAACAATCCCTAATGATAAAATGAGCATTAAAAGTGGAATATGAGCAAAACAACAGCGTACCACCTCTTCCATTCCATTATCCAATAATGTTAGCATAATATTATTTTAATTCCATTATTATTATTATTTAACTAATTTGCAATTTCTTTCGTAAAAGTTTACAAACTTTGTAAAAAAAATGAAAAAATAGTTCATCCAACTTAAGCAATAAAAAGAACTATTGCAACTTTCTTTCAAAAACAATGATGATTTTTTTTTTTTCATCTAGTACCTTAGATACATGAATTTTTTTTACTCTTTCCCTCTCAATATCAAATAATCAATGGATCTTTGCTTTCAAAATGTACCTATCTCTTTAAAATTATGTAGATAACCTCGCACTTGCAATTAAAAATCGACTTACGGAGGTATGCAGGGAATGGAGAATTGGTGTCTTGTCTTTAAAATATCATAGCTTTTGCTTTCAGCAAAATTACTGTACATTATAAGTTAAAAAAGCCCTCGATTAGCAGGTCTCGAATTACATCAAATGAGCACACTAAATGTGAGAAGACAGTACTTATAATTTCGACGACAGTAAGACACAGAACCAAAGTTGCTCAGGAGGTTTGAAACGTCCAGAAAAAAAAAAAAAAAAAAAAAAAAAAATGAAATCGGAGCAAATATGTTTTTTTTTTACAAAAACGAACACAATACTTCCGATTTCTAATATTAGATATTTCTCGGAAGTAAAAAAAAAGGTTGCCTGAAACTAGAACATGATGCACGAAGAGATAGAAATAATTTTCCACAGTTTGGAATAAATTATACAAAAATGAGAAATTACGAGTCTGCCTTTCTTCTGCGATGTCCCTTCGCTCCTCCTATTGTCTCCTTGTGTGTTCAGTGTATGGCTTTCCACAATGGATGAGCCCCTCTCTCACTTCCTCCTCTCTCCTGTTCAACTAAGATCCTGCTACCCCACATCCCCCGACCTCCATCATATACGCCCACAAGAACACCTAATCTCTATAGTGGGTGTAACAGAACCTCTAGCATCCAGATGCAAGATATAATGGAAATGGTGCGACGAATAGAAGGCATCTGAACTTACTTGTTGTCTTGTTGAAATGACTCCCACCATCTGAACTTTCTAACAACAGGGTCAGAATGAGGGAAGAAAAACAAAATGACCTACTCACTTATTACAATGCAGGCAAAACGTGTTTTTTTGTACAAAATTCTAAGAAATACCTATTGATTTCGGACATTTTGCTGATGATAACTAACTAAAGTGTTTGTATGAAGAGCACGAATATTTGTCAAAATATTGTTTACCAATAGAAACTCTAAGCTAAAAATTTCTGACATTACTAGGACTCCAATTCTCACTAAGATAACAATTTTCTTTTCAATTTTGTTAGGTATTTTCAAAATTTCAACGCAATCCTGGATTTTATTTTCACCCTATACATATAAGTATCACACCACATCCACATATACCACACCAACTTTTCATCGCCTACATTCTACGCGCTCTCTCTTCCCATCTCTAATCACCTACTATCACAGCTCCTTCATCTACACAAACTACTTCTCATCACCTACATTTTCAGCTCTCTCTTTCATCACCTACATTTTCAGTTTTCTCTCTCTCATCACCTACATTTTCAGTTTTCTCTCTCTTATCACCTACATTTTCAGCTCTCTCTCTCTCTCTCTCTCTCTCAAATCACCTACATTTTAAGCTCTCTCTCTTTCTCAAATGAACTACATTTTCATCTCCCTCTCTCACATCACCTACGTTTTCAGCTCTCTCTCATCACCTACATTTTCATCTCCCTCTCTCTCATCACCTACATTTTCATCTCCCTCTCTTACATAACCTACATTTTCATCTCCTTTTCTCTCATCACCTACATTTACAGCTCTCTCTCATCACCTACAGTTTCAGCTCTCTCACTCTCATCACCTACATTTTCATCTCCCTCTCTCTCATCACTTACATTTTCATCTCCCTCTCTCTCATCACCCACAGTTTCAGCTCTCTCCATCTCTAATCACCTACTTTCACAGCTCCTTCATCTAGTCAAACTTTCCATCCCCTACACTCTGAGCCCACTGAGACTCCCTGCACACCACCTGACACATTTCAGGACTTCAGGAGCTCCCGTCTGAGTCATCTTCTTCTGCAGCAGGGGTGGACAAGGAAGATACTATTGGCCGAATTATGAAACAGGATTAAATATCCAGGATTTGTTAATCCAGCTATTTCCACTTAAAAGCTGATATGAATGCGCTATGATTGGTTAAAATTTCCACCAGAGGGCGTGTTAATGGAAAGTGTAGGATTAGTTTTTTTTTTTTTTTTTTTTTTTTTTTTAATTTATTAAAGTGTGTCAACATTTTATTTGATGTTATATACACTGTATAAAAAATTACATTTTTAATCCAGTTTTAGTTAGGAAATTGATGATTGAAATTTCATTTTCACTTAAGCATGGTATGAGATTATTTGGGTCTCTTGACGTTAGGTATTTATTACAATCTCTTAGGATGTGTTTGATGGTAAGTCTACATGAACACTTGTCACATTCTGGGGGATTTTCTTTTTTCATTAGATAACAATGAGTTAGGTTGGTATGACCAATCCGAAGGCGGGTAATGGACACTTGTTCATGCCTGTTCATATTGAAGGGTAATTGCCATGGTTTATTTTCAAGTTTGATTTCGCGAAGTTTGTTATCGGTTAGATTGAACCAATCATTATTCCAGATAGAAATAATTTTTTTCCGTAGAAAAGCTTTGAGGTCATGGAGCGAAATTTTATTTATTAGGGGAGTGTTATTGGTTAAAGCTTCTTTGGCAAGACAATCTGCAGCCTCATTCCCAGGTATACCTACATGAGATGGGACCCATAGAAAATCTAGCAGGAAGTTATTAATGTTATCATTAACCATTTTCCTAATCTCGTGAGCTATAGGATTTGTAGAAAATATATTTTGTATGGACTGGAGTGAACTCAGAGAATCAGAACAAAGTAGAAATTTTGGAGAGTGAGTATTTGTTTGGGAATAGGAAGAGGAGGAAGAAGAAACTACGAAGTAAATAGCATAAAGAATGGCTGTGAGCTCAGCATTGCTGATACATGAGAGAGGACTTAGCTTAGTGCTGAATTTGATGTTTTCAGAACAGAATGCAGCTGAGACACTAGTTTCATTTTTAGATGCATCAGTAAAAATTAACTTATGGGCTGGGAATTTTTTTAAGGTATCATAATATGAATGTAACATCTCTTGAGGGAAAGAGTTTAGCTTGCTATGTTTCCTCAGATCATAGTGGACCACAGGTTTTGAGTCTCGCCAAGGAGCGGAGAGGGGAGGAGGGGTTATGAGAGAATTCAAGTCGACATTGTATTTTCCAGGAGATTTTTTCCTCGAATTCTAAGAGGCTGCGCTGATTGGTTCCTCGACGTGTAAACATTTAAAGAAGGCGTGTCTTTAATAAGGGAGAAATGCAGGTGATTCGGGTCTCTCTGGATATTTAAAATATAATTGCAACATAGGATCTGGCGTCGAAATGAGAGAGGAGGTTCGCCGGCCTCAGACAAAATGCTTTTGATGGGAGAACTTTTGAAAGCTCCCAGGGCCAAACGAACACCTTGATGATGGACGGTATCTAGTATTTTCAAAGATGATTCTGAAGCTGAGCTGTAAACAACCGAAGCGTAGTCAAGCTTAGACCTAATAAAGCTACGATAAAGTTGTAGAAGAGTTTTGTAGTCTGCACCCCATTTAATATTACAGAAAATTTTCATTAGGTTAATACGTTTTAAACAGATTGATTTGAGTTGAATCAGGTGAAACTTGAAGGTCAATTTTTTATCAAAGTTGAGTCCAAGGAGTTTAATATTATCAACAAAGGTTAATGGATGATTGGATATTGATAAGGAAGGGTGATCGTGGACTTTTCTTTTTTTACAAAAATGAATTGCCTGACACTTATGTGGAGCGAAAGCAAAACCAGAAGTATTAGTCCAATCAGCCAGGCTATCTAGAGAAGACTGAATGCATGATTCAATTTCATGCACTGATGTACTTGGAACGCATGAATAGAGTACAGTCATCAGCAAAAATACAACTTTTAACTTTAGTATGGACATTTGAAGTAATATCATTAATTGCAACGAGAAAAAGTGTACAACTAATTGATAGGCCTTGGCTAATACCATTCTCTTGTCGCTTAGACTTAGAAAGTACTGAGCCTAGTCGAACTCGGAAAATTCTATCTTGGTGGAGATTTTGTATAAAAAACATTAGGTTTCCTTTGAGGTTTATGTCTTGAAGAATTTTCAGTACCCTGTAGATCCAGGTAGTTTCGTATGCACGAAGGATATCGAGACTGACTGCAATACAATGTTCCTGATTAGCGAATGCATCCAATATTTCATTTTCCAGGTGTACTAAGGAATCGTTAGTGCTGTGCTGCTTACTGAAGCCACATTGGTTTTTATTGAAAAAGTTTTTACTATACAGCGTGAAATAGAGACGGTCATTCACGATTTTTTCCAATATTTTGAATAAACATGAAGCTAAAGTGATCGGTCTATAGCTTTCAGGAGACTCAAGGTTTTTATTGGGTTTAGGAATCGGAGACAAAATAAATTCCTTCCATTTCAATGGAATTTCTCCTGAGTACCATATTCTATTATATATTTTATTAAGTATCAATAATGATGACTTAGGTAATTTTTTAAGCATAGGATATGATATTCCATCCATACCAGGAGATGAATTTTTCCGATTTTGCAGTACACGTTCAATTTCTTTCATTGTAATAGGAGAATTATAGGAATCGGAGTTATTTTTTGGAAATGTAAAAGGTAGTCTTTCTGTTTCTTCTTTATGTGACAGAAAAAGTTCACTGTGCTGGGAGAGATCCGAGTTGGTGTGAAACTTATCTACCAGGATGTCAGCTATTTGTTTATTGTCTGTAATAACATCTGAGCCAATAGATAGAGAAGGAATACCAAACTGCTCTGATTTCTTCCCAAGAATTTTTTTTGGTTTGGACCAGGCTTCTTTACTGGAAGAGTTGAAATTGATTGACCCAATAAATTTTTTCCATGACTCTTTTTTAGCCGACCAAACAGCTTTTCTACTTAAAGCGCGAGCTTTCTTGAAAAGAATAAAATCATCCAGATGCATTGTTCTCTTGTATTTTCTGAAGTATTTATTTTTCTCTTTGATAGTTTTGTAGCAATCCTCATTCCCCCATGCAACACGTTGTTTCATATTCTGGGGGTTGGAACGAGGGACATTGTTTTCACATGCAGAAATAATATCAGCGGTGAACTCTTCTATAGCTAGGCTGGTATCTGGGTTCAGGATCGTATCCCGGTGTTTCATATGAAGTTGGGAAGTAAAACCACCCCAATTAGCTCTGTCATAATGCCATTTAGAGGAGTTACTGTACACATTTTCTTCTTCTCGCTGGAGGGAATTCACAAAAATAGGGTAGTGATCTGAGTCATGTAGATATTTGTCAACACTCCATGAGAGATAAAGACCAATATCCGTGGAACATAGAGATAAATCAAGTGCAGAAGAAGAATTGTATGACATGCTTACATAAGTTTTACTACCATCATTTAGTAAATGTATATTTTTGTTTAAAAACCACTTTTCAACTTCATTACCTCGCATATTTGTAGAGTCAGAACCCCACAACATGTTATGACTGTTAAAGTCACCAAGGATAATGAAAGGTGGGTGAAGTTGATTTGATAAGTCCTCTAGATCCATAGAGGAAAATCTCTTATCAGGAGGGATGTATACATTACAAATTTGTAACTTTTTAGGGGCATGAATTTCCACAACAATTACCTCAAAGTCTGATTGAATATTACATACTTTCGCTCTAATAGATTTATGAATCAGGGTCGCAACTCCACCACTAGCTGATCCGCATGAAGTGAGGTCACGATCCCTACGGAAAATATTATAATTTCTGAGAGTCGGTTGATTTGAAATTTTTAAATTGGTTTCCTGAAAACAGGCAACTGAGGGGGATTTATCGTTTATAATTTTTTGTATGTAAGGAAGACGGCTAAAATAACCGTTTACATTCCACTGAATGAGTGAAAAATTGTTCATGTAGACTAGCAGAGAAAAAATGTACAAGTGAACAGAAAGAAAATCCATCTTGAAGAAAGAACAATAAAATTTACAAAAAATTCAATAAACATAATAAGTAGAAGTAAAGAGAAAAAAAAATAAAAAATAAAAAATAATAAAAAAAAAAAATAAAAAAAAAATAATAAAAAAAAAATAAATAATAAAGGTGTCATTTTAAATTACATATACATAACTATAGTGTTATGCAGTAATATTTTCAACATTTTTCAGCATCATTTTGTGTTCTGGAAAAACTGTTTTTAGTAGACGGGTAATCCTGGACTTCATGTTAGGAGGAGTGTCTGGGGAAGAATGGACGTGTTTGAGAATGTTCTTCAGGTTGATGAGGGGAAGATCAGATTGAGCGACAATCTCCTGTTTCTTCTGGGCATTTCTAAGCTTACCCAAAAGATTGCAGAAATCATCTGCCGTCACAGAGGTTTCCTTGGTATCAATTATTATTTTTGATACCAAGGATTTAAAACCCTCAGAGAGTTCTGGATCCGCAGGGGGGGAGGAGGAGGTTTTGATTTTCTTTTCATGTTGAGTCTCTGGGGCGGGGCGGGTTCTCTTGTTGTTTTTCGCAGTCTCAGGATTTTTGAGTTCGGGCAGGGCAGGAAACTCCTCAGTTGCGGACGTAGGGGTTGATACTTGGGGTGTAGTGATGGCGGGCTCTCCCAGAGATTCTAAAGAAGAAGAAAGAGGGGAGGAGAATTTCGGAAAGAAATCATTCTGCGGGGTGTTTGGTTCTTCACAGATTTCCATCTCTGAGTTTTTATCACTGAACTGACTGGGCGGGGGAGGAGGAAGAAGGGGACAAGAAGGGGAGATATTTTTATCCAAAGGTGGAGAAGAAGGGGAGATATTTTCTTCTAAAGGTGGAGAAGATGAATGATTGATTTTCTCCAATCTTTGTTGGACTGAATGAGCGGGAATCGATTCAGGACAGTTTTTGGAGACATGTCCCTCCTTTCCGCAGCTGAAACATCTTGGGGTGTCAAAGGATAAATATATTGTATGTGGGACGTTTCTACATATAACAGTTATGTTAGTAGGGATTTTTTCTTTGTCCTCTGTCCGAATCTGAACTTGTCGCTTGTAGGCTAGGATGTGCCGCAAGCGATAATCTCGCATACCATAATTTGTCAACTTTATGTCGGACATGAGACGAGCACTTTTTTTAAGCTCGTTGACTAACAATTCGTTAGGAATATGGGGAGCCACATTATGCAGGTACAAAATGAGGCCTGGATCAATAAGTTTTCTTACCGGCAATATATGATCGTCTATAGTAACGGACTCATTTTTGGCAGCGAAATCATTCAATACACTTTGAGAAGAAAGATGCATGACTATTCTGGAACCATTTCTTCCTCCATATATTATTTGCTGAAAATCACCATCAAGGAGATTTCCAACAGCAATAAAATATTTATCAATTGAGATGGAATCTATACATGGGAGAAAGAAAGCACATTCGAGAGGGAGCATTAGGGAATCATTCGCTGGCTTGGATTGAGATTGAAGAGAAAAGGAAGAACTGAAGGATGATGGAGCTGCTGGCCTCTTGTGGGAAAAAGTAGAACCTCGGGAAAGAATGGAAGAGAATGAATTCATAACGGAGAGAAAATTTCTTCTGAGTTCACGGAATAAAATAAAGTGAGTGGCTGAAATCTGGAAAAATTGCGAACGGGATCAATAAGTAATAATGGTAGAAATCATGTTATTATATGGATGGGAACAAAGGTAGAAATAGAAAACACTACTATCACAAGAAAAGAAGGGGAAAAGTTCATTGAAAAAAGGTAAAAAACTGTTTTAAACGGAAAAATAGTCAATCAGACATGATTAAACTCTTCTTTAAAATGACTATGCAAAATTAAACGTTCAAAACTTTAAATAATAAAAGAAGAAATGTAAATAACACGGAGCGAAAAATTTGTGACTGCTCTAGTGAAGAGTAGGAAGAAGAATGGTAGGATTAGTGAATCTAATCTTGTTTCATAATTCGGGCCTAAGAGAGGTGTTTTTTATTTCGAATTCCAAAATGTGGTTTCAAATTCTAATTCCAAATCAAAGACTGTGATTCCAGAAAAAAAAAAAGAAATAAGACACGAAAGAAAAGTTCTTGAGGCTTAAAAATCTGTTGAAATGCCGAGAACTGGAAAAATCCTTTTAATGTTTTCCAGATTATTAAGATTGCAAATTTACTTTTTATTCTTTTGAAAGTATTATTTTTTTATATAATTAGAAAAAGCAACTTTTTCTTTTGTCTTTCTTCACGGGTTTTTCTCTTGTAGGTATTATTTATTTACATTAATTCCTTCAAATGACTTTTGATAACTGAAAAACAAATTTTCTAAGCATTTTTAATGTTTAATACTATTCTTTAAAGGTAATTTTCGTTTAATAATAATAATAATAATAAATTTATTTGGTTTTCAATAATCATCATTCTTAAAAGTTCCGCTAAGTACATTTGTACTTAGCGGAACTTTTAAGATAAGATTTGGATACGGAGTATAATTTTAATGGTAATAATAATAACATTGTTAATACCTACTTTATTTTTTTTCTCTATTAGATAATATTATAAACAAATGCATGGATATACCGCATGTAGCGACTTTCATAATAAAATTAAAGTGAAACTCTAAAGTGTTTGACCTTTTTTAAATTGAATTTTTCTTCTAAATAGATTTCAGAAACCTTCTCTTTATCAAAAGCTCGCAAAGAAATGAGAGAAATAAATTTAGAGAAAATGAAAAAGAAACGGTCTGGAAGTGCTGCTGTCTCTGACCTGAATTTAAAATGGATCATTTCGTTCTAAAGAAGAGGTACCTACTTTGGTGACATGTTTTTTCTATAGTGCATGACTTAAAATATCGGAAGCAGGTATCTATTGGGTTCTTTTTTTAATCATAGGTAGGTATAATTTCTTTTTTATTTATTTCATAAATATTTTGTATCAACTTTTTAAAGAATTCTGTTTTCATTCATTCACTGATCACCTTATTTTTATTAAACTTGATGGGGCTATTTCCATTACATAAACTTCCTCATTCGTAAAAACCTCCAATTTTTAACCAAATTTCCTCTATCAGTTTAAAAACTATGTAGGTACAGGTACATAGGTGAGGGAAATTTGAAAAGTTAAAAATAAAGTTTAATGCTGTTGAAAAGATATCACATCTTCTCTTAAAAAATGCGTTATCTAAATAATCTATGTGTATTTACGATATTTCTTTGAGACAAAAGTTTTTCGCATTGATATAAAATAACTGTACAGATAGGTGATAGCAACTTTTTGGTACTAGAGCGGGGAATTTATGGGATAGTAAAATTAAGTGGATCCTATTACGGAATTCATTTTCCATCTGATTCCCATAAAGATTAAAGATTGGCGTAAATTATATTTATTATATTGAAGGCCGACGCAATCTTTTAAATACAGCATAAAAATAGATTCCTATAATGTGAAAAGTTAAATGTTTTGGGCTTGCCTATCAGATACAAAATTTGAACAATATTAACAAATGAACGAAACATATTTTTGACAGTTCAAAAGAAGTGTTTTATAGTTCAGAGTTCTCCCATTTGACTTATCATTTCCAAAGGGAGAACGATAAAGTTTCCGAAAATTAATAAGAGATGTCAGATTACAGGTTGTAGGAAATAATACTATGGAATTTTGGAGATATTAAATAAAATATTTTTGTTGTTGAAAATATGAAATAAAATATCGATTAATTTTTCTACAATATTTTTGAATAATAAATAAAAGCGGTCCTTAATGTTAGGTACCTTTACTTGCACACGGGGAGACTTACCATTTCATATTCAGACATCCAAGATAGAAGTATATATTACATTTTTTGAACTAGATATATAGTTACACAGTTGTAGGTAGTAAGTCGTACAATCGTACATACCTGAAACAGATAAACAAAGAAGAAATTACAATGATAGGTAAGTTTAAGTTGAAAGATTTTTCAATGATAGATAATTTTACACGTGAGTTAAATAAATCTAATGAAAAGTATAACGAAAATTTGATTAGAGACAACTAATTCAAAATACTATGACCAAAGTAATGTGTATTCATAAATATTGCTTTAATTATGTAATTCTAAAAATTCTTCTGTGCATTCATATCCACTTCAATTTCATTTTCAATTATTCATCCGAAGCAAAAACAGTCGACACTATGCCTTACCCTGATGAAAACTGAAGTCTGAATAGACTTCTAAAACATATGAGGTTCACCAAAATACCCATAAGATATTAATGTTCTCAGTAAATTGTGCACGAAAAGGCCCGAATATATCTCCTTTATTTTCACTCTCGAGGCGCCAGTACTTTGCCTCCCTGAGCTTTTTGAGCTTTGAACTAAAGTTGAACTTTCATTTCCGAAAGTTTACTTATCAATTCCAGAAACATTTTCAAAACAGCAGCCTTCCTGTCCCCGGGCAGTGTGATCATGGGGATACGTGGCAGAGAATGTCTGATGAAATCAATATGTATAACTATAATATGTATTTTCCAACAGTACATATATTTATGTTATATACCTATGTATATTTTTTCCATGATTCTTTTAATATTTGTATTTTTTTCCTGTATTTGTATTTTTTTCCTGTGATCAGGTAGGCCTACTAAAAATATTTCTGGATAATATATGTTTTCAAATTGGAAAGCTTCTTTCCATCCTATGTTTTTTCGCCCTTCTGTTTGAGATTGATAAAAGTGACCTCTAAGTAGTTGAAACTGTTGAAAGCACCTCTCTGACCGTAGAAAAAATGCGAAATTTTCAGCTGTCCTGTTAGCTTTTAGTGCGCAAGAAATTTGTCTAAAGGTTTATGCTGAACAAAGCCTGACAAATGATTATTTTATTCATACTAAGATAAAATTATGTTGGGTCCAGCTATCTTCTTTCTAAACAAAGTATTCAATTTCAAGTAGAAAGTAATGAGAGACGTTAAATTTGAGCCTTTGATTGTTCTTTTAACATATATGTACTTTTTACTTAGATATTTGATAGTATCTATTTAAGATTTAGTGAAAAATTATATGAGAAATTGAGTTTTAGACTTTTTACAATACATAAAATTATTACTTTCCTTATCCTATAGACCATAATTTTCTTAGTAAAATTAAGAATACACTGCCTATTATGGAAATTTCTTTATGAATAGTTCAGATCGTATACACATCGGCGATAAAAGATTATCGACTTTCCACTAGTCACGTTTTCCACGCCAGTCATCTTAGGTCACATTCCATCAGTTGCTCAAATGTTGCCGGAGAGTTATATAGTGAAAATGTATTTTCAAGTCCGGCGCCTTATCGATCAAGCTACTGAGGTCGGTCATGAACATTAATAATGAAAACTTTAAATATTTATAATAGAGGTCAACGAAGATGCAGTGAAAAGATGTTTGACAAGCAGAAAGCACAGTGAGATTCAGGACCTGTCTTGTCCAGAACAGAATTGTATATCTAGGAATTTGTAAAGTTTATACCACTGCAGTAGCTACATATTATATCGATAAGTCGGCGGAATTGTAAGTTGAAGGTGTAGGAGGTCGGTGGTTCAAGTCCCGGTTTCAGCGTGGATTTTGTCAAGCTAGTTTGAGTAGTTGCAATATCACATATGTGATTAGACCAAATATGATAACAACTGCACCATATTATTATTATTATAATAATATGCTTTATTAGGTAAGACAAAAATATATACAGTAAAATACAATGAAATTATAAAGAAAAAATAAATAGATTGAACAATACTCCTCCACATGTAAAGAAAAAGGAGAGGAAGTATGAAATCAAGACAGGAACAGAAGAGTGAGACGAGGATGTACCTAATAATACTTAAACAAGATTAAGGATTTCGAGTAAATGCATTGTGAACAGCTTCAGTAGTCAGACAATACAGGGTGGGGCAAAAGTCTGGAAACCCCTGAATAACTTTCGAATGGCTTCTTCGGTAACATTAAAATTTTGTACGGTAAACCGGGCTAATAAGACCTTCTTTTAGAAAGGGGTCGATTTTTGTTCCCGGCCCCCATGTCGGGGCCAGGGGGGCCAACTTCATTTTTTTAAATACGAACCCCCACCTTGCGATACATTTTTGAAAAGGTCTTTAAATAAGAAATACATTGGTGCAAATTTTATTTTTTTAATATTAACTGTTTGCAAATGGCGTCCAACTTTGTGTATGCAGTAAAGTCTGGAAACCCCTGAATATCTTTCGAAATAGCTTTCTCAGTAAATTTAAAATTGTGTACGGTAATCCGTGGTAATTAGACCTTATATTCGAATGGGACCGATTTTTTTTTACCGGCCCCCATGTCGGGGCCAGGGAGGCCAACTTCATTTTTTTAAATACGAAACCCCACCTTGCGATACATTTTTTGAAAGGTATAATTACCCCAACTTACCGTGCATAGTTTCAAATTTACTGAGAAAGCCCTTTCAAAAGATATTCAGGGGTTTCCAGACTTTACTGCATACACAAAGATGGACGCCATTTCCAAACAGTTAATATTAAAAAAATAAAATTTGCACCAATGTATTTCTTATTGAAAGACCTTTTTAAAAATGTATCACAAGGTGGGGGTTCGTATTTAAAAAAATGAAGTTGGCCCCCCTGGCCCCGACATGGGGGCCGGTAACAAAAATCGACCCCACTCTAAAAGAAGGTCTTATTAGCCCGGTTTACCTTACAAAGTTTTAATTTTGCCGAAGAAGCCATTCGAAAGTTATTCAGGGGTTTCCAGACTTTTGCCCCACCCTGTATATTGCACCTCTCTGCAAACAGAAATGCAAAGTCTCCAGGGAGTTGGGGACTTCCATGTGAATAGAAGATATCTTGCCAAATAGAAGGAAAAGATCCGTTTTTTCTTCAATCAATTCTGTGATGTTGTTTATTTATGTCACTGGTGCATTTGGAAAAATAGAACCGTTGAAGAAGGAGTACAGTAATTTGAAACTGCAATAGTGCATCACAATGAAAGGAAAGTTGATTTTTAGTAATTGTAACCACCAATAATACTGTGAACAAAGAGTATGTGTACATTGTACAAAATTTGGGAGAAAAACGAGGGAAGAAACCTACTGTTGTCTGGCTAGGGGACTATAAATAGCAAGATATTCATTGAATGTATGCATTATGATAATAAGGTATGTTCGAGAACCCCAAGAATCTTGTGGGGTATCACAAAATCTGTTCCCAACCAAAAGCACTCGCGTTTTGTATGCATGTACATTTCTAGGACAGGATAAATGAATAGGAAAACATTTAAAAGTATAATTTGAAAAAAAAGTACGAAGGTTAATTCCGAGAGATGCCAGCCTCCGTGGCGTAATGGTTGTGACTACTGCCCGTAGTCCAGAGTTCCCGAGTTCAACTCCCGGTTGGGGCAGACTTTTCGACGAAAATTCTGTTCCATCCAAACACGTGAGGCTGGCATTTCCGGCCCTACCCAGGCTGGGTGAGGTTAATGTGGGTAGCTGGTACGATTCCCAGCGAATGGAGGGTAAAACCCCCGTCCTGACTATCTATCTCAGTCAGGACGTTAAAACCAAATAGAATCAACTGGTCACAATAGATCTAATTAGGTCGCAGTGTTAATTGTAAAGGTTTCACTGAAAACCCTGCAACCAGGTCAGATAATAATAAATTCCGAGAGATAATTTCTTGAAGAAAATAGGTGTGATCCTGTATGTTGAATTTCTTGACAGCACAAAACCAAGTCTATCAAGGAGCTAAGTTTCATTCTCAGAAAAAGAAAATACATACCTACATAATTATGTATTGGTAACAAAAGGAGGAGGATCAGGAGGGAAGGAGAAAAAGAGAGGAGCGGAGGGGAATGAGCTTGAAAATCAAGATATTGGTGAGAGAGGGGAAAAGTTAGGGAGAGAGAGTGAAGAGAGACACACTTAGATGGGAGAGAGAACGACAGGTTGAATATGAGAACAGGCATAGAGATGATATACATAGAGAAGAGGGAAATAACATAGACAAACAGTAGAGAAGCAGACCTAGAGGGAAGGGGAGCGGGAAGAAGAGAAAATTCTGAAGAGGAAAAAGCGCTCTGAGAGGTTACAAACATTTTTCAACACAGATAAAATAGGTAGGTATTCTATGACTTTTCCTCGCTACCATAACCCAGTTAACTCTGCCAAGACAAGGAGAGAGCATCCTCCATTATTTATCTTCTTGTTTTCTCTCTCACTCAAAGGTCGAGGAAGGAGCAGTTTCATTTGTCATTCAATCTCAAAGAGTTTTGTCTTGGCGATACGGATCTTGAGAAATAATTGAATGTGACAGTTGGATATGTTGGAATTTGGCAAGGCACCAATTTCTGATTGGATCTAATAGATATTATATTTTTTGAAACGGAAAATTCATCTGATTTGAGTTAGAAGAGATTTTTTGTTTCTTGTTTTCGAGATCTTTTATGATAGGTACTTAATTTGCTGTTTTACATTATGCAAGAAAAAGTATAAATATTACTGGGCTCCCCAGACACCAAGATGCAAATTTAAAAGCCCTCTTTGCGACCAAATGTTAAAAATCAAGTTTGGTACCTACCTACCAAAATTGGTTTCATAATAATACTGGTGTCTAGAAGAAAAGTGTAATTGCCGAATTAACAATTTTACATTCGAATTGTACAAATTTAATTAATACCATTTGAAAAATGTTAGACAATTTTACTAAAACAGTTGATTTTTTGATGCTTGTGAAAATACTGCTTCTTTGGATTCGGAGCAAAGATTGTGCAATCATCAAAGTTCTTGGTTTTCCACTTTAAAATGATAAGTAATGTTCTTTCCTTTGAACTTGTATGCAAGAAAGCACTGTTTGTAGTCATGTCGGAGCAAAGCACAACTAAATATATCAGTACATTGCATTAGGAACGTGGCATCAGGTTTATAGTTCTTTAATTTACTGCACGAGGGAAAATGCAGTTCCTTGGATTTGAAAAGTACACCTCGGAGGTAAAACTTTGGTATTGGTAATTCTTTTATTTTTCCTGTATAGAGTTGATTGTATTGACTTCAGTTTTCAGTTATCTTTGTTGATAGAATGCAAGTTAAGGTACATTATTTATCAATGTTTAACAAAGAAGTACTTCGTACAATTTACATAATTTGGTATCCACGATTACATCAAATAGCATTATGCTTGCGAAGCCTTTTTGGGACAAAAAAGTAAGTTTTTGGGACAAAAAAGAAAACCAATATTGGCCTATGTACTAACTGCATCTGTCAAGGAGTTAGAAAAGTCTAGTATCAGATTATTATGTCACCAGATATTGAAGTAAACAAGTATGCTCGCCCTCAGAAATAACCATTCCTCTAGGTGGTTTTCTATTTACTGAGATAATGTTTACTTTGTATTTTCAAAGCTCTGTTTACTTACTTATATTTCATGAAGAGCCCTAAAAAATTATTTCCAATTGAAATGGCAATTTCTCGTAATTTTCTCTTACTTTTTCAACTCCTGTAATTTTATTTATTTATAATTTAAATTTAAATACAATACAATAAGGTCAGCAATAATAATTCTACTCATAAATCATGTTCGATAAAAGAATAGAGAGAGATAGAGATGGAGCAAAATGTGTCACTTACAAAAAGGTCACTGAGCAATTTTATTACTATCTATACAGCAACAAAAATTTGGACAAACACAGAGCAACTGATAGAGTTTTCCTAATCGCAACACAATGTTGTCCAACTGCCAAAAAATTTATCTCAAAACTTTGAAATTTATTGGTGATCTATAGAAACATTTTTTCTGGTGTTTGTAGAAGTTGTAAGTTTTTAAGACATTAAGATAACAGCTTAATGGTAGATCGTATTTTACGTCTATAGGCTGTAATGCATCTAGAATATTTTGTACGCAAAGGCTACAAAGTATAAGGTTGATTAAGAGCGTGCAATTAGCTCTGTGGTTAAGCACTCGCTTGCCATGCGGAAGGTCCCGGGTTCGATCCCCCGTGCCGACTTTTATTTTGTATTCTTAATTTGGTTACAATTGTTTGTAAGGGAGACCTTCCGGTGCGCTCGTGTTGACCCAGCGCTTAATTGGGAAGTATTGTGTCACTTCTCGCCCATCAGAGGGGAGGCATACTACGGGATGGGTAGGCTACAACACAGACCACAAGCGTCTACAGTAGCTCCTGTTTCATGGCTACGAAATAAAAACGACTGTGCAACACTCATCTTTAAAAAAAAGAATATTATTTTGAGTCCTAAGTTGTTCAGATGTTCAGCGAATAGTGGCTCAAACCCCATTGCAAGACATTAGTGGTTTCAAAAGGACGTTTACGAAAAAAAACCTACAATCTATAATTTAGTAGAGTGGATATACTCGTAAGTGCTTCAGTCTTAATATTTGATCTCAGATAATTCTAGTTCCAAAGCCACGAAGAAAGTTCAAAACGAGGCAGGAAGTAATGCTAAAATACATTTCTATTTACACGATTTCACCATACAGTCAGACAAAATTTCTTAACACAATGCTTTCATGAAGATAGGTATTAATATGTTCTTGTACATTTCGCTACAATAAGGTATGATATTAATATTTTATACTTTGTAAGTTTGCACAAACATAGTAATAGTAGATCATTGTAGACTTAGTACATTCTGTTGACTTGCATAATATTGTCATCATAATAATAGAAACTTTTATTCAGTACCTAACATTTACATAATGTAACACTGACAGGCATGTAGGAAAGTACAGATTCATACACAGGCAAAGGTAAATATTGTTGTTTTCATCTATTTTACATAATTTCATAATGCTATCATATTATGCTTATTGCTTATCTTATATGCTTCTCTCATCTACGATTAGGTACCCCTCTTGTATCATTCATCCTAATATGTATGTACACATAAATGCATTATCTGCAGTGAAGTTGTTATGTTCAGATTCAGGATCAAGACAAGTCAGGTGTGGGAAATACTATAGGAGGGAAATGCCCTGGCTGAATTTTGGTTTCTTCGATCATATTCTCTCTCTTTCTTCTCACTTCTTTTCCAAATTTCGTGATTCCTTCTTACTTTTCTCTCCTTATTTCTTCTATAATTTATTCCCATTATTTCTCTCCCTTCAGCTATCCCTCCAATTCGCATGGTTCTTTTCACTATCTCTCTCTCTTTCTTCTTCTAAATCCCGTGTTGTATTTCTCTTTTTCTCACTCCCCCCTCTTTTCTCTCTCTTTCATCGTTCACTCTTCCCACCAATCATCTGTACATGATTTTCCTTCTTTCTCCTACTCCTCATTTCTACCTCCCCACTTCTCATAAGTATATTTCTCCCCCACTCATACATCAGCCCGGTATGTTTACTTGTTTACATATGTTTAACTCATTTCCTTACTTCGACTTGCTTGTCACAATGGTGTGCTAGCTGAGCTTTCAATCAGAGGCGTATACCGAATTCCCCAAGTATTGGCCACAGTATGAAGATTCTAAGGGATGAAAACCTAAATTATTATCAACAGTATTGATAAATAATCAATTTGATTTTATTCAATATTTTTTCTCTTCTCCATTGTGTTGATTTTTTGTGTATTTTAATTCAGGTTTGACAACATTACTGGGGGATTAATTTCCACAAGCCACCACTGGAAATGTCGAAGGAAATGGAAGAATATTTTGAATGGGGGAAAGAAAATGGTATTCTAACAATTCATAAGTATTTTCATAGTTGACGATGTTTGGAGTAACGCTTCCTTTCTGTGTGAAATGCATTGAAATGCTGGAAAAGCGGTGATAGGTTCTTTGTTGGGACTGAAAGTAGAATATCGATATAATGCTTAGGTGTGTCGGATTGATGTTTTCTGTGGTTATAGTATGTATTTATAGAGCATTTTTAAATAAATACATGTTAGTTTACTATAGGTGTGTTCCACAAGAGTATGAAACAAACTTTGAATGGTAGTCAATAAAATCAAACAATTATTGTACATACAATCAAATCTCATCAACAATGGAAAAGTTTCGAATATGTTGCTCCTTAAAATTATCTAAGTCATCCGTAATGGTTGTGACTATTGACCGTGGTCCCAAGATTCTGAGTTCGATCCCAGAACTCAGAATCGATGAACAATTCTGGTGATTCCTATGTGAAGAGCACGTGATCCTGGCATTTCCGGCCCAACACAAGCGAATGGGGTGTAAAACATTCGTCCTGAATAACTCAAATTTGGGTGTTCAAATCATAAAATAGAATCAGAATTACATTTTTAAACCACTTGCATTCGAGACTTTGCGACCCTGGTGTAAGGAGTGTAAAGACTTTGTTTATGTTGTTGGTCAGAAGCTGTTGGCACTTTCAGGAAACAAGATGGCTGAATTCTATCTTCGACAGAAATTTATTGTCGACAGCCATCCAGAGAGGCAATGCGGCCAGCATGCTGGGCAGTCTGCCACAGAATATTGGACTAGAAGAGATATATTATGTCTTTTGTAAAGTTTATTTTGAAATATAATTCAATCGATAGGAGAAAGTTTGATAAAAGTTGGGGGCCACCCTGAGGATGCTAAACAATATTTTAAAAAAAAAATAATATAGAACTAACTGGGCATAAATTACATCTTATTAGGTCAGAGATTTAATTGTGTGGAGTTTCCACCTGAACCGTACAACAAGTTCGAAATAAATATTAATAATTATATCATAAAAAATTCTTTTTACTCTTAATTAACCCAACGATAATCAAAATCCTACCCCTTCAGGGCAGACTGACATTTCATATGTACAGGTATAACCTTATAGCACACTCGGTACCTTCAAATACTCTTCACCCCTACTGACAGTAGGTACTCATGATCCCTGCGTCACCAGCACATCCCCCCACACCTCCTCCACAACTGTCTCCTCTACCCAGCTAATATTAATGTTGTGGCTGCCAATATTCTAATGGAGATGGTAGGAATCATTTCGCACCCTTAGTATTATATCATGACATGTCAAAAAAGTGTTTTTTTGGGAAATGACAAAACAAAGTTTGAATGTTTATAATTTCAGAACGGTTTGCTCAATTTAAATGGAAAGTATCTTGAAGGAAAATATGAAGTGTTGTTGTTCATTTTTAATGAAATTTCATATTTTTTATTTTTATGTATTATGAAATAATTTAGTTTGAAAATTATTGGTTTTGATATGTCTCACTCTATCGTATTGAATTTTATTATTTTTTGTGAAAAACTGTAACATTTGAATATATCTTTTTTTAACACAAAAACCCAAGAATTATTATGAGATATGTCAAAAATGGCTCATATTTGTCTCATTTTAGCACAAAATTCAATTTTCATTTTCGTACTTGTAACATTGTAGGTATATTTGTATCACAAAAAGATTGTGATTATAGGGTATACACAACCACACTTCTGTCCGTTTCTCTTTTTTTATACGTGGTAGCTATTAATTAAGAACATCCTGGAACAAATAAAAACTAATATTATTACAAAGAAAATCAAATTTGTAACTTTTATTTTTGAAATAACTACAAATAAAGAAATAAAATGGCTTCTTACATAAGGCACAAAAATTGTAATAAAGAACACCAGTATCAATTCTTATACCTAGCATGAGTAACAATACTTATACCTAGCATGAGTAATAATTCTTATACCTAGCATGAGTAACAATTCTTATACCTAGCATGAGTATCAATTCTTATACCTATCATGAGTATCACTTCTAGTACCTAGCATGAGTAACAATTCTTATACCTAGCATGAGTAACAATACTTATACCTAGCATGAGTAACAATTCTTATACCTAGCATGAGTAACAATTCTTATACCTAGCATCAGTATCAATTCTTATACCTAGCATGAGTAACAATTCTTATACCTAGCATGAGTAACAATTCTTATACCTAGCATCAGTATCAATTCTTATACCTAGCATGAGTATCACTTCTTATAACTAGCATGAGTATCAATTCTTATACCTAGCATGAGTATCACTTCTAGTACCTAGCATGAGTAACAATTCTTATACCTAGCATGAGTAACAATTCTAGTACCTAGCATGAGTAACAATTCTAGTACCTAGCATGAGAATCAATGAAAATAAGACAGAGTACATGAAAATTACGAGAAACCCAAGAAATACTACTACATCAGTAAACATAGACAATAACACATATAAAGTAGTTGACAGATTCAAATATCTAGGTACACAACTAAATACAGAAAACTCATTGCAAGAAGAGATTAAAATCAGAATCAATAATGCCAATAGATGTTATTTTTCCTCAAACAACATATTCAGAGCAAAAAATGTCTCAAAAAGGTCAAAAATAAGAATATACCAAACCATAATTGTTCCTATACCATTATATGGAAGCGAGACCTGGGCACCTACTAAACAAATAGAACAGAAACTTCAGACTTTTGAGAACAAAATATTGCGAAGAATTTTTGGCCCTACCAGAGATGAGATAACAGGACAATGGAGAATTAAGAAAAATGCTGAAATCTGGCAGTTATACAATGAAACCCTGATAACAAACCGAGTAAAAATAAACATCATGAGATGGGCTGGTCATGTGGCTCGAGCAGATAATAATTCCATCATACGAAAAACTTTAGAATTGAATTACGAGGAAGGAAGAAGTAGAGGAAGACCGAGAAGAAGATGGGAAGACAACGTAACGAAATGGTATAATAAAGACAGAGAACAATCACCCACATCAGAAGAGAACTGGATAGAAGCAGCAAAGGACAGAACAAGATGGTGGAGGATGCTCGTGAGAGGTTTTGGGCCTTCAAGGCCTGCTACAACCAGCTAGTAAGTAAGTAAGTAAGCATGAGTATCAATTATTATACCTAGCATGAGTATCACTTCTTATACCTAGCATGAGTATCAATTCTTATACCTAGCATGAGAATCACTTCTAGAACCTAGCATGAGTAACAATTCTAGTACCTAGCATGAGTAACAATTCTTATACCTAGCATGAGTAAAAATTCTAGTACCTAGCATGAGTAACAATTCTTCTACCTAGCATGAGTAACAATTCTTATACCTAGCATGAGTAACAATTCTTCTACCTAGCATGAGTAACAATTCTTATACCTAGCATGAGTAACAATTCTTATACCTAGCATGAGTATCACTTCTTATACCTAGCATGAGTATACGGACAACTAGAAAAATTCATACAATGGGTTTTTGCTAAAAAGAAAGATATCACACTAAAAAAACTAGTTCTGAAAAGGTTATGTCGAAAAATCAGAAATATTTTTTTGTTTAGAAAGTAACAAATCGAAACTTACGTCTTTGTTATGGTCTTCAACTACAGATCCTCACTCCTTGATAGCTGAGGCACGACTGAAGGGAGATGTCCTGTTTTTGACCAAACTGATTCTTCAAATATCCCCGAAATCAAAACCATAACTGACGTCATAACTTTTCAAGGGGTGGGGATAGAGATGTTATTGTTTTCTTATAAGAAAGAGCGTATTTTTTTACATACCGTAGCATCAAAATCTCAAAATCCGATTTTTTTGAGATGTCATGTTATAATACTAAGGGTGCGATTTATCAACTTGTTGATTAGGACACTCAACTCTTTTGAGTCTTTTGGCCTCGACATCATCACTTGTCTCCTCGCTTGTTGCTCCTCCACCGATATCCGAGGGAGTTTATGATAAATGAATTTCAACTTTTCCTATCACGAAATCAAGTTTAATGTCTTCTACGCCTTTTCAACTTCTTCTTAGCTGTTGAAGATATTTTACGACAAAAAGTTTTTTGTTGTTGATGTTGAGGTGACGGAAGATCCCATTTTTTATTATTAATCTAATCTTTTCAGAAAGAAACTTGTTCATCAGACGATCGCCTGATTTTGAATACTTGCATAGTATTTTTTTTATCTATGCCCTGCTGTCTCTTTTTTGTATTATTATTTTATTATTTCGCAAACTATATTGCCTTTTTTCTTACTTTCCTTAGTCTATAATAAGGAAATAATATTGTATTATTCTTCTATTCAGTCTTCTGTTTTATCATGTCACGCCCGTGTTATTCACAATATACTTCATATCTTGGATAGTTTTTACTGTATTTCCTTTTTACATTCATTTACTTGAAATTTTGATGTTGGAAATGTAGAAATTCGAGCACTGGACTTGCAGCCATACCGGCGCGTGCCTGGCTCAAAACTTTTTTTGTAGGGCGTTATTCGCACCTCGGCCGAGGTGTTTGGTACTTACTTACCTAAGAAATCAGAAGAACTTTGGAAAATATTTTATCTCCCTAATTAAAGAAGTAGTAAAAATTTCATCATCATCATGTTTTCATTAATTGCATACACAACAATCAATTGCACAAGAGGTAGATAAATTTCCTGGAGATCGCCCACGCGATGCAAAGTGCCTCTTATAGGAATTGAATTTCCCTCCTTGCATTTCCAGGGAAATTTTCAGTAAATTAGATTTCCTTTCCTGTTAAATTTAAATCGCTGACGTCATTCTAAGAATCAACTTGAGAATTTAAATAAGTAATTTAGAAAAAACAATCAGAATTAATTGAAGAAGTTAGGTGAAACACCAGGCCTCAATCTAAATAGTTAACATAACACAAACGCCATGTATTTTTATTCCGAATAATTTAAATTTTCATTAATTTATCAAGAATTTTGTATACCGTGTAGAAGTTTGTCCATTAATTTATCAATTTTTTTTTTTCAAAGTACATAAAAACTCCGTGAAAAAACTGGAACATGTCGATACATAATTTTACAGAAAGTTGTGTCCTCCATGTCTTGAGCCCCCCTCCTGTGTAGAGAAGAAGAAGCGTGAGCCTCCCTTCAGATTTCAGAATATCATTTTCCGAGGTTATGTCTGTTGATGTAGATGTTTGCGGCGTGTGTCGTTCCTGTTGCTATTCTAATCAATTCTCTGTCTGCTATCCGTACAGGCCCAAGCCACCCATTTTCCGACAACGCGGAAACTTTCCCCCCACAAAAAAGGGAAACGCGCATTACCATCTACCATTCATCATAGATATTGAAATTTATATCGTCTTTTTCCCAATTTTTTAGCCCCGGAAAAGTTCGCCTATCTCTGGGAAGCAGAATGAAATGGGAAATTATGTCTTGCTCTGATGATACTCTAACTTTCTCTCCCTCCCATTATACTTACAGCTTGGTAATGTTCAGCTGGCTTATTTATGACGTCACGGTGTGAGTCCCTCAGGAAATGGGGAGGGGGGAGCTAGATCCTTGGACCCTGCCTGGTAAACCAGGGTTTTTTTTTATTAGCATTGTTTATTATTAGTCCTTTTTGTTTCAAACAATACAAAATAGATAAATTTTCAGACGAAAAAAAAACTGTTATATTCTTTTTTCTTCTCATCATAAAAATAAAACAATGGTACCTATGTTTTGCTAATTGTAGAAGATATACCTTCATAACACTATGTATTATAATGTACTAGCAAAAGTCAGAACTGTGTGTATAGCTACGTATCTATAAAGCCTTTTATTTAAAGAATAACTAAGTTGACCTTTAACTATTCATCCATCTACTTCGTTGTCAAACAAAAGAGAAAAATGAAATAAATAAAACTTACCCAAATACACCATCCTCATCACATGCAATTTAAAGTTGTTTCAAAGTAACATACATCAAGCCATCAAAAACAAAACAATTAGAACAGGTTGACAAATGGTAGAAGTTGGTCACAATGAAAAGGTACAGATACCGTATCTGATTGAGTATCTTTTACTTTTAAAGCGACTTGCATTGTTTTGGTGCAAAGCTTATGTCCATTATTTGTTGAAAGGTATTGTGTATGCATAGTTGCATAGGGTTATGTGAAAATTTACTACCTCTATTTTTGGCCTGTAACTTCAGTACTTTACTTCTATTTCAAATATAGAAAAACTATAACTTCTTCGACGAAACTTTTTCAGCAAACAAAAAAAGGGTTAGAACAAATTCAATGACTTTCAGTATATATTAGGAATTTGTAGTAACTAATGAACAACTTACCATTAACGAAGCGGAGGTTCAAATTCTCATTTAGACATAAATTTCTGGTATCCCAGTTCTTAATTTCATCATCATCATAGGGCTACCATCGTGAACGATGGTAGCCAGACAGTGGAGGAATGACTCAGCACTTCTACCACTGTCTTTACAAGGAGGCTAATAATTGACAAGGGCCCCCAGAACCAAGCCAATGCTGGTCTACTCCCTGTTTATAGTCCCCAGCCAGACCTATACATTAAGAGTTCTTATTTTACCAAATAACATTCTCAAAATTATATTGTTCTATTTAAACTTCTGAAGTTGATCTAATCTAACATAGAGGAGCACCCTTGAAAAAATGTTCGAGGTTACCATTAGTTTTCCCACTAGTTTTAAGAAGATTTGGTTAGAAGATTTGGTCAGTAAATTTTTTTTGTAGAGTCAATAGTTTCGTTTAAAATGAGACACACACCCTGAGTATAAATATGTAGAACACTCAAGTCCCTGAATAATAATGTTCGTGGAATAACTCACAGAATTTTTCATTCTGTTATTAAAATGAATTAATTTATTTTTCCTCTCGGAAAGTGTAGAGGTACTTCACAACAACAACAACTTAGAATAGCTTACTACGGAAAAATTATTTACATGAGAAAATTTGTGTAATTTATTCTCTTAAAAAAAGATATTTTTCACAATGCTTTACATGGAATGAAAATATTGATGTACACAAATTTTGGTAATTTCAATAATGTTGAAATATTACAGCAACCGACCACAGTAGCTTGATCGATAAGGCGGACTTGTAACATGGAGGTCGGTGTTTCAAGTTACAAGTGTAACAAAAATTTAGTAAAGCGAGATAGCCTCCTTTAATTTTCGTATCCATCCATATCCATATACATTTACAAAAAGTAATGATATCCCCACAAAAAAAAGGTACCGTTGAAAAAAGGGCCAAGTTCCGGACTACCTATCCAAAAAGTTTTTCCTATGAAGTCACCTTGGTACTAAATTATTTTTTTTATTTTGTTTGTTTTTAACTGCCAACCATCCTCTAACTTTTTTTTTGTTGTCTTTTTGGCTCTTGAATTACTTTAGTATTTCATACCCATACCTTATGTAAAACAAGTTCCTATCTATTAAGTATATAATTATTTGGTTAGTTTATTTTGGACACGTACTTTGTAGTTCAAGTTTACAGAAAGAACAGATACATTTACAGTATTAAATTTGTATTCTCGATTAAAAGTTTTTACATTATTAATTGAAAAATTTTGAATATATTTTTTGCTGACATATTTTAAAATAAACTATACCAATTAGTACTGTATAAAATGAAAGTTAAAATTCAAGTATAATATTAGGTATAGCTATCAGAAAAAACTATACAAAAAAGGAAAACTTTTTTAAACTATTTCAGCGTACATTGGTAGAAGCAAGAGATAACGCATCGAATTTATGAGCCTACACTCCCAACACACCAAACTTCATTCAGAAACTCTTTGAAACATATTAAAAAAATCTACTTCCGAAATGCACTCGATTAAAGGTGTGCTCCCTATTAATGGTTGCTTTTCCGCCTTTATTTATACAATATGGAGCACGTTAAACCGGTAATGTCTTATTCCATTATATTACCTATGTAAGTATATGTTTTAATACACCTACTATATCGAGGCTGAAATGTTCTAAATTCTAAATAGCCGCATAATTTTCCACCACGCAGTTCAAGGCCGTCCCTTGAATCAAAAATTGTAGCTGTCGAGAATACACAATGTCTTGGCGGAACGCCATAACTCTCTCGAAAGCCTCACTGCCAAGTTCAATAATATTCAGCAGCTTTTATTAATATTCATGAACATTTCAGATTTTCTAGCAAGTTGACGCCTTCAAGAGTCTTCTCAGTGATGGCTGTGCTCCATTTTCTATGTGAATATACCTCTGCAGCTTTCTATTACACAATGGTCATGTATACCTATATTGTTCTCACTACTTTTAAATATTTTATTATAATTATGATTTGAAATATTTTGTAGAAAATTAAAGTGTGAGGGATAGTAAAATTGAAGAAAAAATCACAACCTTTTCATTACACAATGATGGAAAAATTACCAATTTTCAGTTAATATTTTAGATTTCGAGACGATTGTGATGGTGGTGTCGTGTGTAGTGTTAGCACACTCCGATTTAACCGAAGATGTAAAAAAATATCTCCTTTGATATTCTCAAAACTAAACTACTTTTGGCTTTAGGGTATGCGTAACTCTTTGAGTCAGAAGACTCAAAAGTAAAAATAAGTTGATTGAACCAAAGTGCAGGCGACATCAACATCTGAAAAGGACTTGGTCATTACTGGAAGATATAACTCCCTTATTAAACAATTTATTATGTATACTTCCTCCTCCTTAATGTAGGACATGGAAGGAACACAGAACATTACTTCTGGGCGTCCAGGGGTGTTAATATAAACATTAATTCTTCCACCACCATGACATACATACATGACACTCATGGACAAAGAAAGTAAGAAAATATAGGGAAACTCCTCTTTATGTCACTTAGAAATCTCATCCCTCAGAAAGATAAACCCTTCTCAAATATGTCATGCCTTCAAGAGCTAAATTGATTTCAAAGGCTAGAATTCTAGATAATCTAGACTAATCTAGAGTATGCTAAAGTAAAATGCTCGGATGTTCTTACACACTCTACCTCTCATGAACCCAAATCTTTCCCCCGAAGCTGACTCCACTTTGAGCGAGTAAGATAAAGTAGCCAGGCCAATTTCAGCTAAGTCATAAAGGCATGCGTTTTACAAAAGCTTTTAAAAACAATGCCATTAGAACACTAATAAGAAAATATTGTGAACGAGGCTGAAAGATTATTAAATTAGATAATGTCTCCTGGATAATAAATCGCCCGCTTCTGCCAGAACCTACTCTTCTTGGTTTCAAATACATGAGGCAATTTATGTATACAAATTTACCCCTTTCCTTTCTAAAATCTTTCGAGGGTTTAACAATTTTACGAAACTTAACCACAAAATGTATTTTTAGGAGCTCAGATATTCTAAAAACAAAGTGTTTTTCTTTTAAAAAAAATGGTATAGGCTTATGTTTCACGAATTTTATTCTAATCATTGCGAAAGTAAGTTCTAAATTGTAAGCCTCCCTTGTTAGAGTGAGGTAGATGAGAGCTTTCTTGGCTTTCAGGCCGGATCTCCAAGTGCCGAGCTTTCGAACGTTAATTAAAAAGAAAACGTTGGTGGTAACAGAAAATATAATTTGCATTCCTTTCCCCGCCAAACCGTCCTTTTAGTTATTTTTTTCATAAAAAAAATTGAAATGGGAATGGCATAAAGTGAAAAGGAACTAAGTCTTGAGAAATATTATGATGAAAAGAAACCGCGTGGATGTTTACTTTGACGTGAAGGAGTTCGGAAGTCTTTCTTTGTTACTTTCTATTATCTATAAGGAGTATAAGGTATAGAAAGTATTGTTTAAATACAAATATACATAGGTAGGTAGTTATTTAATGAACATACAATTCCATTTTACAAAAGATGAAAAAGTTTATAAGTACCTTTTGTTTATAGTTGTCAGGTTATATTAGGTTCTAATAATGCTGGGTTAAAATTTTGGAAAAATATTGTTACCCATTCAGTTTGATAAAAAAAAAGACTTGGTTGTCTGGTTTTCAAGTTTAATTTAGCAGTGTTGAAAGGTCGTGTCAAAAATTCCAGTAAAGAGGAAAAAATTTACATTAGTATACAAATTTTCGCTAACTAATTGATAGGAATGTTTATAAAACTTACTACCCTGGATTAGTTACAAGGTAAATATTGAACAGACATCTGATCAAGAGCAATGATCGAACGAAGAAAGAAAGAGGACAGAAGAATGTACGATTGCTTTCAGTAAAAAAAACAACTTATTTTCTCTATTTAAAGAGGACCAAAATTTTAGCAGATCAAGTTTGTACCAAAAAGCCATATTCATAGCTATAGGTATACTCTTCTTACAATTATATGACCTTTTGTATCACTAGGCCGACATTTTGATAAGTTAAGCGACATCCAGCGAGGTTAAGACTTGGATGGGTGACCATTCAAATTCTAATTCTCGTGACGCTGGCTTTTCCCGGCCCCACTCAGGCTGGGTGAGGTCAATGTGAGTAGCAGGTTTGTGAGTTTCCTGCGAATGGAGGGTAAAACCCCCGTCGTGATATGACCATGGCAGTTGAAAGCGACGTTAAACCCCACTTAAAAAAAAAAAAAAAAAAAAAAAAAAAAAAAAAAAAAAAAACTGAGAGAAAAAATCTAGTGACCTAAATTAATGTAATTCATTTTTCAAAGAGTTTTTTAATTACTAAGGAATTAAAACGAAAGCCTTAAACTTTCTGCTTACTAAGTATCAAACATAAGAAATGGATATTAACTTGTCTATCTCAGACTTAAAAGAAGATTAGACTGCTGACGACTTTTATTGCAGACCATAACTTCCTGAATGTCGAGGCTTACATTTAAGTGTAGCTTAAACTTGAATAGTAAAGAAAGTTCATTATTATGTAGATGTACAATACAAATTATACGTAGTTACTTACATGTAAGCCCGACCTCAGTATTAGCTTGATCGATAAGGCGGTGGACTTGTAACCTCTAGGAAAGTGGTTCAAGTCCAGGCTTCAGCAAAGATTTAGTAAAGCGAGTTTGAGTAGTTGTGATATCACGAAAGTGATCAACACAAATATGATAACTTAACTTAACTTAACTTGCATGTAAGAAAAAAATCTCTGTCAAAATCAGAAAGGAATACATAATATCCTCGATTAAAGTTCGGTAATTTCACACATGATATATTATTATTATTATGTTCATATAGTAGGTATAAATTAGTTTTAATTTTCACATAGGTAGGTACTTTTATTGTTCAGTATATCTAGGTATGAAAATATAATACCTACTTGGGAATAAAATTTATTAATTCCCCGCCATCAGCATGAAAATAAAACTTTTCTTTCCGACTTTTTCAGAGCTTTTATATGGAACGACAAAAAACTTTTCTCGAAAAACTCAATGAGTGTAATGTTTCTTGAATAAATTTACGGTTTAGAAATCTTCAAGAGGAAAAAAATTGCTCTCATTTGTCTTCCACAGGATTGCAAAAAAAAAAAACATAGAATGATTCGTATCTATGCTGAGGTGGAAAAGGATTAAAAAAAAACTTATGTAGATAGAAAATAAGTCATAATAACGTCTTCTCAAAATTGGTACCTATAATTATGAATGGTTAAAGTATCGGTACATGTAAAATAATATAGAATATCAATGTAATAATTGTCATATTCGATTAAATTAATCTGAGGGTGGATTCCACTATTTTCCAATAGATTTATCCATCTTGTAATAAAATATGGCCTTATTTATACTAACCGTTTAGAATTCGTAAGTCCCATAGTCCCATCATGCCAACCGGTAAGACCAAGCGAAAGACATATTATTCTATGGTCAACATTCCCAATGGAAGGATAACTTGAGATGTCCCGGCTGGGTTTCGAACCCGCGACTTCTGGATTACCAGACCGACGGACACGGACGCTTTGACCACTGACTGAGCTCCGCGTTAGGCCGGAGTGAAACAGGGGGGTAAAAAAATAATTTTGGAATTTGAAAACGCCTAATATGTCAAAAGTTGTGATTTTGTGAGTAGATCAATCCCTGAAAGTTTCAAAAATTAAAAAAATGATCTTGAATCTCCACATTGAGCTCAAAGTTTTTGCTATTTTTGAGTATGCAATTTGAAGGGGCATCATCGGTTTTTGCACTTGAAGCACGTCTAACATGAAAAGTGTTCATTATACAAAAAAAGATAATGAATAAAATTATGTTCTAAACAATTTTTTCTATATTTTAATTCCTTGAAACTTCTCTCTATGATGTACTATCTATGAGCTAGAACAAAAACAATTGTAACTCAAGCAGAAACTTCGGAAAATGATAATAATATGGTAGGTTATTAGTCCATATCATAGGTGCTGGTACAACTCAGGCCTACTTTTTTCAGAATAAAAGATTTACGCTGTTATCTATATTTAGTTAGTTATTTAAGACATCTTCCTACATTATACGAGTACAAGTAACATGTATGTATATAAAATATATTTAGGTAACTGTGCGCGAAAATAAATTTAATGCTTACTGACATTTTCTCGCTTGTTCTTGTCCGGTCTCGTCTCCAATTTGTAGCTTTGAAGTAATTAAAGCAGTACAAAACTGAGGTTTCAGATCTTTCTTTCTATGTGAAAATGATTGTTCAAATTAATTTGTGCATTCGTTAGAAATTAACTACGGATATTACGGATCAAATTTTTCTAGGTTGACTTGGTTGTTTAAATAAAATAACTAACTAATTTTTGTATGAAGTGAAATACCCATATCATGTCAGTATTACCTAAGAATAATAATCGTTTTGATTGATAGTTAATATTACATGTATTAAATCTTTTAATTATAACTTTAAATTGTTTTTTTTTTTAAATTTGCAGCCGCCCTACTGAAAGTTTTTAATATTTGGCCCTCTTTTCCTACAGAGCGTTATTGAGGCACTTCATGTAAAAGATATAACTTCTTGCTGATTACACAATGAAAGTGATTGCCCCGTCGTGGTTTTAAATTAAAAAAAAAAAATAGCTCAGAAAGGCCCATGCATTTATTTAAAATGATTAAGAAATGTTCTTTCTTGTCTATACAATACAAAAAATTTATGTTTGATGTGATACAGAGAAACCCGTATTTCGCTTACTTTGAAAATACTCTTCTCGCAAACTGACCAAGTAGCTTGATCGGACTTGTAACCTAGAGGTCGGCGGTTCATGTCCGGTTTCAGCGTAGAATTAGTAAAGCGAGTTTGAGTAGTTGTGATATCACGAAATTGATTAACACAAATATGATAACTTTTCAACTTGTACTTCTTGCAATGCTAAGGTGCACTTTTAGTCAAGTGGTTAACGCGCTAGTATGGTAAACCAGGTAGCGTAGGGATCCGTTGGTTCGAATCCCACACAGTGAATGAACTTTTCCTCATTAATTTGTGTTTGTGACCACATAATAATAAGACTCTGAGGGTTAGGTGGTAGAAAATGTTTTGAGCACTAACCTCGCCCGGTGATTACCTTCACTAAAGTGTGTTATTAAAATTAAGGATTCGCGCTCTAATGTGCGAGAACAAGCATTGGGTAGAATTTTAAAATCCCGCAAGCTTCATAAAGATAATGTGAACGATGGTAGCCAGACAATGGAGGAATGATTCAGCACTCCTACCACTGTCTTTACAAGGAGTCTATTAATTGACA